>KV875094.1:3075978-3675978 GCA_001879275.1 Coniochaeta ligniaria NRRL 30616 | reverse complement strand
CGCTCTTTTGGCCGCAGTACGGCTTTGGGTGTGTTCCACCGCAGGCTGCTGATTTAACCCGGAGCCTTGTTCCAGCACAGTATTGGCGGCTTCCTTGCACACCATCTGTCATGATTCGACGCCGGATAACAGCTTGCATGCCCCTGCACACTGCAGGACCGTCTGGAATGGTAATGGCCGGTAAATGACCTGTCCATGTGCACTTGCGCAGCAGAACGTGCGTGTATGCTGACTGGACAGGTTGTATGATCCAGTGACTCGTGGCTCATGCAGTGGAACGGGCTGGAGTAACGGAATGGAACGCAAGGGGTGTCGAGGAATAGTAAAGGACAAAAAGGTCTCGTACCTGTCAAGAACACCATCGACATCCGCAATCTGTCCTGGGCCAGTCATGGCAATCCACTGGAGAAACGACAATGTGCCGCCGAGCCACGGCATCCGCAGGTTCATCTCGATCAGATTCGATGAGGCCGGCCATATGCGAAACGCGAGCACGGGAACCTTGACTGGCTCCGCATGTGTATCGAGCAGGCCAGCAGGGTCTGTGGCCAGACTTTTCGTCTTCTGACGAGTCATTTCGTCGGCATGGCTGCCGTAACGGATACGAGGAGGGATGGATCGAGACGAGACGACGGCGGTGACTGTGAACCGGATCAAGTTGGCAGCGAGGAAGCACCACTGCAATAGCGTCAAAAATAGGCCGTGGATGGAGAAGGACCTCTTTGCGCTGGTTGGCTGAATATTCGTGCTGGACCTTGTTGAAGACTGGGCCGAAGGATCATCTGCTCGTCGCCGAATCAAACCGGAGAGAATGATGAGACCTTCCCATATTAGCCAGGGCTCCGCGAGTCTATTGGCCACAACGTTGCCAATGATAAGCTCCGAAAATATCTGGCCAACCAAGGCCGTGAGACAATCATTTTCGAGATCCTCGGTGGGAAGGAGGAGAGCTAAGACGCCCTGGACCAGGAGCTGGCGGTATGCGGCCTCGTTCTCAGCTTGCTCGGTGATGGCGGATGGCGCGTCTGTTTTCGGAACTGGAGACAGGGCCGGTAGGGGCCATATGGAATGGTAGATCTCGCGAGCATCAGTATGGACTGGAGGCCGCGCAACCTGACTGTGGGATGCTCGATAAGCTGCAGAGGGAGGTCAGTCACACACGACGGCAGAGGCAGACAGGCAAGCTGTGGCACACACTATTGACATGCTTATCGACGAGGTCAGGGATCTCGTCGAATAGAAGGCTCTCCAAGTCCACCTTTCGGAGCCTCTGCTCGAGGGCACGGGTGCAGTGGGCGATGATCTGGACCGTCTCGGCCACAAATGTCTCGTCCGGGGTGATCTTGTTGTACCATTTTTGTACGTATTCCCTTAGGATAATGGCGATAAGGGCGTACAGCTGGAGGTCGACGTCATTGCGGCTGGTTAATGGCGGCAACAAGTCGTGGATCGGTGTGGAAGTATCTCTGCCCTTGTCGAGCTGCTGTTCCGGACAGAGAACACGACGGATGAGGGAGGCCGTTGCTCGATCTGACAGAGGGTCAGGGGCGCCAGCACGAGGGCCACGGCGTGCTCCAGGCTGCGATGGCGCCCATGTTGCGGGTGTGCCAGCCCTAGAGATGGGAGTAGCGGCTGACGAATGTGCTATAGGGGTCGTAGTGGTGGTGGATTCGGAGATCAGACTCGATGTGGGCGGTGCCTTGGACACTCGCGGAGTTGGCACGCGAGGAGGTGCCGTCGCGCCAGTCGTCATGACGCTGTCGTACTATGCAATAGCTACATGATGAAAATAACAGGTCTTGGTCGATGCGCTCGAGGTCAGATGTTGGGCGGATTGTTTGCGATGTCGTGGAGCGGATGGAGATTGAGGTTGAGCCAGGATTGCCAAAATGCGGGAAGGTGCAGCTAAAGTTGGGAGCCGCGCTGCAGTGATCATGTCGCCCAACGTCATGTGCTGTTAAAATGTCAACTGCGCTGCAGGCGGTGAAATCACGGAGAGCGCTCCGGCGTGAAAGCAACACTATTGAACATATTCCAGCAAAATATGGATACACTATCTATTTGTCGGTCGATTTATTTTGCCAGCTTCTAACACATTATCTTTTGACTTCAACTCTGGCAGGAACGCAAGGAAAGTACAGGCCGCATCGTGGTCGCTCTTTCTGGACCCCGACTTTCCAAGCTTTATCTTATCGTCTTATCGATAAGACAATGTTCCTTCCCTATCAACGTCATGCCTGCAACCTCTCAACAGCGTCTGTAAGAAGACCAACATCAACATCCTACAAACACACCATGACCGCGCAACAATGACAGACGCACCGCCCTCGCCCAAGCGGCGACGCATCCTAAGCTCCATGAACCCAGACGGTTACGCCGAGGAGACGAGGTCGGCGTCTCCTCAACCACGCTCCCCAGACCCTCCTCCCGCCGACACGCACGGGGGCCAAGCCACAGATCCCTCAGCCCCCGAAGCAGCACCAAAACCCTCCAAGTTCCGCTTCAAGTCCAAGCACAGCTCCCGGCACCACCACCGCAGCTCGCGCCACCGCGACGACGCCGACCGCGAACCGTCCTCCTCCCGGCGCCACCACCACCACCGCCACAAGCGGCGGCATCGGACCTCTCCTCCTGCCCTCGCCGAACCAGCGGACACCCCTGACCCCGACCCCGCCGCCGCTACCGATGGCCGTCTCTCCCCCAACGCCGCCTTCCGCGAGTCCCTCTTCGACGCCATGGCCGACGACGAGGGCGCGGCGTACTGGGAGGGCGTGTACGGCCAGCCGATCCACGTCTACCCGCGGGACAGGCCGTCCGGCTCGACCGACGCCGAGACGGGGGAGTTGGAGCGCATGACGGACGACGAGTACGCGACTTTCGTGCGGCGGAAGATGTGGGAGAAGACGCATGCGGGACTGCTTGAGGAGAGGGCTAGGAGGGAGGAGGAGAAGAGTCGGAAGGAGAAGGGGAGGGAGGAGGCGAGGCGGATCGCGGAGGAGATGGAGCGGAGTTTGAGGAGGGGGGAGGAGAGGAGGCGGAGGAGGGTTTGGAAGGCCGGGTGGGAGAGGTATAGTGCTGCCTGGGCGGGGTGGGATGGGGGTGTTGAGGGACTGCCTTGGCCTACGAGGGGTGGGAAGCGGGAGGAGGTTGGGGTTGAGGGCGAGGTTAGGGAGTTTTTCGAGAAGGGGCTTGATAGAGAGGAGCTAGGGGAGAAGGAGTTTTCTGCGAGGTTGAAGGAGGAGAGGGTGCGGTGGCATCCGGACAAGGTGCAGCAGAAACTAGGGGGCACGGTCGAGGGGGATGTCATGAAGGATGTCACGGCGATATTTCAGATTATTGATAGGTTGTGGAATGATACCCGGTCCAAGGCTTAGTACAGCCTTCGGCCTTCTATTCTAGTTGTGTTATCTGCCTAGCTCAGTCGCGAAACAGAGGCGGGTTCAGTGCTGGGTTGTTGTGCAAGATGCATTTTCGTCTGGCGCCGATGATGGCGTGAGCAGCCCTGTTGACTTCGTCCGTCAGTTGTATGTTGTCCGGGTCCTTAGGGTCAATGGGGCGGTCGACTAGACGATTGACCCGGAAGTGTTTGATGGAGCGGTCGACTGTGAGTAGGAGGTACTTCCTATCGTGCTCGGTCCTCGAAGAGAGCAGCGCACCCCAGTCCAGAACTTGATCAAGGCTCATCTTCTCCGGCTCTCCCCCCTTCAGCCGCCCCTCGTTCTTGCCCTTATCCGTTTCTTCGCCTGCCCCAATGCTAACAACAATCCTCTCATCGCTTCCCATGCGAACTCCGTTTGTGGAGGTCAAGCTAATCTCCTCTGTGGCAAGCTTGATGGGGTTGAAGCCGTACCGCTTCCTGAACATGCCGTCTGTGGCTGTCTCGACAATGCTAGGCTTGGAGAACACCGTGTGAGGAATGGTCGCCTGGACAGCGTCGATGATAGAACCCTCAGTCCCCGCAGGAAAGTCGACGTTGGCTCTGCAAGTATGGCTCCTGAACTCACTGATGAAGAATGTATCTTTCTCGGATTCTCTCACAGCAGTCACAAGGACCTTTCCTAGCTGAGGATTCTCGTCCCCCCGTAGGTGTGTGCCCGTAGCTCGAACCTCGAGGAGTTCTGTAATCTTCTTGGCGATATTGTCGGCAACCTCGTCCTTCTTGGCAACGGGGACCTCGAGGACGTTGTCCACCTCGCGCAAGGGCCCGAAGACAGCTTCCTCAAAGCCTGTGTAGAACTCCGTGACCTCCTGAACAGACATGCGGAGACGACCCAACAAGATAGCAATCAGTCCTCCGGTGCCGGTTCCGACGATGAGGTGGAAGACTTCGCACGGCCTGAGGACCACGCTCGGATCTGTGCTCCTGAACCCTAGGCTCTTCCTAATCTCTTTCATCAACAGGTCCAGCATCTCCAGCTGGATGATCGTGCGGGTGCCACCGCCGGCGTCGAGTGACAGCGCAATGACCGGCCCATCAGGGAAGGTGACTCTTGGTCCAGCCGAAAGATCGGTAGCCCCTTGCTTCATGAGTCTCGAGACTTCCTGCCGTCTCTTGTCTTCAGCTTCCTTGGCTCGCTCTCTCGCAGCTCGGCCCTCGGGCGTTTGAGCAAGCAGATCCTGGGTCCGGCCTAAGGCCTCGTGACGACGCTGCTCTCCTATCGTGAGTAGGTTGCGCATGGCTCTATCGATTTCCGCTTCGAATCCCTTGGCGTCCGTGTTGATATCTTCCTCTTCATCGCTGTCGCCGAAGTAATAGTTTTTCTTTCCGGATGACATCTTGCTTGCTGGAGTTCAGTGATGATGACGGTTGAACAGGAGAGATTGCAGAAGAGGTTGAGGTCTGAGACTCGAAACTCGGAGAGGGTTCGCTCTTTATGTGTTTTATATGTCTGGTGGTGGTGTGCAGTGACTCGAGACTCTTTGTTGTCGAAATGGTGGTGAATGCATGCCAGCTAGCGACCTGATGGGAGCATCTGAGGGTGATTGGCATGCATTGCAATAAAGAAAGCTGCCTGGTTAACAATGAATCTCTCTATCTCAACCCTCGATTCACTTTGGTACCCTCTTGGCGGCTAGAGTGGCTGATCACAGCTGTTTGTTGATTCGCCCCTATTCCACTTGGTCAGCATGCAACATCCCAGACCTACCACACAACAATACTTACTGGTAATAAAGGGACCTCTGCCATGTATGAATACGGATTAACTCTCACCCCCATCATAGCCACTTCCAAGCACTTCATTTCCACCACACTCAGATGAGTTGTGGTCATATCCGCCGGCGTCCTAATTGTCAGAATCTGTGACAAGACGCAAACGACCCGCACCGACGATCTAGATGTACATTAGTAGCTTGTCGCCAAGAATACGCTCCAAATTCGTTGATCCGTCGGAAGAAATGTTGTCCTCGGTGCGATCCTCATACCGCGCCAGACTCTGCCTCACAGCAGCGCCGATGCCACTTACCTTCAAGATACGACCGATTCGCAGATGTACGTCGAGTAGGTCCTTATCCGGCATAGGGACTCGAGTATCATGCTGCAAAAAGGTGACTTGAGGAGGCAGCAACGACGTTTCGTAAGACTCGGGATCCAACACCTCGATCTGATATTCATGATCCTAGATAAAGGGTGTCAAATTGGAGTACGTTGGTATCTGAGAATAAAACATACCTTCTCCGTAGCTTTTAGGCCAAATGAGAACGCCCCAAACACCCTGTGGGCGAAGGCGGCTAATGTCATCGCGTTGGCCGCCTGGTTGATAGTATTCGGCGCAATCTTGCCGTTTAAAATAGGAAAATACTCATACAGAGCCCACCAAATTGCAGCCTTGTTTTTGGTGTGTGTCGCGCTTCTGTCGTCCAGCTTTCTAAGCGCAAACGGTAGAATATGAGCACACTCCGTCGCTCCGTGTTTCGATGTCCGTTCCTCCGTGGGCATCTCTTTCCAGACTTTGGAATCAACAATTCCCATTATTACACATCGGTTGTTATCGCGTCGTAAGCAGTCTGCCTTTAAAGTCGCCTGCCCTTTTCGCGATGACCCTTCGATGGATGACATTGCTGCTTCGATAGCATCGTCTGCAAGGTCGTTAGTCGAAGGCGTCACGCCTGGCTGCTTGCCACCGGCGGCAGCCACTGCGCTCAAGCGTGATTAGTAAGATAGGACAAGACCCAAAAGGGATTGTTGTATCAACATACTGGGCTTAAGTATTGCGTCGACAAGACAGTTTCGAAGCTGACGTAGTTTGAGGGGATCAGAAGAAAACTTGTCGATTTCATGCGCTAGGGTTGCCAGGCCCAGGCCGTAAAGATTGTCGAGAAACGCATTCAAGACCTTTGCTGTGTCGTCATTGGCATCCAGTGGCTTGTACTCTTTCAGTTTGTCTTTAATGAGTTCCAGCTGAAGATTCAATATCGTGGAGCTGGACGCGAGCGATAATTGCTCCGCCTCCGTTGATGTGTCCGACGCTTGCGACTCATCGGAGCCCGAACGTCGTGGGTGTTGTGACAGGGTTGGAAGGAGGGCCAAAGGGTCTGCCTTCCAGGTGGGAGAAGACATCGTGCAGAAAATACCGCGGCGACAAATCGAGCCAGGTCGATCAAAAACAGTTCTGAGCGTGATTGTTGTTGGAGAAAAGAGGGCGTTGAGCAATCCGCGGGACGACCTTATAGGTATTAGCTTCATGAAAAGGTGCTTGAGTTGGCAGGTGAGGTAGGTACCTTAGTTAAGGTTCGACTTGACTTCTGATACATGCGCAAACCTTAACAGCATCGCCAGGTAAGAGCCACACCGCAACCAGTCCGGGAATGGAGGTTTTTGTAATCAAGGTTGGAAATTCTGGGGGTAAGGCGCATCATATGAGGCAAAGTAGGTACTTGATTCCAGAGCGACCCTCTGGATGGTGGCCATTCAAGCAGGCTCCCGCTTGTTGTGAAAAAGGTTTGAGGTTAGGTACGCGGTGATTTTCGAGAGAGAAAAACCTGGGTTATAAAGAAAACCCACCACCGGGAGGAAGAGGAGGAGGGGGGAAAGATGTGGCCGTCCGAAGACCGCACCACCGGCGAAGAGGAAGAGGAGGGGGGAGGGCGGAGGGGGGAGATGTGGCCGTCCGAAGACCGCACCACCGGCGAAGAGGAGGAGGAGGAGGTAGAGAGAAAGGCTGAGAGTGATTTTGAAAGTGGTGTTGAAAACCTGGGTATTTGATTCCGGAGCGAGCCTCTGGATGGTGGCCGTTCTAGCAGGCTCACTTGTTGTGAAAAGGTTTGAGATTAGGCGGTGGTGTTTTAGTTTGATAAGAGGTAGTTTTTATTTTACAGCTTGGTACCTGCCCGGTTTGGAACAAGTCTTAAAATCTGATACCTATGTAAGGTACCACGGCACTCATATAATTTGTGGTCGCAGGCGATTCTTTTTGATGCGTTTGCTATTGACCTGTAAGTTCAACTGATTCTATGGCACATCAGAACTGCACCCGCAGGAACACCCAGCGACGGAGCCCGTCGGTTCTTTTCCGAACCGGCCCGCGCAAATATGAAGCGAACCCCGAACTAGATGTCAACTCATGAATCCATGATGACCAACGATGTTTCAAGTCTTTCCACCTTCCATTACCCTCATCTTCGACCCCCTCTTATCGTCCCACTGTGCTCATCGAGTCTACCAGTTCGCCACAACAGCAGCACCGCCGAACAGAGCACCCATACCAACAGCAGCAGTCTGGTAAGCGGCCGCGTTACCGGTGTTGCTGGCGGCGCTCTTGGTGGCGCTGGACAGGCTGCTCGAGGCCCCGCTGGTCAGCGACGCGAGCTCGGAGCTCAGGCTCGACGAGGCCGAGCCGGTCGCCGTGGCGAGCGAGGAGCTGAGCGCCGACGACCGCGAGGCGAGGTCCGAGCTGACCGACGAGGAGACGGAGGAGACGGCCGACGAGACCGAGGAGGCGGCGCTGCTGGCGGACGAGGCGAGGGCGCTGCTCGCCGAGGAGCCGGCCGAAGCCGCCGAGGAGGTTACGGAGGAGACGACGCTCGAGAGGGAGCTGGCGACTGAGCTTGCGGCGTCTTGGGTGGTGGTTGTTTGGGCCTGGGAGGGGACTGTTAGTGAACTGGATCTGGAAGTTGGGTTTGGAGTGCCTAGTGACGTACAGAAGACAGGGAGAAGGCTCCCATGAGGACACTGGCAATGGTAGCGAAACGCATGGTGACTGTGTGTGGTTTGGTGGAGGTGGTTTAGGCTTTTGTTTTTGGAAAGTGGGAGCTAGGAGGAGCGAGAGTTTCTGTGAAAGAGAGAGGTGCCAGGAGGAAGAGTGAAATAGTTTTCTGGATGGTATGACAGCAAACGTCGGAGTCCGGGTTGGTCCATCTTTATACATTCAGTGGCGGATGGGGCTGAAACTGTGTCACAGTTGGCAAAGTTATCCCAACGTCATCGCCGAGCCACTCGTCCATACTCGGCTTTGTGCATGAAGAGGCCGATTGTATACGTGTGTTTACGTGGTTTAACTCTGCTCTGCGAATAGGAAGGCCTGCCCATGTCCGTTTCGGTTCCCACAGGTCTCTGGATACCACCGGGAAGGTCATGATCTTATGGTCGTGAGTGCCACCAAAACAAGCCCGGCCAGCCAAGCCAGCCAGCCAACCGACGATGCTGGACTGTTCTGCGCGAACAGACCACTCTCCTCCAAGTAAACTGGTTTCTGACCAACAACAACAAGGCTGTGGCTGAAATCCTGCAGTGTCCCAGTTTCTCACTGGGGCTGAGTGGAGGAGGGACAAGCGATCCAGTCCAGTTCGCGAGCTTTCCGTTCCTGGTCTCCACCACAAACAACCAGAGCGCAGCGGGTGGAAGCAGCTCTCCCCGCAAAATGCAAGGGTGACGATGCAAAAACCTTGACTGCGTAATGAGGACGTCAGGTAGTTTCAGCTCATTTGTGAGGGATGTGTGTCACGGATGCACTGGAGTGATGCCGTACAGCCGTCCCAAGAAAAGGTCTGGAGGCGACTTTGTCTCGGTAGTCAGATCATGGTGAATCGCCAAGAAACTTCCCATGTGAGTTATTCCGCAGGGTCAGTCTGGACGCCTGGAGAAAGACCAATAGCGCCACTCGCGGATGACATGATGTGCTGCCAAACCCCGCTCTTGGATCCCAGTACGCGATCCAGTGTTACAGCGGGCACTAGTGTACCGCATATAGTGCGTCATAAACTGCGGCTGCAGGATTTAGGGTTGGTCCAAAGCCTGCAAGCCAAGAAGCAAGAAGCCCAGCGGTCCCTAATTCGGAAACCTTGTGCTGCATGCCGCCCTGGGCTGTCTGGTGACCGGACTCGCAGCGGGCGAGAGCCAGTGAAAGGCACGGATGCACAAAGGGCACGAAGGCATCATCGATGGCTGGTCATTGGAAAAGCAGCTCGGCGATGTGTGAGCGAGGGAGCTTCGTTGCTTTGTTTTGACTCCAATTCGTCCAAGTTTGAGCCGCAATGTGACGACATTCAACCCCACATGATGCAAGTTACCCGGATGGTCAAAGGAAGTCGAAACGGCAACATCGGCAGCAGCCCGCAGTTGGACAGTGGACTGCATCAAGCATCGCGCTGGTTGCCTGATTTATCGGCAGTCGAGTGGTGTCTGTGGTCATGATGCAAAACTTCGATTCAGACTTCTCTGTACGGCGAAATGCCCTTCTTGAGCTCCGCAACGATTTCTGCGGCTTCATCGGTACTCCTAGTCTCAAAGTCATACCGCTTGCTTTCCGTTGCCTTGTAAACAACAAGCTAAGTGGCAAGTTTGAGTCAGCGTCAAGCAGACATCAAAAGGGGGGGAACGGAGAATTCCGAAGACAAACTAACCTTAAAGTTTGTGGGATGTTTCCGGGAAACCTTGCACCCAACAACATTGCTGAAATGCACCGTGGTCTTCTTGCCGCCACCTTCCATGACCTTGCCTTGCGAAGCCGGCATGATGTGGATATACTCTCCGTCAATCACGAACAGCCGCTCGTTCATGGCGACGAAGCGCATCGGCTGCTTGCGCCAAACGGTGTACTTCTTGTAGTTGGCATTGTCCCCCAGCTCGTCCATTTTCAGGGCCTCTTTGGCCAGTGGGTGGGTGCCCATGATCTTGCCCTTCTTGCCTTTTCCGAAGCTTTGATTCTCCGTAAAGAGGAATGGCTTGGGAGACGAGCTGCTAGGTGATCCTGTCATGCTCAAGGGCCCATCAGTTGCAAACCGGCGCCTGTACAAGTCCAGATCTGTGATGTTGCCGATCGACGAAACGGCACGATCAAGCAAGACTACAGCACCGGAACCAGGAAGCTTCAGAACGTGGTTTGCTTTGTCTAGTTGCCTCTTCCGGCAAACCATGTCTAGAACTTCGGCTAGGTAGGTGTCCGTAGTCACATCCAGTGTAACCATCTGTCCAGGAGCGACGTCTGATGAATGGATGTGAATACGTAGCAGCTTATGCTGTCCTCGCGTGGTGTTGGTGGCCGAGGAGGGCTGTGGTAGCTGTGGCATATCGGCAAGTAGCGTGTTCTGTCGATGTTGTGTCGTAATGATGGGGTTCAGGTATGGCCGGGGGGGCGGTGGCATTGCCCCGGTTGGTTGCGGCGTGTTTCTCGGAGTGGTCTCCTCGCTTTCCTCACCATCGGCCGCTTCCTCTTGCTGGAACTCCGGTGTGAGCTTTTGGTTCTCGGCAAACTGCTCCGGCGAAGCTTGGATCAATGCGAACGAGTCGTAGACCCTGGAGTTTGACCGCCCTCTGCCTGCTCTGTTGTTCGCAGTGGTGAACGACGTCAGCTGCTTCCTCCGGTCCAGCGGAGGGAAATCTTCATCCACTTCGCCGTCTTCCTCGACCATGCGGAGCATCCACCAGTTGACGTTCAGCTTGTCACTCGGAAGAGGCGGCTCGAGTTTCTCCTCGTTGTAGCGCCAGAGACTCAAGCCGATGAGATCCGCGACCGTCACCGGTCTATCGCCGCCCTCGCCTTGGTGGACAGTCCGTCGGATACGGACATCAAACGGTTTAGAAGACTTGGAAAAAGGAGCGTATATGCGGAGCATGATGGGATTTGGGTCGCCCTGGCCAGAGAGCGAGGCGAAACTGTCGAAGGGGACGGCCGGCTTCGTCTTCTTGGCATTCAGTGCAGCAGATATCAAGCTCTTGGGCTGTATCATGCTCAGGGGCCGGATTGCACTCATCGGACGGGCAGGAGGCAAATCTCCAACCATCTGCAACGGAGCCGGTATCGCAGACCTGCGGATTGTAGATCTTCTCGTGAACTCTCTTGGAGGAGTGCCCACAACCTGCTCTCGCGGCGATGCATTGATGGGATTGTCCACGGCCATCAAGACGGAGGCAGAGTCCATACTTTCCACGAAATTGGAAGATAGATCAGACACATCTGAATCCTCGTCTTCCTCCCCTTCTAATAGCTCGCTCTCTTGACGCTTGATGCCTATAGCAGGGTCAGAGTTCAGTCTCGCGGAGAGTTTGACAGCCCGAGCTGCTGCTCGAGCGGCCTCTCTCTGCTTATGGAAGCCTGAAGCGTCGAACTCGTTCTCAGAGGAAACCTCGCTGCTTGTAACGGTGTCCCGCCGTGCTCGTTCCTTCACCGTCTCGAGTGCTGACTGGGAACCTCTCCTGGGGCCTGGGCGCGGAGAGGAAAGAGAGGAGGGCTGTCGAGCGCTGACTGATTGGATAGGCGACGACCCTGAGCGGTTCCGCACCGGCATCTTCGCGAACTTGATCTGCTGAGCAGCTCGCTGATCCGTGTCGTCATCGCTTTCGTCCGTCAGGTCGCTGCTATCATCTTCTTCCATCTGCTCGCGCCGTCTTCGTCGCTTCGTAGCCAATCCCGGCCCGACCGTATCGCCACCTCCGCCGGCCAGCATTCCTCCATCTTCCACTTCATCCTCGAGGGTCAATCGACGTGCGCGAGGGGCCTGAAAGTACTCGGAGGCAATCGCAGTCGGAATTGGGGGCGAATGTGTTCTCTTCACGAGACTCGGGTTCGGACGCCAGCCAGCAGCTTTGAAAGGGGCAGTGTTAAGGAAGGCCTCGTTGAGGGTGATGAGCCGCTCGCCGACACCATCAGCGATGTCATTGAGATAGCCGGTTCGCAATTGGTAAGACACGAGGCTAGAGAGCCATTGTCAGCAGCAGTCACAGGTACTATCATCTACTAGAGCATAAAAGAAACTATTGAGTAACTTACTCTTCAACTTGTATGACCGACATGGCGATGACATGTGATGATCCTCTCAAAGGACCGAGGACACTCTGGAATTGAGGACGCGATAAGGACACGGCATGGAAACTATAGGCACAAATACAAGCGGGAAAACATCCTAGCACAGGCTAGTTGTACTGGGTGGGAAACTAGAGGTGACTGGCTTCGGTCATATTTTGAGTGTAACAGGACGCGGAGTGAAGTCAAGGTGCGACGACGTGAAAGAGGTCAGCCTTGTGAAACGAGATCAAGCTGTGGCGCGTCTTAGCGGGGGCTAAGCCACACCCTGCTCAGCCTTGTCTCCGATAATCGATAACGTCGTTCCTTCCAGTTCTTATCTTATCACCAACGACATTGCGACAGAGCTACGTCGCATTATCAACAACACCCGACCTCACCACATCACCAGTTTCTACGTTCGCACAACCGAAACCATGGGTCTAGTCGACTACTCCGACTCGGAGTCAGAACCCGAGGTGCAACCCAAGGCGCCAGCAAAAGAGACCAAACCCAACAACAGCAAATTCCAGAAATTCGTCGACCGTTCCAACCCAGGCAAGATCCTCGTCAACCTCCCCACAGCCTCGAGCGCAGCCGAGACCCAAGCGCCCAGCGACGAACCACCGGCCAAGCGTGCCAGGACAACAGGAGGTGGCAGCCGCTTCAGCGGCTTCAGCTCGTTCTTGCCGCCGCCAAAGACGGCAGCCAAGCCCGCTTCTTCCCCGGCGCAAAGCAGCAGCAGCAGCAGTGGCGGGAACGCGGCGCCTCGGCCTGGAGTCCACTTGAAGACAGGCGCTGAGCCGGCTTTCAGTCGCGAGCAGTCGAGCAACGATGATTACGGAGAGGATGGGTCTACGGGTGGAGGAGGAGGAGCGGGCGGACTGAAGCTTCCGCCGCCGAAGAACCACAACACAGGCTCGGCGAGTGGGCCAAGCATACCGGCCGACCAGATACCTGCCGAGGAGGTCAAATTGGTGGGCAAGCCACTGATGTTCAAGCCGCTATCTGTGTCGAGGAAGCCGGTCAAGAAGAAGACCTTCAAACCCAGCGAACCGAGCGGAAGCGCCACACCGAAGCCGCCAGCCGAACCATCCCCCGCCGTACCATCACCGGCGCCAGATCAACCAAAAAAGAAAATATCCCTCTTCTCAATAGGAGCCGAAACAGACTCCCCCACACCCGCAGACCCAAGCCCCAGCACCGGCGCCTACGAACCCCTCTTCTCGACCCAAGACTCAGCCGACGCCGTCCCAGCTCCCACCCACAACAACGACTACTCAACACCAACCTACCCCCACCCCACCACCACCACCACCACCTCCCAACCCCCTCCCGCCCCGGCCCCCTCCCACCCCCAATCCCTCACCTCAATAGCAGACGACCTCAACCTAACCCCCCAAGCCCGCCGCGAGCTCTTCGGCCGCGGCGGCCAGCCCCCAGCCGACAACAACGTCGTCAACTTCGACATGTCGCGCGAGTACGAGCACAACGAGACGATCCGGCAGTCGGGCGAGGGGGGGGCGGCGGCGCACAACCCCGTCCGCAGCATACGCGCCGGCAAGCACAGCCTGCGGCAGCTGGTCAACGCGGTGCAGAGCAATGCTTCCGCGCTCGAGGAGAGCTTTGCCGCGGGCAAGGGGAAGAGGGGCGAGGCTGGGGCGAGGTATGGGTGGAGGTGAGGGTGGGGTTGGGGATGGGGTTTGTGCTGGTGTGATTCGAGCTTGAATTCAAGGCGTTCGAATCCCGCTGCTTGTCGTTCATTTGCGACGACGAAGGGAGCGGTGAAGGGGTTTGGCTGGGCTGGGCTGGTTCATGATGGGTATGATCACTTTGCAGACTGCACGAAGGCAGGCATTTGTTCCCCAATGAATTTATTTCCTGCTGACCGCAGGGTCGTGCCAGTGTGGCAGGGTATATAAATTGCTAAAGCTATGTGTATAGGGCCGACCATGATGATACGGCGCCAGTCATAATATGTCGTTAAAATGGTATGCCAAACGAGCGTAAAAAAGTGAACAAGAATTATACACCCCCCCTAACACCTCTCGACCGTCACAGTCCGCCCGTTCTGCCACGTCTCCCCCTGAAACAGAAACCCCCACTCGCCGCGGGTGATAGGGCTGATATCCTCGTAGCCATTCGGTGTCATTGGGCCTTGCTGGCTATTTCGCTGCTGCTCCAAGGGCGGAGTCGCCAGCCGTCCGTCGATGCCGACGAGGCTGTTCCACCTCTGCGTCCATCTGTGCTGGCGGCTTGGATGGCTGCTTATTGGTTTGGCTGTCAGCTCGCCGTCCTCTTCGTCCTCGTACGGCTTGCTGTTATTATTGTGTTTGGCAAGCAGCGAATCAAAGTTGGGGATACGCCCTTCGACGGGCGTCATACCGGCTAGGGTCAGTGTCGTTTCAGCGCCTGAGAGTGTCAGCCGGTGGTTCAGAGGGACCAGTTTGGGGAGCATCGGCTTGGTGTTGAATGTTGTTTGCAGCGTTAGCATCGGCATGCGCAGGGCTACAGGTTTGGTAATCCCAAGAAGTGGTGACGCGGGAGATGTCTGCAGCTGTAATCGTGGTTTCTCGACGACCTTTGGCGTAGTTCGTCCCATTTCGGCATCTTCGATGGCTAGCGGGAGGAAGTGTATGTCTTCTGCAGCAGGTAGCTCGGGGCCGGAATTCCCACGAAACGGTCCAACGACTGCCTGCTTTCCATTCGCCAATCCCGACAGAAGTACACCGTCTGCTCGATCCGCAACCTCACCAGACGCACCCGCCGCCGCCCACGCTGCTGCCTCGGCCTCCTCTCGCTCGGTGAGCAGGTCTCGTGTGGATGAGAGTCGGTAGTAGTCCTCAATCTCAAAGTCGAGCCCGAACTGAGAATCCAGACCAACGACAGCAAAGCGCTTGTCCAATCCCTTGCTGCCAGTCCTGCTTAGGCTGAGGCTGGGAAGGTCTTCGCTCTCCCAGCCAGAGGATTCACCCGACTCTGATGTTGTCTCAGAAGACGATTGCCATGCCTCGTCTGGAAGTGCTGGTAGGGGCTTGGCATCGATGTCTGAACCGATGATGAAGACCGGCTCGTCTGGCAGGGGCCATGAAGCGGATGTGCTGTTGTTTTTTGCCGGGGCATCAACATCATTCTCCAAGCCGCTCTCTCCCGCTACACCGCCATAGGCACGGCGATACATGCGACTGACGTCGCTTAGAGCCGAGTCACTGACAGGGCCAAGCCAAGTAAAGCTTGATTGTAGGACACTCTTGCGTAGCTTTCGTCCGCCTTGCGCAAGGACGAGCCGACGCAGCTCATCAACGGCGTCCTCGAGCATGCATGATGACTGAGTCGCTGCATAAGACGAAAGCGCCGACTTGAACGTGTATAGGTGGTCAAGCGTCAAAAGTGAAAGACCGGTTGAGGAGAATATCAGCTCGTTCTGCGCCAGGGATCTGTGTATGAGGTCGGCCGTCAGACCGCACTCTGAGGGAGCAACCGCTGGAGGGAACCAATCAGGTCTGGGGGCATGCGATCAGTTTGAGGACTCGAAGACCTGCTACGCAGCTTGATTATGATGGATTGCAACATACCCAAGGTGGAACTTCCTCTCAGCTCTTTGCATAGTCTGTTTCAGCACTTTCTCCTCTTTCAAGCTCACCGGGCTGGTTTGCACCAGTCTGACGCCGAATGAATTTGGTGAAAGTGGTCCATCAATCCCAGAAACTGCGCTAGACGCATCAGTGGTTGTGTGGGTTGACATTGATACCTCGGAGTGTGGAGTGGCGGGCGTGGCAGGCATATTGAGCGAGTAAGGGGTAGTGGGCGAGAGCGGCCATCGGCCAGAGCTGCCAATGCTCGACTCCACAGTGGATGTGGTCGATGCTGTGCTGGCCATTGATGACATTGATGAGACGCTCAAGGCCGGAGAAATCATGCCAGTGCGTAGTCCCTCATCGTATGACGAGTGTACGTTCACAGCACGTTCTTGGATGGCGCTGTTGGAAGAGAAGCCGGCCACGGGGAAGGTGTTGCTTCGGACAATATTCTTAATGCTGGTCAGACTGAACGCCGAATTGCCGGTCGTGGCTTTCGTTGCGCTAGACGGAAGAGACGAGTTCACAACACCGAGCGGTGATGCCAGAGAATTTGGCCAGCCTGGAGAGTTTGCCTTCGATGGAAGCTGGTAATCTCGGCGGACGATGACGAGAGTTAGATGGATGTCCTTCCTCGCCAACCTCTTGGACGTGTATTCGAGGGCTGAGTTGACATGGCTGGGCATGCTTCTGCCGTCGAGAATCGAGGTACCAGCCTCGAGTGGAGAGGAAATACAGTATTTCGGAGACATGTTATATGCTTTTCTTTGGTCTTTTTTTCTGCTCGAATCAGTCGGTAAAGAATGGAATCCGGTATCTTGTGTCTGCCAGAGACGGCCCTCTCACTTGCTCCAGCTCCCGCTTGGTCCCATGTAAGACAGAGAGGACTGACGTCAGGAACGGCAACGTCAAGTGGTTTGGACCTGTCAACACTGTCGCGTCAAGTTGGATGCCGGTAACACAATGACAGCCAGGTCATGTAAATATTAGAAAAGAAGTTGTAGAAACCCTGAATTCCACCATGAAAGTCACACGACCAGAACAAGCAATCTTTACGGAAGCACAATGGCAGTGGGACGAGAGATTATATCGAACAGGTGAATTTAAAAATATGCCCAGGCGGTTAAGCAAACGACAAGGAAGAGACGATGAAACAAAACAACGTGCCGACGGCAAAGCGAGAAACGGGATACCCAGTTGCTCTCTCTGTGCCGTAAATATGCATTGTTTCAGGGTGTTCTGGACAAGGGAGCTTGCCAAGTGGTATCCCGCGAGGACTAAGTTAGGATAAGGCTTGAGCTATCTCCACTTGGAGGGTATGGCGATGATGGCGCTCCTAGAAAGCAGCGGAGAGGTCCAGGGCTCCCAGGCTTCTGCAAGACCCAGTTCCATTGACACATGGTCGCAGGAACGGCCGTGGGACGTGATGGTGGACATGACGGGTTACCTAAGAGTCGGCCACTCAGATGACGCCAGATAGCAGTTGACCAGATGGAAGAGCGGCCAGATCGAGAGCCAGCTTCTTGAGCACCACTTCTAGGGTCATCCATGGCTGGAAGTCAGTGTGGTCCTGTCGCGGAAAGGGGAGGCTGTGAGTTGGGGTCCGTCCTCAGCTAACAGCAACTTCGGGCGTCAAAACCTCTGGGCGAGCTTAGAGTTGAAGCGAAGGATGAAGTTCGTCGAACAAGTTCACACGTCACTTGGACGGCAGGAGTCAAATGGCCTCGCCTATTGGTCGCCAGCCTGGCCGGCGGCTAACAGCGTGCTATTTTCGGCAGGAACGCGGGGACTGGAGCCAGATTTGCTTGGCTGTCGTTCTCTCGGGAGCTAAGTGGGGACCTGTTCTACTGATTTGGGTCACATCAACCAATGAGGAGAGGTCTACCCAAGTAAGCGGAGTCTTGGGTTGTGATGGCGCCGACCGTTATGCATGAAAGTCAACGACATCTTGAATTCCACCTCATGGAAGCATCAACACGACACCAAAAATAGTCGAACGGGACATGAGGGCTCACCTCCCCTTGATTACTGCGAGTTTGAGCACCACTCATGCTGCAGCTAATGATCGAGTTCAGATCTGCAACCACGGCATCTTCAAGGCGTGGCTGCGATATCATACCGACCAGTAGATGCGTGCCTTGTGCTTCCCTGCTGAGCAGGAGATGATGCTATATTGAGAGATGGCCTTTGGATTTCGAGGCCTAAAACAACCAAGAGGAGATATATGACGCAGATATAGGCTCTACTCGTCCGGGCCATAAAGCAAGTGGTTTTCATCCAATATCTCTCTGTTGTCGTCAGGCTGGCGTAACGCAGACCTGACGATTAAGCATATCGAGACCAATGGTCGAAGCGTGACCGAGACACACATGAACACGTCTGGCTCCCGGCCCATAATCCGGCCATGATCACGCATTCGAGCGGATCTGTGTACGTGGCGTTGCCCCTATTACTCCTGCTAACTGAGAGCAGTGAAGCCAGCGGTGTAGCGGAATTGTTTCGAGAAATTCGTATTGGCGATGATGGTGAGCTGGGACCGGTCACTTTTGCCAGCTACACACGCTCAGTAGGGTGCCCCTTCGTTGGATCACTCGATAGGCAGACCCAACACTTCTTACACACTGACCTTCCGCAGACACCACGAGACACTCACAGCCGCACCAAGGACCACAACCAGCAACACCATTTCCTTCCCAAGCCTATGACCGCCTCTCCTCCTCCATCTCTTCAAACTAGGATCAGACGCCTTCGCCCCCCAATCCGACATCATCTGCAGCCTTAGCATAGAGTCCCATCCCAGCGTATCCAAACCTATCCCCACCAAGCCAGTCACGGCCCTGCGGCCGTGCTGGAAGGCCTTGTAGGAGCTGCCTTCGTGGACACTATCGTCGATGGAGAAGATCGAGACTATTCTGGTGGCGGTTGAGGTTGTGAGATGTATAGATGCGATTAGGGAGGCTTCCTAGGATGGTGCAGGGTGGTTTTGTGTCTTCTTGGGTTGCTGTTGCTGCTATGGCTAGAAAAGTGCTGCTAGCAGGATGATGTAGATGAGCGACAGCTATCATTGTCCGCTGGATTGTTAGGTTGGGGGCAAACCAGAAAATAGTGATATTTCACTTCATCTTGTCGCAATGGCTCCCAGAAGTGAATTCATGAGATACCCTTAGGATCTGTCACCATCCAGTCTGGCAGATAGATGGATGATATCGCAGCTTAAGGTGTGCAACTTTGCATGCCCGTGGTACTCTCACGATACTCCCACATCCAACCAGGAGCTGTTTTTTCGCCCCAGACTCGCCAGATCAACTAGGATCCCCGCACGTCATGCTACGATAGAATTTCGAGCATGAAGCTGGCGTGAAGTACCAGTAAATAGTGGGAAAGAGACAGCCGGAAGTACACTTCAACCTGTCGATGAAAAGAACCAGAGAGTAGAGTACATCATATCAGTTCGGGGAGGGTTTTCAGTGCCAGTTGGAACCGAGGGGCTCTGAGACGGCATATATATGGCGGAAATAATGCTGGAATGGACATAGCGAGGGGGTTCTTGAGTGTTGATTGTTTTTTGCTTGACAACGTAGCGTGACCACCGGCCGTGACGACGTCCCGCCGGTCAGCAAGGTGTACGGCCGCGCGTCGGGATCCCGGCAGGAGGGTCCGGTCCACCTTCTGGACAGGAATGCCGTTGATCAAGGGTCCACCGCCACCCGGACGGGCCGCTGAAAAACAAGGAGAAACGAAACGAAGCCGTCTGTTTCTGAGTTGCGTGGGGTGGTGGACACAGTTGGAGCCAAACTTATCAGGGTTCTCGAAAGTCCATCCCTTTGTGATGATACGCACTTCTTAATTAGTTGGTCGCTTGTTACTTGTGTCTTTCTCCTCTGGAGGGATGGAGAGTTGAGAAGAAACGCAGGAGGTGAATGTTTAGTGATTGAAGTTTGTTAGCTCCGCATCCCTGAGCTTCCCTGGCTTCTTCGAATTGAAGAAAGGATCGCTGTTACGGACAAGATTGACCGACGCAGGTCCGCCTTCCCCAATTGGAAGCACCGTGGTGATTTCATTGGCTAACAATTGTTTCAAGCTTGACAAGTCAGGAACCAATGACGCGGCAGTGTTCTACCCCGATTTTCCAATGGCTTCGAGCAGATCAGTGGATCCCAGGGGAAATTGCGTATCCAAGCTCAGGGGTAATTGGATACCACCTCGTCGTCCCGGACTCCCAAATCGGGAAGGGAAGAAAGAAGGGATGAACCGCTCATGTCTGAGACTGCGGAACACGCTCTGGTCCCTCTCAAAGACATCACTAGGGATGTCTTGCCTTACCGCAGAGACTTCAGAGGAATGTGAGCTATTGTGACGAGAGAATTCAAGAAGCGAAGATGGTTAAGTTTGAGTTTTCAAATAGGCTTCCAGACGCCTTGTTCATTGGCAAGGCGATCCGAAGTGCCCGTATGCAATTAGAAGATTAAGTACATGTAAAGGTTTTTGGTATCTGCCATATGCCAACATGCTAGACATCCCAGGTTGGATCTTTTAAATCGCTGCCAACAAAGCACCCCCCGTTAAATTGTCATGATAATGCCGTAGCCATTTCCAGGCTTGAGAGAAAATTCAAGAAAAAGTTGGAGTCCACGCTTATGCGAAGACGATGGCAGCGAGGCCGGCGGCAGCGGCGACGAAGAGGCTGTTGCCCATGGTCGAGGCACCGGCGGTGACGGTGGCCACCGGGGGCTTGGTGGTGGTGCCGTTGGAGGGGGCGGCGAAGCCAGACGAAGGGCTGGCGGTGGTCGGGCAGGGGATGGAGACGGTCTCGTAGATGACGGTGGGCACAACGGTGGTGACCGAGGTGGAGATGGTCTTGACAGAGTAGGTAGGGCAAGCAGGGGCCTTGGTGGTGGTGAGGATGGCGCTGGAGTAGGTGGGCACAACCGAGCCGGGGGCGGTGGCCGGGGCAGAGCTGTTGGAGTACTTGGTGCTGCTGGCGGTGACGGGGCAGATGGTGGTGGAGACGGGGATGGTCTCGGTCACGACGACGGTGGAGTGAGCCGGGCAGTTGGTGACAGTGGCGGCGCACGACGTGATGGTCTTGACAGTGGTGCTGTAGACGGTCGAGGTGGTCAGGGGGTAGATGGAGGTGTGGACCTCGGTGCTCCGGGCAGGGCAGTCGGTCACGGAGGCGGCGCACGAGGTGACGGTGTGGTACTCGGTGGAGTAGACGGTGCTCTGGATGCTCTCGGCCATGACGGCACCGGCGAAGACAGCGACAGCAGCGAAACGCATTTTGACGGTGTTTGGAGGGTTGGTTCGTTAGAAACGAGGAGGGTTGTTTGTGGTGGTAAAGAGAGTGGTAAGCTTAAAGCTTGTTGGACTGTTGTTTTAAAGAATGGACGACCGAAGTCAAGTAGTGAGTCAGAAAGGTTTGCTTGGCTGGTGAGGAAGAGGGAAGAAGAAAGACAGAGGGTGTCTTGGAGGAGAGCAGTGTTAAATAGGGAAGAGTCCAACCCCGGGAAGTCGCATGGAGTTGCGGTGACACTCGGTGACCTCCAGGCTCCATCCAACCTCCGCTAAGAGGCGGGAAATTACCTCTTGTCCACAAAGTCCACACCCGCCACCAAAACATCAAGACCACTTAGAGACCCATGGGCCATGGCACGCTAACCCAGGGGTTCTGTGGAGATGGCTAATTTACTAGCTGCTGAGGGATGACAGGGCGCTCTCCACTCGAGATTGGCAGCTTCAGTTGGTGAGCTGAGGCAAACACGGCGGCGATGGCACAGAAGCTGTGATCAAACCCGGATTGGTGTACGGTAAAAAGAGCCAACCGCTCCTTTGAGGCGCTCAGCAACCTCATTTGTCCACACGTCAGCTCTGTGCCACTTGACGACCTTTCAATGGTATTTTGACCACAGAGAGCGCTTAACGGTCTAGCTGAATCAGGGCAAACGGTAAGGCGCTCAAATGACCGGATTCCATGGACGTGCAGGCGCAAAGAAAGAGTGACATGGGGCCGCCAGTTATTATTCCTCTCAATCTCGCCTGGGAGATGGCACTGCCACCTGACGACGAGGTACGGCAAATGAGAGCACCAGAAATGCGCCATCTGGCCTCCGGTACTTGGGTTTCTGCGCCGTAGCGTTGCGTTGCGGATCTTGGACCCTTGGCTTCCACTTGGCTAGCCCAACTCTCGATTCTCGAATCTTCAAGGAGCGAGTTCAAGATGGAAATCGGACGCTTGTTCTTCTCGGCGATGCTTGGTGCTTTCTCATTGAGTTGTTTAACAGCGTACCTTGGCAAGTCACTAAATATTTCCCAGATACGGCTGGATTGACAGACGGCAGAGGAGCCCAAAACCTGGAAATCAGTTGTTATCGCACTCTGTTTCTCGGGAGTCGGGACAGCGCATGCCCATTAACAAATACGAGGGATAATCTCTAGCATCCATGTTATTCCAACATGTCCAGCAAATAAATAACGGAGACCAAATATCAAAGCGGCAACTGCGTTCCAGTTCCCCGCATTTTCCAGATATCTCAGTGTTCGGTACCGTCGATTATTATGCCGCCGGACCGGTGCCAAATCTGGCAGTCACACTCGGTGAAATTGAGTACCTGACAGCCTGAGTCAGCTGCAGCGCCCTGAAGATCTTACGGAACACAAGACCCGCACGTTGATTGAGCTAATGCAGGAACAGGAACAGCTGTGAGCGCGTTCCTGCATTCGCCCGTCGTCTGTAGTGTCTCCGCAGTTTGCACAGCCCACAGCCGCCCACATCAGCGCAAACGATCTGGCCAACGGTAAACGGCTGTGTGACTTTAGCGGAGAAAGGGAAATCTCGAAACACAAGCGAGATGGATATCTCAGTGGGCATCTTGAACCTCATCTCACCGCTGGCCAGCGATAACGTATCACCGAGCTTCCATGGCTTTTCCATCAAGATCCATCCCGGTCACTGGGGCTGCGGGAACGAGACGCCACGTTTCATACAAATGCTGTCTTCCCGCCTGGTCCCTGTAGAGGCAGCGAAAACCTGGTATTTCGAGATGTCAACGCTTTTGATCTTCGTTGTTGACTTGTTGTACGATGTCATTGACGCAGATCAGACGGGATGATCTGGCGCGATTTCTTTGGCGAGGCACTTCAAGTCTTCAACATGTGAACGGCGGCGGAATACGCGCGTCGGTGAGGGTCGATATCGGATGTCGGCCGGGTGAGTAGATAGTAGGGGATCACTTCCAGGGGTGTCTATTGACCCTGCTAGCCCTCACTAAATGCTTGCTCTCAAGTTTGGCAACACCAAATCAATAAGAAGACCTCAACTCTTGACGCCTGAGCGGTGAGTAGAGGACGCTGTTCTTGACGCCAAGGAGTATACTGTGGTTGAGTTCAAGCACGACCTACCTTAGTGACATGGTCTTCAACGGCGCGAAGCCGCTCACCTCGCGCCGTGACATTGAACTGGTACGAAGCGCCTGGGATTCACCGCTCCCCTTGGTCTCAAGCCTCGACTAAAAGGGCCGTCTTCACCGTCGCTGGTAGATTAATACCAACGATGCCTGGAGGGTTGCATTTCCACTGCACCTCTGGAGCAGGGTTGTGTATATACCGTTAACCTTTTGGCGGTATGTATCTATACCGAGACCTCCTGTATTTGTATTGGTACGATGTATGGCGCTAGTGAGGCGCTAGTGCCAGGGTAGTACCTGATTGGCCGATAGGGTTAAGGTGGGTCCGTTACCTAGCTGGGTCTGCCTCCTATTTGCATCAAGATCTGCTCCTTTTTGGCATATATTTCTACTCCTTTTTTGCATAAAATTCAGCTTCTGAACTCTCATCTAGCTGCTTAGGTACCTATACTGTTAAAAAAATCGCCTGCGGCGCTATTCAGGGCTATTAGGTGACCCACCTGTATTAGCCGAAATACAGGATACCGAGCGCTTGTATCGGTACGAAGAAATCGCTGTATGTGGTATAATACATACCATACAGACGCAACCCTGCTCTGGAGCTTCCCCGAGCCTAAAGCAACATCATCTCGGAGTGTGCTTCAGTTAATCAAACCCCGCAAAAGGGGATATTAGGGGTCCAACGGCCCTTCCAAGGCTTCCATAGCCTACATGCCACGTTCAGTGCTTCATCGGTGAGGGCAGAATGGGACGCACCAGACTCTCAACCAACAGTGACTTGCCCTAAGTTCGAAGACAAACGTTACATGCACCTCTTTCATGATGTTTCCTGGCCTCGTTGATCGCTGAATTTACAGCTTCTTATCCTCACGATGAAGTGACGTACTGACCTCAGAACATACCGGCGACAGACGCGCCATATGCTCTCGATACGTGCTCTCGATTTTCGGGTCATCCGCTCAGCTCGTCCTGGATCATACACTGCCAATATCTTCCCCAGCACCTTCTCAGACTGGCTATGCAGTTGATGCAGGATACGCGCTGCGAATCCATAGCCCATGGCGTCGATCGACAAAGCGCGAGGACGAGTGCCACGCATCGTGTCTCCTGTCCGGAACGCGAGATACCAGCCACGTTTGCTTCGTCGGGACGTGTCGCGACGTGTAGCAGGCCCAAGACCTCACAACGTCCATGTGTGTCGTTTCACAAGTGCCACGAAGCTACAACACGTCATGACTGCGAAACCGCCTCTCCTCACAAGCTATACACAGCGTCACACCGACGCCGACAACCGCCGCCATGTCCATGGGGTTGGTTCCTGCAAATGGATATAACAGGCTCCTCACATCGTTCACAGACGTACTGATGTCAAAATGGCTGGACCACACCAGATAGACTCTTGTGTTCCCATGCATATCCTCGAGGGCTTGTTATTTCCGAGTGGAAGTCAGACTCATATGTATGTACAGGCTGCCTTGGACCTGATGCCCGGATCAATTCAGCACCCGCACGGTGAACTTCTCAGCCGAGAACTCCAGTTTCCCTTGCCGCTCCAGCTCGGGAGGGTTGACATAGAGTCTCATACCGATCGCATTACTGTACAGCTGGAAGACGCGGAAGATGATGTACACCGTGTTGTCCGCGGCCGACAAAGTTTTCATCTTGAAACCGGCCTGGTCAGTACCTCTTCTGTGGGGAAGCGGACAGTTCGTTTCTTACCTTGCTATGCTGGACGCCGCTCATGAAGAACGGGGCCTCTAGTTCCTGCGGCGTGGATTTTACCTCGAAGTGGTATTTTGGCGTCTTGTTCTGCCACTGTTCGGACGGGAGATAGCCGCTGTCGATGAGTAGGGAAGTGAAGACACCAGCGGTGTCGTCATACTCTAGATCCGAAATCTCATATCTGCCAGGCCAGGCAGCCATCGACGCATAGTCCGGATGAACGTTCACTGTCGTCTTTATATTGCTGGTCCAGTTGTCGTGACAGAATCCGGGCAGGGGCGGGTTCAGCTTGGAGAGCAGTTCAAAGACCTGTTCGAGGTTTGGTTAGTGTGCTTGTTGTGGTATCTAGGCATTAACTATGAGTACTCACAAACAGCTCGCCCGCAGCGCCGATCTCGAAGGTTGTGAACCGAGAGGAAGAGAACGACTGTGGCAGCGCGGTCGAACTCAAGCTTCCTGGAAGCGCGTCCCGAAGTGATGACAAGTCGAATCCACCGTGGCTTGGAAAGCGAATGCGACGACCGGCTTGTATGACGTGGTCTAGGAGTTTTCGATACACCGCGGCAGACGCGGCCGACTCTCGCTGCGGCTCGGGACTCAATTGGGTTCTGGAGAAATACCCGCCGGGTGCGGGTGCTCGCAGTGGCGCCGGGCTCGGGCTCAAACCCGAAAACGGATCGGTCAGCGGAGTCTCCTGGCCCCAGCGTAGATCGTCGGGGTTTGCTGAAGGATGGGGAGTAAAGACGTCGTTGAGTGCGACTGACGACACGCTGGGTGACCTCGCGGGCGTGTGCGGTGCTTCCGGCGCGGAGGCGACACCGCGAACCTCTTCATCTCCATTGTCTGTATGCTGGATGTCGACATCGATGATTCCCCACCCGTCCAGAATGCGCGGTACAGACTTTAGCTTTGCGTTCAACAGTCCAACGACAAATCCTATAGCGGCTCGATCAATGAGCTCTGGTGTTTCGGCCCCAGGCTTCGTCATAATCCACTCCACAAGCATTTTCGGCAAGTTCTCCTGAATGCAGACGTCTTGTCTTTCCTCGTCGTGGGGAATATAAACTTTGAGCGGTCCATCCGGCTCGTTATCGATAAAGACATCCCCTTGGTCGAGCTCGATGGTTATAGCTTGCCCGTCCATAGTGAGACTGAGTTGTGATGTGATCCCATTGGTCTCCCATGTCTCACATGTCCGCAGCAGATTGTAGAACTCCTCTCCGTCCCCAGAGAGCCTGGGGCTGCCCAAGTGAGTTGCAATCCTGCAATATAACTGTCAGCTTCTGGTTCAAGTCACTCGCTAGGTAGGGAGAATCCGCACCTGAGCAATCCGTGGGCTTTCTTCTTGATATCGAAGCGCTGCTCGGAAACCGGGAGCTTGTCACCGGAGCCCAATGTTGCGGTCTCTTTCACTGTACATGATATATACCGATCTTCTAGTCCAGCCCACTTGAGAAATGGCTGAAGACTCCGGACTTCGCGGTCACTAAAGTCAAGAGTCTTGACCATGCCATGGAACCTGTTCCCGAGTGACCTGTGATCAATGATAGCAAATTCAGTTCCGGCTGCGCGCAAGCACACTTGGCCATCCGGGTATCGAATAGGTAGAATCGATTTCTCAAGGAGTCGCAGCGGTGTCAGGCCATCGCCCAGGGTTTCCGTCCTAAGGAGGGAGTTGAAAGTCCAGAGATGGGCCTTGACTTCGGTCACCGTTGTATCTTGCGGCGTCAGGCTCAAGAGCTCGTCATAGACCATGCTGAGGTTGAGCTTCTGCACTCCGAGCTTATGAACGAAGAAGTCTTCGAGCGTGGGGTACTGCGTGGCCAAGTTCACCTTCCCCCGAACACCAGTAGGTGCGGTAGACCAGATACAAGAATCCACGTCACACCATTCTTCTGCGTCTTCAGTGGTACAGGGGACGAAGATGAGGGAATCGTTGTCGAGCATTTCCCTACAATCAGTGTTAGCTGTGCACTGAATAGCCTCCTAAATAGACATCGGGGACTTCACTTTAGCTCGTTGGCATCAACAGGGCTATATGTCTCATTGTGGAGACGTTCATACTGCTTTTTTATGTGCTCGATATCCGTGCTTCCCTCGTCCTTTAGCCATTCGAGCTCTTCAACAAAGGATCTCCATGAGCAGCACGGAATGTCCAGTGTATCCCGGAAAAAGGACATCACCGAGTTTAGTTTGATCCTCTCGTGCCTGAAAGTTGCACTGTAGATTGCATCGATAGGAAATCTGCTATTCATATCTGCCGGGGCATCGAGAAGGCAAACTGTCGGGCCGCACCAAATTGCGTCGTCGCCTCCTAGCTGTGGAATGAAGATACACTTCGTGTATTCGAAGGTTTGCCTAAGAACAAGTCAGCCTTGAATCCCATTGATGTCGCAGCCTCTAGAATGTGGTGATGTACTTGGCCAATCTGCGCGCCTCTTGGGCATCGCTGCTGCTGGTACATTGTGCGTGGATCGCATTGTAGAGGCCTAATATCCTGGACGCTCCTTGAACGCGATCCGCCTCGGTGCTCGCTGCAATGGTCTTGATAATGGCCAAATAAAAGGACAGCTCATCCTTGAGTATAGCCCCAAAATGTTCGAGGAAATCCCATCCAGCGAGATTTCCGTCAACAAGTGTCGTCTCAAGCTTGAGAAATGGGAGAACCTCCTCTTGGTCCATGAACCGCACAGACAGCTGCTTCAGACGAGGAACAGGAAGAATGGTACTACCCAAGCATATTCTTTTGCCCCCGTCACAGAGAACAGTTGTTAATTTGAGTTGTTGCATAAGATCCGCGTTTCGGCTTACTCGAACTCCTTCGTGTGACCATAAAGAGTGGAGGAGGCCGAGGAATTTGGCCGGAAGGTGCTCGGCAACATAGAGAACCTCCTTAGTGAGTGACGGCTGACCCGAGGCATCATTGGAGGCCAATCTCAACCCCTTGCGAATTCCCATGGACCGGTGAAGCCATTGTCTCCAGGTCCTCCGGGGTTCGGCACCGTCTCCGGAGCGTATCGGGGGTTCCTGTAAGTAATCTGGGTGAAGATATTTGACTGCCAACCCCAACTTTGCTGGCCCATAGCTGTGAGTATCATCGCCGAGGTACATGTCCTCTTGGAATGGCTTCCTTGACAATATGGAAGCATCCAGTAGCTTGACCTGATGGTAGATGGCGGCCGGTGCGTCATCTGGATGTGTCAAGTAGAGAAACCTCAGGGAGGCGATTGAGGTGTTCTTGTCAAGTGAGTTTGCCAGCGTATTCGTGCCCATCTTCTTTAATATCAAACCCCGAACTTGATCAGAAGAAAGGACCTGGGAGCCCAAAGCACGGAAGAGCTCCTTGCGGCTCGAATGGCTGGCAGCATTGGATTCAATGAGATGAAGGCCGAGCCCCTGCGGGATCGGTATGCCATCAGTTGTCGCTGGGAATTGCACCGCGTTGTTTTCTGTGCTAACCCAGTCTCCGTTGCATAGCGGCAGGAGTGCAAGACGCTTGACTCTAGGTATCAACGCTCTTGATCCAGTATTGATCAGAGCAATGAGAAGATTTGCAGCTCGCGAATGCCAGTCATGGTCAGTCTCCGGATTCCGCATAGTCGATGAGGCACTCCATGCGTCCGCCTCCACTCTAGCTAGCTCCTCAACCCATAGCATGATCCTCAGTCCGAAGCCTATGAGAGTCTCAAGGTCTCTTCTCTTATAGTCTTGGGAGAGGTAGACTGCGTCCGAGCCGTTGAGATCTTTGAACAGAGGATTCCCATGCTGATCGATAAAGTTATCGGGTAGCATTCTAAGCTGCCTTATCGGCCGTAACTGAGATGGCTGGGCCCGAGGAACCATGATGTCAGCATCAACGATCAACTCTTTCAGTTTGTCGACAAACATCCTCCAGAAGGGATCGTCCGATGGAAATCCAGTAAGACTGGGCAGATACATCATCCACTTGAATCGCAGCTGAGGATGCGCGCACATCTGCTTCACAGCATGGATGAACACAGCTGCCAGCTGCCGGCATAGTCCGCGGTTTCGAAGAGAGCTTGTCTCGATATTCTCCCGGGTAGCCACGGTCACAAAGTCGCTGTGAATAAGGAACTGTGAGAGACAATCACATTAATTAGCATTGTTGGTTCTCAATCTCCATCAGTAGAATTAGACACTCACGTTGAAGCCGACTCGTCGGATGGGCAGAAAAGCAAACAGTTGCTGCGACTGGATAACTGGCACGGATTGCTCTGTGAGAGGGAAAGCAAGAATGACATCTGCTACCGAATATGCACGCCGCTCGTGCTCTTCGACCGAGTAGTCGCGATTCTCGTTGGGCTCAAGCCCACTTACCTTGGCCGTAGTGACGTGATAATATTGCTTGTCTTGTCGCGGGATCTGCCCGGCCTGGGTCTTCACAATTTGAAGCACAGCTCGATGCATAGCGCCAGATGCCCCTGCTTTTGAGAGAACCGATGACGATATCTTGTTCCCAGCATCGTCATGCAAGTGAACCTCAATCCGCCTCAGCTTCTTCAGAAAGAGCAGCATCTCAGGCTTCAGGCCGTTGAGCTCTTCGTGGATGTTCTTACGCTGCTCGGCTCGGGCAGTTGGGTCGCCATAGTCGGCCAGGTAGAAGGTCATCCTTGTGAGCGGCCTTGCCAGCTCCTCGGAAGTCTCCTGCCACTCGGGCGAGATCATGCCCATTCCTGAGTCGCCACGACGATGCTTGAAGCAGAAGGAAAAGGAACCGGACTGGATCCAGACCTTCCAGGCCACCTTGAACACGGACTTGAACCCGATGCCTTTCTCGCCAATATAGCCCTGGGCGCCAAGTTTGGAGCTCTTGCCAACATTGCAGATGGCTCTGAGATTCGGCTCTGTGAAGCCATCCTCGTTGCATTCGACGACGATCCTGTCGTGGTAGACACGAAACGAAACATGCGGGTCCTGCCTAAACAGCCCAGACTGTGCCTTCTCGAAGCGATTGTCATCGGCATTCTGGAGAAGCTCAAGGATGAAGCGCACATCTTTCGAGTACAGGTTCTTAGCAAGACTGGGGTAATTGGTCAGTAAGGGACCCCAAGCAGGACATATGGCGTGTCAGATGCGTACGTGATGACGGTCGAGCCGATGAGTTGGTCCTTCATGAGCAGAGCTTCTTCCACCTGGCGCCGGGCAGAGGCGGTCATCTCGCTGTAAACAGCCTCGTCTAGATGGCCGTGACCCTTGGCGATGCTCTTCACCAACTCTTTCGCTTGGGATCTAGAGATGCTCATTTTGGAGGCTGTGACTCCTGTGTGAGACAACAATAGTTTGGATCAAGGAAGCACCGCCAGCTTGTGGTGATGTAATGGGCGGTAGCCAACCTCCCAATAACTGATAGGGAATAGTGTCTGAAGCCGCAACTGGTTAACAACTCGGAGGAGCACAGGGTGAATTATCTGTCGACAACGGCGTGAACAATGAACGGAGAGACTGATATCTTGGATCGAGGAAAAGACGAAATAGTTGGGAATCAGCAACCTAAGAGGCGCACAACGTGTAGTACCTGCCTTCTATTCCTTATACATTGGCCTCTTGAGGAAGGTACACTTTCCAACACCACTGCACCGTGACCGCCATTCCAACCGCAATGACGACCAAGGAAGGTGCCTCGTACACAGCCTTGGAGCCCGTAACTTCCCGCTCATCATGTTGGCACATCTGAGCCAATGTACTATCCCCATCAATAGCAGAGATGAGTGACTTAAGTGTTGGACTTCCAACACTTCCAGCCTGGTCAATTGTACTGGCGACCCAGCGGGGCTCAGCTGCAAAGACCAATGACAGCTCGACTGTAAGCGCGAGGGTCCCGAGAAATGGCCCAAGCGAAGACCGCGACATCTCACGCCGGAGGTTGTTTCGCGTGTATACCTTAGGCTTCAGCAATGGAACTCGGCTGTCTGTTTCCCTTCCAGGATGTCATATGGTACACCAAGACAACGAGGAATGAAAGTCCTGTACAAGCGATGAACGGTCGTCTAATTAAGCTGATCCACACACTAGCGGTTGCTTCCCGTCCACAAAATTAGCGCCCGGTCGCTAGGGCCAGGCTTGAGAGAACCCCCTCAAAGAGTTTGACTGATGGTCTTTGACGACTCCAGATTGATAACATCGTGCGAGAGTGACAAGAGGCAGAAGACGTGTCATGTTCTACTTTCAAGACTACCTAGGTAGAGGTATCTTAGTTTTTTATGTGGACCAAAGACAGACCAAGAGGTCGACACCTTCTGCAATGTCTGGAAACAGTCAGCAACGTCCATCACAATGTTGCTATCTAGATTTTGGTGCTATGGGCTTAACTGGCTCGACTGTATCTCAGCTACACGTCGATGGGCTGATTTGTACTGAATCTCGAGATGCAAGCGGGTAACCAACCGTGCATCATGTGCAAGCAAGCCCCCACTTCCACCCGATCGCAATGCATCTGCTTGAATCAACGGTCAGGACCGTCAAGCCATCTAGGACTCGAGCCGTGCGTGGACTCAAGAGAGTTCTACGCATCTCGCCGTGTTGGTAGGGCTGACCGGTGGGCTTCCAGCCGCCCCGCCATTATGACGTCCCAAGGTGAATCCCACGCTGTCAAGCCTCGATACCCCCCCAAGCTACGGTGTTCGCGATACCCCACGTTTTCATGCCTTTCCTGATTGGGCTCGCTTCTGTCGCAACTGACAGGGATCCGTGTGGCTGGTGCTCTGGAAGGCCTCCGATCTACCCCACTGAACAGTTAATGCGCAGAGAAGATCGGATTGCGCATTCAACGGCCAGACAGGAACAAGAACACATGAACCCTCACTTGGGGCCAGGTCGGCCATCAAAAATGGTGACCTTCCCGTCGGCCGTCGACTCAACATGTTGTTTCTGCATCTTTGCGTTTTGTCGTCACGACGTCGTCTATCATCGATTCTTGCGGTGCCAATGTCTCGCTTTGCTTTCCCTGTTCTCTGTTGAGAGTTCTTCTTCGTAGCTATTCGTTTTGCAAGGCTACTTGGTTTTCTCGTGACACTTCGCTGCCTACCTTACTCAACGTGTTGTTACTTGGTCCTCGAGGCTCGTGTGTACGTCCGATCTTGCTTCATCTTTTCTTTTGCTGATGATGCTGACCATATGCCCCTTAGCGTCGTCTGGGCTTTCAGACAATTTTGAGCTTAATTAGAATTCAACCGCCCTTTCTTTTTCTTTTCCTAAGAGAGAGGGTGATCTATCTTGTTCTTATATACGCACCTCTGCGTCGGTTTTGGTCAGGCTGAACACCCCGAGGCACCGGCTGCCTGTATAGGCCACCCAACCTTCGGGTCTCAGCCAACCACGGCAGGTGGTCCTTCTCATTCGACATCATGAGTGCCGCACTGAGCCACCGTTTTGCGTCTCTGGATGGGAGACTAAGTGGTACGTCGCCTAGCTACACCATTATCCCTTGACAAGATAAGCTTGACTGACGTTGCGCTTGTCACAGGTAGCTTTGCTCAGGACAGCATCACGTCATCCAGCACAGACGAGGCTGTCCCGATGTTCGGTCCCAGTTTATTAGACCCGGGTGAACTTGGCACGCCTATGTCTGCGGACCACACCATGGCCTCGCAAGTAGACACGGAAGGTTTGCAGGCCGAGACACACAGCTGTCAGCACTGCGAGAAGCAGTTCAATCGGCTGTGTGACCTCAACAAGCATGCCAAGTCTCACAGTCGACCTTTCAAGTGTGCTTTCCAAAACTGCAAGTATTGGTCCTTGGGTTGGCCGACTGCAAAAGAGCTCGAGCGTCATGTGAATGATAAACACTCGGCGGCTCCTCAGACCTACCCCTGCCTTTTTCAACACTGCTCGTACAGGTCCAAGCGCGAATCCAACTGCAAGCAGCATATGGAAAAGACTCACGGCTGGCGATACGTGCGGAGCAAATCGAACGGGAGACGAGTCTCACGGCGTGTCGGTTCTCAGTTGGCCGCCTTGCAGACGTTTCTACCGACCAACCCTTCTCAGTCTTTCCACCAGAAGTCGAGCTCCTTCAAGCCATCACCTCGTCCGGCAGCGGATGACTTTGTGCTCTTTCCCCATGGCCGTGATTACGCGCCTTCTGACGACGATTATGACCATGACGGATTCATGGATCTCGATGACGGCGGCAGCCAAGGCTCGGACGTGGTTATCCCTTGGACTTCGCCTGATACTAGGCTCCGGAGGAGAGAGACCTTCTTGCAGAAGTTCACACAAAAGTTCAACAAACATGAGGACGATCCTCCCATCGACCCTCAACTCTCTTCAGTGGGTGGCATCGACACCCCGAAGTCGAGCACTGCCTACAACAACCTCGACCCGGCAAGCTACACTGCAGGAACAGCACGAAATGCTTCAACCGAGAAGCGGCCTATCTCATCTGTAACAGCTCACTCTTTGCCAAGTACGCCGTATACGATGGATTTCCAACAAAGACCCGGTGGTTCGGTACCGCCGGTTCGCCATGGCAGGTCTTCGTCTGTTAATATGATGCCGTCCGCTGTCACTCCTTCAGTACAGCATGCCATATCTCGGATACCAAAAATATCTAAACGGAAGGAGGAAGAGGACCCGGAAGATGAACATCCCCAAAAGAAGTTCAAGCCCTCTCCAAAAGCGGATTTCAAAGACAATCAAATGCCTGACATCTTCGTTGCGGCGCACCCGGAAGTTTATAACCGAAACACGAAGCCCCTATACCAGTCCTGCGAGACGGCACACAAGGACATCTCGACCCTCGTGTATGTGTGATATAATTCTCTGACTATTGTACAATCGCTAACATCTGTCCAGGAGACATCTTAGCAGAGCGCCTCATCGTCTCGAATGCGCAGAGAGATACATTCACTCTTTCGATGTAATACCGGTGGAGCTCTCCCATACCAAACGGGGCGTGTGCCGACGATGTTGGGAAGTTTTTACCAATCACGATGCCTTTATAAGCCACATCTCCGCTGAGTGTGAAAAGGTCTCAAAAGGCAAGAGAGAGAAGTGGCGGATTCTCTACGACTCCTTCACACCTCTATCTACGGACCACATCGCCGCCCAGACATCTAATGTCGCTCATCATTTGCCTCTACCAAACGGCGTGGCAAACAACCGAGAGATGTATGGTGCTGATGCCTCTGCTGATGAGGATGATGACTCCCCTGTCGCTCCACCGTCACCTACTACGGTTGATCTAGGACCTCGTGTCCCATTGGAGCTCGAAGGCGTTGGGGAAATTGAAAAATTACGCAAAGAGAACCGCCAACTCAAAGCATTCGCGCGTGTCGTCATAAAACAGATAAACCAGGCCAGGGGACTCATCGACTTGTCTCCTCTGGTGGCCATCCCATCCCTCGTCCAGGCTATAGAAGGTAGCAGCGAAGTCGAATCCGGCGCAGATATGAGATTGCCCGGCCGAATAACCTTCCCAGCAAACCTGGGTGACGACCATCCAGATCCAGCAAGTTTGGTTGGACATATGAACTCACAGCCGACCGACGTCGACGCGCAAGGGATGATGGACGACATCCAGCAGACGCTTTCTCGGACTTCTTCAGGCATGAGCGGCTCAGACAGGTCCACCATACGTCATGTGTCGAACAGTCCGCGTCAGCCCTTCGAAGTCTTCGCCGGAGACAATTCGCGCACCCCGAACCCACGATCGGCCAATCCTAATGGCGGTCCTACGCCTACTCGGCACCAGCCGACCTCTCTTCCCGACTCGGGATACGGGAGCGACAAGAAAAGGAACAGTGTCGCCGGGCAAGACTTAGTCGATCAGACGGAGCAGGCTTATCCGCAGCCACGCCATGCTATAGTCCCTATTCCGCGAGATCAAGTAGGCCGACCGGACCCCAGTCCGCCATTTGTTCAAGGCCGAGCAGACCAGCCTGGCCAACAGCCAGGGCATCCAATAGACGTATCGTTGGAACCCATGCTACCGTCGTCCGGCATGTCGCCCGACCTGTTCACGACCCAGGACGACGCGGATGCTTACTATCTGAGTAAGGATCTCATGGAGCAATTTGGCGGATATTCCCAACCATCTTCCTCTTCCTGCCAGTCTTGATTTCTTCTGGACATCTTTCGTACCACTTCTGTATTATATAGCCTCTCTTTCTTTCTCTCGTCTGCTTTCTCTTGGGTTTGAACTATTGGGGACCTGGCACTTTCATCTCGATAGACTCTTGCATAGTTCCGGCGTCATGATACCCCCAGCGAAGCGTCTTTTTACTTCGTGCATTCACACATGTACTCAAATCAATACAAACCATTCCCGTCATCACATCTCGTTCTCATCACGCTGGTAATCACATAGCATCTGTGCTCAAGGGTATAGTAATTCATTGCGCCAAAAAAAACGTTCATGTCTGGTGCCATCCTCGGCCCATCGTCCCCTCCCCTCTCTACTCCAATAAAAAGCTTTCTCTCCTGCCCTCCCCTCCCCTTCTCCTCTAAACTCCCTCCGTCGCCCCCTCCCGGCCGGTGACGTACCGCCGGTCGAACGGCACGTCACCGCCGTAGGGGTGGACGTACGGCTCGTCCTCGCGCGCGTCCTCCGCCTCGAAGTGGGCGGCCCAGTCCGCCTCCGTCATCTCCCTCCACTTCTCGGCCTTGGCCTGCTGGTAGGTGGCGCGGGCGCGGGCGGCGGTGGCGGCGGTGGCGGCGAAGGTGGGCGGGATGGTGGTGGTGGTGGTGCCGGCTTGCTGCTCGGCGGGGACGGTGGGACGGGGTGGGACGGGCTCGGGCTCGGTGGTGGGAGGAGGGGGCGGGATGGTGGTGCCGGCCTGCTCGGTGGCGGGGGCGGGCGGGTTGGTGGTGGTGACCTCGGCCTCTGCCTCGGACTCGACGGTGGGAGGGGGTGGGTGGGTCGTGGTGGTGGTCGTGGCCTCGGCCTCGGCCTCGGCCTTGCCTTTGCCCTTCTTGCCCTTCTTGCCCTTCTTGCCCTTCTTCTTCTTCTTCTTCGGCTTCTTGGGCTCGTCCTTCTGCTCCTCCGCGTCGGAGGCGGGCTCGCCGGTCTTCTCCTTCTCCTCGGTCTTGTCCTTCTCGACCTTCTCCTTCTTCGTCTTGGGCTCGTCCTTCTCCTCCTCAGAGGCGGGCTGCTCCTCTTCGACGGCCTTGTCCTTCTCCTCGACCTTGTCCTTCTTGGCCTTCTTCTTCTTTCCCTTGCCGCCCTTCTTCTTGGGCCGGTCCGCCACCTCGTCCGGGATGGACTCCGACTCGTAGTCCGTCAGCTCGTCCGTGTCCGGGTAAAAGATCCGGGCCGCGATGGCCCGCGAGAGCCACTTGGCGGCCAGCTTCTCCGCCTCGACGAGGCTGTAGCCGAGGTAGTCGATGAGCTTGTACGCCTCGTCCATGTCGGCCAGGACCTGCCGGGCGTTGGGCGGCAGGGTCGGCCCCCCCGCGACGGCGAGCTGGGCCTGCTCCCTGGCCTCGCGGCCCATGAGCTTGACCAGCTCCTTGGTCGTGCTGATGGCCATGGTGGCCAGGTGCATGGCCGACATGAAGTGGTTCCCCCACGGCAGGATGCGGAAGCCCATGTGGACGTGGGGCCGGGTGTCGCGGAGCTCCGGGTGGCCGCCGGGGTTGGGCGGGAAGATTGGTGCGTTTGGGTCGAGTTCCGCCTCTCCCCTCTTGATCTCCTCGGCCTCCTCCTGCCGGATGGCGTAGAACTTGACGTGCAGGCCCAGGTTGTACGAGTACCAGGTCAGGGCCTCGACGAACTTGTTCCGCTCTGCGATGGTCATGGAGTAATAGTACTCCCAGAATTCGTTCCACAACTCAAACTCGGAGAGGATGGGGCGGCGGGGCACATATCCATAGTCGAGGTCGGGAATGGCCGCGTCTTCCTCGTCTTCAGCTTGCTCGTCCGTCTCCCATATGACGGCGGCGTCGGCTGCGTTGATGCCTTCGGCCTCGCGGAGCTGGTCGAGCTCGATCTCCTCCTTCTGGCGCTCGACATACTTTTTGTAGAGGTCGCTGCGCTCCTTCTTGCTCAGGAAGCCGAGCTTCTCCTTCATGCGGCGCATCAGGCTCGCCTCTGGGTCGGCCCGAAATTCGAGCAGGGAATAGTAGTTCTCTTCGTCGTTCTCGTCGACATTGCTCCAGTCGGGGTTGACATCGATGCTCTCGGTAGGACGCGGGAAGACGGTTCGGATCCATCCCAAATCATCGTCGAGCACCGCACCACCCTGCGAGAACCAATTGGTCATCTCATGCGGCTTGATAGTGCCGGGGTTGGTAGCTGGGGTCAAGGCGGTCGGGTCCTCACCGGACAAGACACGGTTAACGGGGTCCATGGTTCCGGTTAACAAGTCGGAGGTGGCGTAATACTGGATCCAAGTTTCTGTCTTGGGACGCGGGAGGTGAAGTGCGCCGAAGTGAGAGATAATGTTACGGGATGCCTCGTTGCGGGGATAAGAGACGCCGACTCTGGTGATGGTGTAGTCTGTCTTGACTGTGGTGAAGGTTTCGGTCGACCTGGCGGGTTGTGCGCCGGAGACTAGGTGAAAACCGCCGGAGGTATGGTTGTCAAGGTTGAAATACTGGTAGTCCTGACAGAAAGAGTCAGATGAAGCTGAAGAGAGAGGTGGTGATGCTGCTTCACAAACGATGAGGCTGCAAGAAGGGTTGTGATGCTGCTTCAAAGCCGCAAGAAGGGAAGTGTGAGGGTGGGCAAGAAAGAAGAAAGGATGAGGGACGGAATTCCAAACGCGACTCTATGAACGCGTTGAGGGAGGTTTCGCGGGGCAGAGGCTTTCAGAAGAAACAGAAACCTTCTCAGAGGCAAGCCAATGGCTGTGAAGGACGTGAGGTGAGGTACGGTGTAGGTGCGAAGACCGATAAGGGGTGAGGTCAACACGCGGCCGATAGGGGAAACCAGTTTCGCCGGAGCCGTCAACCACTTCGTCCAGAGGGCCAACGCTCATTGGATCAAGTGTAAGAAAAGTCATGTGCGGCTCACTCACCAGATTGTCCAGCTCTTTGGGTTCGTCGTCATGCTCTCTGTCTACCCACAACCGGTATTTCACGCAGTTGATGATGATGGCCTCGCGAAACAAATACTCGATTATGATGACCCATCTCCACCATCCCATGCCTTCAATCCAGGCGCGGTGGAAGGGGTACTTCTCGCGCAACAGGCAGATACACTTGATGAAATAGTAATAGTACCGGACCTTGCCGGTCACCCTCCGGGGGTATTCGGTGTCGTTGTTGATGACTGCGCGGTATGCGTTCAAGAGGGGCCTGAAGGATCCGTAGCGATGGAGGAACCAGGCTGCCTTCTCTAGTGCCACGTATTCCTCACCGGCGGTCAATCCATACTTCTGGATAGGCATTGTGATGGTGGTTGGCGATTTGCCGAGGATAGGAAAGGTGTCTCGGGTTCAAGGTGAGTAATGGAGATCAAAGGCTGTCTGTTGCCTTGTGTCGATGAAAACTGACTTGAGTCTAGTATCTCTGGACTAATCTCGGTGTGTCGAATGCTTCACTCTTTGTGAAGCTTGAGAGAACACTGTCTCGTCGGGCAGACAAACGTCTCTAGGGCTGAAAGGCTGGATGTTATGGGGGAGGTTATCTTTGTTTGCGATCTGCGAACGGCTGGCTTGAACACACAAAGTTGCCTGGTGCTCGAGAACACTGATGTGGCACTTGTGACATAAGAAGAACGCCACTCTTTCTGCGTAGGAGCTTTGGAGGCTTCGCTTCTGGGCAACAGATACACGACCGGTTCCCAAAGTCAAGGAAGATAATGATGGTGTCTCTGTGAATAAAGGAGAAGATGAAGGTCAAGATGGAGATGTGAATAAAGCTGCGAAGCTGTGAGACTCGGAAGTCTGTGAAGTTGTGGGCAGTGGAAGAAGTGAGGAGAGTTGCAGTGCGAAAAACTCAGGAAGTGTGGAAGATTAAGGAAGAAAAAAGTTTTGAGGGCCAAACAAAAGCCTGAAGGCATCGAGACTCGCGAGGGGTCGCGAGGGGTCGAGAATGACAGACAATACTGGGAGGAAGGGCCCTGCGTGTTGATAGGCCGCTTAGTCGGCGACGACATCATCGGCCAGCGTGAACGGGGGTTGTTCGGAGGGGCGGCGGCGGCTTCTGGCAGTCGGCGGCAGCCGACCATAGCGGCCGGACTGCCAGCACTCATCACAAAGGAGGGACTACTACATCTTCACAGGGAAAGGCAATGCGTGAGGGCAGGGTCTTCTGGATTCAAGAATTCAGGGGCGGGCAACGAGCTCAAGAAGGACTATATACTCAGGGGCTCTGGGCGGGTTATGCAGACAGAGTGACTGCCCTTAACATCGGCAGAGTATTATCTCTGTGAGCTTCATAGCCACTTTCTATAAAGACACACAAAGCTCAGTTGGTACTGGAAGAGAGATGATGCCTGGATAGTAACCACATTGACAAACAATGTTGTGATTGGTTCCGGGTGCTGATAAACTGCTACGGCTCAAAGCAAAGCGACATAAAGGATGAAAGATTTTGTCTATCTGTTATTATACTACAATTACAACAGGCAAAGACATGACACTCACCTAGTCTATATACTCTTGCCTCATCTCACAGCCGTCATCCCTCTTGACGCTTGTGTTAAGTCTATGTAGTTGTAGTGTATGGTGGCCTCATAGATCATGGCGAACAACGACAAGGTCATGTCACATTTACATATAATGGTTGTATCTTTGACAGGTAGGATGTCTCAGATGAACCCATGTTCAGAACATTAATTGTGGCTCAGTTGAGGAGTGATGTGAGTGAGTGATGCCGATGATGACGAGGTATGCTTAAGAAACTTCAAGTCTGCCATGACATCAAAACAATGGCATACTTGACATCTCGGTCAATGTGATCTTTCACTGATGTGGAAGAAGTGTCTCAACTTCAACAGATTCATCATAGAGCTGAAGGTATGCTGATGACTTTGTGAGAAGACTCATGCCTATCTTACCTTCTGTATGTGTACAAACCAATTAACTACCGGAATCTATCTGTATGATGTATGAGAGGTTGATATATCGATTGGACAGCAGGCAGGGGGAGGACAAGCACAGAAAAAGGCAGTATAGAGATTGAAGTCATGAGTACACGTACGAACATGGTTAAGCTCGATGTGGAGTAGGTTACACTAGCGTCAGATAAGCGAGCCGATCACACCAAGTCTACCTCGACTACCTTCCCTTCATCAAAGATGCTCTGCACCAACATCATGTCAGGTTCATCTTAACCAAGACATGCCGAGAGCAACAGGACCACGATTCATGGCAACAAAATGTCAGTGTGGTGGCGTCAAACCCGGAATCTGAAAAATTCAATTTGCCCCTCAAGGTAGGGGCCGTTGCATCCCGTCCCCCCATGGGGGCCGTGGGCACGGACAGACCCCAGACCTCTTGGCTAGGACAACCATGGTTTGCATCCCCCCAGGTTGGCTGCAGGAGGAGTAGCGGGCAAGCTGCATTCGCATTTTGGCAGTCTTAACCGGGACACAAGTGGTGGTTGAGGTGTCTGTGTCAACACCAAATGCATAACGCGGGAGACGAGACGGCGTCTGATCGACAAGCTGTCGATTAGACGACTCTCTCCCTGATCCACGTGGCCGACCTTGCTCACGCCACCTACCAGGCGTAGAAGGTAGTCCTGGACGATGGATCCCTATATCATCCTGGCCTGGCCTGTAATGATCTTTCTGTTCGTCCCATCCTTACCCTGTGACCCGCATCTCCCACACATATGTCATGGACAGCTTGAATTGCTACGAGGTTAACGGCGTCGAGGCCTGCATAGAAGGGCCGGATGATGTAGGCCCGTATCTGCTCCGCGTGATATGGGTGCTGGCCGCTCTATCGGGACTCTTCCTCGGCCTGCGGCTCTATTCGAAGCTCTGGCGGCGGCGGCCGCTGTGGTGGGATGATTACTTTCTGGTGGCGGCCTGGGTAAGTCCCTGGCGGCGTACTGAATGGCCTTTCGCCAGTGTTCCTGACCAAAGCCGTACTATAGCTCTCCCTCGTCGTCTCAATAACACTCCAGACGGTCGGCGTCAGCCACGGCCTCGGCAAACACTACATCGCCATGACCGAGGAGCAAAAGTCCGCCGTCACGATATACTCCATCTCTGCAGGCTTTGGCTCCATCCTCGCCACGGCCTGGAGCAAGATCGCCTTCGCAATGTCGCTGCTGCGCATCTCGACCGGACGCGTCAGGACAGTGGTCTGGATCATCATCGTGTCGACGAGCGCCGTGTTTGTGGCCAACGGCATGATTCAATGGTTTCAGTGCTGGCCGGTGTCGAAGGCGTGGGACTGGAACTTGGAGGGCTCGTGCTGGACGAGCCTCATTGTTCAGGACATCAATACCTTTGTGGCCGGTCAGTGATGACATGCTAGCTCCCCCCTACCCTGGCGAGCGAAACTGACGTATCACAGCCTTTTCCGGTGCCATGGACATCACACTCGCCATACTCCCATGGAAGATAGTCTGGACAGTCGCAATCAACAAAAAAGAAAAGATCGGCGCTCTTCTAGCTATGAGCATGGGCGTCTTGTACGTGGCACCTCCCGCCTCCCACCCCTTCACTCCCTCCACTAACCCACCCTCAAACAGCGCCGGCGTCATGGCCATCCTCAAGATCAGAACCCTCTACACAATCGGCAACGACAACACCACGACGGTAGACCTCTTCATCTTCGGCACCGCCGAGCCGGCGACCGCCATCATGGCCGCGTCCATACCGGTCCTGCGCGCCCTGATCAGGCGCGGCAGCGACGAGTGCAAACAGGCGCGCTTCATCCAGCTCGACGACGAGAAGCTCGGGGCGTCGCCGACGGTCGAGGAGGACAAGTACGCGGCTGCTCCGTACCCGGGCACGCTGCCGCTCGGCCACCTCGACGAGGATGAGACGTGGGAGCCCAAGATTCGCGGGGTGGAGAAGCTGCAGTAGCGTGTTGTTGGGATTCAATGCGCATTTTTTCGAGGGTCCCAACTTGCATTTTGCCGGCTTTTTTATTTTTATTTTTTATTTTTTATTTTTTTATTTTTTTGGTGTATTCTATTCAATTTGCATTATGGTACTGCATTTTGGCGATGGGAGGGGGGTATCACAAATCATGTTCGGCACCTGAAATAATGGAACAGACAAGCCGCTCGCAGAGATGGTTATGTGTGCGATTCCCACAGGCGATCAAACGCAGCCGAGGTGGCTCGAGGTTCAGACGACGTACGCATGGACCGGCAGATCATACCAGCAGCAGGAAGGATCTACATCGTCAATGGTCCTTACATGAAAGAGAGTTGTTCTACATGAACGAGAATTTGTTCTGTTGCAGAAGAATTGAGCTAGCATTTCAGAACTATGCAATGCCAAAAATATATGCAGTGACCAATAAGGCTCTATAGAAGCTGCCTCGGAATGTACAACAGCAGAATCAAGATATACCAGCACTTTATCACACCCCCTTTTCGGCCACCTTCCCGTCATTTTCATGTCAGAGACATGCTCCAAAGTCGCTCTGGCACCCCAAGATGGCGAGGCAGAGCAGCGTGCTGTCCACGCACGCGTTGGAGACGGAACAGCACTTACCGAACGAGGCGCCGGAGCACGTCGCTCCGTTGGCTTGGCCGCACTGGCCGTCTGTGCTGATGGGCGTGCCGCCGGATGGCGAGGTGGGTGTTGGTGTTGGGGACCGGGTTGAGGATGTCGTACGCGTGGTCGGGGTGGAGGTCGAACGTGTCGTCGGGGTGGAGGTTGGAGTGGGAATGACGGTTGTGGAAGGGGTTGTTGAGGTTGGTGCTGGCGTCGAGCTTGGGGTGGACGAGCTGCTACTTGTTCCCCCTGAAAATGTGTTAGTGACTATCACGTGCGAATTATCGAGTTGTAGAGCAGCTGGGGATGAGAAGACAGGGGCTGAAGGATGGTGTCAAGACACTGGAGGTGCAAAGAGAAGTAGACGGTAGACGGCGCTCCAGCAGCGGGCAGGATCCATTATTAAGGAGCCGATGTCCTTGCCAAAGTCATGAAGTGGTCCTCGGGATCCATAGAGCCAGCGTTTACGAGTTTGTTGTCGCCAGAAAACTCGGTGCTAGGAACCGGAAGAGAAGCACAAGTCGGAGATGGAGATGATCGGCTTGCTGGACATGCGCCCGCGCAAACCGGGCCAGCTCCGCCAGTGAAAATGTAGAGGAACCCTATATGCGCGCCGAGAGCCGCAGCATCTGGTAGACTTCCAATGGTGTTGTCGGTGTGCCCCAATTCCATTGATGCCAACATCTAGTGCAGGAAAGCGCATGTGCTGTGCCGCCCACGACAGCCCGGTACCAGGAATTTCATCTTCAAACACAAGATGTTGTTGTTCTTCACCGAACTGGAAAAATGGAACACAGAGAAAGAGGAAACTAACCCACCAGGTCCAGCACGATACCAATTCGTCTCCGGATCGCCCAGGCATTGGCCCACGGTCACACTCTTGTACCCGTGCTTGAAGAGCGAGGCGAGCATGTAGTCCGTCAGATTATACACCGTCTGGTAGTGGATATCGTGCTCGATGTTGAGGAAGCTGTCCGTCTTGACGTTGGACGGGTTGATGGCCTTGTCCCAGATGTTCTTGGAGGTCTGGATCAGTTTGGGGTCGTCCATCAGGTAGCCTTCGGTGTCGAGGTCGAAGTAGATGGCGTGGTAGCCCAGGACGGAGAGGATGTTCTGGCAGTTCTTTGCGCAGATGGAGTAGGGTGGCCTGGAACGGGGTTGTCAGAGGTGGTAGGGGGGATGGGGAGGGATGGGGGAGTGAAACCTCATGTATGCCGGAAAGAAGCCTAGGATCGAGTTGAAGGCGATTTCGTTCCAGATCATCTGGTTTGTGAACTGGTTGTTTGTCAACGCGCTTGCGTTCTCGTGCGACCACGTGTGACTGGCGATTTGGTGGCCTTCGGCGTGCATTCGCTGGTATGTGTTAGTGCTTGCTTGGCGGTGCCCGTTGTGTTAGAAGGGTACATACCCGGATGATGGCCGGGTAAGGAGTGGAAGGGTCGTTGATCATCCCCTTTCCGATGTTGTTGCCCGTGATGAAGAAAGTGGCCCTCGCACCGTAGCTCTAGATCACGTCATCAGCGAGGACCTCAGATACCCGCCTGTGGTATTACAGACCTTGAACTTGTCGAGGAGATCGTTCGTATAGAGATACGGGCCGTCGTCGAAAGTGACGGCTATCTCGCCGGCGTTGACACAGTCGTAAATGCCGGCACCGGCGATGAGCACATTGCCGAGCTTCGGCCGCGGTACAGAGGAAGTGTCCAGCCCTGAAGGCTTCCTGTTCTGACCGCATGACAACGTCAGTAAACCCAAGCCCCCAGATTCAGGTTAGCGTTAGAGGCGTACCCCGTCGCAACCAGGCCCATAGTTGATCTGGCAGTCGGGAGACGTGCAGTAATCCGACCCCTTTCCACACCATCTGCTCGCATGTTAGGTCTTATTCCTAACAAGTCAGGCGAAAGGGGCATAATACCCCTCGGATGAGCAGCAATATCCCACAGCACAGCTACCGTAACCCTGTCCGCACTGTCCGCTAGTGTTTGACTGCCGCTTCTCAGACTTCGAGCGCTTCTCAACATGAACATGCTCGACTGGTTGTGGTCTTGGCAGGTCAGGTATATGGCGAGCCCTCATGTCGGATAGAAACTTCCTGCCTCCCACAATCCTAGGTATAGGGAGGTCGCCATGGGCAGCTACTAGGCCGCACGAGGCGGCCATCAGAGCTGAGGACCACTTCATGCTGGATTAGGGTATATATACTAGGGCTCGGCCAAGTGTAAGGGGTAGTGGGAAGATAGTGGTATATATGTACGCATATGCACAGCACGGAAACCGTATAATGATATGGCCAGGTGAGCGACCGCGTGGCCCAACTATAGGCTAATGGATAAAAGGAGCAGAAAACAGGACTTGGCAGCTAAACGAGGGAATGGAACAGGTCTTTCTAGAAGAGACACACAAGGCCCTTATACTCCGGGTGCGGAGTGAATAAAAGGGACCAAGGGAGAGTAACTGTACCCCAGAAGAAAGGAAACGGCAGAAGCAGGGTACATCGGAAGATATATATGATCTGCGATACCACCTGGTCGGGAGACCCTGCCAAGACCTGCTACCCCATATTGCGTGGACGGCAGGGCGACGTCGAATCCAGGCTTTGCCCAGACGCCGAAGAGGGGTGACATGCAGACGGAGGCTCCAATGGGTGCATGTGCGATGCCACTGTTGCGTCGCTAAAGAAGACTTGAGGGAACGGCGGCAGCAGAGAGAGAGAGAGAGCCAGTGCATGTCCGCTCTCTTCGGAACGAGCACGGGTATGGCGGCGTATACCTCTTATAGCAGGCTAAAGAGCTCGTGGGTACGTGTGTTGCAGCTTCCTAGGTATTTCTCGGGTCTGGCACACTTGGGACGGCTATGCTATCCTTTCCGCTTGAGCTGGCTTAGGAGATGTGGACTCTGGCATCTACAGTGGCAGTTTGGTGTAGACGACCTGTCTGTCGTTACGAGCAAGATGCTGGAAATGACATATATTGAGATACAAGCAGCAATATTCATGCGGGCCGGTCCTGAACAAGTATTGGCGCTGAAATCGGCTTTGAGTGCCGGCCTTGATAGCATGACGATCAAGATGCGGCTTTGGGAAGGCTTCATCTGTGGTATACACGAGATCAGACGCTCTGGTGTGTAAGTAACGCACCCTCGCCAAACGCCGCAGGTACCTGAACTGTGTCCGCTGGGATGAGTGACGAGAGTGATGAAACGGAGCCAATAATGCCTCTAACTAAGGCCGATCTGCCATGGACGATGTTCCGAACAGCCTCGACCATCCTGTAGACAGTATGAGCCGCCAATCGGCTTGGAGACACCTTGGCCAGGGCAAGGTACGAGGAGACGTGAAATTGATTGCTTGCGTAGCCAGGTTGCATGGTTGTCCTCACGGCCGGAAGAGGCTTCTCCAAATGCCAAGAATCAGCTCGAGGGCCATCAGCCGCACACGGATGAAGGATGTTTCGCTTCCGGCAGATCTAGATCTGTTATGATCGCCATTGTCAAGAGATTTGCTCCCAGACGAACCATAGACTGTTCCTTGGACACTTGGTTTTCTCTTGTCCAGACTCATAGGCGTCTTCAAGACCATTGTTCTTGTCGGGTGACGCGGTCGAAGGACACTTGTCTTGCATGGCAGGAAGCAACCCAGAGAATTAAAAACAAGGGTGGTAATTGGGAATCGAGGTAACGTGCGAACGCAGTAAAGGTCAGGTCAACCTATTCCGGCTGATATGAAAAGTTTGGAAGCGGAGAAAAAGGAGCCGGAGCAGAAGAAAGAGTAAGAAAGGTAGAATGCGGAGAGCATGCAACATTTAACTGCAATATAAATTGAGGGCAATATCGATCCTGGCCGCACGCATACGTAAGGCTCGATGAGGTGATGGAGCCGGTTTGGAGCGGCCAAAGAGGTGTTCGCCTGATGGTCCAAGATCTCGCACATGGATCTGTCTAGATGGCTGTGCCGTACTTGACGATGGGATTCTGGGGTAATGTAGCCGGCGTATTGATGCCTCCACCTTCAGTTACCCTCGTCGCAAACAGACGCACTTTCTCATCGCCGGTCGAGAGTCTTTGGAGAAGGAAAGTTCCCAACAGCTTTCAGCTCCGCCTCATCTCCTGGAAACAGAGGAATGCTCGACGTACTAGCAGCTCATGAGATGCATCGAGATGGGATCGCAATCCATGCTGAATCGTCAAGAAAGATGTCGCTCGCTCGTCACGTCTCTCGGCATCCAGTTCAGCATCCGGTCCTCCTACCAGCTCTCGTCATCTCATCTCGCCGGCATGTCCAAGGCCGAGCACGACGGGATCATCTCATGATAATCTGCATGGCGGTGCCAAGAGATCTGCCGGACTCGTTCCTGCTGTCTGGTCCTCCCAAGTATTTCCGGGAACCGGATCCGTCAGTTCGAGCGTTGAAGATTCCCGTCATGCCCGTGTCCTGTGAAGAGAAGACCGAAAAAGGAAAGACACTGAGAATCGTCGTCATCATGCCTTTAATTTGTGTGATGCGCTGCAGCTAATATAAAAATGCTCCTTGCCGATGTACCGAAACTCCAAGTGCACGCCGGTCACGCCCACACCCCCAAACCAGAGCCAAGAGACAGAAGGGAACATAAGGTGGTGTACAGAACTGCCCCGTGGTAACGTGTCATAGCAGGACACCGTTTTCTTTTCGATATTCGCGAGGATTTCTTTCTTTCGTTGCTTTTCCTCGTTTCCATCCACTCGTATCGATCAGTCCTCACTATCCTCCCCCTCTGGCGACTCTTCTTCTACTTCTTCTTCCTCTTCCGCATCAGCGCCTGGAGGCGTCGCCAGCTCCAAAGTCTCCTTTGGCCCCGCAACGTTGTTCGTAGCCGCCTGTGCCGACGGCGTCGTCTGCGTCGCACCCGGCACCGCCGTGCCGTTGACAACGGCGGCCGTCTTCGCGGCCTCCGCGGCCTCGGCCGCCTTCCTCCGAGCCTCCGCCTCGGCCTTCCTCCTCTGCTCCTCTGCCTGCTTCGCCGCCTCGGCCGCCTTCTCCTCGGCAGTGGGGTGGATCTCGCCCTCCTTGTCGTCGCCCGGGCAGCGCTCCCGCTCCAGCTTCATGTCCATGATCAAGCTGAGCTCGGGGCAATAGTTGAAGATGGCCTGCCGCTGCTTCCGATCCTTCCACACAGCGTCCGCCAGCTGCGTCCCGCCGTTGCGGACGTGGAATCCCATGGCGTTCTCCTTGTAAACATCCTCGACAGCCAGCATGCCGTCGCTCCCCGAGGCAACCTTGGCTCCGGGCAGGATGTACACGCGCGTGCCGAACCACTCGTCCTCGGGCTGGGTATTGTTGTACCGGGCCTGGAAATTCAGCACCCTCCTGATAGCCGACACGCGACGGAGCGACAGGCCGCCGTTGCCGGAGAACCTGTCGTCCGGCGTCCTCGGGGCGCCGGCCCAGTGCCAGTCCAGCCAGTCGTTCAGGCTCTCCTCCGAGTTGGCGCACAGGATGCTGTCCGACTCGTACTTGAGCAGCCACTCGACCCCCGGCAGGAACTCGTCGTAGAACCGCATGTCGGTCAGGAGCCGGTATACCTTCTCCTTGCTCTCTATCTCCCACGGCTCCGGCAGCACCATGAGGTCGAGCTTCCCGATGACCTGCTGGTGCTTGGTCGCGTATGCCCTCGCGACGGTCACCACGCTCAGGTTCGAACCGATGAAAACGAAGCGCCAGTCGGGAGGGACCACCGAGATCATGTGGAGGATCTGGGGCACCAGGTGCGGCAGTGGCCGCGGCTCGATGAGGAGAGCCACCTTGGAGGAGTTGTAGGCATCGCGTGGGTCGGTGCTGGTTTCTTGTGCCCAGTCAACCTTTATTGTGGGTATCTTTTGCCGTGCTTCGTCTATTCTCGACTTGATTCCGGCCCGGATCATAGGCTTGTAGTGTGGTAGGTTGGAGGCGAACCACCATCTACGCTCGTGAGTCAGCAAGATGGACGTAGGGGTCGAGAAAGAGATCATGCGCCCGGGAGCTTACGTGAATGAGAGGGACACAAGAACGAATAGCTTTAACTTCGTAATGGCGAAGATGCCTGGCGAATGTGGAGAGTGAGCGTTCGCCATGGTCGGTTGCGCCAGAGGCACCAGGCGGGAAGGCAGATAATATTTGGGATCACCGGCTCTCTGCTGTCGGCCTCGACTGCTGTGATGTTGGAAAGCGTTTCAAGGTGAAGAATAGAAGTCGCCGGTCTCTCTACAGAGACATTGTGGTGGCACGCGCAATCTCGCAGTGTTAGACAATCGTGTCACCCCACGGTTCAACGAGTGGATTGATTGTTGAGCGTTTCTACGAAGCGAGATGGGTGAGGAGGTGGGACAGCAAGGTACGAGTTTGTAAAAAGAGAGATATGATGGTGAGAAGGTCGTTGGTGTCAGTTTGCAAAGTCTTCGGGAGTTGATCCCGTTCAAGGGGTCCTACGATGAATTGGAAAGGGAGGACGACGCCATGGCGAATAATAAGATTGCTGGTGCTTCCAATGGGAGCTCCGGCTGGGAAAGGGCGAGGGTCCAGACAGTGTGGGGTACCGAGGGTACTTTCACGGTACTTCCAGGTTGTCCAGGACTTTGGTCGCATTCCGTAAAGCTCCCGTGTCGATGTTTGGCCCCACTTGTCACGGTCTCTGATGACTCTGAATGTTCCAGCTAAACTTGAAGGAGAGAAGGTTCAAAATGGTTCGTGTCTAGAATAGCGGCATAGTGCCGTATACCTCTTTCAGCTGTTCCCAAGTAACATTCTTTCCGTAGATAACCTTTGCAACCATCTTGCCAGCCCAAAGACTTCCTCTTGGTGAAGCCATGTACTGACGATAAGTGACCTCGGCACTCTTAGAAGCCATGTAGGTAGAGAGGGGTGTCAGATTCGAGTGCAGTGCAATGTCCACCTCTGGAATATCTAGCGGCGGCCTCTTTTCTTGGCCTCTCTCCATTTCCCTTATGGATTCCACAACGAGATCTTTCAGCTCGACGATGGGTCGATTCTCCTCATCTGATAATCCTGGGAAGGTGACAAATTCTGGGCAGACCGACAACTGCTCGAGAGGGGCAGCCTGAGCATTGCTCCAGTCAATAATTCCTGTCAGATTGTACTCGTTGTCGAAAAGCATATTGCCGAAATGCAGGTCGAGATGACACAGGGGAAAGGGGCCTCGGACTCTATCCTCAATGATAATATGGGTTAGAGCCGTTTTCAGCACCCAACATGCCGTTAGCCAGTCTGGGTCATCTGGATGCATGGCAATTATTTCCCGATTCTCATCCTGTCTTTGGTTGTAGAAATACTCGAGCGAGGTTTCCAGGGGGCCAGGCGAAGAGTGCCAGGCCATGGCCATGATCTCGACGGGCTGATCAGCATCTTCACCACACCAAAGGCGCCCAATGCGGCTGAACGTCAGATTCTCGAGTTCCGTGAAGACACATGCAAGCTGCTTGGCCACTTTGGTGTGATGTTGGTGAGGTATGGTTGTCGCCAGCCCATTCGGAAGGGTGCGGCCACCCAGGTACTCCATGAAAACGTACGGGTAGCCAAAGGGTTGGTCTGCGGACGTCTCAAAGTCGAACACCCGAGGGACCGGGATAGTGGTATGTTGTTGGAGTATCTTCATCGTAGCAATCTCGCTGAGCATGGAGATTCTATCGCCGTCATCGAGGGCTCGATGGGGGACCCGAGCGATCCAGTACACACTGTCTGAAAATGCAAGTTCCAGGACCACATTGTTGAAGCCAGATGTGAAATGTGTCAGATTGACGCTACACTGAACATGCGGGGCCAAGTCCGGTTGATGTCTCCTCCGCGACTCTATTCCGCGTGTCTTTAGAAATTCGAAGTTTGCAGAGGAGAGGAGGAGCTGGATTCGCTTATATTTGTCTGAATTCGAACTCAGGCCGGCAAAACCTTGCCAGTGGTCGCTTGGTCTTTCCATCTTGCCAGATAATCTCAGTACTCAGCTGGAGGCGACAGCTCGGCGACGAGCGCGCCGAGTTGCGGTGTTGAGAGAGAGTAAAGAAAAACCGAAGATGTGATAATGCCTCCGAAGGTGCTTTGACGACGTAATGGTAGGGAAGACACGTGACTGCGAGCAATCCGCCAGCTCTGGCCAATACCAGGTACCTAGTAAGGTACGAGAATACCGTAAGAAGTTGGTTCCAAAGGTGCTGCGACGGTCAACTACTCCTCTGGCTGCGGTAAGGTGGCTCTCGGGTAACGAAATACCGGTTGTCTTTCCCCAGCGTCTCGCTGGCTTAACCTTACGTGGCCAAAGGGACAGGGCAGAGGTGTAGCCGCCGGCCCGAAACGGGCGGCGTCTGGCGCCTCCTGTGCCGCGGAGCCCTGAGTACAACCAGTGTCGGTGACAGGGATCCCGAAACACGGAGCGACCATGGCATGTTTGCATGAGTGCACGATGCCAAGTTCACTAACTGGCTCGCAACGCGAAGCTGATAAGCGCTTAATCGCCGCGAATATTGGCGAGGCAGAAATGGGCGGGCCGTTCCAGCCGCCGGCCGGAGACGCTGGAGGGCGCAGCCAATGATAGCGCTGAAGCACCACCAGACGTCTTGCTTTCAGAATCGCGCGGTACTGTTAGGCGATTGGCCAGCACGGCACCTCACCCAGAGTCCCACCTACCTTACAGTCCGACTCCAATCCTGACAATCACCGTCCTCTGTATAATCTGATAATCTCGTAGCAGAAGCGCGTAATAAGGGAAAGGAGACCAACACGGGTCAACATTTCGGCAGCATCAGGTGTCCGTTCACGCAGTTGCCTGCAGCGACCCACATGGGTCACAACCACGTCGTAAGAGGCCTTTCAGCAGGCCCCAACAACTATCTATCGGCCTCTTGATTGAGTATGATTTAAACATAACTCAGGGCGGGAAAAGGAAGAAGGAAAGAAACGGCGGGGGACTCCAGTACAATCGATGGCGCTTAGAGCCTTTCCAGCATGATTATAAGAGAGACGGATGTCTCATTGCATCTGAGCAGGACAAACAATATCTCACCCAACACAACAAGAGATCAATCTATCATACCCAAATTCTCTACCTCTCTGGCATCCCTCAGCACCAATATCTCAAACCACTCAACAATGACTATGTCCGCCAGGACTACCGTCCCCGTCAACCACGCGAAGCCAACAACCTATCCAAGATGCAATTCGTGTGGTTGGCAGGCAGACGACTCGCTGAATTGCCGCAATTCGGCTTGCCCTTACTATGGAACCGCGAACTGTTCCTGGTGAGTCCTGTCCTACTTTCGCCCACTTCACTTCTCCATCAGTAGCTTTGTGTGTTTTAATTCCAACCACCGAATAGAGTGCAACTTTGCCGGTACCTCTGTATTCTGAACCGCCAATGTGGTGACAGAATAAGGGCGAGAAAGGATGTGTTGCCAAATCGTGGTGACTAGACATCAGTTCATCTGGGAACTTGCCTTCTCTCGACAGCACTGTCCTCTGAGCAGCAGGGGCGGTACGGCTATTACCAAGACGATCATGTATCTGTTTCCTTTGTACTCGGATATGTTTGTGGGGCGGATGAGCAGCGCGAGAAAATCAGAAAAGGCCTAGCAGTTATCATAGACATATGAATATACCTTCAAGATGACCGTACCGTACGCTGCTTTCGGACACGATACTCAAGCTTACCAATTTTTATCTCTATTCCTAGAGCTGAGCTCCTGCCGCTCTGAGCTGAGTTGCCGCTGAGCTCGGGCTGAAGAGCCCGAATCCGGAGCTATACCATTAGACTAATATTATTCATCTAAAAAAGTATCAGATTCATCATCTAGAAGCTCAGATTCTGGCTCCGAGTCATCCTTAACAGTCTTGCCATCCTCGTCCCACGCCATATCGTCGTCCAGCATCATTGTCTTGCCAGTCAAGACGTCCAGCGATTGTGTTTCAAACTGCGGAAGTGAATGAGTCAGGATCCTCATGATTTTAGGGGATGCCATACGGGCTGCAAGAGCTTCTGCCTGTTCCTGTATCTCCGCCTTCAGCTGAAGCAATCCTCCGCCCTGGGAACCGCATCGTGTAGAGTGAGCCGCCGACGTTATCCCCGGTAGGTCTGTAGTCAGACTCAGATTGATGACCACCACGCTCAAGCGTAGACCGTCGTTGAGATCTCGGGGTTTCAAAACATCGGGGCAGATGCTGCGCATGCGTAGGTGAAGGGTCCGAAGAGTACGAAGAACGGCGCCGATAGCTGGACAAATATGACGGCCGATCCCTTGCTGTCCCGATGAAACCAGAAAACTGCCGGATAGATCTAGCACTAGAACGCTTAGGTTCTCCACAGATAGGAAGGCTTGCATCGTGGGTAGTCGCAGATAATCCTGCGGGGTGTCGAGGGGCTCAGGAGAGCGAGACCTCCAGGCTCGTATGCGTAAGATACGCAACCTGTGAGATTGTTGGGCGACAATGGCAAGCTGGGTGAGGTCATTGTTCAGGATCTTTATCCAGGTCTTGACCGGATCGTCCGCGGGACCCCCACTCGGGGCAGGAGCCTTCAAAGAAGTCGACTCCTGCGCATATTCTTGAGGATAGGAGGTGGAGAGGCAGGACTGGTATCCCCTTACTTCAAGGTCTAGGGTTTCCAAGCCGTCCTTGAGTGGAGATAGCCCTTTTATTGCCCCAGAGGTGACTAGACTCCGCAGTGTCTCTTGAGAAAGTGTGATGGACTTGAAGCACGTAGGAAGAGCGAATTCGAACCACAGTTTGCAGACTGTAAGGCGGCCTAAATCTTCGCGAAAAAAAGACGAGCCAATTTCACTAAAAATTTGTCTTAGAATCTCGGGAGGCAATCGTAGAAATGGCATTGTGAAAACCGAGTAACGCGAGTGATAAGAAGTTGTGAGAGAAAGGACCTGGGTGTGAGAGGCAGGGCGAGAGACGGCGGGGTCTTTTTGGGGAAGGTGCCAAGCGGGGCAGGACACGGGGAAGGCCGCCATATTGAGATCAACGTCTGCACGCTAAACCTGATAGGGCAACATTTACTAATCTATAAATACAAGTGGATGCTGTATCCTTTGACTGCGGCTCCGGCCCCGCAGACAGTCCGGCGGGGTTACAGGGGATTACTGCCCGTGTACGGCCAATCAATCAAGAAAATTGGGATATTTTCCAGTGAATGCGTCCCAAATCCTAACTTTAAAAGTGTTGCCGAAGCCGCAGTCAAAGGGATGGATGCTGTTCTCCTTAAGCCCCTAATTACAAGCTTCTGTCGCCGACCGTAGAAAGGCGAAAGGGGATGAAGGATTGAGGGACCGGGCGTTGAAGTATCTGTCAAAAACGGTTGACTTCGGCGGTTGAGCAGCTGGTACCTGAAGCTTTGGGGTTGAGATGACAAAATGTGTCCTGGCAGGAAGAGTTGGAGAAATGAGAAATAGGCATACTCGCCATCGACACGGGATTCCATCAGTCAGTTCTGTCTCACCGCGGTTCGCGACCTTGTTAAACCCTTGCGTCGCTTTTCAAACCTTTCCACGCTTGCATTCGGTTTCCAATCCTGCACCAACCAGCGTCTAGAGTTTGTGAGCGACCATCACTATGACCGTTACCAAGTTGCCGATGCAGTATTCTAGCAAGGCGACAGAAGGAATCCCAAGAGCACAGCGTGACCTGGACATGCCGGCGATACGAGTTTCGAAACCGTGAGGTGACGAAGCGATAAGACTTGGCTACCATTCAAGGATCATACATAGGGCGTATTTCTACCCTGCTAGCAGCATTTTCCTTCCAAAGGCCACGTACACGGTACCACATACGTAGTAGGCGTCCAGGTAGTTTTCGCCCGGCCATTGGAACCCTCGTTTGATGCAATGGCCTAAAAATGGTATCACACCCCGGGTAACGGGAACTGCCTTCCAGGTTGCGCCTTATAAGAAAATCGACTTCTTAGCACACTTGGGCTCGGTGTAGGTCCCTTATTCTCTCGCATTTGACGTTTCGTTTTGCGGCGTGCCGTGTCAATCGTGTTTAGACTGGCAAGGGTGGTTGGTACCTTGTGCAAATCCAACGCGATGCGATACGATCGACAAGTGGCTGGTGATCACGGGCGGAGTACCTCGGAAGTACCAACTGTACCATCTGTACCAATGCTGGCGCTCCTCAGCTGGCACTAGCACTTGCATGGCGCGCCAGCTCGCCGGAAGCCAAGGGAGTCCCTTCACGTATCCCTGTCCTCCTTTTCCGAGGGACCGAAGTCCCTTTCCAACCACAATTCTTTTGAAGCAATCCACAGCTAGATACCATTCTTAGTCTCGAACATACCGATTTTATTCTTATTATTCCTAGAAGGCGTGGCCGTGTTCCAAACCTCCAGGCGGCGAAAGGACGAGTAGAGTGACAGGCCAACCCAGTATCGCCGTCATAAGCATCCCACCTTCGGTCTATCCAAGTCCGTAACACATCAGACGTTTCCAAAGGCGTGTGCTTGCGTCACCCATCTGCAGCATCCATCCTCGATCGTCTCGCCCAAGATCCACCGATGCGAGCGCTGTGACTTGTGGATCGCTAGAGAGTTCCAGACTCCAGAACGGATACCTGGAAGCAAGACGACCGCTGCCCACAAATCCCTTCTGGGGAAACAAACAGCCCATCCCTGTCCCACTTGGGGGCGATTACACGTTTCTAGTCGGGTGTCTCCTTTCGGTCGACCAGGGCCTCTCCGGCCTCGACTTTTTTCTTCTTTCCAACCGCCATGAGCGCTCTCAAGCATCTTACCGGCCACAGTCATGTGCTAGACGACCTCACCATGAACGACTTGTGGGATGGCTTCAAAGGCCTCGTGCTGGCGGCATGGGCGAGGACAACCCGGCGAATGCGCGCGGCCGGCGCGTTCCTCATATTCTTGTATGCTCTCTCCCCCCCTCCAGCAACTACAGACAAACTCCGAACAAGACTAACTTTGCGATGGCAGATCTCTCGCAATCTACCTATCATTACCAACCCTCCAAAACCTAGACTACACCCTCCCCAAAGTGTCCCTAGAGTACCACTACGAACAGCAAGCCTCCAAGTTCAACGAGTCCAAGGTCGCCCTCCTGATCGAGAACCGCATCAACCCGATCCTCGCCCCCCTAATGCTGCACTTCATCTCGGTCGTGCCGCCGGACTGGCGCTTCCGCTTCATGGGCAGCGTCCCCAGCGTCGAGTACCTCAACAAGTCCATGGCCATCCGCGAGCACGTGGCCGCGGGAAAGCTGGACCTGACCTACATCCCCGCCAACATGAGCACGGGCTCCCAAGAGGAGATCAGCCGCTTCCTGACCAACCTGTGGCTGTACGAGGTGGTGCTGCAGCCCGCCGAGTGGCTGCTCGTCTTCCAGACCGACAGCATCCTGTGCGCCAACAGCCGCCAGACCCTCAACGACTACCTCGAGTTCGACTGGGTCGGCGCGCCCTGGAACCCGCACGGCCGCTTCGGCGGCAACGGCGGGCTGTCGCTGCGCCGCGTGAGCGCCATAATCGACGTGCTGCGCAACCAGGAGCGGGTCCCCGGCTCCGAGCCGGAGGATGTCTGGCTCACGGAGCGGCTGGGCCACAGGCCCGGTTCAAAACTGGCCAACGGCACCATCTCGTCCACCTTCTCGGGCGAGATGCACTCGGGCGACGCGACGCACCTCGATGCCATCGCGAAGCCGGGCGCGGGAGGGGCAGCGCCGCAGTTCAACGAGGGCAAGAAGGTGTACAACAGCTCGCTCGAGGCCGCCGAGCACGGCGAGCTCGTCGAGGAGCTGGACTCGTGGCGCGACGGGTACTACGAGCCCATGGGGTACCACACGGGCGGCAGCGGGGTGACGCTGCACGGGGCCATCTGGGGCACGCCCGCGCTCAGGGCGCACATCTGGGACTATTGCCCCGAGGTCAAGATGACGCTCGCCATGGACGCGGCCAAGTACGTGCCCGGGACGTGCGGGTCGAATTGGAAGCGGTGGGAGGCGGGTGAGGAGAAGGCTGGGGTTGAGGAGAGGGGGGAGGAGGGGATGATGATGCCCGGGGCTGGGGCGGAGGTGGACATTGGGTCTGCGGACATTGGGTATGGGAGTGAGATTATTGATGGGAAGGAGTATCCCCTCCTGCCGCCTGGGTTTAGGCCGTGGTGAGAAGAGGGGGGTGGTGGACTGGGGTGTTGGATGTACACAGCATTGGCGTATGGCGTTTGAGATGTTGCTGGCTCTTCTTTTGCGCTGTCTTGAACAACGACGAGTTGGCTTCATGCGGCGGGCAGGGACACAAGGGTGTTGGAGAGGAGGACAAGGGGTTCTGGTTTTGGACAGGCCTCTCCAGCTGTGTTTCTGAAGGTTCAGGGAGGATCCCGCTGGATAGAGAGTCAATGAGCTCTTATCACTCACCTTGGTGTCGTCACGATGTGAAACGAGGTTACTTGACATAAGATCAACGTGCTACAAGCTCTACTCTACTAGGACATGTTCACATCGAGGCTGTCCTAAAGACTCTACATTAAGATCCAATGCTTTGGAAGACATTATAAGCTTCACATGTTCACAGTTAAAGTACCTTAGTCGAGATGTGTGTGAAAGCACAATCTCACCTTCATTCATGCACGCAAGAAATACCAAAAAAGAAAGTCGCCTCGTCGTCAAGTCTCCTAGAAGTCTCACTCACCATCGATTATTAGTACCCGGTTCGTGTTTCGTATTCTTGTCTTTTTTGTTTAGCAGAAATTCAAATGGGAGGGTTGCGTAGGAAGATGGACGCCTGTACAACAGACTTGTTCCTAGCAAGGAGAGCGCAGTCGTGAGGAGTGGGTTTCGACCAAGGCACGCCAGCGTGCAGATCTACCGAGAATGGATTAGTATAAATACAAATTCTAAACTTGAAAGAAGCTGGAGACTTGACGACTGAGCGACTGGCCGTTGTTTGTTGCAATGGTCTGGGCGTATTTCGTTCGATACGGGTGGTGCGGCTTGTGCACAGACTGGCTGTGAGAGGACGGTGTTGGGAATCTGACTCTAAGGGTGTGTGCATGACGGTCAAGGACAGGTGCGGGTTTGGCACTGGAACAGTAATGTAGCAGACAGGAAACACATGCATACGCCTAAATTACTATACAGACGGCTTGTTCTAGCTACCCTATCTCGTCATCGTCACGACAGCAGGGTCCCAACACCGTAGCATCACCCACACCCATCTAATGATCACCCGGCTCATCCTGGCTCCGCGTCGGTAACGCCGTGCTGCTCCCCGTGGCAGCACCACGGCCACCAGTCTTCTTCTTCGCCGCCTCCTCCTGCTTCTCCTGCTCGATGGTCTTGACGTAGTTCTCGATGTCCTCCACCGGCAGCATCTCGATCGTCTTGCCGGGAGCCATGATGGCGATCTCGATGTTCTTGGCGCCCGTCTGTACCACCTCCAGGAGGGACTTGATCGCCAGCCGGATGGTGGCTTCGCGGTCCATGTCCTCCTTGTAGTTGCGCTCGAGGAACTCGCGGACTGTCTTGCTGGAGCGGCCGATGGCGTTCGCTTTCCTGTATACGTCATCAGTAACTAAACTCCTGTGCTTATCAGAGAGGAGAAGAGTCGTACCATGCAGAGTAGATGCCCGACGGCTCTGTCTGATACAGACGGGGCGTCTTGTTCCCCTTGTCGAAGCCGACGATGAGCGTGCTGATGCCGAAGGGCCGGACACCACCGCTCTGGGTGTACCGTTGCTGAACGCCGGCGACGTACTTGGTGATGTATTCGATCGTGGCAGGGTCCTCTACGGTGAGGCGATGCGACTGGGCTTCTGTGCGCGCCTTGTCGAGCAGGATGCGGGCGTCGGCGTTCAGCCCGGCGAACGCGAGGCAGACGTGTGTGTCGATGAGGCCGATCTTGGACGGGGTTATTCTCGTGTCTTGCAGCTTCATAGCCGACCGCTTCTCGCATCCTAGCACGACGATGTCTGCGCCCTTGACTCCGACGGCACATGTGCCTGGTTATGGTTGGTTAGCTAGGGGCTCGCTGTCCATGTCTAGACCACTGTGATGCGGCTCACCTCGTTTGACGGCTTCGCCAGCATACTCGACTTGGAAGACGTGTCCATCGGGACTACAGGTTTCGGTTAGAATCAAAGGTAGGCGTTATGGCCCTTTCGGAGAGGCATACCTGAACACTAGATTGCACCGTCCATTAGCGATAGCTTCGTTGGCATCTTGGGAGACGCTGGCTTACCTGAAAGAGCTCTGTCGTAGCCCGACATTGTGGCGACTGTGTAAAAAGTAAATGAACGACTATGCGCGCCCAGTGATTGAATAGAAGGTCACGGGAATGTGGTCGTAGAGTCAATGGCGCGGCTGCAAGGAGTTGGTGATGGATATTGGGCGTGCGTCTGGTGTTGGTGTTGAGGTGCGATGGGAGGCCAGGCAGGCTGCAGCTGTTACGAAGCTTGGGAAGGCTGAACTCCACGGAGCTCCTAGCTGAGAACAGGCTGCCATTGGCTGGCAGGTCCAAGCTTCCAACTGTCAGGTACCACCTTCAGCGCGTCAAGTCTGGCGGGCCGTTAGCCTTGAATGTGGGTCCTGACACCTGCCCATGCTTTGGAAGCCAAGGCGTCATATCGTGGATAAGACTCCCACTTGAAGAATCCCACTCTTGGATGGCGGTTCTCCCAAGAGTGGGATACCTGAACAGCCAGTGACTGGTCTGGACTCTGGCAGAGAACTTTTTAAGCAATTCAAAGCCAGAGGTTTACCAGGCAGTCTGAGAAATTCTAACTCTCAAATTACGACACAATGGCTTCAAGAGCAGCGGCGGTTCCTGCGCTTCGGTGCCTGAGCCGAAGGGCACCTGCGTTGCGAAATCGGATGAGCGTGCAAAGTGCTCTAGTGGCACGACGATGCTTCAGCACCACCGAGTGCCGTCCGTTCACATCAGCCTCGACACGGGCCTTCAAACACACCACGGAATCTTACCCTGACATACAACGAGACTCCCGGTTTTCAAAAGTTACAGAGGAGCATGTGAAGTACTTCAAGGAGATTCTGGGATCCGGCTCGGCTGTCCTTGAGAGTGTGACCAACGATGCCGCCCAAGACGACATTGAGCCGTTCAACGGCGACTGGATGAAGAAATACCGTGGTCACTGCAGGCTGGTTCTGAGGCCTGGCTCGACCGAGGAGGTCAGCAAAATCCTAAAGTACTGCAATGACAACATGCTGGCCGTGGTCCCGCAAGGCGGCAACACTGGACTTGTCGGAGGCTCCGTTCCCGTCTTTGACGAGATCGTCATCAACATGGGCCGCATGAACCAGGTCCGCGACTTCGACGATGTTAGTGGTACACTTGTTGTCGATGCCGGCGTCATTCTAGAAGCTGCCGACAAGTTCCTGTCTGAGAAGGGCTACATCTTCCCCCTTGATCTTGGAGCAAAAGGCTCCTGCCAGATTGGAGGAAATGTCGCCTGCAATGCCGGCGGTCTACGTCTCCTCCGTTATGGCAGCTTGCACGGCAATGTGCTCGGAATTGAAGCGGTACTGCCAGATGGCACCATTGTGGACGACCTCTGGAAGCTTCGCAAGAACAACACTGGGTATGACCTGAAGCAGCTCTTCATTGGTGGTGAGGGCACAATCGGCATCATTACAGGCATCTCTATCCAGTGCCCCCAAAGGCCCAAGGCCGTTAACGTCGCATTTTTCGGCTTGGAGTCGTTCGAACAGACGCAGCAGGCGTTCCGAGAGGCCAAGTCTCATTTATCAGAGATCTTATCCGCGTTCGAATTGATGGACAACCAAGCGCACACACTGGTGCAGCGGGTCACGCAAAACAAGCGGCCACTCGAGGGTGAATATCCGTTCTACTGTCTAGTTGAGACGAGCGGATCCAACACCGAACACGACAGCGAGAAACTCCAGGCTTTCCTCGAGGATGTCATGGAGAAGGGAATCGTCGCGGACGGAACCCTGGCAGAGAACGAGACTCAGATCCAGTCTCTGTGGGCATGGCGCGAGGGCATTGCCGAGGCACTTGGTCACCTTGGCGGGGTTTACAAGTACGACGTCTCGATACCGCTAAAGGAGATGTACGGGCTTGTCGAGGATACGCGGGCTCGCATCAACGAAGCCGGCCTACTGGGCGATACTGAGGAACATCCAGTCATCGACGTCGTTGGATATGGGCACATGGGCGACTCCAACCTCCACCTCAACATAGCCACGCGCCACTTTGACAAGAGGGTCGAAAAGGTATTGGAGCCGTTCGTATACGAATGGATCAAGGAACGACAGGGTAGCATCAGTGCCGAGCACGGGCTCGGCCTCGCCAAGAAGAAGTACATCGGATACAGCCGCAGCGACACCATGATCGAGTTGATGAAGCAGATCAAGAAGCTGTATGACCCGGTAAGTCCAGCCGAGGCGGTGTATTATTTTGCTGAGGGTGTGCACGTCGTATTGTCCGCCACTAACCGTCGAGTACTAGAACGGGATCATGAACCCTTACAAATACATATGATGCAATAAGCAGAGAGCGGAATTGGGCTCTGCACCACAGCGCAGAGTGCGACCGATCGCCTTTCCTCTTCTGCACATCATTGCCGGAAAAGTAATCGTCCCTTTCTGGCGACTTCTGGGCTGTCCTGTCATGATTTGGACGTCCGCCATTCCGTTTGGCATGTACTGTATATACCTCCAGCATGTGTTCAGACTGATTTCCAATCGGCAATACAACTGAACGTCTACATTAAAGCTACCTATTCGTTATTCAAGCCGTGTATCAGCCAGTCAGCATCTCTGCGTTCCAGCGCCTTACCGCGTCCAAAGGGCCTCGACTTTTGACGAGACACACGAAACAGGCTAGTACGTCTTATTCGTCGCGATACGCTTTTGGAGTCTGTTTGTCGAGGGTGCGATTACCTCCACTCCTCCCCTCTTACATGCAGCAACATCTCCAAGCGTCCACTGGTACCGAGACGTCCAGAAGAGTCCAGTTGCCAATGTTGCAGGTATAGACGTAGATACTAACATTCAGCTCGCCCCTGTGTCACCCACGAATGCATATCAGCCCGTTCATTTGCCTGGAGCACCAGATCAAAACATCTACGGCTGCAGTCTCCCGGTCTCTTGCTGCACGGCAGGGCAGCCGGGTGCACCTCCAGAGAGCCTAGTTACCTGGGACTGCATATAAATGACTCAGACGGATACGTTGCGACCCATCATTGGAGTTCGAGCTCGCGGCAGCCTGGAGAGCTCTGGGGTGCTACACCACACTGCGCCAAAGCCCAGATGAACTCTCCCATATTCACACTCTCGACTTCCTCGAGCAGCTTTATGTATAGGTATAAGTGTTTGTACTATAAATACTATAAATATAAATAGAAGTGTTAGAGCCGAGGGATGTGTTCTAATTTCTTCTGTCCTTACATCTCGCCTGTTCAGATTTGTCAACTTAGAAAGAAAGAAAAAGCATATCACCCCCCTATCACCTATTTCTACCTCTCATTTTAAAGAGAAGCTCGACTCGTAAGTTGCTAACCGATCATCTATTGGCTTATCTAACCAACCCCCCGGGCTAGATCCGACAATATGCCTTCGGAAGTTGTCAAGTGCCCTAAGTGCGGTGTAGAATATTCGTCGACTCAGCCCGGTTGCCCTTTCGCAAGCACTCATACGTCGTAGAGGTTTCGCGGCGCCTCGCTGAAGATCTGGATATTTTGTGCGGCATGGAATGTGTGGCAGTTATTGCGGCACCGTGGTTGAGGGGGTGTCATTCTTATACTGAGATAGCCCGTCCTAGGCAAAGTGAACTTGCCTGTCCTTGTTCCTCATGTGTGTGGTGCCTCGTTTTGAAGCATTATATCAACTAGGTGATCTTCGTCGTTCGGTTCTCCCTCCAGTGCAACGGATGGCCCAGGACGACGGAAATACATTCCTTCAAACTCTGCAGGATAAAACCCAGAGTACTCCCAGTCGATGACGGCTTTTACCTTTAAGGTAGCCGGATCAACGATGACATTGTGCGTGGAAAGGTCATTATGGCAGTAGACAAGATCTTTTGACTCCTTCGGCCTCATCTTCCACTCCTGGCGGACTACCTTTACCATGACGCGGTAGGGCGGGACAACCTGTTTTAGTAAGCTTAGAATTCACGACAGGGTAGCAAAGACACGTACAATGCCTGAAGGGCCACCCCACAAGGAAGACTTCAACTTCCTCAAAGCCTCAAGATAACCCTCTAGCTCTTTCTCCACGACCTTTCTCTCGTCAGCATTGAGTTTAGCCATAGAAACACCCTCGACGTATTCCATGACGAGGTACACGGCCCCGTCGTCCTCAAAACAGGCGTACAGCTTTGGCACCGGAATGCTGGTGTTGGCAGCGATAAATCGCATGGCGGCCGCTTCGTTGAGAAGTCGCTCCCTCCCGAACCTGGGTACCACCAGTGTACCGGCAAAAGGATTGATCTGCCATTCTGAAGGGCGGAGGCTGCGTTTGATCCATGTGCCGCCGACCTGGAAGTACTTTCGCTCCAGGGTGACGCTCACACAGTCTTTTTCGCGCCTCTCGTTGAGCATCTGGTTCGTGACCGGCGCCATTGGGGAAGTCAGCGGTCTCCCCCGCCTGGGTCACTGTCGACGAAGGCTCTCTGAGGAGAGGGAGGTTTTAGGGTGTGTGAATGAGAGAGAGAGAGGGGTCGTCGGTCAGTGGAGACAAACCGAGAGTGTGGGCGGCAGAATGAAAGGCGGTGAGAGGTGCTTGCACCCCCCATCGTACACAAGCCCAATGAAGCCCCGGTTTGGGTACAATACGTTCTCTCACTGGCACCTGTGGGAGGCTGGGACCAATCAGGCCTCGGATCTGGCCGGTCGACCGTTAGGCGGCCAATCCTCCAAGGGTGGGCCGCCCACCCCTACCGTGCTGCAGCCCTGTAGGGCTCACTCACGCCATGCATATTACCAAGTGCAAGGTTCTTGTTCCGAGGGGCATGCGGAAGGGTTGTCTGCGCTGCTATGATGTATGAATGCAGAAGGCGCCGTGCTCGCGCTCTGAGAGGGTGCGCCATGGCAGACCGCCTCGACGCTCCTCTAAACGGCCCACTCGCATCATTACATCGCACCAGATCCCTCTCGACTTCATCCACACCCAGTTCGTCAGAGGCTCCTGAGTTCTGACGTCCCGCAGCGCACACGCTGCCTACGAGGAACTGTTCATACTCCGCACAATCCGCGCGCCCTTGTGATATACGTCCCGATCCCGCGTTGTAGCCACTTGCCCCTATCACACCTTGCAGATTAGCTCCGAGTCGCTCTCTCTCATTGCACCGAACAAGCCACTACCGTCTGCCGGGTTGCTTCCTGCTGGCCACTGCTCGACTCCACTTGATTCCCAAGCCGAGCCTAACGTGAAAGGCGTGACGGGGACACTGCTTCTCTCGGGTTCACTGATCCTGGTCCGCGGCCTACGACTTGTGTATGGGTTGCTGTCGTGTTCCCCAAGACGCGGACAAGGCTCCTGCTTGGGTTGTGCATGCTATATCTAGAGAGCCCTCCCTTGCGGCTGGTGAACCAAGGCTTATAAGCTTCGTCTACCGTCCCGGGGAAGTCGAGCATCAGCAGCATGGCTGAGTCTGTGCAAGTCTGTGAAGAAAGGGAGCAGGGTAAACGGCACTTAGCCAACTTTGACTATATCTTTCTTGCCGAAGGATCTACCACGTTACGCAAACGCACACGATATAAGGGCTCCTCTCTCGTACCCTGGACTGAGGGGCCCATTATCTTGTTTCTGGGCCCTTTGGTGCAGTGCAGACTTTCCTGCCCGTTCTGTCCGTAATCTTCAGAGTCTTGGGTGTAAGATACCGTCCACTTTCCTTTTCCGGCCCCCAGGCCCTTCCCATCCTCGATACGCTTCACCCAATACGCAGTGCGACTTCTTGGGCCATCGGAGATGCTATAGCCCTATCACACTTACTTACAGGACGCCGAGATCAGCTGTACAAAGTAGGAATACTGACCCTGCAACCATGGTGGGCGTCCCCGGCAAGTATAAGGGCTGCGAGACATGCCGTGCGCGGCGAGTAAAGGTGAGTCTTCTCTGTGACACTCGACGCCCCTTTACGTTCGCTTCCCCCCTCGCCAGCGAGGGAGAGACTAACAAATCTAACGTTCACAGTGCGATAATCAGCGACCCTACTGCAAGAAGTGCATCGATAACGGGCGGCAGTGCGCTGGTTACGAGCGCGAGACTGTCTTTATCATCGGGACCATCCAGGACGAAGGCCGATGCTCGTCACACCCACCCCGTGTTGTCAAGTCGACGGCAAGACGGGGAGGGAAGATGTCAAAGAAGAAGGAGGAGGAGGAGGAGAAACTAGCCCCCGTTCCCATCGAACCTCTCCAGCCGGCCTGGGACGACCTGATCTGCTTGTCGAACGCGGGGAAGAACTACAGAGTCCAGATAGCAGCCCTCCAGACCACGCTGCAAGCAGTTGTTCGCGGCAAGGACGAGACAGGCTCGTCCAAGTTCACCTTTGCCTCTTTTCCGCCGTACGAGCCGTTCAATCCGCAGCCCTTCTTGAGGGATGACGATTTCGACCTGCGGGCGCAGTGTCTGGTGCACCTGGACGAGGACGGGGCCAGTGATGGCATGGAGACCGACGAGATGGACACGACCAGCACCGACAGCATCTGCTTGTTTCTGTACGAGGTAGGTTCTCACTCCACAGAGATCGAGAGACGCGACGCAAACTGACAGACGACGATGTCAAAGCACAACAACTCAGTCACATTCAGCAACCAAGCCCCGTGGCGAGACCCCTCCGTGCAGGCCAACCCTATACGACAGTCCGGACCAGCCAACTTCCGCACATTCCCAAACCACCACTTCTTCGCCAGAGTCTACCGACCCAACGCTGTAAGTTCCCTACCCCCATCACCATCCCCTCGCACAGATTACTTACCTCCCACCCCCCCAAAGATCTGCGCCGCCCTCCTCAACCGCAAATCCAGCTTCCTCTCCTCCCCAGAATGGCTCACCACCCCCTGGGAGCTCCACCCCAAATCCCCCTTCGACCACCTCCTCGACATCCTCACCACCCTCCCCTCCCTCCTCTCTCGCGCAGACCGCATCTTCCCCCACGACCCAACCCTCCAACGCCGCCTGCTAGCCCAAGACCTCCTCACCAACTGCCTCTCCCTCTCCCGCCAGCTCGCAGCCTGGCACGCCACAACCCCGACATCCATCTACTGGATCTCCGACCCCTCCTCCCCCTCCCCTTCCCCCTCCTCAGCAGTAGTAGCCCAAATCCCCTTCGCCGACACCTTCGCCTACCCAACCCCCCTCTCCGCCCTGTCCCAAATCTACCACTGGACCGCCCACCTCCTCCTCACCCCCACCATCGCCCGCCTGCACGAGACCATCTTCGCAAGAGTAACAGACGTCTTCCCGCCCCCCGACCCGGCCCTCCCGCCCCACCTGCACACCCAGCTCGACCACTGCCCGCTGAAATCCCGCGAGCTGGCGGGGAATGTGTGTAGGAGTTTAGATTTCGCGCTGGGCACCACGGCGCAGCCGGATGTGCTGGTCGTGCCGCTGTGGGTGGTGCAGGAGTTTTATGCGGAGGTTAGCGAGCGGGACGGGGACGGGCAGCTGGAGGTTATGTGGTGCGAGGGGTTCCGGGCGCGGTTGAGGGGGAGGGGGGCGGATGTTGCTGGGGTGGTTGCGGGGAGGGGGTGGAGGGATTTGGGGGGGTGGTGAGGGGGAGGGAAGGGAAAGGGAAAGGGGAGATTTGGGGGTTTGGGAGTTTGGGTAAGGGGGATGGATGGATGGCTTTCAGCTGGACTGGAAGTGAGGCTGCTCGTGGATCCTACGGAGACCATATGAGTACGGCATTTGTTAGAGGATATGTGATATAGGGCGACTTGGTCGTACTCTTTGGCTACCAGGGTAGCAAGGACTGCTTGATATCTGGTGCTGGATACTGATTCATGCCCATTCAACTGGCATACCGTCTACATGACTCGAGCACAACATCTAGCCACAACTTATCTAGGCCGATACACCAGCGCTCCACGTCCCACATCTGGAACATAGCTCATTACGAGCGAGTCAGGGGATGTAGCTCATCTGGTAGAGCGCGTGCTTAGCATCTGTGAATAATCGCTCTTCCCAGAGCCGTTAGTCGGTACATGTTCCTGCACGAGGTACTGGGTTCGACTCCCAGCTTCTCCACGGTTTCATTTTTGCTTTCTGGAGCTCGCATCCGCAGCCAACAAGAGACTCCCACCCTCGCATTGCACTCGCGCGTGGACGGACTTGCCAAGGCATTGAGTAGTGGGCAGGACGCGAAAAACCAGACCGAGGTTTCCAACCCCGACAGCGCTGACTCCGATCTTCAGCCCAGTCGGGCGGTAAAGCAAGCATAGCAGCAGTCTGTGCTACCTTCCCTTCGTGTACCCCCATACTCCCTCGTGCCACGTACGCAATGGTTACACAAACTGTGCCGTGGAAGAACAGACGCGCGGAGACGCCGGACGCAGCCACCGACAGGTCCGACAGACACCACCAATCCGACCGCCCTTCACCGCCCGGTGCAACCGAATGCCTCCAGACAGAAAGGTGTCAGCAGAACCAAATAACCGGTATTCTCGGGCGAACGAATGCAGCACGTTAGCCCCGACGTGCGGTGGCTTCCGCAAGTGGTATTGGTAAGCCGGTGTAGGTGCACGGTGCAGACGTTCTGTGACCGCAATGTCTACAAGCAAGGACTCGTTCTGCTCGTGCCTTTGGTGGTACTGCTTGAAAGCTAGAGAGCGCATGCAGCTTGTGCATGGTAGGGCTGAGCGCCGTGCCTTCCAAGGTGTCGGGTCAGCAGGTACCACATGGGATTTAGCTTAGAAGTGCAACTAGTTAGAGCTTGACCCGAAGAGGATCGAGGGCCGGTGTTGAGATGTGCTTATTAGGTAGGTAGGTGGGTAGCGTGCTGCTCAAAAGTAGAGAGCTTGCACCATTGAGTCGGGCGTCTGGAGGTTCGGGCTTACGACTGAAGTCCAGGTATGGAATATGGGATAAAAGGAGCCCCCACTAGAGGTCCTCATGATCATCGCCGTGTCGGACGACAGCGGAACGGGTTGATCATGTTGGATCGCAGAAATGGGACGAGAAGACAGACGAACAGTGTAGTTCGAAAGCAGAGCATCAGAATAGAGAAATGAAGACAGGAAGACAGAGAGACAGCCGCAGTGGCGACGGGTAAAGACGGACAGAACTGGGGCTAAATCGCAGGCCGACTGGTTGAAGCAGACGTTGTCGGAGGCGTGGTTCTCGCCTGCGGCTCAAGAGTCGGCGTTCATGCGTTTGACTTGGATCAGGATGATCCACGTGGAACAACCTTGCACAATTCCACTGAAAATCGAGCAACGGCTAGAAGTATACATATCCAGGCCCAAGGATTGGCATGACTGAGGAATAGGGGAAGGAAACGAGGCGAAATCGTAATGTTGGTTACTGAGGACGTTGGTGATGCGAAATCGTCTGGGATAGACGTCCAATGGTTTTAGCTCCAGGTCCTGACGGCGCAGTCGTCCAGTCAGAGACGCCCTCAGGCAGATACTACCTTGACTCGATACCCCAAGTGATCGGCGACATGGACATGGTGCGAGCGAGGCCTGCTTGGGATGGATCACGAGTGTTTTGGGCCGCCATGGGGCAAGGAAGAGATGGCGTGCATCCGCATCAAGGCCGACGTGGCTGTAGCCCAGACGCTGCTGGGATGAGATGCAAGGATGTCGACCTGAGGGACGAGGACAGCAGGTCATTGGTAGGATGGTGTCGACGTCGACGTCGAGGCAGAGAAACCCAAGCCCGCACAAGAGTCGCGTGTTTCAGAGTCCGGGTTGGGTGTCTTTCTTATGCGTTTGCCTCTCCTGTCTGGCAGTCTGAAAAGGTGTAAAGGATGTATAAACCCGAGAGAGCCAGCCCGAGTCAATGCAGTCCAGTATTGTGCCTGTCTGTTGCGCTTCTCTTTGTCGAAAAGTGAAGCTATTCAGAGCATACAGTCGCTGTACAGTCGCTCCTTCCATCTTTTGCAGTTCAGGCTTCATCGAGTGAGACTTGACTGACCCCTGTCTGCCGACTGCCGCTTATCGATAGCAGCTGCAGCTACCGCTAGCGCCCGCAGGGATGTCTCTGGAGCAAGACAGCGGCAGTGGCCGCCAGCTGGCCAATCACTTGCCGGGCAACGCCGACAGCGTGGAGAAGTTCCCCGAGTATTGTTTACAAAATGCTGCCACCGTCACCGCCGGAACAACCACCGCTAGTGCTAGTAAGAACTTGAACGACTGTCTTGGATCCAATTTTGGGCGAGAAGGGATATCATCACCACAGAGCCGACCACCATCGCTTTCCATCCAGTCTGTCGCTTCTTCTGCTTCTTCCGAGTATTCCTCAGCATCTTCAACCTCAGACAAAGACAACAACAGCAACACCCCCTTCGACTCGCGCCGATCCTCCGTCATCAGCAGTGCCTCGTCCCACACGAGCCATTCCTCCCACCGAGAGTACCCACAACAGCCCCCGTGCACCACCTCTCCGGAGGACCAGCACCACCGCCAGACTCCCCTACCCCGGAGCCGCCACAACGCAAAGCAGCTGCATGCCGCCCGCCTGCAGCGTTCGGGCTCGACCAGCCTAAGCACCGCCCCCAAAAAGGACGGCTCACCGACCTCCAAGGGCCGACGATTCCGAAAGACCAGCTCCCAGTCGGCCGTCGACGCCCTCGCCGCCACCGAGCCGCACCACGAGCAGGGTCTCACCAGGATGGCCTTTGCCGAGCAGCAGCGCTGGATCACGGTCCAGCAAAAGACCTTTACCAAATGGCTCAACACCAAGATCGAGGCCAGGAGCCTCGAGGTCAAGGACCTGGTGCACGACCTGAGCGACGGCGTCATGCTGATCCACCTGCTCGAGTGCCTGTCCAACGAGAGCCTGGGCCGCTACGCCGCCAAGCCCAAGCTGCGCGTGCAGCGCTTCGAGAACGCCAACATCGCGCTGGACTTTATCAAGTCGCGGGGGATCCAGATGACCAACATTGGCGCCGAGGACGTGGTGGACGGGAACAGAAAGATTATCCTGGGCTTGATATGGACGCTTATCCTGCGGTTCACAATCAACGACATCAACGAGGAGGGCATGACGGCCAAGGAGGGGCTGCTGCTCTGGTGCCAGCGCAAGACGGCGTGTTACGACGAGGTGGACGTCCGGGACTTCAGCGCGAGCTGGAACGACGGGCTCGCCTTCTGCGCGCTGCTCGACATCCACCGGCCGGACCTGATTGACTACGACGCGCTGGACAAGTCGGACCACAGGGGCAACATGCAGATGGCGTTCGACATCGCGCACAGGGAGATCGGCATCCCGAAGCTGCTGGACGTGGAGGACGTGTGCGACGTCGCCAAGCCCGACGAGAGGAGTCTGATGACGTACATCGCCTACTGGTTCCACGCCTTCTCGCAGATGGAGAAGGTCGAGAACGCGGGGCGGCGGGTGGAGAAGTTTGTGAATAACATGCAGGGCGCGTGGGAGATGCAGAGCGCCTACGAGAGGCGGATGGCCGAGCTCCTGAAGGCCGTGCGGGCGCAGATCGTGGCCTGGCAGGACGCGACGTTCGAGGGCAGCTATGCGGACGCCAAGAAGCAGGCTACCGAGTTCGCGGCGTATAAGAGGGGGAAGAAGAGGGACTGGGTGGCGGAGAAGAGCGACCTGGCCACGCTGCTGGGGAACATCAAAACTAAGTTGGGCACCTACAGGCTGAGGCCGTACGAGCCGCCGGCCGAGTTGAGGTTGGAGGTTATGGACCAGGCGTGGGCGGATATGGCCAAGGCGGAAATGACGAGGGGTCAACTGATCAATGAAACGATTCGAGAGTAAGTTTAGCCCCTGCCTAGACTGCATGCATACATCGGACTGACACACAGCGTACAGCATCAAAAACGGCCTGAGGAAATCCTTCGCCGACAAGGCCAACGACTTCGCACTCGCCCTCAACACGATGCAGCTCGCCATATCGGGGCTCGAAGGCGACGTCGAGGACCAACTGCACCACGTGCGCAGACTGTCCGAGAACCTGGCACCGCTCGACGCCTACCTCGAGACCATCGCGGCCGTGGACGCCAAGTGCGAGGAGGCCAACATAGAAGAGAACGACTTCACGACGTACACGTACGACGAGCTGTGCTACGAGCTGTCCCTTGTAAAGACGTCTGTCTCTAAGAAGCTCGCCTTTCTCGACAACCAGATCGTGGCGCGCAACATGACCAACCTGACTCCGATCCAGCTGGAGGAGTTCGAGTCGGTGTTCCGGCATTTCGACCGGGACGACTCCAACAGCCTGGCAGAGCTGGAGTTCTCTGCCGCGCTAGCCTCGCTAGGGCTGGTGTTCAGCGAAGACGAGATGCACGAGTACTTCCTGACCACGTCCAACGGGCGGGACAGGGTCACATTCGAGCAGTTCATCCGGTTCATGGTGGAGGCCACCGAGGACCAGAACACGGCCGAGCAGGTGTTCCAGAGCTTCCGCGAGGTGGCCGACGGGAAGCCGTACGTCACCGAGATGGACCTGCGGCACTCGCTCGTGCCGGACGAGGTCATCGACAAGCTGGTCGAGATCATACCGCCGCACACGGGCCCGGACATGCAGGCCGACAGGGGGGTGCCGCAGTACGATTACATCGCGTTTATGGAGAAGTTGATTAGGGAGGAGCAGGACAAGGCCGACAAGGCCGAGAGGAGCGCGAGTCCGACGAAGCAAGCGGCTGGGAGGATGAATGGGTTTCACTAGGATGTGAGAAACTTTGCGGTCTTGAACAGGGTACATATTTTTGGGAAATTAAACTGGATAGGGGGGTCTAGATCCCGGCGTGGAGGCATATCCCATCCTTCTTTGACAGCACTGTCTGCGTTTTCTTACATATATGTCCATGAATACCTACATTTTTAATCACTGCGTGGCACTCTGATACCTGTTGGATATGGGATATGGACATGCCAGCATGGTATCCAGGTGTTTCAAAAGGAGTAGGCAGTCGTATAGAGGGTAAGGGAGAGAATCGAATAGCATGCTTTCATTCTGACAATGGTATTCTGCCAACTCATCCAATGCATCGTCATCTCGTAGACTAGGCTCTCATAAATCATGACCAATGCTTCCTGACCAAAGCTTCCAAAAACCAATATGCCAGTATCGTCCATTCGTCCATGCATTTTAGTTTCCTTCAGCCACCACAGGAACCACATACGGCGCCGGAAACAAGCCCTTGGCGCCCATGTACACCCCATGGAACCACTCGCCATTCACGTCCTCAATCTCCCTGACCTCGGCGCCCTTGGGGAACATCAGCTCGTCCTCGGCGCCCTCGGCAGGGTACCACGCCCACCGCGCGACAGCCCGTCCCCCACTGCCCCCATCAGGCGGGAACCCGTCCGTCCACCGCGTCCGGACACCCACGTCCGCCTCGGCCGTAGCAGCGACGTCTCTCGTAACCAGCCTCTCCTTCCTCTCCCCGTCCTCCATCCAGTAGCAGACCTGCAGTCCGGGCGCATACTCCTCGAACCCCAGCGTCCGGCCCCCGACCCAGTCCCTCACCACCCTCCGCCTCAGCACGCCATCCTTGCCCTCCACAAACGCCACGACTGCCAAGCGATGGCCGGCCAGACACCGCCTCCAGCCCTTCATCCCGTTCTCGGGGCCTATCCGGCCCTCGCCCTCAAGCCGGCCATAGCACCCCTCGCACACCTCCCACTCGCCCGCCCTGCTCTCCCCGCCCAGCCCAGACCGACAAGCATAGCAATGCAACCTCTCCTCCCTCGGCTTCACATCCCGTCCACAGACCTCACACCTAGTCGTGACAACCACCGGCCTAAACGGCCCAATCGCCGTCTCCCCCGCCGCAGTCTGCACACTCACCCTACTCCCCCCAGTCCTCCCCTCCCCATCTAACCCACCCACCACCTCCCCCTCCCCCTCCCCCATCCCCCCAGCAGCAGCAGGCGCCACATACCTCAACCCAACCAACCCATGCGAACACCCCCGTCCCGCATCCACGCACCCGCCGCAAAACCCCCAATCCCCCTCATTACACCCCTCGCACCGCCAGTACACCTCCCGCGTGGTCCACCTCTCGCACCGCACGCAAAACGTCCCGCTCTCCAGCCTCTCCTCCGGGTTCTGGTTGCTGATCGTCACCCTCCCCTCCGCGCCCCCCGGCTTCACCTCCGGCCGCCTGTACCGGTTCGCGGTGAGCATATGCGGCCGCTCCAGCTCCTTGTTTTGATGTTGCAGTCGGGCCTTCTCCCACGCCCGCCAAGCCCCGTACCCGAAGCCGAACCAGTGCAGGCACCCCTTGCCGGCGCGGTAGCAGGAGAGACAAAGGTTGTAGGCCCCGCCGTGGCAGAGGGCGCAGTTGTAGTGCAGGGAGTACTCGATGTGCGGCCGCTGGCAGCGCTTGCATGTTATGCTGGGCTCTGGGTAGAGCTGGGAGCGGGTGCGTTTGTGGGTTGTGGTGGCGGTGGTGGTGGGCGGGAGGAGGGGGGAGTGCGAGGGGGAGAGGGGGTCTGGGCCGTTTAGGGGGAGGGAGGAGGGGGGGACGAGGATGGCGGATGGGAGGGGGCGGGCGGTTGAGGCGGGTTGGGTGGTGGTGGTGGTGCGCTCGGGGGTTGCTATGGTGGAGGGTGTCGGTTGGGGAGGGTGGTGGATGCCGAGGCCGGTGGAGGCGGCGGCGCGGGCGCTGAAGGGGATGGAGTGTGTCGTCGGCGAGTTAGAGACCGTGCCGGACGCGGTGGTCATGGTAGGGGTGCTGGTGCTGCGTCCTTCGTTGGTCATGACAGGTCGGCCGGGCAGGACCTCACCCGTGTTCGTCCGTAGCGATAGATCCGTCTGTGACCGGGCAGCCACCCTCGGCTCGGGCTGCGAGATGCCAACCGGCACCGTAGCGCTGCGCCCCCCGCTCGCAGTCCGTCGCCGGGGCCGCGGCGCCTGGACGACGGCCAAGTGCGCCGCGCCAGACGACGTCGGCGGGCGGCTCCTGTCCTCTCCCGGCCCCGTCTGACTCGACGACCGTGACCGTCCCTGCCTGCTCGACACGCGCAGTCTCGACCCGTTGTCCGGATCCGAGTGGTGCGAGTTCGCGCTGGCGTTGCTCCTCCTCGCCCCGTCGTGCCGCGACCTCTGCCGCTGCCGCCGGCGGTACGCCTCGGTGATCTTGCGGCTCAGCTCGTCGTTGTTGGACAGGTCGAGATTATCCAGGTCCAAGCCCTCCAGCAAGCCCTCCTCCTGTATCTGTCTCGCGAAATCCTCAATCTCGCGATCGACCTCGCTCTGGCTCATGTCGCGGTTATCCCCCGTGCTGATGAGACTCCGTATCGAGCTCTGGTGCTCGATATGCCGCCTCTCCCTCCGACCGGGCGACTCATCGCCCGCCTGCTGTCGCGACGCGCTCCTCCTCCGTCTCCCCTCGTCCCCCTCAACCCTCAGCCCATCAGCAGCAGCAGCTCCCGCATGTCGCCTTGCCCTCTCCCTCTCCCTCTCCCGCGCCTCGCTCCCATCCCTCCTCCTCCCGCTACTATCACCCCCCCCATACTCCCTCAAACTCATCTCCCTCACCCTCTCCACCAACCTCCTCTCCTCCTCCTCCAGCCTCCTCTCCCCCTCGCTCCTTACCCTGACCTTGCCCAGCACCTTCTCCCCGGGCCTATACCGCGCATCCATCTCCGCCCTCTCCCCGGGGTCCTTCATCTTGTCCGGGTTCGCGGCCAGGAACATCTCCAGCAGCGTCGCCACCGTGGCATTGTGGCGCGTGTCTCTTACGCACGCCCGGCAGCTGGGACAGGTATACACGTCCTGGGGCGGGGAAGGCGCGCTCTCGGCCGCCGCGGCTTGCCAGGAGAACCACTCCTTCAGGCAGGCGCCGCAGAAGGTGTGCAGGCAGTCGAGGAGGGTGAGGGGTTGGTAGAGGAGCTCGGTGCAGATCTATGTTATGTCTTTGCGTCAGCTGCGTCTATCTTCACAGGAACACAGGACAGTGACCATGGCAATTGTGCTGAACGGGTGGTTACTTACAGAGCACGTCAACTCCTTCTCCAGATCGACTTGTGGCCGCGGCGAGTCCATCTTCTCTTCTCTCCTCTTCACAAACAGTCGTGAGAGAAAAGGCAAAGAGCGCAAAGCGCAGAGTTGAAAGACTGCCCAGGCCTCAAGATTTATTTCTGCCCCAACTTACAGACGAAATGCACCTCGATACGAGGTCGAGTCGAGTCGGGCTGAGCTCCTGCAGGTCGAGTTGAGGCGGGGCGCGGGGCAGACCGAGATGCAGGGCGGCCAAGGCCAGGCTTCGTATCTGTAGCGGGAGAATAGAGGTGTCGCCGACTCTCACGTAAGGCGTCCAGGCCGCCACCGTCTGTTTGTCAGGGAGACTAGTTGCTTCCATGCATCGGTGCTCACTTCGGAGAAGGTGTCACGGACATGTAGAATAGGTATTGTGCGCTTCACGTAACCTAACGATGGTATTCGAACACAATATCAAATCCAGCTCCCTCCCCAGCGCCATGATCCCCAAGCCAAAGTCTGTCCAAAACAAGCCATGTGCCAATGAAGGTACCTATATATGTGTATGCAATTCAGTGTATGCGTCTCTGCCCCGATGCCAGTCCAGTCTGCAATCCTCTGCCCCTTCAGGCGCACACAACACCCCTTACTCCGTAACTTCAAATGCCAACCCAACTCCAAGCTCGCATGACCAACACAAAAGAAAAACGCACTCAACCCCCTGCCCGGGCTCGACAGCATCAAATCTCATCCGTGCCATCCTCCGGCACATCACACCCCCACTCCTTACAAACACCAAACCAGTTCCGATGCAGACACGTCCTGGGCGCATCCGCCGGCGCCGAGGTAGGAGCAGGCACAACCGTCGTGGTCGCCGGCGCCGAGGTGATGGAGTGCGACATTGTCGTGCGCGAAGCCGTCGTCACCGTCGTCGTCTCGTCGTAGCAGCCCCAGAACTTCCCCGGCGTCTCGCAAGACGTCGTCATCGTCGTCGTGCCCCGCGCCTTGGACGAGGTAGAGCTCGACGTGGCGGTGACCGTCGGCCGCGGCGCGGTGGGGGACGTCGCCGGCTCCGTGGTCGTGACCGGGTCTTTGCATCCGAACCAGCCGGGCGTTTTGCACGTCGTCGTGGTAGTAGTAGACGTGGTCGTCGAGCTGGTCGAGGTACTAGTCCCGGTAGTAGTCGTCGTCTCGTCGAGACACCCCCACCAGCCGGGGGTCTTGCAGGTCTCGGTGCGCGTGCGCGTCTTGGTCGAGCTCGAGGAGCTCGACGAGGTCGTCGGCTCCGTCCCGTTGCTCTCGTACATCTTCCAGTTGGCGCAGTCCCTGCACTCGGGCGTGAACTTGCACTCCGGGACAGCGTCGTACTTCTCCAGCACGTCGTGGATCACGACGTGGATCTTGTGAGTCCCCAGCCCGACGCGCCAGCCCTTGTCGGCCACCACGTCGTAGACGCACTCGTGGCCCGTGTGGCAGGCCGTCTCCAGCGCGTACCCGCCAAAGGAGCACGAGGCCGTCGCGCCGTTGCATGTGCCAATGTAGATCGGGTCCGCCGTGTGGCCAAAGTGGAATGCACCTGTGTAGCCCCGGGTCTGGGGGAAGTCTGGGTCGGATCCGGGGGGGATCGGAAGGCCCAGTCGGCTGACGGGGAGCGCTTCCGGTACTGCTTGGAACGTGACGACCGGTGCTCCGTACGTGAGGCCGAGCATGGAGCTGACGGCACCTCCAAGCGAATGTCCAGTTAGCCAGACATTCGAATCCGGATACAGCTCCGTCACGTTCGCGTAGAGCTCCCTGGCAGCCTGGTAGTACCTGTTCTCCTCCTGCAGATTCTGCCTCACGCACGTGTTGTTGCACGAGTAGGTCCCAGTCGCGCAGTCGCAGACCTGGTGCCACGTCCACGGTCCCTGCTGCGCACAGCAGCAGCTGAAGAAGAGGTTGTCGTTGACCTTGTCGTTGGTCGTCGTGCCATCCCCGTCGAACACGGCAGGCGACGTGCCCTTCAGGCCGATGACGATAGTCGAGTTGTTCTCGTCAGCCCAGACGTGCCCGCGCAGGCCGTCGCCCTCCCAGCCAAAGTCGGCGCTGCGGTTGAACGGCCCGCCGACATCCTCCCAGTCGGCCTTGTCCGGCGTCTCGACGTAGGCGTTCGCTGCCATGTGCGCCAGACTCAAGACCGTGTCTTTGTCCGTGATGTTCGGTCCCGCCACGTCGTCCAGAGACCAGGCGTCGGGCGACAGCACCGAGACGTATCCCCTCTGCCGCGCCAGAGCGACCATTGGATCTACCACGCTGGGTCTCCTGTCCACCAGCCTTTCTATCTTCACGGCGTTGCTCTTGGCCTTGAGTGGCGGTATGTTCTTCTTCTCGTACCCGTCTTCGGCCGCCAACCATACCGTGGCTTGGCTGTTTATGACGTCCATCTTCCGGTGCAGACGGGGGTACTTGTTAGTTCCATGGTGGAATATCTGTCGGAGGGTCTAATAAAGAGGAAAAGTAGTTAGCAGCAGCCTCGGTTGGCAGACGGCGATAGCAGAGATGGCGCGGTACTCACAAAGGTGTGGTCGGCGGGACTTGGCGGCTCGGGTGTCAGGGGCGTGAGAGGCACTGGGTCGTAGGGCAAGACGGCTTGCTGGTTTATCTGCTTGTTACTGCCAGCGCAGGTCGGCGTTGCGGACACGGCGAGGAAGGACAGCAGGAGCTTGGCCGTGACTCTGCCGGCAGAGGAGCAGCCTGCGCCGTCTTTCCTCCGCCGAAAGAACATGCTTCTGCTGTGTGATGGCTTCCTGTTTGAAGTCGGTAGAGTCAGGTTGAAATGAGATAGGTAATATTAAGGAAAGCGTGCAGAGTCGATGGAGAAAGAGAGCAGTGGTCGTTGTTGGTTGATGTTGGGGCGTGTTGTGAGAGATGACTTGGGGCGATAGCACACACCACACGCCCCCGCTGGTAGCAGCGGTATCGTGTGCCTAATATGACGGTGTGATGGGTGGCCAGCGTTGTCCGGTGGCTGTCCCGAGATTCCCTCCACTGTATTTTACTGGGCCACCTGGAGCTATCTTAGTGTGTAACCTGATGACGTTGCAGCGATCGAGACACTGTACCGACAGGCCCGATAAGGCCGTTAATGAGAGATAGACACTATACTATTTTTCACAGCATCTCACTAACAGACCCTAACTGAATCATCTGCAAACTAGCGCTAAGCAGTGCGTGGCAGCATGTGACGCTCTCATTCGCCCTGTGCCTCAGCGAGTTGTTCTCTCAGGCTCCTCGAGTGGTACGTGACCTGCAACGCCCGGCGTCATTGAGGAACATTCAGAAGGCATACAAGAAGAGTACCTCGAAACGTAACGCTGTATTTCAAGGTGAAGGAGAAAGGTGAACGACGGTGAGGAGGTACGTACCAGTAACACTAACGGCACCCCACTTGTGGACCCAGAGATAAGTGATTGCGAGTGGTGCCTTCCAACATGCGAAGTCAAGACAGAGCATGTCTGAACGTCCAACATCTTTCTTTCTCGTCGACCACACATTCGCTCTTCTGCCCTCTTTGCTGTCCAGTAGATCGTCTATATAGTAAGAATTGGCCGTGATGCAATAGCCCCGGACACACAGCCGTTGTGTTCCGTTGGCTGAACCCGCCTGTTCCAGCTCCTCGACCCGCCCATGGTTTCAACCTTATTGCTGCTTCATGCGCCAACCTGAGCTGACTCTCGTATGTGATACACACTTACCACTCCATAGAATATATCCGGTGTCTCCAGCATTTTGCTCCATTCCACCTCACACAAGGCTGGGAGCTGTTGTCGGGTTCGAACGACGTACGCTGACACGCCATGCTAAGCAGTCTGAGTAACGGCTTCATGGCCTCTCATTCCTCCTCCAAAGCCTCCAAAACGGACCACCGTCCTAGTCCTCTACGTACCTCGAGGTCCTTCTCCCGCCCGGAACAGCAGAATGCACCCGCCAAAGAAGTGACCCGCACTAAGAGAGCGAGCACGCTGACGACGGCCTCATCATCCGGACCTGCCATGTCTCAGCGTAAGCAGGCAGAGGCGACGGAGAAGCAGGGCTATTTCCCAGATACGCCGGATGTGTTCGAGACAACGACGGCCGAGGACGACTCTCCGGAGCCGCCTCGCGCCTCTGTCGACCTCGACGACCTTCCAATCGAGCTGATAAGCCTGACCGACAGCTTCATCGACTCCCTGTCAGCCAAAGTCCACCCGTCACCGCCCAACATCGACAGCTTGTCTGTCAAGTTCCAAGACTTCTACGCCCTCGCCGCGTCGCACATACAAACACACATAGACAGCCTCGCTTCGAGGCAGAGGCGGGAGCAGTCGCCGGCATCCTCGAGCTCCCCACGGAGCTCCGCTGCCAGCCTGCTACGGGCGAAAGCGGCATCGATAGGGGTCAAGGACAGGCCAAAGGATACACCCGTCAGACGGGCATCCGAGCAACAACTGCTGACGGCAGAGGAGGTCGCGGACCGGAAGAAGGCCAGGAAAGCACTGGAACAGCAGCGCGGCTTGCTAGAGGAGGCCGTGGAAAGGAGACTCTGCGAAGGCATATACAATCGAATATACAGACATCGGACCACGCAGGACGAGGAGCAGGACGCCAAGCTGCGCTCCAAGACGGCCGCGCTGTCTGTCGTCGGCATCGGTCCGCGGGATCTGGGAATAGAGCTAGGCGATTCCGAGCTGTCACCGGAAGCAGCAGCCGAGAGGCAGGAGGAGGTCCGGAAGTCGCTGGAGCAGGCAAGGAAGGAGCTGGTGCTCATGAACCAGTCGAGGTACCCTCTCGGCAAGCTGAACCGCCTCAAGGCTGTCCACAAGGCGATCATCGACACGCTGTCGCACTTCCACCCCTCGTCGTCCGCAGACGAGCTCATGCCCATGCTCATCTACACGCTCATCACCCTACCGCCGGAAGACCTAAATGTCATAAGCGACCTACACTTCATCCAGCGCTTCCGATGGGAACCCAAGCTCTTCGGGGAGGCAGCCTACTGTCTTACAACCCTCGAAGCAGCAATCAGCTTCCTAGAAACAGTCGACCTCTCCACCCTACGAGCAGACGAAGCCCCCTCCGGCCCACCAAAAGCCGCAGGAGGCCGACCCGTGACCCCGCGCTCCGACACCTTCCCGCCCGCCTACACGCCCGGCCTCTCAGTCCCCACCGCCAGCACAGCCGAGACCTCCGCCAACCAAGCCGCAGGCGTCAAACCCGTCCCCTCCCCCGCCGGCCTCCGCGCGGCAGTACAGCTCCGCAACCGCCGCCTCAGCGACCTAGTCAACACGCCCGCCCTCGCCCTGGGCGCCGCCAGCGACGCCGTCTTCAACACGGCCGACCAGAGCCTGAAGAACATCGGCAACAGCCTGGGCGACAGCTACAAGTTCCTGCTGGGCAAGCTGATCGACCAGAAGGACGCCCTCACCAACCCGGGCGGCGAGGTGCTCGTGCCCAAGACGCTCGACGACGCGCGCAAGATGCTCGGCACCCCGCCGCCGCACGACGACGACGTCTCGGTCGCCAGCGGGGCGAGCTCGGCGCATGTCCCGGACGAGGACAGGAAGCCGGGCAAGGACGATAAGGTGTTGAATCTGATCGGGGGCACGCGCAAGGTCTCGCGGGATCATAGCGCTGATAGCGCGCGGAGCGCGGGGAGTTCGAAGAAGGTGCTGTTTGCGGCTGTGGAGGAGGCGAGGGATAAGGAGAAGGCGGCCGGGTCGGGGACGTCGACGCCGAGTTCTTCGGCGGCGGGACAGAATAACCCGGCTTTGATCGACTCGATGAGGAACCTGGGGAACCAGCTCAATCCCATGAGCAGGCTGTCTGGTTTCAGGGGCTTTGGGAGGACGGCGTCTACACCTGCGCCGTCGAAGGAGGGTGCGGCAAAGGGCGTGGCAGATGGGGGCGATCTGGCTGCTGTGAGTTGCCGTGAAAATGCGTGTGGTGAGGATTATTGCTAACGACGTAACAGGCATTTCCGGATATAGCGGCCTCTCTCCCGCCTAAGCCCGAGGCGCCCAAGATCGATAAGCCCATCAAGCGGTTTATGGAGATACAGAGTCCTGGCGATCTGAGACTGGGCGAGGTGCTTGACTTGTTGAGGGATTACAGGCGGCTGGCTGGGGCGCTGAAGGATATGGGTGCGTTTAAGGAGTAGCCTGCGCCGACCGGCGCAGAGGCCCTGTACTATATCTGTTTGGCTGCCGTCACGTTCAAATATGTACTTTATATATGCACTCGGCACACGTGGTTTCTCGATTCAAGCTTCTACTGGCTGTGACGGCCGAGGGGCGGGCGTCTAATAGAAGGAAAGGATTGCATAGCGGAAACACGGCTCTACGTAGCAAACACGATTCAAAGATGACTCCTGACCTTCGATTCAGTACTAGCACACACAACATACCATCCTATCTGTCAAGCCTACTCATGGCTCCACTCAGCCTTCTTCTTCTCAGCAAAAGCCTTCATCCCAATCTTCTGGTCCCGACTCCCAAACAGACTGTGGAAAACCCGGCGCTCGTACTCCACCCCGTCCCGCAGCGGCAGGTCCTGGCTCTTGTTGACCACCTCCTTGGCCGCCATGACCGCCACCCGGCTGTACCCCGCAATCGTCTCGGCCGTGTCGAGCGCGGCCGCCATTAGCTCGGCGTGCGTCGCGAAGCTCCGCGCCGCGACGCCCCACTTCTCGGCCTCGACGCCGCTGAAGCTCTTGCCGGTGAGTATCAGCTCCATGGCCCTAGCTTTCCCGACGGCCCGAGTCAAGCGCTGCGACCCGCCGGCGCCGGGGATGGTGCCGAGCTTGATCTCGGGCTGGCCGAAGTTGGCGCCCTCGGTGCAGTAGAGGATGTCGGCCATCAGCGCCAGCTCGCAGCCGCCGCCCAGGGCGTGGCCCGAGACGGCGGCAACGATGGGTTTCTTGACGGCGGTGGTGAGGCGGGACCAGGACTCGATGAAGGAGGTGGTGTAGGCCTGGCTGAAGGTCAGGGGGGCCATTTCCTTGATGTCGGCGCCGGCGGCGAAGGCGCGCTCCGAGCCGGTGAGGAGGATGGCGGCTATGGTTGGGGAGGAGGCGAGGTCTTCTAGGGCGGCGTTGAGTTCTGTTATGAGGGGGGTTGAGAGGGCGTTTAGGGCCTTTGGGCGGTTGAGGGTTACTGTAAGTGTGTAAGTGGGTGGTACACAAGTGAAAGATGGGGTGGGAGGAGTGATGGATAGGTACCTTGGCCGACGCCCGGTCTGGGCTCGGACACCTGGATGAACTCGTAGCCCATGGTTGATGTCGATGAGAAGGTCCGTGAGATTCGGAGTGAGGATGCGATGAGGTGAGATGATGAAGCCGGCTGTAGCCGCGATGCCGCGAGCCGGACGCTTCTGAGGGACTGCATTGTTGGCTGTATTTATATCGTGACTGAGGTCCTTTATCTGCCAGCTCGATCAAACTTCATATGCGTATATGTGTGTGTATATGTGAGTTGTATGCTCTCAATTATTCAGCGATGTGTGAAGCTGTCATGTCCAGGCGGATCGTTAAGCCGAGGATAATGACATCCATCTCTCCAGCTACCGCCATGCCAGCTGCCAGCTCATGTTGACAACGAACCGACGTCACATGTGTGGAGCAGGGGAGTCTCGGCTAGTTCCGCCACAGGGAGAAAAGGTACGTACCGACGACTGAGCCACTCTCCCGTGTCAGGGTGGCTGATTGGGCCAATTAGGTACTTCCCAGATAGTTGGCCTCTGAATTTGGAGTCGGTAGATGCAACGCGGCCACATTGCATCGCTATCGTATCTGCTGGATGTCGCGAACAAATTTCCTGGCCCAAAATCGACCCCTTGCTACCGCATAGCCATACTCAACAATCCCACTCCTTTGCCTCGATAACGACATCGAGTCGACACTGTCTTTGATTGCGACGACCTTTATTTCACAACCCTCGCTCGTCTGATATTTGACTGCTGGACTTGGAGACAAGCGCAAGGACAAGGCAAGGCTATCAGGATAAACCCGTGGCCCAAGATGGACTCAATGGAACCAGAGCAGACGCCCTTTGCGGCTGTCAGTGCGCAGACATCAAAACTATCAAGAGTATGTCGCTGTGCACCACCCACAACCTCACACAAGTCTAACAGCAGCGCAGCAATACCAAGCACTCCTCGACCAGTCGACACCCTTCGTCCTCTACCGCTGGATCGGCACCGGCGTCGCCCTCTTCCTCTTCTTCATCCGCGTCTTCGTCGCACAGGGCTGGTACATCGTCGCCTACGCGCTCGGCATCTACCTGCTCAACCTGTTCCTCGCCTTCCTGCAGCCCAAGTTCGACCCGTCCAACGAGGCGATAGACAACGAGATGGAGGATGGCGCCGTCGGGTCGCTGCCCACCAAGCAGGACGAGGAGTTCCGGCCCTTCATCCGCCGCCTGCCCGAGTTCAAGTTCTGGCACTCGGCCACCCGCGCCGTCGTTATCGCCTTTGGGTGCAGCTGGTTCGAGATCTTCAACGTGCCCGTGTTCTGGCCCGTGCTGGTCATGTACTGGCTTATGCTGTTCATTCTTACCAGTATGTCTTGCGCCTGTGAATTCTCGTTGACAACGCCTTGCTAACCAGATATCGCAGTGAGGAAGCAGATCCAGCACATGATCAAGTACCGCTACGTGCCCTTCACGTTCGGCAAGGCCCGCTACAACAAGAACAGCAAATAGATGCTGTCAGATGCTGGGACGACGCTCGGCAGCGGCAGCTGTATCTGCCATAGCACATTTCGAGATGCACTGTATTATGATACTCGACGATTCTCTGGATGGGCGGGTGGCTCCATCATCACGACCCTGTATAAGACATATATGTCCTTCTAATTATCTCTGCAGCCGCGGCTCTAGGCCCGAGGCGGGAGACTAATGCTGCTTTTCACGCCGGCTGGCTTGTAGGGGGGAAGGAAAGGTCTTGGGGCCATGATCTGGTGTTGATGAGGGTGCATTATCAGCTGTCTTATGGGCATACGGGCACTTTATAGAGCAGGGACAGACTCGGCAGGGAATGAAGGTTGTTGTGAAGGTTGTTGTGAAAGTGTCCATGAGACTGAAAATGTGGCCTGGCTCATGGCTTTGGATAACTGGCCTTACAGCGTAGCGCAGCAATTGTCACATAAGGTACAATAAACGCACAGTGTGCCGGTAGAGGACTCAATAATGGTTGGTGGTTTGATTGATTTTCTCGGGCTATTCATTTTTATTCACTGTTGTTACTGCTATTGTTCGCTATTCCTGCTATTGTTGGAGCCAGAGGGCGGCTGTGGGGACGAGCTCCTGCTGTCTTCAGCCTCGTCCACTTTTATTCCGCTTTCACGACCGCGTTCGCAACATCGACAACACCAACGACCGAATTGCAGCTACAATCACGCTCACCAACCGCGTGGCTCAATATCGGTTATCTCACATCCATCTACCGCCACCATGGCTTCCTCACAGTCGCGCGGCGGCGAGCGCATGATCCACCAGGACTTCATCGCCCGCATCCGCTACTCCAACGCCCTGCCACCACCACCCGTCCCGCCCAAGCTGCTCGACATCCTCAACACAGGCCTGGCCAGCGGGCAGTACACCAACCCGGGCTTCGCCTCCCGTCTCGCCCGCGAGCAGCCGCTGAATATTGAGGCCGATGCTGAGCTGGGAATGCCAATCGACCTGGTGGGAATGCCAGGCGTCTTTGAAGGCGATGAGAGCTGTAAGTCTTGCTCATTCTACGATTCTATGCCGGCCGGCGCAGACCATTAGAAAGACACACTAACCAAACGGACAACCAGCAATCCAACCCAACCCCAACGACACCCACCCAATCCACCCCCGCGACCGCGCCCTCCTCCGGCCCCTTGCGACCCTCGGCAAGCCCAAAGTAAACGAGACCTCCGTCTCCTTCCTGCGCCGCACAGAGTACATATCGGGCCAGCAGACCACCTCCCGCAAAGTCGACATCTTCCTCAACAAAAACAAGGACGCCGTCCCGGGGGCCCGCCGGGGCACCCCCAACAAGAATAACAAGCGCAAAGCCGCCTCCCCGGAGCCGGCAGACAAGGGCTCCCCGGCCTACATCAAGCGCAAGATCGAAAAGTCCTTCGAGGCCGCGGCCCTCTGCCTCAAGGACCGCACCAAAATCCGCCACCCGTCCAAGCGCAACGTGAAACCCGTCGACGCCTACCCGCTCCTGCCCGACCTGGACGCCTTCCCGGACTCGGGCGCCTACGTCACCGTCAAGTTCACGCACAACCCGGTCCCCAGCAGCTCCGTCTACGACACCCGCCTCTTATCCGGCATCTTCAAGCCCATCGAGCGCACGGTCGAGGAGGACGCCATGTTCGAGGCCGCGCTGGCGGCGCACGAGCGCGACCCGGAGCGCTTCCCGCGCCCGGACAACAAGATGAACTACGAATTTTACCTGGCCGCCGACGCCGGGGCCGCGGCCGCTTTCCGGCGGCGGTTCGACGTCGATGATCCGGACAGGGACAGTCGGGAGCTGTACCCCAAGGGTAGCGGGGACGTCTTTCCGTTCCGGCGGGTGAGGGCTTATGAGACCTCCCAGGAGACCGAGTTGGATCACGAGTCTAAATATGGCGAGGAGCTGATCTTGGCCTTCAAGGATGGGGAGGACGGGAGGGGAACGCAGAAGGGGCTGTATTACTACCCCGTCATGCAGCGGAGCACGGTGCGGGCGCAGCGGAGCAAGAATATCGCGAGGACTGTCGCGGGCATGCAGGAGGGGGAGGAGGTCATGATTGACCAGCTTGATGTCACTGTTGACGAGCCCGGGGAGGAGCTCAAGGCGCATATGGCGCGGTATCGGGAGAATCCGTTTGGGTGGGCGGAGGAGGAGGAGGAGGGAGAGGGTGGGAAGGAGGACGAGCTGAGCCAGGAGACGGCTGGGCGGAGCAAGAATGGTAGTCCTGGTGGGGAGGGGGATGCTGATGCTGATGGGGAGGAGGAGGAGTAGGTGCTGTGTTGTGTTGACGACGATGAGTGGACTTTTTGGGGGACTTGTATATTTATGCACCCAGCAGCGTTATCTTTGTCTTTTGGCGTTGAGGAGATATTCTAAAAGGGACATAGCAGCATTACGTTGGAAGGTCAAGCAGAGCAAATATAAGAAAGTTATGCAATGCTGTTTGACGGCTGAGGTGTGGTGAACATAGCAGCATTACATCTATATGTGTGGACGTATGTCTCTCAACTCATGACAGTACCTGTGAGAGGCATGCGTAATAGAGCATGCTACAATGGAGTTGGCCATGCTAAATCCCAGTTGAAAGCCATGTGCCAGGCAAGATCGACGTCTTCTACCTAGTCTAGTGTAGAGAAGCCACAGTTTGCAAACTGTACTTGCAAGAGTTTGAGAAACGACATCTGGGAGTTTATAACTCCATCCAATGTGATAAGCTTTTACATGTCCATGAAGAGACAAAAAAAAAGAATCCAGTCGCCAAGTCTCGGGGGATGATGAACTTACTTGCAGGTTGTGTGCCTATTCGGCTAGACGTATGCAAACGCCCGTAACTTTCGAAGGCCCCGGAAGACGGCTTCGAGTGGTTCGTATTTCTGTTTCTTGTGTGTTTTAGTTTGGCTCAAGGCATTACACCTGAGGAAGAGAGGGCGCGAAGGCCCATTATGGAACTGGGCTTACGCCCATCAAGGTCACCCTTGATCGAAGAAATTGGGTTATACACCCTTCAAGGAACTGGAAGACTTGCGCCTAGGTCTACAGAAATGGATTAGTATAAATGCAAATTCCTCAAGAGTTTTCCGAGACTTTGACGACTGGGCCACTGGTTGAGAATTGAGTCTCAATTTCTGCCTGATATAGCCTCGGTGTAGGCTCACCTTGAGCACCTGAACCAATGCACGGACCAATTCCCGGTCAGCTGGGTCTGGACCCTTGGGGAAAAGAAGCTACCCCGGTTAGGGGATGCAGCCGCTTCAATCTTGCATGTGATTCGCCAAAGCGGCAAGCTACCTAGCTGTGCGCCAGAAGCTTGAGATGTGGCCTTGCGCCTTCAACGTCATCAACCAGCACCAACAAAACCTTGTCTGGACACGAACCGACTTGGCCAGTTTGCACTGCATAGAAAAACTGAGCGACCTGTCTTTTTCTAGTCTGTCGTCTTCTCTCAGCTTGCCTAGGATAATCTCTAGGTAACAAGAGGAGTAAGAGGAGTAAGAGAAGCACCAGACATGGCTCCCCAGCTGAGCTCTGCCAAGCGCACCCTGACATATCCCGCCTACTGCTGCGACTTCGATCCGCAAGATGCCAATCGACTTATAGTTGGCGGCGGCGGCGGTGCTGGCCGGAGCGGCGTAGGAAACAAGATCGTAAGTCTTTGGGAAGGAAGCCCGGTATCATGTGGACTCTCTGCTAACCAGCTCTATGCAGAGCGTCCTCGACGTATCGTCGCCCGAGAATATCGAGGTAGCCTCCGAGCTCGAGCTTAGTCGCGAGGAGGACAGCGTCACTACGCTCGCAGCCGGCCTACGTAAGAACCGCACATTGCTGGTCTACGCCGGCATCAACTCGAGCCTCGACGACATCCAAAAGGGCAAGAACGAGCACTTTCGCGTCTTCGGCATCGACCAGCCGGCGAGGTCCAGGTCCAACAGCACCCACAAGATCACCGAGCTGTCCCGGTCTACCATCTTTAACTCCAAGGATGCCGACACATACCAGAGGCTGCTCAGAGTAGCGCCCTCGTTTTCCGGCACTCACCAGGTCGGTGCCGTCGCCACAGGCCTCGCCAAGAGCTCCGAGATCACCATCTTTGAAGTCTCTACAGCCGCTGGCGTAGCGCCGAAGCCGAGGGGAAAGCTGGAGCTACTGAAGGAAGCCATGGACTTGGACGTCATCCAGGTGGACGAGGACAGGTGGCAGCTCGCCTACTGCGACGACTTCGTCCTGAACATCCTCGACATCGGCAAGACCGAGAGCGAGCCGTCCAACATCTTCACCACACCCATCGACATCGCCACGGGCTACGAGCGGCCCACATTCAGATGCATACGCTACCTCACCCCGCACTTCCTCCTCGCCGCCTCCAACATGCACAAGGGCTCGGGCGTGGTACTACAAGGCTTCCGCCTGCCCATCTCCGCAGAGCAAGGCGGCAAGGCCAAGCTCGCCGTCTCGGCCAGGCTGCCCAAGAGCGTAACCCGCGCGACCTGCCTGGCCGTGCGCAACCTCTCCCCCACCAGCTCCCCCTCGGCCAACCAAGGCGACACCCAATTCGTCATCGCCGTCGCGGGCCAAGACAGCTCGATAACGCTCTACACCCTCGAACACACCTCCCACTCCAACATCGAGCTCATCGTCAAGCTGCACCCCATCACGACCCTCAAGTCCGTCCACCCCTCCCCCATCTCCGGCCTAGCCTTCAGCTACATCCCCCCGCCCCAACCCCCCAAGACCGCCTCCGTCTCCACCACCCCGACCGCCCCGCGCCAGCACACCCTCAAGCTCGCCTCCGTGGGCTCGATGGGCAACACCGTGGTGGCGCACCACATCCCCCTGCGGCGGCTCAGCAACGCCTCCAAGATCCCCGGCGCCCCGCCGCGCCCGCCGCGCCACGTCGTCGCCCTCAAGTCGCGCGGGCCCAACCCGACCAGCGTCATCATCTTCGGCGCCATCATCATCGCCGTCCTCGGCGCCCTGCTGCAGGGCATCCTCGAGGTCGGTGGATTAGTCACGCCCTCCATCGGCGCGCGCCACGTCGTGCCGGAGCGGTGGCTGAAACCTTTACCCCCTCATGTCTCCGGCGATTTTAAGGACACGGCGCGGGTGGGCACGCACGCGCCGTTCCTGGCTGAGTTTTTGGCGGAGCAGAAGCTTAACCTTAACAGCCAGGGGGAGGGTGAGGGGGCCAAGGTTGTGCTGACGGCTGACACTTATCTGGACGGCGAGACGGGGGGTGAGGGAGTGAAAGTCGATGCGCACGACGAGGAGCGGCATGCGGACGCCAAGAGCTGGGATGAGCTGCCGCTGAGCCAGAAGAGGGCTTGGCGGAAGAGGCTGGAGAAGGCGGGACAGTGGGGGGAGGAGATGGGGGAGACTATCTTTAAGGGGGTGTTGTTCTCTGAGATTGGGGGAGCTATTGGGCAGATGGTTGCTGGGTAGGGGAGTTGGTGTGTTCTGGGTGGAGGGGGAGGCCGGAGGTGTTGTGGTGTAATATATGTAATGTTTATGATGTGTGGAAGATGTCTGTCGGTCAGGAATGTCTGGTGCCCTGTGTCTGAACACGTATAACATGTAGAAACACAGTCAAGCACACCAGTAGACTGTTCAGGAGAGGTCTACGCTGTCAGGAGGAGTCTACGCTGAAATGAAACGAACAGATCAGAGTACTTTCTCCATATGTGCCTACTCTGTCTGAACACCAAAATGCTCATAGAATACCAACACGCACTAAACGCCCCCAAAAGTCCCCAAGCAAGCCTGCCTTTTATCCCGCTGAAATCACAATCTCGCCCACCCTCCCCCTTCCCCCCCCTCAACCAAGCTTATCAGCATCATCCTCCGGGTCAAATATCGTCCTCTGCACCGGCTTGGCGGGCTTGACCCTCTCGTCCCTGAGCATGCGGTTGTCCATGCGCGCGTCCTCGCCCTCGACCTGCAGCACGGGCTTGGGCGTCTTGGCCTCGAGCACGAAGTGGTTGTCGCAGTGGGGGCAGTACTCGTCCGCCTCCTCGAACTCGCGGACGTCTTTCCGAAAGGCCTTTTTGCACTTCTTGCAGGCGAAGACCATCTCGAGGGTTTCTTTTAGGGGGTGCGACTCGGCTTCTTGGTGGCATTCTACGCAGTCGAACCATTTTCTGCCTGGGGGGGGGACATTGTCAGTTGGAACGAGGATGGGACGGGTTTGGGGGAGGGGAGAGAGAGGGGGAGGGGGCACGTACAGCATGGTGATCGGACCGAGACTTGGGCGTTGAGGATGTGTTTGCTGGTGAGGGGAAGATGCCCGTTAGTTTGAGGGTGTAGATGGTGTATGTGGCGCTGTGCAGCTTACCACATGATGGGCAGATGTGAGCCTACGAGTCCTCACAGCTTCTTGGGAGACAGGATATCGTATTTTGGGTCCCACGGTTCGTGCTGAAGAGGCCAAAGACTCGCGTCGGTGACTATTCGCGGTCTGGGGAAGCTGCCACTCGCCGCTAGAAGTCAATGGACCCCTGAAAGATTTGGTGGGGTTATCGGCATTTCTAATCGATAGGAGATAAGCTAAGCCCCACTGGCTGCCTGGACCACCGTCATGGAACATCTCGATCCCTTTGTCAGCCAACAAGTTCGTAAGGCACTTCCAGGCACGACGTCTCTTCTGGCTTCTCAAACATCCGCCACCCTTCAACACGTCTGCGAGTGTGAACGATAATCCAAACCCTACGATTGTCGCAGCCATGCCGCCGAAGAGGAAGGCCCCGGCGGCGCCCAAAGGGCCGGCCAAAGCAGGAAGGGCTTCAGCGCTCTCGACTCCAGGTCCCGCCACGCCACGAAGCATAGAAAATTCCGAAGGCGTGTCCGGCGACGAGGAGGTCGAAGTGACAGCACGCGAACTGGAGATGGAGGCCGAGGCAGACGAGTTTGTGGCCAGTTGGGATCTCTCCAACGAGCGCTTCCAGAACCACTCCCAGAACCGCCACTTTGACTCGGCCTCGACACATTTTGGCAACAAAGGCCAGCGCGACTACTCCTTCCTGCGCCTGCGGCCAGACCACAACAACCGCCCGCTCTGGATAGATTCGCGCAAAGGCATCATCATCCTCGAGAAGTTCAACCCGGCCGCGGCTATGGCCCAGGACCTGCTCATAGCCATTGCCGAGCCCAAGTCGCGGCCTGCGCACTGTCACGAGTATCAGTTGACACCACATAGTCTGTATGCCGCTGTCTCGGTCGGGCTCGAACCCCAGGACATCATCGGCGCCTTGGATAGGTTTCTCAAGACACCTCTTCCCGGCAGTATCAGGGAGTTCATCCTGCAGTGCACCAAGAACTACGGCAAGGTCAAGCTGGTCTTGAAGGAAAACAAGTACTACGTTGAGAGTGCTGACGAGCAGGTTCTGCAGAACCTGCTGAAGGATCCGGTCATCGGACCGCTGCGCGTCCACACTGGGTCCAACGCCATCACAACCTCGTATGCGCCGACCATGGGTGGTCTCGTCATTCCGGGAACGAATAATGCTGTGGGAGTACAGCAGGCCAGTGGACTGCAACCAGGGGAGAACAAGGCCGTGGAAGGCGCAAAGACGAACGAGGCCGACGTGTATGCGTCTCTAAACGCCGAAGACGACGACGAAGAGAAGGCGACAATCCACGCCTTCGAGATTCCAGACAGCGCCGTCGAAACGGTGCAGCACAGATGTCTCAAGCTGGATCTTCCCATCTTGGAGGAGTACGACTTCCGGAACGATTACGTCAACGCAAATTTGGACATCGACCTGCGGCCCAACACGCAGATCAGACCTTACCAAGAAAAGAGTCTGAGTAAGATGTTCGGTAACGGAAGAGCAAAGAGCGGCATCATCGTCCTGCCTTGCGGTGCCGGAAAGACTCTAGTTGGCATCACGGCGGCCTGCACCATAAAAAAGGGAGTCATCGTGCTCTGCACGAGCTCCATGTCTGTGATGCAGTGGAGGAACGAATTCCTCAAGTGGTCCAACGTTGCCGAGGAAGACGTGGCAGTGTTTACCTCGGATAGCAAGCACAAGTTCAAGGGAAACACGGGCATCATCGTGACGACATACTCGATGCTGAACACAACGACAAAGAGAGCGCACGACACCCAGAAGATGATCGACTTCCTCAGCGGGCGGGAGTGGGGACTGATGCTGCTGGACGAGGTCCACGTCGTGCCCGCCGACGTCTTCCGCAAGGTCATCTCGACCATCAAGTCCCACTCCAAGCTCGGCCTCACGGCCACGCTCCTCAGAGAAGACGACAAGATCTCGCACTTGAACTTCCTCATCGGGCCCAAGCTCTACGAGGCCAACTGGATGGAGCTGTCGCAGCAGGGCCACATCGCCAAGGTGCAGTGCGCCGAGGTCTGGTGTCCGATGCCCAGCGAGTTCTACGACGAATACATCACCGGCAGGGCGAACCTGCGGCGGACCCTCTCCGCCATGAACCCCCGCAAGTTCCAGGCCTGCCAGTACCTGATCAACTACCACGAGGCCCGCGGCGACAAGGTCATCGTCTTCTCCGACGAGCTGTACGCGCTCAAGACGTACTCGCAGAAGCTGCAAAAGTACTGCATCTACGGCGACACGGGCCAGAGCGAGCGGATGGCCATCCTCTCCAACTTCCAGCACAACCCCACCGTCAACACCCTCTTCCTCTCCAAGATCGGCGACACCTCGCTCGACCTGCCCGAGGCCACGGTGCTGATCCAGATCTCGTCGCACTTCGGCTCGCGGCGCCAGGAGGCGCAGCGGCTCGGCCGCATCCTCCGCGCCAAGCGGCGCAACGACGAGGGCTTCAACGCCTTCTTCTACTCGCTCGTCTCGAAAGACACGCAGGAGATGTTCTACTCGTCCAAGCGGCAGGCCTTTCTGGTCGACCAGGGCTACGCCTTCAAGGTCATCACGCAGCTAGCCAACATGGAGAACACGCCGGACCTCGCGTTCGCGGACCCCAGCGAGCGGCGCGAGCTGCTGACCAAGATCCTGAGCGACTACATCGCGGCGGGCGGGGAGATGGAGCAGGACAAGGAGAACGATGACCTGTTCGGCAAGGAGAGGCGGACCAAGAAGAAGAAGGGTGTGCGCAGGACGGCGGGCACGCTGGGCGAGCTGAGCGGCGGGCAGGACATGGCGTACGTGGAGCAGAATAAGAGGGCGGGGCAGGGGGGCAGGAAGGCGAAGCCCGAGCAGAGCGCTTTCTTTAAGAAGCTTGCTAGGGAGAAGGAGAGGAAGAAGCTGCAGATGAGGGAGGCGCTGCAGTGAGGACGGGATGTGAGAGCGGGGAGATGGAGGAGGCTCGGTTTGCGTTGGATCAAGCAAGGCATATTAGGCGTTTGGGTCTTGGTTTGGGACATAATGGGCGGAAGGACGCATATATATCAAGGACAAACGGACGGCATAACCAGATTGAATATGACCGCGGCGTTGATTTTTACTATCACAACTAGTTGTGTCTGCAGAAATAATACCCAGCATTGTTTTGGCCTGGCCATAGTGCTAGACTGATATATTCCAGGTCCCGTAACGTTCCGAGGGTCTCCTGCCATCGTTCATTACATATTACCCCTTTCTTCAGTTCTTCACTGCCCCATATTGTGTCATCTCGTACCTATGGTAGCTCGGATACTCGCAGCGAACTCCGACAAGACTGCTATCCTATACACTGATATCTCGGTAGACAGATGATTCACCGCCATCTCCCCGTCTGCAATCGAGATGTGATATACCACCAGCCTCGGCGACAATCCTCGAGTCAACGACGATCGGCGTCGCATGCCGGCCGTTGCTGCATTATCTCGCCGGCAACTCGCCGTCTGTTCGCTGCTCTTTCACTGCAAGTAACATCCGAGAAGCTCATGCCGTCGGACCTGCCGTGTACCCATTGATAAGGCATGGTGAAATGGCCTTGCAGTGTTGCTATGCTGTTGAATGCTGCTGTGCTGGCGATGTCTAACACGAGCTGACCCGATATCGGCCGGCTCGCAACCATCAGTGACATCACTGCAGACGCAGGAGCTTTGACGTGCTTTGCATCAAAGTTTTGATGACTGTCGCACTGGACTCGTGGGGCAAAGACGCCCTGTGGCTGGCCAAGAAAAGCTCGAAACACACTCCTTCCATCCGTTCTTTTTCGAATTCTCCAGTCGGATGGTTTTCGTTTGCAACACCCCTGCCCGCCAGGTGCAGCACCCCCGGCTCATGGTGGACGTGCCACATCTTGGCAATCTTGGCAATTCCGCGTGTATCCATCCGGGACCCACTCACGGTGGGACCAAGGAAATCGAGACCCTCATCGAATTCTTTTGCATCATCATGTACCTGACAATTGTGCATACGCACTTTCACCTGGCAACTCCTCCAGGAGTGCTCCGGTGCTTGCCAAATATATACATCTCACAGAACTTGGAGACATTCGGCATCGTTGCTGCGCATGTAGCAGATTCCAGTCGCATCGAGCCGCATCTGCCGGAGCAGCATCCGTCCAGCCGCTCCCTGTTTTGCATCCAGGGGATACTTACCGATTGACGTGCCATCTTACCGCTTGGGATTCCGAGATATCAGACAATCTCACCAGACTCCGCATCTTCCTTTTTATTCTTAGCAGCCGCGGCACGTAGGTATATATCAAAATATCAACGGCCTCCTACCTCTACACAGTAGTACTCGTTCGACTTGCTGCTCTTGACAGAAGCGGCCAGCCAAGCACTGCTCGTCACAATTGTCTTGGCCGGTCTTACTCTACATTGGCGAAAGTCGAATACCAAGCAGCACAGCCACACCAACATTTACTTTGTCTTGTCTTCAACACGTTGTTCCTTCTTTCAATCCTTCAAACTTTTAACATCAACGTTCAACTTCTCAACGCCCTAAAGTGGAGCTAACGCTACCTGAATCGTGGTCATCGCTTCCCGTCTCCACGTCGCGACCCCGGTAATTGGAACTTCACCTCGGGTCCCGCTTTGAACCTCGCCGTTCGCCTCCTTCCGCCAGCCTACACCGGAACCCTTCCTCGAGGTCTACGGCTCTTCAGGTCTTGTTCCTGATCGCCTTCAACTTGATCTTGGTTGGCGCCTCGCCCTACAGTGCACAGCACGAAGCCTGCCCTTCCCGTCGTAGGAGAAAGAGGACACAACCATACGCCGAACTCAGATTTACTTCGCCAATCGCCATGTCCAATTTTCAGGAAATCTGCCAATTCATCGATAGCAGGCTCGCTTGACACCGGCCTCTACGTGTTGGAGCTTCCGACCGTTGATTCACTCTCAGGATCGCATCATGAGAGACAAATAACGAACCATCAGACCACGCCCTACGGTCTATCGCTAGACTAAACTCTTCCTCCTCGCAACTCACCCTCGGGCGTCCTCTTGGTATATACCACCACACTATAACACTTTTGGGCCTTTTCAGCAACATGGACCGGTTTACCAACATGGAGCGGTTCAAGGAATTCTTGGGGCGGCAGGCCCAGAGCCTGCGGCCCTCTATATTCTCCAAGCACCCGCACTTCAACTTCATCACCGCTCATTGTGAGTTTTGTCCGCTATCTTGCCCCAGTTTGTTCTTCTAATGTTCGTGGCTAACGTCTGTGGCAATAGACATCTGGGTAGTCTCTATGTCCATCGTCGGCTCTGTCCTTATATATGGCGCCGGACGTGGAGAGCTTGCCTATATTGATTCTCTAGTCTTCGCTAGCGGAGGCAACACGCAAGCCGGGCTCAACCCCGTGGACGTCAACCTGTTGAACACGTTTCAGCAAGTCGTCATCTTCTTCTTGGCTATGATGTCGAACCCAATGACCATCAACTCCTTCGTCGTTTTTCTGCGTCTGTACTGGTTTGAGAAGCGTTTCCAGAATATCGTTCGGGAGGCCAGGCTAAGAAGAGGCACGATATCGAAGTCAAAGTCAAAGTCCAAAGGGGGCGAACCGAGCAGGCTCGAAAATGGCGTTAACGGAAGGAATATCACGGTCATGCACAACGGCGCAAAGGCTAGGATCACTAATGATGGCATCCTGCTTGATGAAGCCGGCCCGCAGGCCAACGGAAACGCCGAGTCCGCCCCCGAACCCTACGAACACAGGCGTCAGGACACCATCAAGTTCGCTGATATGGTCAAGAGAAGCGACGGGCTTGATGACGAGTTGGCCAAGCTACCGCCTCTTCGGCCAGATGACGATCACATAGCCATACTGGAACGACAGCGAGCTGGTAACGACGAGGTCCTTCGCATCCCTGGACCACGTGATGCTGAAAGAGGCATGCTACCCGAGCGAGTAAGAGGGAGAGGCTCGAATGACGATGAGCTCGACCCCTTGGACCCTCTATCGCATGTACGAAGCGGCGAGAGCACGGATACCGCAGGCCCGGCACAACCACCTGGGACAGCTGTGGGAGGTCGACAGCAAACGATCAAAATCGAGGAGCCTCAGCGTCCTAATAGGGACGCTCACGAGGCCTTGGACGATATTGTCGACGATGCCAGGGCAGCTGCTAAGACTCTTTCGCTCCTGAGGCTAAGGAAACCGAGGATACTAGACAAGAGCGATCAGAAGCTACACCACTCCGATAATAATCTGCATGTCGCGCCGTCAAACACGCGAAGGAAGACGTTTGAGAAGATACGTACCGCATTCTCCAGCAACAAACAGGAGGAGGACCAGGCTCCGTACCTGAGCTGGGAGCCGACACTCGGACGCAACTCTCAGTTTCCGGATCTGACAGAGGAACAGAGGGAAGAGCTGGGCGGCATCGAGTACAGATCTCTCAAGACGTTGGCTCTGATTCTTGTCTGCTATTTCTGGGGATTTTGGATATTTGGTGTTCTCTGCCTGCTCCCTTGGCTACTTCGGAGCCCGTACTACGCCGGAATAGTCGACGCTGCCGGCCAGAGCCGGGCCTGGTGGGGGATCTTCACGTCGCACTCGGCCTTCATGGATCTGGGCTTCACTCTGACACCCGACAGCATGAACTCTTTCAACATGGCTACATGGCCGCTCCTGGTCATGTCCTTCCTTATTGTCATTGGCAACACCGGGTTTCCCGTTATGCTTCGCTTCATCATCTGGGTCTCGTCCATAGTAGTTCCGCGCGGAAGCGGGGTATGGGAGGAGCTGAAGTTTCTTCTGGACCATCCGCGCCGCTGTTTCACGCTTCTCTTTCCGTCGGGCGCGACCTGGTGGCTTTTCTGGCTTCTGGTGCTCCTCAACGGGATCGACTTAATATTCTTTATAATATTAGATGTGAGTCTCTGCTCTTGTGCAAGTTACTTGCCGGATATCACTAACGTTGCAACAGCTTGGAAGTGGACCCGTTGTTGAGCTCCCTCCCGGTTACCGTGTCTTGGATGGCTTGTTCCAGGCTGCTTCGACGCGGACTGCCGGCTTCTCGGTTATTAACCTGGCGGCACTGCATCCCGGCGTGCAGACGTCGTACATGATTATGATGTATATCTCGGTGTTCCCCATTGCCATCTCAGTCCGGCGGACCAACGTCTACGAAGAAAAGTCTCTCGGAATCTACGGCGGAAACGAGGCCGAGGAGAATTCGGATGCGAACGACATGTCGTATGTCGGTGCACATTTGCGCCGGCAGCTGTCGTTCGACTTGTGGTACATCTTCGTCGGGTTCTTCATCCTCTCCATCTCGGAAGGAGGACGGCTGATGCGGGGAGATTTCTCCATGTTTGCCGTCCTGTTTGAGATCGTCAGCGCCTACGGCACCGTGGGCATGAGCTTGGGCTACACGGGCATCAACGCCTCGCTCTGCTCGCAGTTCAGCGTGGTGGGCAAGCTCGTCATCATCGGCATGCAGATCCGCGGGCGGCACCGTGGCCTGCCGTACGGACTCGACAGGGCCATCCTGCTGCCGAGCGAGAGCCTCAACGACAAGGAAGCGGCTGACGCTGATGCTCGGCAGTTTGCGCGCAGGAACTCGGCCGTGTCGGGCGTGACGTCGGCGACCAGGGGGGGTGCTAGCATCAACCGCACCCGGAGCCGCAGCGTCGACCGGGTCAACAGCAACCTGTTCGCTGCCATTCTGCATCCGGGCCCGCCGGTGACTAAGGCTCCTCAGCGGAGGAGATCGATGAGCTCGGGGGACGAGAGTCCGTACGCGACCCGGACGTACTCGGCCAGGGTAGAGCCGACCTTCTCGCAGCCCTTCCAGACTGGGCGAGCTTCGGCTGATGGAGCACGGTCTGTTGCTTGAGACGTTGGATACTTGGTTATGGCACAAATATTTGAAAGGCGTATACAGACGGCTGGAGCATGGGAACAACCGGCCAAACACATATTTTTTTGGGGAGTGGATAAGAGGATTGGCGTGGCAGGTAGACACAGCACTGCATTGCTGGACTCCAGTATCTCTCTTTTTTTTTTTTGGTTTTCTTCTTGTATTGTTCTTACCGCTTCTGGCTCTTTGGAGTTATTTACGAGAAGAGGAGGGGCTTATGGCTATGATCAAGAGCTGATTGCAGCCGGCATACAACTGGTCTCCTTACTACCGCAGCAACAGGCGCATGCATGCACGGGACACATTAGAAACCTATACCCGGGTTGGGAGGCGGTCTTCTGCTTTATTTTAGCGTAGTCATATACAAAACATGACCCAAAGATGCACTCCATGTCTGTAAGTTTTTACATTGGACCTCGTAAGCCCCTGATGTTGCAACTGTCTATATCGCCTATACATACAAGAGACACAGCATCCTGCCTCCAATCCTCACCATCACCATGGTCTAACCCACCAAACCACCGGTAGCAGCCTACTTCTTCGCCTTAGGCTCAAACCTCTGCGCCGCCCCCGGCGCCCCCTTCGCCCTCGTAGTCAGCACATTCCGGCTCTTCTTCCAAGCAAACACCAGATTCTGCACATCGCCCACATCATGCTTGCTCCGCCGCAGGTACGTCAGCCGCGCCCTCCTCGCCCTCTTCTTGCGCCTGTGCACGACCTCGATGCCGGCCACGTTCCTGTTGTACACCTTGAACCACATCTCGACCGCGATCTTGGTCAGCCTCCCTCTCAACAAGATGGCCGTGTCGATCCCGGCCCGCCGGATGGACATGAGGACCCCCGCGAACGGCTCGCCGCCGCGGCGGTGCGTGACCATGAGCACGTCGCCGACGCGGGCGGCGTCGCGGTTCGTCTTGGAGAAGAGGGCGGTGCGGACGCCGGTCGGGTCGAGGAGGGAGATTTGTTTTTCCCTCAGGGCGGGCAGGGGGTCCGGGTGGGTGGTTGTTAGGGACTGGGCGGGGAGGGGGGCGATGTCGGTGCGGATGAAGGTTGTTTTTGTGGGCGAGGGGGTGGTGCGTGCCGGGGAGTAGACTGCGAAGGCTGTGCGGAGGCGGTTGGTTTTGCGGTCTTTTACTGTGACTTTGGGGATTGTTAGTGGGTGAGGGTAAGAGGGGTGAGGGTAAGAGGGGGGAGGGAGGAGGGGGGGAGGCGTACAGAAGTTGTGGTCTGGCAGTGGTGATGAGGCCGAGCTGGGCGTGGTCGAGGTCGGCTCGGTGGCTGTCGCCATGGTCCGGGGGAAGAGGACGCGCTGCTGCCGGACATGGCGCAGGGTGTTCTTGAGGCAGGCCAGTGGCCGCCTGCTTAGCGGTGCGGCGTTCATGGCTGTGGTGGTGGCCGTCGGAGTGGTGAGACGGACGACGTTGAGGTTGAAGTTGGAGCTGCAGGTTGAAGTCCGAAATCTCGAATGCACAGAGCCGGGATTGGCATTGGGGACTCTGATTGGTCCGTTATTCGACGCGGCTGCGACCATTTAATCGTTGAATTTCTGGCCAATGAGCAGACGCCAAAGGTTCGAATTCGGGCCCATTTTTATTTTATCGATGGACTGTTAACTGCACGCCTTTTCAACCTTCCTGCCTTGCAACAACGAGACACAGCTAATCCCAACGGACTGCTGTCACATCTATTCGCCATGTTTAGCAGGATACTAAGGACTGCCCCGTCTGGGGGTAGCTCCGCGTGGGCGTCTCTAGCAGACAGAGCACTTGCAACGCAGCAATGCCGAGCCTTCTCACAGTCGCAAGCTCTAGGTATGTTCCACCCCTTCTCCCCTCCGTCTCTGGCCTCACACTGACACTCCCACAGCCAGCTCCGTCATCCACTTCCCCAAGACCTCCTCCACCGAGCTCGACAACCTGCTCGAAAACGTCCGCTACAAGGTCATCCTGCCGTCCTACCTGCCCGAGGGCCAGCGCAAGCGCCTCTACAACCGCCACTACAAGGCCCAGCTCGAGGCCGACCCCATAACCATGGAGATCGACGGCGAGAAGCTGCGCTTCTACTTCACCGACCCGGTGCGCGACGTGCCCAGCACCAAAAAATCCCTCTACGACATCATCGACCTGATGAAGACGCCCGACGACTGGGCCATCCTCCCGCGGCTGCTCGAGGGCCTGTGCGTCCAGGCCGGCCGCAAGCTGCACTACAACCAGTACGGCAAGCTGATCCGCCGCGCGGCCATGGCGGGCTGCATACACACCATCCTCACGTGCGCGCGCGAGGTGAAGCGGACCAACTTCAAGCTCGACAACCAGGAGATTGCCCTGGACGTCATGGTCAACATCCAGGTCGAGGCCATCCTGAGCGACTGGGACGCGGCCGAGACGGCCAAGGCGCTGCAGCGCACGGAGCGGGTGCTCGACATGCTCGAGGAGAAGGACCACCAGCCGACGACGAAAAAGAAGGCCGACGACACCACCCCAAAGCGGACGTACCCGCTGCACAAGGACCCGCTCATCCTCGGCTCGAGGCTGCACATGGCCGCCGCCGTGGCGGCCAAGCACAACGGCGGCGTCGACGCCGATGGCAAGGTGGCTAAGTACGCGCGCGAGATTGTCGCGCTGTGGCCCGAGGGTAAAGGGGCGCTGGCGCTGTACGGCGAGGAGGACTTTGCCGCCGACCCGAGCCTGCAGCACCTGCGCCACGACACGCAGATCACGTATACCGTCGCCCCGCTGCTGCACGGGTTCCGGCTGGCGGCGGATGTGGTGGAGGACCAGGAACTGGCCGGACAGCTGCGGACGCGGGCTGAGGTGTTGGAGAGGGAGTTGAGCACTGCTATTGAGAGGAAGCCTATGGCTCCCGGGCGGAGGGTGGAGCGGGTCTACCGCAAGCTGTTCCCCGATCAGAACCCGCCGGTGGCGGCTGAGGAGGCGGCGGCGAGCAAGCACCCGGTGGAGGCTCAGACGGTGGAGGCTTAGAATGGCTTTGATGTAGATAGATGTACAATATTACGCTCTTGTAAAAACATGTTTGGTATTATTCTCATGGCAAAACTATGTACTTCTCCAGATGCTTCGGTATGCTATCCAGCAGCTTCTTGTCGGCCAGCCACTTCCTGCTAAACAGCCTGTCGGCGTAGCGGTACGCGCCGTCGCACAGCATGGTGACGACGGTGTGGCCCCTGCCCAACTTCTCGGCCACCTCCTTGGCCGCGACCACGTTGAGCGTCGAGCTGGCGCCCAGATACAGCCCTTCCTCGTCCAGGCACCGGTACACCATCTCGATGGTCTTCTCGTCGCTGATGTGCAGCGAGCCGTCGAGCAGGCCCAGGTCAGGAGCGAGGTTGTCCGTCACGCGGCCCTGCCCGATGCCCTCTGTTATGCTCGACCCGGACCGCTCGACCAGCTTGCCGCCCGACTGGATGTAGCTGTGCAGCACGCTGCCCGGCGGGTCGGCGAGGAAGCACTTGACGCGTCCGTCGGACACGGTCTTGAGGTAGCGCGTGGTTCCCGCCAGCGTGCCGCCCGTCCCCGTGGCGCAGGTGAAGGCGTCGATCTTGCCGGCCGTCTGGGCCCAGATCTCGGGGCCCGTGGTCTCGATGTGGGCCTGGCGGTTGGCGACGTTGTCGAACTGGTTGGTCCAGACGGCGTTGTCCGTGCGCTCGGCGTGGCGGCGGGCCTGGTGGTTGTAGTTTTCGGGATTGTCGAAGGCGACGGCGGGCACGGGGTAGACCTCCGCGCCGAGCAGGCGGAGGAGGTCGATCTTGCCCTGCGACTGCGTGTTGGGCATGTAGATGACCAGCTTGTAGCCCTTGCTGCGGCACACGTGCGCCAGCCCGATGCCCGTGTTGCCCGCCGTGCCCTCGACCACGGTGCCGCCGGGCTTGAGCAGGCCTTGCTCCTCGGCGTTCTTGACGACGTAGAGGGCTGCGCGGTCTTTGACGCTGCCGCCCGGGTTCATGAATTCGGCTTTGCCGAGGACTTCGCAGCCGGTCTCTTCGGAGAGGCGCTTGAGGCGGATCAGGGGGGTGTTGCCGATTGCTGGAAGGTTATGTTAGCGTACAGCTAAGCAGTCAATTGGAGGTGTGTGAGTAAGGTTCTTATACCCTCTGTCAAGCCGTTCGAGACGCCCTGGGCCTTGGACACGGCGAGGAGGTGCGGACTCGGCTCGGCTAGGCGCAATGCGCTCGTCGCAAAGGTGCGCACTCCGCGGCGGAACATGATGGCGGCTGTATGAGTGCTTGCCGTGGGAGAAAAGCAAGTCTGTAACGGCTGTCAACGAAGCCAACAAGCAGAACGGCGTCACCGGAGCCGGAGACGAGGTCTTTGTGGGCTTTTAACGGCCGGCCATGGCAAAGTTCCTGGTGGGGCACCTGGGATGCCGGAGCGATCGCGCCATTGCTAGCTGACAGTACCCCTGTAAAGACACTGCAGGCTCCCGGGAGATCGCTAATTCGGCATTTGATTCGCTACCTCCAACAGTGATGTCAGGCGGCTTTACAGGCGGCACGTAGCGAATCGCGAATTTTCAACTTTCATCCGAACACGGTCGCGTATTGATTCAGCTACAGCTCTGTAAAACACCACCCAATCAGTCGAATTTCAACGGTGCATGCCCTCCGCTTGATTTAAGCCGTGGGGAGGACGCTGTACGATTAATGGTTTCCGAAGCACACGCGACACAGGCACGATGGCGACAGAGGACGACGAGCCCATGAGGGGCGAGTCCTCGGACTCTGGGAGCGACAGCGCAAGCAACAGCGATGACGGCGACTCCGGCGAGGTGCAGAAGGTGGAATGGCTGGCCACGACGCGCGCGAAGCGGTCCACCGCCGGAAACCGCATGAAGTCGATGCTCGCAAACGAGGAGCCCGCGGCCGACGACGACGACCTGGAGCTGCTGTTTGCCGAGGACGGCGAGGACGCCGGCTTCACTGATGCCGAGAAGGACGACTCGGACGTGCACATGGATTCCTCCTCGGACGACGAAGATGCCGACGAAGGGGCGGAAGAAGACGCGGGCGAAAAGGAGCTCGAGCGCCAGGCCAGGGAGAAGAGGAATGCGCAGCGGAAACGAAAGGCTCATCAGGCTGCGATACCTGTCAAGTTCAGGAAGAAGGTCCGGATAGAACAGCCGCCGACAGCGTCGGCCAGTCCCGCTCCGCAGGCTGCACCGAAGCCTAGACCGAAGAAGAAGTCGGAACGTGCGAGTTGGCTCCCTACACCGGCCGAGATGCCGACTCGTGCCTCCGAAAGACAGACTACGAAGCTAAGCAAGGAGCAGCTTCACCAGCAGATGATCGAGAGGGAGATCAAGCGGAAGAAGGTCATGGAGGCCATGGAGAGGAAGGCGAAGAAGATGGAAGCCCTGAAGAAGCCACCCCTAACGCAAGCGCAGCGGTTGGCTGAGGCTGCCGCCGTCGAGAAGCGGAATGCCAAGAGTCTGAACCGGTGGGAGGAGGCGGAGAAGCAGAGGGAGGAAGAGCGCCTGCGCAAGATAGCCGCTCTGCAGAACCGGAAGCTGGACGGTCCAGTCGTTACTTTTTGGAGCGGCATCCAGGAGCTGGACGGAGACCAGATGAAGAACCTGGGCAAGATGGTGGCCATTGAGGAGAAAGCGCCCCGGAAGAAGAGACAGTCGCTCGCTGCGACTCAGGAGGCTGGAGACAAGGCTGACACGGAATCAAAACCCGTGACCCCTATTGAGGGTCCTACTACCGCTACCGCTACCGCTACTGAGCAGAAGACAACGGCGGGCGGGCAACCAGCAGGCCAGCTTCTGGCTTCTGCACCGGTCCAAGCTCCGGCTCCGTCGTCAACACCGCCGCCTCCGACTGTAACGCCGCTTGCACCTCCAGCTCCGGCTCCAACACCACCGTTACAACAGCCTTCAACCGCTCCTCCACCGTCTGACGGTCCTAGATTTGCACCGTTACCCATGACCGACACGAACCCGCCTACACAACAAGCTCCGGGAATGCAGCCACCGGCTATTTCACCTATGCAACCGCCAAACACTCAGTATGCCTCTCCAACAGAACCCTCACAATCCTCACAGTTACAACCTCCTCGCGGGCCCATGGCACCGCCGCCTATACCACCCCCACCACCAGGCGGCGGCTTTCTCGCTGCGCCTAGTATGCTGGGCCATCCGTTTGGAGCACCACCGCGGATGGGCAGCCAGATGCCTATGATGGGCATGCAAGCGCCCAACACGCAGTCAAATGTGCTAGCAGCCCCGGGTGCCCGTCAGACGAGTCTAAGCGCGCCTTCACCTCTCTCTATGCCACAGCCGCAACCGCATACACAACCACAACCGAATAGTGAACCTAGACCCCCTACACAAGGAACGAACACTGCTCCCAGCGGTCCCTCAGTTACTCAACCAAATCCTACTCATACAGCTCCTACGCTACAAATACAACCACAAACACAAACACAACCGCCAACACCCCTCCAACCAATCCAAGGCAAAGCCTTACCAATATCCCCCAACACCCCAGACAACCGCACACCCGCCCCTTCAGAACAAGGCAAAGTGACGCGAAGCTGCATCATCCTCCAAAACTTCGACGAGACCGCCATCAAAGACAAGCAAGTCCAGACGCAGATCCTCTTCGGGCGGAAGATGAACAAGCTAGCCAGTACGTCGTCCCGTCCCCTGCACCCCTACCCTACCCCATCCCCCTTGTCAACAGTCTCTAACACAAGACAGAACCAGCCCACCCCCCCCTCTGCGTGATAACCAACCACCCAGCCCGCTACCGCGACCCCAAGACGGGCCTCCACTACTACAACAGCTACGCCTTCAAGGAGATACAGCGCCTGCACCGGGGCGACTACAAGTGGAGCCGGCTGCTGGGCGCCTGGGTCGGCAGCGGCACCTTTGCCGCCAGGGGGGTGCCCGCGCGGTTCCTGGATCCGAGTAAGCCCAGTGAGACTGTGATCCCCCCGGATGATCATCAAGATCAAGATCAGAAAGGGCAGGAGGTTGCGGAGCTGAAGGTCGAGCAGAAGCCTGAGGTAGGCGGGGCGCCCGTGGCTGACCCTGCGCACGCTGCTGTATCAACTTAGTGCTGTGGCCAGACTCGGTCGTGTCAGCGCAGTGGTGTATCAGGCCTGTACCAACAATAGGCGTGTACCAACAATGCAGATATGTAACGAGCGTTGTGCACGAGCCAATATCTAGGGTAGGTATGTATGTACACTACAACAACAAAAACAGCAAAACGCCAAACCAGGAGGCAGCCGTGTAGCCGCCGCGATGCAACTCGTAGCAAACAAGAACAAACAATGACCCCTCCCTTTCCCTTTCCCTGTCCGGTTCCTTTCCCTCCACTTCCCGCCGCCCCGACATGACATCCATGTAATGTCCGCCCGCACCCAACCCGGAAGTTTTCTACTCCCCGCGGGTTTCAACATTATGCACGTGCGAAGAATGTAAAATGCGTAAACACAACGCTTTCCCCCCCTCCTTGCTCCAATCTATGTAATGGTGTTCCCCCCTCAACGTCTATGCTGGGTTACTCATCGCTCACTCCATAGTATCGTCCGAGTCCGAAAACTCCTCCGTGGGCGCGGACCGCTTGCGTCGGTACCTCTTATTCGCCTTGACACGGGTCCTAAACCGCGGGACCTGCTGCGTCGGGACCCACTAGGTCTGGGCATCGCTAGCCTTGGCCGGCGCGTCGGGAATGGCGTCGTCGTCGTCGTCGGCGATGTGTATCTCCGTCACGCGGCTCTCGCCCACCACCTGGTCCACGTGCTCGGCGTGCCCGACCTCGTCCGCGATCTGCTCGGCCGTGACCACCACGCCCGTCATGGCCGGCCCCCCCAGCTCCAGCTCCAGCTCGTCGTACGCGGGCGGCGGCGGCTCGTCGAACATGACCGGGTGCGGGTGCGGCTCGTCGGGTAAGACGTAGTCGCCGCCCGGCTCCGGCATGCTGCCGTCCTGCAGCATGGGCTCGAGGTCGCCGTTGTCGTGGACGTACGGTGCGCCGCCGAGCACGGTCGGGAAGCTGGCCTCTTCGTCCGCCATGTCGTCCAGGGACGACGACGTGTCGTTCTGCGCCGTGGTGCTGTCGGCGTCGTCGTCGGCGTCGCCGAGGCCCATGCCGTCGTCTGCCTCGGACCTGGCCAGGCCGCCGGAGGCGCCCTGGATAGCTTCGAAGTTCCAGCCCGTGCGGACGGCCTCGGAGAGGTTGCCCGAGCTCCGGCGCGCCACGGGCTCCAGGGTGTACTCCTCGCGCATGTCGACGCCCTCGTCTTCGGGGTGCCAGTTAACCAGTCCCGGAAGGCCGTCGTCACCTGCGGCGTCCTCCGCGACGTCGCCTAGAGCGGCCCCGTAGTTAGGCAGCATACCCTCCAAGTCCGCGGCGTCGCCGCCGGCGCCAGTGGTGGCCAGGGCGCTACCCAAACCAGCCCTTCCGCTGCGGAGAGTTGCTCCGGCTCCTGTCTGTAAAGCGCTCGACGACCCACGCGGGGAGGAGCCGTGGCCGAGACGCTGACCTTCCCCCGAATCCGAGTCTTCGGTCTCCTGGGTCTGGTTGTCGTAGCGTTCAAAGATCTCCTGGAACTTGGGGCCGCCCAGGGGCACGTCAGAGCGTCGCCTGTAGAACAGCAGGTAGGCGGCCGACGTGACTATCTTAGAGACGTTGTTTTGCCTTGAGACCGAGGTGTCTTCCGGTTGTTAGCAAGAGCGCCAAGTGTCTGGCCACAGAGGACTTACCATTGTAGTTGTACCACTCGCCATCGATAAAGTTCCTCGCAAACGCTGTGTAGTGCCCGCCACCAAGGCCACCCCAATGATCGTCAACAGCAATAAGATCATAGATCTCCTGCTTTCCATCCTCCTTGTCAATGACACGCGAGGTAAGGTCCAGGCCCTCAATCGGGAAATCGACATGAACGTCCAGCTTCTCCCTCCGCCAGCCAGCAGAACTGAACCTCTTCAGGTGGACGGCAAGAATGTCGGGCGTCTTCCACAAGTCAAACTTCTTGCTCGCGCGGCGATGCTCCTTGCAGCGGGGGCAGTACCACGTGTCCTGCTCCGACAGGATCTCTTCCTTCTCGAACTCGCCCAGGCAATCGTCCAGGGTGATGCCGTTCTTGCGGCGCGCACTCCTCCGCTGCTGCCTCTGCTTGAGGTCGTCGTCTTCCAGCTTTTCGATGTTGACGAACGTGGGCATGCCTTCGGCATCGCCCGGGTCTGTACCGCTGTAGATCTCATCCCACGTGTCTTCGGTCCAGTCAACGACAATCCCCTCGCCGTAGCGGACAAGCGGACCGTTATCAAAGGCATGTTCCTCCTCGACATCGATCGACTCGGAGGGCTGTCGAGAATACGGGTTTTGCGGCTGGTCTTGGTGGTGCTTACCCACACGTTTCTTCGCGCCCTTGCCGTAGGTCTTGTGAGCCTTGACCTTCTTCTTACCCCGGACATTCTTGTTAAACCGCGAAGCATTGTGCTTCATCAGCGTCTATACACGAGGATGTTAGCAAAGAGGAAACGGCAGATGGAGAGCAGCCCTGCAACGGCAAGTCCGTGATATACGGGGCGCACATACGCTTGGAGCAGCAGCGGGAATGTCGGAGGAGTCGTCGCTTGACTCATCAACCATCCGGGTGGTAGTGCTGGGTTGCGAGTCCGGTATCTCATCGCTTCCGCTGTCTTCCGAGCCGTCCCAGGTTGCGGTGGGACTATTCATCTCCACGTCCGAGGCGGCCGGTTTGGGTAGCCTGCTGCTGAGTTTCGGCAGCGGCGTGTTCTCCTGGATCGTCTGCCATCCGCTCGGGATGTTGTAGTCGTTCTCGGTAAAGTAGCACAGCTCGAAGAGGTTCTGCAACTGTGGATCTAGGAACTCCTTGGGGTCGACGAACTTCGGCCTGCGGGTGTTGAACTTCCTGAGCTGCAAGGGATATTTGGAAGAGGCAGCCGGAGACGCAGCGGCATCGTTCATAGTCACATCAACCAGTTCTTCTTCGCCCTCGACCGACTTTGCAACAACCTGGGAATCGCCATCAGACGAAGTGGTCACCAGCTCGGGCTCGGTGCTCTCTGCCGAGTCGTCCTCGTGCAGGGAGGAGTGAGTTGAGAAGGTTGCGACTTTCTCAAGAATCTTGCGGCGGATGACATCCTCGCTGCGAGCTTCCTCGGGCGTCAAGACGATGAAGTGCGGCGGCGAAGTAGCTGCAGGCTTCCTGCGCGAGTATTTGCTCTCGGCCGACACAATGCGGTGGATGACTGGAACCGCGATCCGCTGCGACGAAGGCTCCTCCCACACAGGAACTTCCTCGGGCTCGTCGGGTTCGAGGAGTGACCTGTACTTCTGCTTTTTGACGAGCTTAACGACGGGCACATTCGTGGGCACGGCCTCCAGTTCGTGCACGGCGGGATGATCATTCATCTGAATCTCCTCCGAAACGGACGAGAGGTCCTCGTACAGCTTGAAGAACTTGTCTCTAAACTCTTCAGCGGCCATCAGTCGGGCGACCGGGACGCCTACTCTGGCCGAAACGAACTCCTTCATAGCCTTGATGCTGCTGTTCTTATCCAGCTCGACAGTAATCTCAACCGGGGGCTCATTGAGCGGGAAGTACTTGACTGTGTGGGTCCAGACACTAGCAACAGGAAGTGGGAGTGTCAAGTTGGTGAACGGGTCGAACGTGATGCTGACTTTGGAGCACACGGGGCAGACGAGGGTGGACTGATACAAGCCAGTAAACAAATCAGCAATAACAGAGTCGTCCCGCTTCTTCGTGATGTCCCAGACCTTGTCGGCCATTTCCCGGATCGCGGCAGGGTTGCCAATCATCTCGTCAGTCGAGTCGGGCTTCTCGATGTACGGCTTCTTCTTGATGCGATTCAGATCCTCTTGCAGGCCATCCAGGAGGAATCCCAGGAACTCCTGAGAGTCCTGCTGGCCGTAGCCGGAGAACGACGGTGCATAACGGCCAATCACATTCTTGAACTGCCTAGGAGCAACAGAATTTGGTGGCGGGTCACGGTAGATCTCCTCTAGAAGTCGCCCATACGCCCTCGCAACATCACCGTTAAATGACAGCGGGTTGTCCGGGTTGACTTCCTTCTCGGCTTCGTGGGTCAGGAAGTACTTTGTAAGCTCCTCCACGCTGCGGACGCATTGCAGGGCCGAGTTCATGTAGCACGTATTGCCCAGATTCTGGAGCCCAACGCAGCCGAGAGTCTTTCCGGACCTCTGCTGCTGCTGTGCTCTACCTCTTGTCGTGGGACCGGGTGCGGGACTGTTTCGGCCGCTGCCAGTGGCCTTGGCTACGAGACTGTTGGAGCTGCCTCGAGATGCGAGACCTTTGTCTTTGCCGGCAGCTTTGGACACACAAGTCGAAACCCACTCATCTTTCTTGCCGATGTTCTCGTCGAGTACGAGAGCTTGATCCACGGTCAAGCCCGTCATGGCGAGCGATCTCGATCCATTGTAGTTGGCATGGTGAGTCGAGTCGTGAGCCTCAATGACATCCCGCTCCACTCCTCTCTCCAGTTTCAGAAAGCTGTCCACTTCAACCAGAAGATGTTGGAATGAGCCAGGCACAACATCGGCCGGGCCAGGTGAGCTCGGCGGTGTGGAGAGGCCAGCGGGAGGGCTGGCTGTTCCTCCGGCAGGCAGAGTCTGCAGTATCCTCCATACACGAACCTTTGTGTCTAGAGGCACTCCGGCATGGTTTTTGGCCTCCTTCAGGAAGTCATGCAGTCTGTAAGATGAGCTGTGCACGATAAGTGGTGGTGGGGGGTTCCTCAGTTTGAGGCTCTGCTCAATGGGGAGGGGACTTGATGCCGACCACACCCTGTGGATGGAGAATACCGGTGGGTAGAATTCGTACTGAATGTTGGGAAGACCCGAGGTATCGGGATTGGTATTATGTGCCGTCCGAATTATCGGCCGTTGTCCATCAGCAAGGCCATGCCACGCGACCAGTAAATCCCAGGCGTCCTTGGAAAACAGCTCAAAGTTGTCCTGCCCCAAGCCGGGCCTCAACTTGACAAATTCTTGGCCAATGGCATCTGTAAAGGCGGCCTGTATGATGTCCGAGTTGTCCACAAGTCCCAGCGCGACGTCGTCAGATCCTTTGCCCGCGTTCTTGGCACCACTGCCGAAAGCGAGGGCTCTCTCAAGCCACTGTTTGGACACCAAGTATACGTTATCTCCCTCCTCGAGCGGGGCTTCCTGAAATGCCTTGAGCAGGTTCTGGATGGTCTGGATCTGCTCGGCGATAGGTGGCACATCTGCCCTTGTCGTGGGTTCTGAATTCGTGCTTCCAGACGCATGGTTTGCATCGCCTCTCCGTATTGGCAGGCCTTGCTCTGCTACTAACGTATTTTGTGAATCGGAGGTCTGGTCGATGGAACCGTCAACAGCGGCAATCGGAGGGCTCGCGTCATCGTCGCTGCTTGCTGAGCCTTGCGTCGCTGGACTAGGGTGGGGGAGGACAATCATGTCGACATCCTCCTCTTTTGTATCCGTTTTGCCATTAAGATCTTGATCCATGCTGGAAGCCCTCCTCTTCAGAGGCGAGGAAGAGCGCTGGTTGATGTCGGCGGCACCCCCTATGATGGCCCGGTGGGCTGCGTAAACGAGCGAAGGTTGAGGTTTAGAGCTGGGCGGGTGGAGAGCCGAGCCAGAGTCGAGCCCGTCTGCGCCACGATCGTTGTCGAAGGACAGGTCAGTCGAGGCAGCACAGGGCGAGCTGGCGGCTGACGATGTGTAGTCCGGGGCAGTGAACGAGTTGTGGCTAGTCTGCAGACGGGGCGGGACTCCAGAGACGGGCACGGAATCGCTTCGCACGTAAGTTGGCGTCGACAGTCCCGAGTCGGGGGCTGTCGTGAAGGAGAAGCAGGGGTCGGACTCGTCTTCGGTCGATGGTAGCACCAGGTCCGGACTGGTATTATTAGTGTTGTCCAGGTCTGGCTCTCTTGCTGACTGGCGGGTAATCCTCCGTTTCTTTTGGGAAGACGTGGTGAAGGTGAGCTGCCTGTGCAGCTCTAGAATGCAAGCGGGAAGGCAGCGAGAGGATGCGAGGATTATTAAGAGGGCGAAGACGCAGCAAGGCGGAATGTGAAGCAGTCGTCTGTCGGTGACGGCGGCTGCTCAGGTTGGTATTGGCAGTTCCGGTGCTGACTGTCGAAGAAGGCGACGTCGCAGTCTGACAAGGAGTGAATTTTTTGTGCATTAGTGAACCGAGCCAGTGCCAGTGCCAGTGCCGGTGCCCAATTCCGCCGTCGGTCAACAAGCGTAGACTAGAATATGTGTTCTGGAGGATGCAAAAACGGAAAAAAGATGGGGAAATAATCTAATGGCCTTTCTTCGCTGTGCTTGAGAAAGACGAGCGCTCATCAGCATGCGGCGAGGCGGTAGACTGTCAGGATTTCGGTTTGTTTGTCAAGGCTGAAGCTCTCTGTAATAGGCACTCGTCAGGCGGGGTACCTGGTCGCTCGCAGCAAATCCGTAGCAGTACAAAGTATTTTTCTGGGGTGCTGTTTCTGGTCCTGTGCTCAAATTCCCCTCCGCGTCGACGTGTCTTTACGGTGGTGTATTTGCAGGTTCGAGTCGTAATGGGTTTTACATTATCGTTCTAGGTATTTCTAGGTAGAGGTAATCGAAGCGACAGGCCAGGCAACACTCTCAAGCTTCACCCAATCTTGGGACCTTGGACAAGAGAAGAAGGTGTGAATCCGTGCGCACATGCTTGATTGTGGAGTCGTGACTTCAGTCCGGCATCACTCAGCTGCTCCTTCTGAAAAATTCAGCAACCAGCGAACCACCACTGCCACCCCTCCCCCGGCGAAGAGTGCCTGCCACATGCCAAGGCCCGACTGGCAGCAGACGCGCTTGTGCACGAGCATTAACGCGTCAAGTGCGTGCACACGGTCACTTCTTGGGCCAACAAGCAATCCGTGTTAAGGAACCATCACTTATCAATCCCACTATACCTATATCCATCACAATGCATTTTGCGCCCATGTCTCTCTATCCTGCAGCTGTTGGAACGCCCAAAACAAAGGCGAACAATCCGTATCATCTATCTGCATATCTGTTCTGTAGAGTAGATAAGAAGGGATAACATGATAGCATGAGGGTTCCCTTCTTTCCTGCAAGGGACATGCACTTCATCCATCCGTCTATCTGACCAGTCTCTATGCCCTGAGGCTCTGTGCCTGACCGATGGCGAGTCGTCATTGTCGCCATGAATCTCCACAAGCGTATCTGGCACCTCGATGCCCGCTCTTATCGCCAATTCCAAAACTTCACGCAGGTGAGGGACACCGGTGTCCCTGGTCCCAGCCCTTCGTAGCGACGAGGTAACCGGCGAATCAAAGTCATCTTCCAGATTCCTGCCACCTCTGCCACATTCTCTTGCCAGCTTAAAGCAGCCTGTTGCAACCCCAGGAACAGCTTCACAGTTTTGGATCAAATTCCTCGTACGCACTGAGGTCCTTCGCCGGCAGAGCTCCCGTGCTCGCGATCTGCCCGGCCTTGTACATGCGCACGTCCTCAATCACGACCGCCTCCTTGCCGTTGGCAGACGGCGGCGCCTGGTCCTCGAGACCCTCAACCTTGGCTCCGTTGGCGGCGTGCAGCTTCTTCCACGTCGCAACAGCAGCCTCGATTTTGTCTTCGGCCACGAGGAGGTCGTGCAGAAGGTAGTTCTTGAGACCGTCCACTTCCTTCTCCTCGTCGTGCCCTGCCGCGCTGAGTCTGGCCTGCAGATCCGTTGCTGCCTTTGCCGACGTCTCGGTGTCGAGTGCCAGTGTCTTGATGAGCTCCGAGATCTGCTTGGTCGAGACGTCGCTCTTGGCCTGTGCCACCAGATATATGGCAAGCTTAGCCCGGGCTGGAGACTTGGGGTGGATGTATTGGCTGAAGAACTCGATCAGGTCTGCCTTCGTCAGGGGCTTGATGTGAGCTGCGTCTTGTTGCGCTGCAAAGGGTCGTCAGTGGTTGTACGTGTGTTTCAATACATATGCATGACTTACCAGACTCAAAGTCATAGTACTCGCTGTGGATCTGGTTCCAATGCCTGTTCGTCTCCTGGTCCAAATACTTGGGCTTCTCAAGTCGCTTGACGATGAGACTCCGTTTGTGGTTCTCGAAATCCTTCTCCTCCATCTTCTCCAGTGTCTCGGCAAAGGTCGTAAGGAAGGACTCGATGCGAGTCTCAAGATATTCCGCCTTCTTCTCGCTCTGGATGATGAATCTAAACCCGTACGTGGTTGGTCCCGTCCTAGCTCCCGAAAACACAACGTAGCCGAGCTGTTCCTTGGTGCGTAGTTGATCGAATGCCGGCTCGTGCACCACCTGATCTAGCAAGAGCGTCTTCGCCCGCACGTCGCGGTCCGCTTTGTCGCCAATATAGAGCCAATACTCGATACAGTGGTTGACATTTGCCGGATCCTTCAGTGTCTTCTTCCACAGGAAGTTGGATCCCGGCGAGAAGAGGAGAGAGCGCTGAATGGGCCACTGGTTTCGTGGCAACACTCTCGGCTTCAGAGTGGACTCGATCATGTCGGTCAGCTTGAGAGCATCTTCTTTGTAAAAGTTGCCGTGGGCATACACCTCCATATGCAGCTGAGCCAAGAGCTCCTTGCGGAAGTTCCGAACGTCGGTAGCTGTGATGGCGGGCAACTCTGCACTTAACTCTTCCACCACATGATCATGTTCCGTAATAAGCCAGCTGGTGTATTCACTGATTTGTGTAAAAGGCTGCTGGAGCTCCCAGTTCCGGTAACCCCGAGTGAGTCGCTCCTTGATGATATCGAAGCGATCGTCTCGGATTTCGAGGTCCCGCATGGTGATGAGCACTTGCTCGAGCAGCACCGGCAGCTTATCGTTGTAGCCCGAGACTTCGATAAACAGACCGCGAGAGTCGAGAGAGACATTGTATTGTAGGCCCGCGAGCTCAGCATCGTAAGAGTATTCTTCCAGCGCATCCCTGACCAGATCGGCAAAGAGTCTAGCTTTGACCGAGTTTTCTGCCGATGCATAGATGATTGGACTCTTGCAGCTGACAATGAGATTTGCTTTAGGCACCCAAAATGTGTCGTCCTTCTTGTACCACGTCCTCACCAAGTCGTCGTTACGGATCATTCGTGGAGCTAACGCGGGCTCTTTGACATCCTTCTTCTCGACCTCGAGCTTGGTCGGGATGAACTGGTTCTTGTGCGGAAGGTGGAGGTTCTGGATGCGCTCCTTTGTTGAGAGACTAACCGCCTTCTTCAGCTCTTGCATGAAGTCGGGCTCGATCTTCGAAACGGTGTGCTCCGTCCCGTACCACTTCTCCTTCTTGTCCCATTTGCCAGGGAAGTCACGAGAGACTATGCTCATTCGGAAATTGTCCGGCCGGAGGAGGTCGATGCCTTGTCGAATCAACTCGGGCTCGAACTTGCGTAGTCGACTGCTTAAGAGCCACTCTCGAGGCAGAGGCTTCTGCATCACCGAGCTCGTCTTGCTAGTGAAGCGACTAGCCGGTGTCTTTTGCTTGAATTTGAAGTCAACATCAGCCATCCCCTTCTGCTCCTCAAAGATCCATTTCTGTGGTGGGCTTTCCCGTAGCATGGATACATATTGGAAGATGACCTTGACGACTTCCTTGTAGTTTTTCAGGCCCTGTGGAACGGTTAGTTGTCTCGCAGTGTGTCATTTGGGTTATTGGGCTTTCATACCTCTTCGGTTAGCCTGATTTGAATGTCAAAAACTCCAAGGGTGCCTGGACAGACCGGGTAAGCTCCGGCACTCAGGCCGTTGGCCCACCCCTTAGACTTGATATATGCCATGATGCTGCCGGGCCCTTCGTGACCGATCAGATGACTGATGTACTGACTCGGCTGGGATTCGTAGAGATACTCTTCATCTAGGAACGGAAAGAGAAGGTTGAGCTCCCTGGAGTCCATCACCGGCTTTGCGAAGCACTGGAGACCGAGTTGTTCCTTGTTGAAGGGTACCTCGTCCGTCCACCGGTTCTGCTCCAGATCCTTGTTGTTGACATCAGAGAATAGCTCTGCGACCCAGTTCTCCAGAACATCCAGCGGCTCTCTGCCCAAGACACAGAGCTTCATCCTATTGGCAGAGTAGTGCTTCTCGTAGAACTCGATGAACTTGTCCCGGACGTTAATCCCACGAGACTCTGGCTCAGTCTTCAGCACTTGGAGGTTACCGGTGGAGAAGTGGTGATAGGGATGCTTGGGGTTGCACAAAGACTTTTCGAGCTGGTGGAGCCGCCACTGGTCACTTTGGAGGTTCTTCTTGTTCTCGGAATCTACAGCTTGAAGCTCGCGGTCCAACGTACTGGCCAGAAAAAGGGGCTCGACAAAGAACTGGGCGAAGCGATCCAGGGCCCCGTAGAGAGCAGACGGGTTTTCGGCAGAGGGCTCCTCATCATTGCTGGGCTTAGCTGATACTTCGAAATAGTAGTTCGTCGAAGTAGAGCCAGTATAGGCGTTCGAGCTGCCCGAATTCGAGGACAGATACTGAGCGTACTCATTCTCCACGGGGTACTTCTTAGTGCCCATAAAAAGAAGCTAGGGGAGGCACCGTGTTAGCAGGTGCCGGTCCAAAGGGCAGGAGAACTTGGCTTCTTCGATCACGTACATGCTCGACAGCATGAGCCATGCCAGGCATATCTTCCTCGTCACTGAAAGCTCCAACATTAACGTCCATCGCGGCGCTCGCTTTGTCCGTGTCTGGGTCATGTACCAGCAACACCTCGAGCTGGTTCGACAAGCGGATCACTCGGTATGTACGGTCGTCCAACGAGGGCTTTTCCAGTTGGTCCGCCACACGCTCCACGCGCTTCTGGCCACGGCCTGCTACGGCCGTTGGCCTTTGCTGCGAGGCTGTCATGGTTGCCGATGAGAAGCGACGGTGTGCCAGGAGCAAGGCGTTGGTTCTCTGGATGTGGCGTATATTCAGTGGTCGAAGCGGATGCACCGAGCCGACTGAAGAGGGATGATGCAACGACGAACTGCGTAGTGGGGGAGAGCTGTCTTTAGCGGCGCGCCGGAGGCGAGGTGGACCACGAGACCGGGCCCGAGGTGGCACTAGCGTCTGTGCAGATTGTGGGGACGGTACGGTGTTGCTGGACGAGATTACCGGCGGGCTGGGATGATGGAAATTAGACCTGAGAGCTGGGACTGCGATACCAGCACCAGGGATACTGAGTGGCTGTCGACAGCGCTTTGCGAGGGACTTGTGGTCGTGAGTCCGGTCTATATCGTCCAAGCGAACAATTGAACAGGGATGGGGATGAAATTGTCGTGTTTGTCGAATTGGGCAACGTTGAGCGAATCGTAGGCAGCTACCAATGGCCAAGACGGATAAGCAGCTAGGCTTGCAGCGGCTGACGACAGAACTGAGCAAGGCCTGTCGACAAGGTGATGTGGTCATGTACTCTTCGGGTCCGACTTGCTGGCTGCCCAGACGTCTGCTTTATATAATCCTCTGAGAGACGTGAATTTAAGGATGTGGAGGACTGCTTGGTCTAAGCTTGCTTGTTGTGGAGAGCGAGGGAAGCCGAAAAGGTCCACTCGTTCGCTCAGTCTGGTCAGAACGGGAGAGTGATAAGGCGTGGTTTGCTCGAAAAGGGGAAGTGCCTAGCCGGTAACAAGTTGGATGCGGCCTGGTCCCTTTCTATAATGGTCTTAGTATTGGACCGGAAGGGAAGGAGTCGATCTTGAACCACTGAATCAATATACCCTGCTGAAGGATTGGGTATGTTAGTGCGGTACTTCTAGGCAATCTGACAGGAGGGCTGGTCCAATACGACGAGACGACGAGACCAATAAGACCGCTTTGGACCTGAATCATCTCAACCACAAAGGTAAAGTCCCTTGCTAGGTGTCCAACAAGGTGAGAGGGGTGTCACTGCGCTAACACATGCGTACACAGTAATGAATGTGGATACATGATGTAAGGCAAGGCAGGGGCAAGGGGGCCATGTGCCGCGAAGTGGTTTGCGGAGCGGTGGCTGGGAGGCTGGGAAGAAAGGTGCGGGAGCGTATGACAGTAGACGCGGATAAGGTCGTCGGTGGTCTTCTAGAACGAACAAGGAAATAAGAGCGAAAAGTGATATGTGAGGTGTTCAGATGCTGGACTGTACAGGTCGAGGTACAAAGTCTGGGTCCAAAGAGGTTCACACGGATCCATTCCCGGCTGTCTGGGTTCAGAACTTCAGACGGATTCTGAGGGGCGTGTGCCTAACATAAGAGGCAAGGGTATTTGATAACTGCCACTCTCTATATCGCTCCCGGAACGGGTGCCTGATCCCTTGAATGCAGCAGTGCGTGCTTCCCTCCACTGAGAAGGAGTGACAAGCAACTTGCTTCGTCCAAACGGAGCTGACACGGGAGGCCGTTAAAGAACAAGCGGCCGCACATCTGCATAATCACGAGCTTGCCAATGACTCGTTCCCAGGCGAGGTCGTGGAAACAATGACAATAGGACGGCATCGATAGGAAGGACCCTAGTAATGGAAGTCCATGTTCACTTACAGGTTCTTGTTTCGTCTTGGCGTGGTGGAAGAAAGCCGCAAGACTCGACGGATTCAATGTCAGACCGAAACAACGGCGCAGTTTAGATCCGATCTGATTTTTTGCCGGCACAATGCTCCGGATGACCGTGTAGCGGCTCAGAGTAAGCTCGGTAGAAGTTGGTTCAGACTCGCGCTGCTGAGGGGGAGGATGGCCGAAGAGGGCGCACAGCTGAACTGAAGCTATCGTGGTGGGCGTAGCAGACCGGTATAAGGGGTTTCCGAGGAAGGAGCGTTCCCGTGAGCGGGTGTACGGCCGGAGACGTCTCGTGTGCACCTGCCGTTGCAGACCGAAAGATGGTAGCACTGGTACCTACAGAGCACACGGCAGCTTTGGACGGGGCCTGGAAGACTCGCGCAGGAAGGTGGGACTGCTCTGTCCAGATTGCCGCAGCACAGACCTTTTAGACCTTGGATGCAGCAACTCCGGCGAGCCTGGAGATGATTTGCAGTCCTTAGCCCAGTACGGCGTCGTAGTCGCTTCACCTAGATTTGTCCGTCAGGCCGAGTCGGTCCGGAGCACTTGATACGGAATGGCGGGCTATTGTCATTTGATATCTCAGAGGAAACGGATGGAAGAGCCTAAGGTTCAGGTAGTGTCGCGAGCGGAGGACAGCGAGGTACTTGACTGCAGAGAGTCCGTGAGGCACTAAAAGTAAGCGGTGTAGTTAGTGGTGACCGCCTGTGCGACAGCCAGCGCCAATGGGCAGACGATTCCACAACAGCGCTCCATTTTCTGGCGGGAAAGGTGAGAATCGAGAATAGAATTGCACAAGTCTGGTCAATTCGAAAGCGTCTTTTGGCCATTGGTGTCGTCATGCTCTGGCCGGTTGCGCAAATGGAGGCTGGCCTCGCATCTCAATTGGACGGCCTGCGCGCCTGCCTCTTCTCGTGGCCAACGTGCTGTGCTGCACTCGACCCATTAAATTCTCACCCGCCTCGACAACAGCGCTTGCAACCTCCAAACTGCCACACTGTATGGGCAGAGGTGCATACAACCGCGTACAGTGCTATGCCATGTACGTGACTCGTGTGATTGATACGATGGTCGGGCATGGAAGCGAGAGTATCGGCGAATGTCCTCTCCATTGGATATAGCCTACAAGTCTTGCAAACGTGCCTGCATTGGCGGATCTGCGCGAGGTCGACATGTGAGATTGTATGGACATACATACCTTACCTTAGATTAAGTATAATGTCCTCTACTCATCACACCCTTGGTGATCCTACATGGACCTTGGATGCGATCGGATACCTTCCCCGTCATATGAGTATGGATGCTTATACCTTGCTGCCTGGCGAGCTTGGGCCGGCTCATCAGCCACTGGTGTTAGCGTGCGTTGGTGAGCGTGGTGAGAGGATCCCACTAGGACTGTGTCGCTGTAGCAGAGTTGACGTTCACAGAAGTCCGTGTATCAGGCACAGGCTGGCACTCACCCCGGCTTCGTTCGGCCATGCCCGCCATGCCGAGCCAAATGCCATGCTTGCCATACCACTCATCCCCAGTCCATGGATCCCTCCCCTGGCTTGTCCTAGCCAGTCCCATGCTAGTGGGACTGAGCGCCGGGATCCGTGGGGTGGCCGGTGTGGGAGTTGCGTCTGTTGAAGCCTTGAGGATTGTCATGGTTAATACAAGCCTCCACGCCCGCGTTGGGCAGTGCGAGGCGAGCTTTTCAGCCACGGAAGCATGCCGTACTGTTCATTTCTGTCTCGTTTCCTCAGTGGCCTGAATCTGCTGAATCGGGCTTGTCCTCCATAAACCATCCATGTGCATTAACTTCGGCGCATCCCGCAACCCAAATCGAAAGAACAGTCGCGGGAGGAGCGGCAGTGCTAGCTTACAGACTGCCCGCATTCATGCATCATTGTCGACAGGGAGGAGAAAGTAAGGCGGAAGGGTGATATCGAATGAATAGGGGCGTGGTGCAAGTTGATGGCTGGATGGGAAAGCACCGTTACAAGGCGACTGGATATGGAATCCAACCAGGCCCAGTAATATTTGGGCATCAGCTATTGGTCTGGCGGCCAAGCGAAGGCATTCCTTGCGGAATTCGCTATCGTGACGAGGTTCCTGTTCATCGCCAAGTGGTTATCGTGAGGCTTTTTCCAAAAGTACTACCTGGTAGAATGTAAGTACATCTTCATGTTGGTTTTTGGTCTGTAATACGTTCTAAATGAGTAGGGCAACTCGGTCAGATATGCTGAATAGTCTGAAGAGCCCTTCGAAACAAAACGGATTCAGTTCGGACACGGGACCACTCTCTAATGTGGACGAGAAGAACGTGCTACGGCCACTGGTGTGGTCGATCCGATGTCCCTGTGCCTGACAAGGGCCTCCCTTGCCCATATCTTCCATAGTCGAGGCAAGTATAGATGACTTGGTTCGCTGACCGAAGCCGTGTTCTGCAAGAAACGGATATAAACAACACCGTGGCGTACCCGCATCAGTGTCTCGGCCATCGAAGTTCAAGTGTGAGCCCAGTGTTATGAGCTTGGCCAGCCAGGAGAGATACAATTCCGAAGCAAGGGCAGGGCCATGGAGATAGAAGAGGGCCAGTTTCTGGCAATTCCGTGCCGGGATATCAGACTCTCGACTTTGCGGTGCAACCTCTCTGCAATGACGCTAAGTGTGAGTGCGCCGTGGACTCACTGAATCGTAAGATGGCTGGCTAGCTTGTAGGTCTCGACACATGGTGCATGTGATGGTTATCGTTCATACCTTGGACCAGTCACAGTCCGTAGTCACCTCCCTAGATACAGGAGGAGCCAGGAGGTTGGCTACCCGTGGTGGCTGGCAAGGTGACGCCGCTGACGAACTGCAGCTCTCGGTCGTACTCAAAGGTCGCTCGCTAATTAAAGAAGGCAGCAAAGATGGGGCGTTGAACAGCTTTGCGTCTTTTCCCTTGCGCTCCATATACACCACGCGTCCTATTCGCTTGCGGATGCAAGACACTTGCGAGCCGAGAGGAACTTAACCGTTAAGACGACGATCTTCTTGTCATGTCTTTGCAATATTGAATAGATTTTGAGGTGTAGAGGACAAGGTGAGAACCGGAAGTCAACCCGATCGCCTGTCCTGCTTCACCCCCTTCCACAGACCCCTGATAAATAACACCCTTACATCCGCTTCGGTACTTCTCCGGTTCGAGGCATCAAGCAGGATCAATGACAATGGATGAGCAAGCTTTGGATCTGCCGGCTGTCGTGTGGCACGCTGGGTGTTCTTCGAAACACAACAACAGCCGTGGAACCGGCTGAACCAGGCGGAGGAACGGAGTGAATGCAAGATGGTGGTGGAGGAGATACACGTTGCACACTAGTACAGAGTTCTAGCAGGACAGTGATCCTCCATTGGAATCGTGTAGACATATTACGCCGACTAATCTCGGGGTCGAAGCTCAATCTGGGACAGACCTCGTGTTATCGACCTCTGGTCGTGGCAGCGGCCCGACGCCAGCAACCAGAAAATGGTAGAGAAAAACCCACATGATAGTTACCGGCTGCGACCCGTTGTGTGGCCATTGCCGTTATTCGTAACAGTGTGGGTTACTTCGACGTCGTACTTGGTACAGCCATATGTGTTAGGGACGCAAAAGGTTGATGCGGCTGGTGTTGATCCCCAGGGCCGAAGCCAACAGGTCCACTCCGCCTCCACTCCAATATATCAGCATACATGGTCGGGGCACAGACATATGAGAGCACAGACGCTGGTTGGTCTGCTCGGTGCGATGCGGTGCGGATGAGCCGAACCAGTGCCGGGTCGAACTTGGATACGGTTACGTGGATGCTCTGTGACCAGATCTGAGGTAGGTATCGGCTATGTCTTGCTGTCGTTGAAGAACACAGCACTCCAATGTTCTATTGATGACCCGTGACATGCCTAAGTAGCCATGATATGCCAGGTTTGGCATGCTCGACCAAGGTATAACCTCGACGCTGCGTCATGCTGGCCGAGGCGGCTCAGCCTGCAGGACAACCACCCACACCTTATCGGAAATATGCGACGGTTACAGTCTGCAATTACCGGATGCAAGAACGGTACAGTTCATGCGGGTGGACCTTTTCGGATGGTGGATGACGATCTGGAAATGCCCGTGTATAGTCTCCCTGTGTGGCAGAGTTTGTGACCGGGACGAGCAGTACTGGGGGGACTGGGAGAGGAGCTAGTCGAAAGTCTCAGAACCAGCTCCATGAGATAGAGTGAGAAAGAAAGGTGTCATCCCGTTGATGCGAGATGCTGAAACACTAAGGCGGAAAGAGTGTCGTCCCAATGGCTCGCATCCAACTTGATCGACCTCGAACTTGGCAAAACCAAAAAGAGCAGGAGCCGTCGAACCGAACTTGTACCGAGCTTGAAGAATCATAGGCACGTGTAGATCAACCGTTCATTTTTGTAGAACGTCATCTTCTTCCGGGACTGACTTTTCCTCGGGCCTGACCGAGGAGGGTCTTCCCTTTCAATGCCGTCTCCAGTTCCTCCGTCCAATCTCAAACTTCCTGGGGAAATTCCGCTCCTCTGCACACCGAGTTATATCACCTCTGCGCTAAGACTGAGCGGCAGGGCGAATATGGGGTCCAAAAGAAGGAATGTTTTAGAGCAGAAGACCAACCATTCTTCCCGTGGACCGCCGCCTTGGAGACCCCAGACAACTATCAGCCTGGTTCGACGATTTTACCCGGATCAGGAAGGCACGGCACGGCGTCAGAGACACACACCATTCAAGAAAGGGTTATTGTCTGTGGGTGAAGTCTGGTCGGCTTTGCAGATCGAACATCAGCCTACACCGTAGGGTGGGTGTAAATACTTGTACAGAGACTTCACTTACAGAGTAGGAAAAAATAAACAGCTTGGGTCTGAAATGGTTGCGGCTCGTGTTTGCTCCACGACGGGCCGCGGCTAGACTCAAGGGGTGGAGAGCTGCTTTGCCGTTTGTGCCTATGAAGGTTCGATATAAGATCTGAACATGAGGTTGCCTTTCTTCTTGTCTCCATATTCAACAAAGTCTAGGCTGATGAGCTGTAAGTAGCCTGTGATTGTTCCATAACGGAAGACAGAACGGTCAGCCAGAGGTACAAGAGCGAGGCACATGCCAGAGCCAACCCGCAGCTGATGCCGCATGTTCCAAACGAGCGAAGAACCGAGTAAGCTCTCGCCGACAAATACGCCGCTTGATTATACGTCACGGCCTAGAAGGACCAGCGTTCCTTTGAGCCGTGGTTATGCACCATGAACGCACCAGGCCGCCATCAACCCCCTTCGCACTTGCTTCTCCTTATGCATGTCTCTTCCTGAATACGTCCACGCAAACTCCTAGACATACAAGCCTTAAGCTCACAAGCCAGGCATCACGTCACATCCACATTGTTCCCGGCCAGGCACTCCATAAACTCCGCAGCCATTGCACCCCAGCTAATTGCTCACATATGCTTCTTGGTCAAGAATGTGCGAGACAATCTGCACGCCTGGAGATAGAACGGGTTCACGACTCCTCCCATTTGTCAAGGCCTGGTGCGTGACGTCTGCAACGGCAAAGATCTCTCACGGCAAAAGCTTCTTTGCTGCAGGGATGGCATTGCGGAATCAAGAGGCCAAAAACAGGCCAGATCTAGGGAGACCGATGTCACCGAACTGCCACAAGCTCTCCTGCTCTGCGATATGGTAGGCATAGCAGACGCAATACTGAAACGAAAGTCTGGCGAAAACAAGCGCCCGCCACGTGTGTTGGTGGTACAGTAGAGTACAAAGCAACTGCGAGGTAAAGCCGCCGTAGGTCATGGGAGACAACGTGACATCAGCCACCGCTCAGAGTATGAACCAAGAACGCACCAGAAGACTTGGATCAAGCTTGATGAGTGAACTGGAAGACACGCGCCAGTGATTCAGCAAGGGCTCACGAGTTAGACTTCCTTCGGGAAGGGCAATTTGCCTTTGAATGGCCAGTCTTGCCACAACTGAAACATGTCATGGAACCAGCATTCGAGCCCTTACCAAACGAGGAAGCAAACGCACCTCCTGAAGAGAGTGATGTGAGCGTGTTCAGCTTGACTTGCTTCTTGCGGCGCTTCTCTGCCAATTCTTGCGCCTTGACTCGTTCGGCTTCGCGCCTCTTGGACACAGAATGAGAATGCCGCTTTCGGTTGCCGGACGGGGTGCCTTCGGATTGTCGACCGCGGTTACGTGCATCCTCTTCTTCAGACGATGAGCTGTCGCTGCCTGAATCGTCATCTGAATCTGAGCTACCACTATCACTTCCTGACTCGGGTTTCTAGAGTGTCGTTAGTAAAAGTGTCTAAAGATCTGACCAAGATTAGCCAGATGTCAACTCACCGCAGCCCGCTTCTTGCCCTTCTTCATGTTGAACTGTCGACGGCCGGCCAGTCCGGTGATGTTGGTAGCCCCAGGAGTATCGTCGTCGTCGTCACTCGGGAAACCAGAGTCGATCTGTGCAAACCCTACTTGGACTATGTTCAAGTAAACAGGGTGCTTAGGGTTGGGCGCCGAAATGGCTGCACCGTTCAGAACCCATTGCTCGTCTCCAAGTTCCTTGGCTCGCCTCGCGATCGCAGCTTGACGTTTGCTCTCCTCCTCCTCCAGCGCAGCCTGAACCGCCTTTTCGTCGTACAGGGGTTTGGCTTCTGGAGTCTCCTTGTGCGCCGTCTTCCGTCGTTTCGCCGAGCCTTCGTTGTCTGTCTTTGGGGTAGTGGAGGGTGAGCTCTTAGCTGATGCCTCTCCACGTTGCATGAACTTCATTGTCATCAGACGGCTCGACATGCCTTTGGGCGTCGCCGTCGGTGCCATCGTAGGCAGAGGTGAATCGATCCCAGGCGCCATCTTGCTGTGTATTTGGGCAGGCGCTCTGTTAGATTAGTAGTCCCGACTATATCGGGTTGCGAGAAAATAGTGGAAAGTTAGAAAACAAATCTCTGGCGCTTCGAAGTCGGGTTTGGGCTCGAAGTCTGGCAAGTGACGAAAAGGAAAATAAAGTGGAGCTGTCTGTCCGCTCACCGAGCCGCAAGGTGAACTCCGAAGTTTAGCCGATTGAGCTCTTGGAGCTTCAACGACATCCCTCACCCTTCATCAATCGCCAGGGCAGGAACACCCCCAAGTCACCACACTCAGCCACAGCCATGTCTGCCTCAAGATTGCGGGCCATCCAGCCCTTCTCTCGCCAATTGGCATCCTCTCGACGTGCCTTTGCCGTCAGCGCCCGTCAATTAGAGGCCAATGCCAGCCTCCCGAACCCCGGCCCTCAAACCAAAGCACCTGCAGTGACGGCAGATGCTGCCCCTCAGGTCACTCCTGACGCGGCCCGGAAAGAGATCCTCCAAGCTCCAAACCGCGCCGATATCTGGTCGAGGAGCCAACGCCCGCGAAAGGAGGCTATGACAGGCCCGAGATTCGAGCAGACAGACTTCGACCTCCAGGTACGATACATCATACCGTCGCGATCTGACAGGTTCTCGGCGATTGGATTGGGAACATAAGACTGACGGGCGCACTATCTAGCCACAACCATATGCCGCCATCGAACTCGTCCACAAGACACCAGTCAGGTGGACGCACGATCGTGTCGTAGCGTGCGACGGTGGTGGCGGCCCGACCGGCCACCCCAAGATCTACATCAACACCGACAAGCCAGAAATTGCTGTGTGTGGCTACTGCGGTGCACCCTACGTATGTTACTATCGATCGCGCCCCAGAAACACACCCAGACTAACAGTCGACAGGCTCACGAACATAGTCGGAAGCACCTCGAATCTCTCCCGGCAACCTCATACCCCCTCTAGCCCTAACCGGTGCAGGACGCGGCTGGAGACGGAACGGCGGCAGCTCACTGGCCTAGCAGTCTATGGAGCGTCGAGTGTACATATCATAAGCCTAGATGTTATATCAAGAGTTACGGAAGAATCCCGTGTCGTTCCTCTATGCCGGACTATTCTTCGAGGCGCGAAATAACTAACAGGGGCATGGTGTGCTTCATATCGTTCTCGAACCAGGCACGTCCAAAAACGGAAACTACTTCATACCAGCCTATCTCACCTCAACAAACCTCCGCTTCTATACAGCAGAGGCAGCGTGATGGTCCCAAGACTAATTTCAGACTTTAGCAATGGTTCTCCCTACGTCGAACGTTTGCTCATTAGGAAAACCAAACTAACCGCCATACGGCCATCTCAAAAGCATCGGCCGTGGTACGGTCATTCGGCCACGTGTGTCTCAGGCTTTTGACTCAGCCGTGCGTAACGTCGACGTCGTGGCGTGTTGTTTCCGGTTCTGGTCCCTAAGACCGTTCGGAGACCAGCTGACCAAGAGTCTCTATTTCATTCTATTATTTTCTATGTTCCGCAACCGATGTCGTCGGCAAGCACAGCCAGCTTACTAGGTTCAAACATGTTTAGTTGAGTTCAGCTCAGAGGAGAAAGAATGTCCAGTCATCGACTGTGAGGGCCACCGCTATCGGAATCCTCTGGAGTGATACACCTCTGCCGCACATGAAGTATGCGAATGACGACGTTTTACAAAACTTGGACTCAAAATCGCCTGTCTGGCTTATCGGCGTGGCCACGCCTTGCGCGTTAAGACGCTGAGAACCGTCATAGCACCCGCATCATCTCTTCTGGCCGACATCAAGTGATGTTTGTTGATGCTGTTTCCGACGAGCCACGAATACGTAAATCAAGAGAAAACCAACTCGGCGAACACAAAAATACAAGAATACAGTAACCACCTCTGCTCCCGAAAATTCTGTGAATTCGGACAAGGATGACCTATAGGTCTTGGTGAGCCAGGCGCTTGTGGCAGGTCGGAGTTTAAGGTAACGAACCACGTTACGTTCTGTGCTCATGAAAACCGTGGCTTAAATACGACACTTAGCACCCTTGCCGGCTGCCCTGTAAGACCACAGACCGGCTTTGTATACCACGAGCCAAGACCTGCATATGTTCAGCGCAGATATGGCGTTTATTCTCATCACCAGAGCACGTTGAGCGAAGACGTTGTTGACCAACCAACTTGAAGCACGTACTTGAAGTCTTGAACCAGAATAATGAGAGACGATCACAGGTTTTGGCTACTACAGCCACTGAACTATCATGCATTACATTTTCCTTCTGCTTCGTGATTTGTAAAGATAGCCTCTATTGCATGCCAGCCAGCGATTCTCGAGCAGTTCAACGGAACGTGAATGTTTCGAAACATGAAGATCAACTCCCTGCGGAGCTAAGGTACGTACCATTATGCACATGCAAGGACCTAAGATCTGCAGAGGATTAGGTTCTCAGGGGGAATGCTCGATTGTCTAATCTCTGATTGGATCTCCGTCTGGGCAGCTCCTTCCCCAACTTCAACACTCGACTTCGCCTCATCCCTGATCTTTCATCTCCATGGATGTCTCGATGATGTACACAGTAGAGCTGATGCTACGCCATTGTGCGGGAGCCATATACCTATGTACAAGGTAATAACGTGTAAATCATAACCAATTCCAGCGGTCCTTAACCGACCGACACTTCGATGCCAGAGCTACGCGGTCCTGGCGGTCAAGGAATTTCTCAATACTCTTGCTCCCATTCCATGTCAGTCAAGTAACGCACGGGAGAAAATACAATACGAGCATCGATCTCTCATTTTCTTTAAATAAATCTTCTGAATACTCGTCACTGACCCTGCTGTGGACCCTCACTTGATTTCAACTGCAACCAGTCGCCTCCAAGAGTTGGCACGTTGAGTCTTCCTCACCTCAACCTCAAACGGCACACAGCATCTTCACCTCGTGGTTCGTCCTCCACCTGATCACCTTCCCTCCCGCCCGCGAGTTTGTTCGACCTCGCTCAAGGTTGTACCTCTTCACACGGCATTTCTATTCAAAGCTTTGTGACCGGTCCAGCCGTAACTCGGAGCATTCCTACCATTCATCACAAGAAGGAAGGCATGTGGTGAAGTCGGCCAGCTACAAGTTATATCTATCTGCGCCATCTCCAAACCACGAAAGAACTTAGGCCATTTTTACATCATCCAATTCCCAAAGCTCGGATAGAATAAAGTCATAGTCCTCAGTATCTCAACAAGGTACCGACAGCTTCGACCATGCGTGTATCACAGATCCTGAGTCTTGTGGTGCTGCCACTTGCCGCCGCCATGCCAGCAGCCACTCATCATGCTGCGAACGAAGCCGGCGCGAATCTGCACCAGCGCGCCACTCTAGCCCAATTCAACTTCGCTCCGTTCAACCTGACAAACATTGGCATGGAGTGCGCCCGGCCTGCCGCAGGCGACATGTACGCCTGCGAGCTCCGTTGTAGGTGCATCCTTATCTCGTCAGTCACGGCAGTTTAATGCTAACACGCTCAATAGTCGACTGGCATGACCCCAACTCCGTGAGGCAGAACAACGTCACGAGCTGCTCCTGCATCTACAAGTGGTCATGGGACGGAGAGACAGCAGGCGCCGGTGAGAAGAACACATACAGCGACTCGTACACCATGTGCTACAAGCAGCTGCCGGTCTACTTCGAGATGAGGATCGCTGCCTTCAACTCGTCTGAGGACTTTGCTGTGGAGATCGCACATCGCTACCACGACTCCCAGTATGTTCACCTTGCTTCTCAATTTCGTACGATCATTGCTGACATCATTCGTTAGGAATTTCACCGCACCCTGGGATTACCCTCTCACCTTTTCCGTGCCAGACTTCCATCTGCCGATGATCACGCGTGAGGACAACCTGTTCCGGCTTTACGATGCTGGTCCCGTCTACGCGAACATCACCCAGGTCTCGGACTGATGCGTAGGCCTTATTGTTCTGTTCTGACTGCGAAAAAGGGCGTCTGTCTCATTGGCTTTGAACGGAGTTGGCGTGGGGTTTCCTAATATGGCGTTGGGCGTGACGGGCTATAGACTGTTTTCGAGCTGGGCTCGGGTGACACAGGCGCCCAGGGGATGAGGTTGCTTTCGAGAAATGGCTAATGATGTTTTCCCAAAATTGGGCGCAAGATCTGTCTGGCGAGGTTGGTTGAGGATCTTCGAGATGCATTTGCAATTGCAGATACAACTTGGATTGCTCTTTCTGGTGCCCAGGCCACCGGAATTTGGTGCGGAACGGGACCAATATAGAGTTGCATGACGCTGCCAGGCACTTAATTAAGGAGGTGATGCGGGCTTGTGCTCCCCTCCAGATAGATCGTCAATGCAGACGGTTATTACCAGCCGATCGACCTGGATCGATCTTCCGGCGCTACACTCATCGGCCTCAATTGGACAACTCCTGCGGTTTGACTGTCCGAACAACGTATCCATATGCCGGAACGGTGCTGCGCTATCTACATAGAGATGATTCGGGTCGTGGCTGATTACGCGGGAGAGATCGTCGTGGGACATTCCTGGAGACGCTGCCAGGGAGAGGAGCGTTTATGATAGTCGTTTATTACGCCGCCTGTGCTCAAAGGCGTTGTGATAATCATAAGGGCGAGATGTTATATATGTTCGACATCTTCCCTCTCCCCACTACCAACGCTCTTATTACCTAAGAGCTATCGTCAAGTCGCTCAAGAACGACGGCATCGCCAGGCGAGATTTGACCTGGCCCGCGCTCTGTTACACGCGATCAAAGCCTCTGCTTTTTCCTGCTTCAAGTCACAGGAACTAGAGGCGGTTGCGTAGGACCAACCAGAGTACAAACGGTTCGTCTTCCACTTATGCAGCGGGGGAAATAAGCCTTTTCAGGAGCTTCCTGTCGACTGTGCTCTGTTTTGAACCTAAAAAGGGCGAGCCTAGGGTCCTAGGGTCCCCTTCGACCTTGCCGCAAAGAATTTCTCTTCAAATTCAGTATTCTAACGCGACTTATAGGCTAGTTGTCAGACTCGGGGAGAATCCGTGACCCGTCGCCATGCATCTGGTACCGACGTTCAAGGCCAGTCTCCTGGTCTGGGCTGGCAGCTATGCCGTGGCCAACGGAGCGACTCTCATGTCGAAGATGACAGCCTTGCACCCGTCTATCAAGACACTAGGGCTGCCTGAAGACGACCAATTGATCACGCTCCAAGTCGGAATCAAGCTGCAGAACATCAACCAGCTTCAAGACAGACTCAAGGCTGTGTCCACGCCAGACAGCCCTAACTACGGCAAGTATCTGGACGCAGATGACATCAACAAGCTCTTCAGCCCCTCGGACGCCTCCCGCACGGCAGTCCTGGGCTGGCTAAAGGATGCCGGCATCAGTCGCCTCGTAGACCATGGCTCGTACATAAACTTCGCCACGACAGTGTCCAACGCAAACAAGATGCTCAGCTCCTCCTTCCAGAACTTCGACGTAGCCGGTGTGAAGAAGCTGCGCACGCTGGAGTACTCCGTCCCCGACGATCTGGCCGAGCACATCGACCTCGTCTCGCCCACGACCTTCTTCGGCCGGACCCAAGCACACGCCGTCGTCCCCGCGCAGGCCACACCCGGACACCCCCGTCGGCAGAACTCCAACACAACCCTCAACTGCGCGCGCCTCATCGAGCCCGGCTGTCTGGAGACCATGTACAACTACGGCACCTACCGCGAGACGGCCGACTCGGGCAGCCGCGTCGGCTTCGGCAGCTTCCTGAACCAGAGCGCCATCCAGGCGGACCTGACGCTCTACCAGAGAGCCTACGGCCTGCCGCCCAACAACTTCTCCGTCGTGCTGGTCAACGGCGGCGAGGACCACCAGGACCCCTCCCGCGACTACGGCGAGGCCAACCTCGACTCGCAGTTCCTGTCCGCCGTGGTCAAGACGCTGCCCGTCACCGAGTTCATCACCGCGGGCAAGCCGCCCTTCGTCCCGAACCTCGACATACCCGACGAGGCGCACAACACAAACGAGCCGTACCTGGAGTACTACCAGTTCCTGCTGAACCAGACCAACGAGCAGCTGCCGCAGGTCATCTCCAACTCGTACGGAGACGACGAACAGGCAAGTCCCCTCCCTCTACCTAGGTTTTCCACCACCTGTCCAACTAATACCCCCAGACCGTCCCAAAAGAATACGCAATCCGCGTCTGCAACATGATCGGCATGCTCGGCCTCCGCGGCCTAACCATCCTCGAGTCCTCAGGCGACACCGGCGTCGGCGCCGCCTGCACCTCCAACGACGGGCACTCGCGGCCGGAATTCACCCCCCAGTTTCCCGGTACCTGCCCCTACCTCACCGCCGTGGGCGGCACGCAGTCCTACGGCCCGGAGGTGGCCTGGGCCGCCAGCAGCGGCGGCTTCAGCAACTACTTCGGGAGAGCGTGGTACCAGGAGGCGGCCGTCACGGATTATCTGACGTCGCACCTGGCGCCCGGGACGAAGGCGAATTGGTCGGCGTATGCGGGGGGGTTCGAGGGTAGGGCGTTTCCGGACGTCGCGGCGCATAGTCTGAGTCCGTATTATTTGTTCTATGCGGCTGGGGCGGTGAGTTATACGGGCGGGACGAGCGCGGCTGCGCCGGTGGTGGCGGGACTGGTTGGGTTGATTAATGATGCGAGACTGAGGGCTGGGAAGCCGGTGATGGGGTTTATTAATCCGTGGTTGTATGGTCTTGGGAGTGGGAATGGGACGGGGGTTACGGATGTCACGGGTGGTGCGGCGATTGGGTGTACGGGTGTTAATTTGCAGAGTGGGCAGACGGTGCCGGGGGCGAGTGTCATTCCTGGGGCGAGGTGGGATGCTACGCCTGGGTGGGATCCGGCTACGGGCGTTGGGATGCTGGATCTGTTGGCGCTGGTTGAGAGGGCGGTTGGGTGAGGAGGCGCAGTGAGAGTGGTTGCCGGTGGGTGAAAGGGGGAAGGTTGGATACCGTTCATCATACCTGCTTAATTCCTGAGGTCTTACTACTGGATCTTGGTGTGCTCTTGCCGATGCTGAACTACTTTATCCTTGGATATTAGACGTGGAAGTGCTAGCAACGATGAAGTTGAGAAATGGAAGGTATCGCAGCCATCGAGCGAGACATACGAAGGAAGGACAAGCATCGATCGATGTCACCAAAGGGTGGAAGAGGGATGTTAGTCCAATAACTCGGAAGGTACCTAGCTTGGTCTTGGGTAACGCACCTTCCACCAGGTGTACTCGTCGACGATATGTGAGTTCATGTTTGGCAACAACGACGTCCTTGATAATGCCATATTGGGCATACTGCAAGAAAGAAGAAGGCACGTCCGCCACAAGTGGGCACGTCCGAAGTTACGAGTCCCTGCAGCTTTCCATGCTGCCGGGAAGCTTCGAGGGAGATGAGCATGCGACTGCCTCCTTTGCCTCTTCATCCAAATACCTCAACTTGGAAGGTCCTCTGGCTGTCAATGCCATCGCTTTCTGATGAACGTGGAAAGCACATTGGATGTCTGGCTGCTTGTATTTAAGGACATGTTGTGATCAGTTTCCGGCCTCTTGTTTTCATCTTCGCATCTTCGCATCAACACCAAGATTCCAGCACGCATCAGTCACTTCATCACTTCATCACTTCATCGCTTCATCACTTTACGCTCATCGTTTTTGGCTAGCAAACATGTTACGCTCCATGATATCACGCCCCCTTGTGGGAGTCCTGCTCGCTCTCACAGCAGTCCATGCTATCCCCCAGGGGTCCGGCGTCGGGACTACGGACACAACTTCATCTACCACCATCACTGAAACCTCAATCACCCAGGTTACACTGACATCCACGTCTTTGGGGCCCACAGAAGCGACAATCACAAGTACCGGGTCTGTTTCCATATCGTCAACATCTTCCCTGTCCACGTCTTCCACCACGTCCACATCTTCCACAACCAGCACCAAAGCTCTCCCAACAGTCTGCAACAACTCCCCCTTGCTCTGCAACAGGACATACGACAACATCACCCACCTGGGCGCCCACAACAGCGCCTTCCTCTGCGACAAGGAGACAGGCTGGAGTGTCGCCGGCAACCAGTATGTCAACGCAACCGCCTCTCTCTCCGCGGGCGTGAGACTCCTCCAGGCCCAAGTCCATTTCCAAGCCGGCATCCTCCAGCTCTGCCACACCAGCTGTGCCATCCTGGACGCTGGCACCCTGGCCTCCTGGCTGTCCAGCATCGGGGCCTGGCTCGACGCCAACCCCAACGAAGTCGTCACCCTCCTGCTAGTCAACGCAGACGACGTCCACATCGAGTTCTTCGCAGCCGCCTTCGACCAGTCGGGCATGTCATCCTACGGCTACACCCCGCCATTCACATCCGCCTCCAGCACGGCCGTCTGGCCCACGCTCGCCGAGCTCATCTCAGCCAACACCCGCCTGGTGACATTCGTCGCCGGCCTGCGGCCCTCGGCATACTACCCCTACCTGCTGGACGAGTGGCAATACGTCTTCGAGACGCCCTGGGAGGTGACATTCCCCGCCTTCGACTGCGACCTCGAACGGCCCACGACCTTCGGGTCCGGGCTCGACGCCGCGCAGGCGGGCGTGCTGCCGCTGCTCAACCACTTCGCGTACGTGCCCGTCGGGCACGAGGGTATCATGGTGCCAGACGAGGAGTCCATCAACATGACCAACAACCCGTCTGAGGCGGATCAAGATGCCGGGGCGCTGGGCAAGCATATGCGGGCTTGCGAGGCGGAGTGGGCGGCCAAGCCGGTGTTTGTGCTGGTGGACTTTTGGAATCGGGGACCCGCGCTGACGGCGGTCGATGAGATGAATGGGATTGTCGGGAGCGTTGAGGGCCGTACTGAGGCTCCTCTGGTTCCTGAGAAGAGTGGGACGTCGTCTAGGTTTGGCGGCGCGGAGGAGAAGGCTGCGCGGGTTGGGTTGATTGGGTTTCTTGTTGCTGTTGTCTTGCTGTTTTGAGAGACGGGATGGGTGCATAGTGTTTTCTTGGCTGGTATGGTTATGGTGCTGGGTCATCATGGTTGGAGTTGGTAAATAGATGAGCTTATAAGGCTTCCAGTAGAGGTATAATATGCCTTGTTCTTGACTACATCGTGTCTCGTTAAACCGGCTCAGGGGCATGACTTCATAGATTCCAACGTTTTAGATCTATGTCGGCAGCTGAGGAGGTTCCAGGTTGTCACCTACCGTGTCGAACTCAACAACTGACTGTACATCGAGAGGTGGTCATGTAGACTCACCTCGGTCAAGATGAACCAGTCCGCACCACAGTGATGACAAAATCGTTTGCGGAAATCGGTCTACTGTCTTAGTTGCTTGCGCGCTTCTGCTGCAGCCAAGAGGACTGAACTAACCACACGACTTTCTGGCTATGGACATGGGATGGAAGGGAAGCATAGGAGGAACATGGCATGAGCGATCACGCAATGGAGGCAAGCTGGGTTCATCTTCGGATTTCGCATTACGATAGGAGTAACCATCGCCCATGAAGGAATGTCTTCCTCTCGCCCACTCGGCGATGAGTATCCCATGTCGTGGCCTCTGCCGCAGTCCATGCTGTGAGCGAGTACTGCGACGTAAATGTTGCAACAGATAAATTACGAAAATCCTCCGCAGAAAGAAGGTTGAAGGTCCCGTACTCAATGAGCATTGCAGAATTCTCTCTTGTCTCGTACACACGCCCAGCTCAAGGAGTAGGCGGCGTAGCCTCAGTTTCAAGACCAGCCCAGAGGAGCAGGAGCCGGCCGAATCAGGCATAAGACGCATTCGTTTAGACTCCAAGAAAAATCTCGAGATCTAAGCAGAGCTCATGATGCTCTCCTACCTTTGGCCCCGATGATAGTTTGAACAGACAAGGCAGCGATCAGCACGCCATGTCTCCTGAAGACGTGAAACCAAGGCTCGTGGCTGCCTATAATTCTGCTTATCATGCGGAGCAATTCATTCCCACGGCAACAGACACAATGGACATGTTTTGTTCAATGAGGTTGTGAGCTCGGGTTATTGCTGTGGGATAGAAAATAAAATTCGAGATGAAGTTGATTTGGTTGTGATTTTCAGCTTAGTAATCAAACGCCCCACCAGACTCGGCTCGGTTGTCCAAAATCAACACCTCGAGTCCTCACCAGCTTCTCCCACCGAAGGAGTATATACTTCTCATCGACAAACATCGAAGTCGTCCGCCCGACAAATCCGCTTTGGCCCAACATCATATCGCGTAGACGATGTGACCATGACTCTGGAAGTTACCGTTTGGCTCGAGGTTGCAACAGGTGAAGTCCATCTAGCAACCATGGACAGCTGCGACAGCCAAGACCAAGTGGCCGCGGTGATCAGTCAGTTCTCCATGCGGCCGTTTGACAAAGCCATGCTAGCGGCAAGTTCAAGCCTTCCTGTCAAGCGTTTTGACTGAAGCTTGTTGAGCTTATTCAATCTTAAGCTGGACCCTGAGATGCGCGGGCCTGGCAAGCGATGCCACCTTCACCTATGCGAGCCTCAGAATCATGGATCTCTCAAGTCATCGTTGAGAGCTTCAGAATGCCAGGTTCGTGGTATTGCAAGTGCAACCGGATCTTCCTAGCGAGCAACGCCGATCCAAACGGGGAACAAAATCTCCTCTAGGCATGGTGTCTATGCCGTCGAGTTGACTTTCGTGATCGCCATCCACGATCACCAAGTGACCGTTGATGGCAATACGAAGCGAGTGTGGCTGTGATAAGTGCCGCTTCAACAATCCCCTCATGTTGGTATGCCGTCTTTTGTTCTTCGCATGAGTGTTCAGGCTGTTCGATACAAAACGAGCCTCGTCTTTGGAAACGACCAGGGGCTACCCACTATCCCTGCAACGGGACGCCTGGTAGGTCCGTCTGTACAACCTTTGGCGCTTTGACAGCATCTGTCAACCGCCCTCTGGGACTGACGTCCCAACCTCGACATGTCCCCTTTGCCATACAAACCTTACACGGCAGTTATTGCAAATAAAAGCCACACGTGAGTGGCTTCTTCGACGGCGATCCAGAGACAAGCCCTCGTACATCAACCCTAGTCTTGATGGTGTAACACTGCTCCTTAGCACCCGAATTATGGCCTACCAGAGCACAGCCAGGAGCTTGCTCCCGCTCACCCAACACACGCTCTTCACTCTCAGAGTATGATCCAACCCTGAATGCCTGGTTCTTGGCAAACAGGAGTATGAAGCACAAAGTTAGTACAGCCGGTGATACGAAACCCATCTAGCCTCAGTCTGGCGATGGCCTTGATGCCCACGATCCTCGATGATCTTCGTATAAGATCAATGCCTGATCTCCTTAGCTTCTGTCGTATGATCTCTGCCTGTGATCGCTGCTCGCTACAACTTTCTCTTTCTCTTTGTCTTCTTGGTTAGGAGCATACCCTAGCGGTTGCCCAAATTTTAATATAGTTTCCCTTCTACGCTCCTCTGAGAGGACGCACTTATACACTCGTTTGACTACGTTACTACAATCTCCGACTAACCATGCTTTTCAACAACGTGCTCACAGCCCTCGCGGGTTTGAGCTCTTTAGCAGTAGCAGGTCAGTGAAGCCCCTGTATGTTCGTCTTTTGTCCATTGCTGACGCTTTCGCAGCACCCGCATCCGCTGAGCGAGATGCCACCCCAGTGGAGAAGGGGTTGAAGTACAGATCAAAGGCGCAGAGACGCAGCCCTCTGATTATCCAAGAGACGGTTGTGGAGCAGTCTATCACCATCGTCCAAAATCAGAACCTCGGGCTCATCAGCCAGCTGGCCGCCATCGCCGAGCAGGAGCTCGCAGCCCTAGTGCAGTCACAGGTTGCCCTGGTCACACAGCTCGAGGAGATCAAGAATAACATCCGCATCAACCACTTCAAGGCCAAGTTCAGCCAAGTAGTAGGTCTTTCGCCGCTTACCCCTGACATGATTTCAACTATTGACACTGCACAGAACACCGTCATCGTGACAGTAACAAACGTAATTGACGCCCGCGACCCAGCCAATATCAACAAGCGCTACCTGCTCAACCAACTCCTCGCCGACAACGGTGCCCCCGACAAGCAGTTCCTGGTGATGGTCAGCCAAGCCCAAGAGATGACTATCGGTGCGACGCCCACAGTCGACCTGTCCGGTATCCTCGGCACAGCCGCCTCAGCCAGCATCCTGTCGACCGCGACCAGCAGCCCCGTCGTGGCCGGCCTCGACCCCTCCGCCCCCTTCGGGCTGTTCAACGGCAGCCTGATCCTGCCGTACAACACCTCGACGCCAAGCAGCGCGGTCGTCTTCGAGGATCCAGCCAACATCATCTTCCTCAACAACAACGGCGCGAGCAACTCGCTCTTCGTGGAGAGCGCGGCCGGCTTCCAGAGCGACTGTGCCTCCTTCGTCGCGCAGCAGAACTCGTTCCTCAACCTTGCCGCGCTGCAGCTGTTCTCCAGCGTGGAGCAGGCCGCTGCTGCCCAGCTGGCTGCTATCCAGCTCGGCACTGCGCTGCCGCTCATCCCGCCTAGCGTGCTTGCTGGGAACAGCGGGTTGGCAGCGGCGCTGGCGGGTCTGCAGGGGAGTGCGGCGAGCAGCAGTTCTTCTGCTACGGCTACGAGTGCGGCCGCGGCGAGTGCTACCGCCGATACCAGCAACGAAGGGTGAGCATGAAGGCTTGGATAGGAGTGTATTGTTTCTTTCTCAGTGTACAGACATTGTGTGTTCTATGTTTTCATGTGTATGCTATGGAGGACGTTTTCATGACCATACCCCTGGAGTTGGTGAATGGTTCGGACAAGAGGGCTAACATCGGAGTTGGGCCTACGGGATGTTTCTTGAGCACGCGGTAGATCCGCCAGCACATGCGGTTTGATACAGGGTCGGACGAGCAGCTTGATACATTATACAGGCATAAATCATGGCAATCTGGGAATGGAATATACTGGATGAGGTTACTGTAGCCGAAGGGTTCATCGCGAATGCTGAATTCCGGGAACACTCTCACTCCACAGGATGTGCGCACATCGCGAGCATCATTTGCCGCTGGTCTTCTCTCCTGGAGTCTGTGACATTGGTGGCGAATATAGCCATGTTATAGGTACATCCATCGAGAGCGTTTGATCGGAGGCTCATCGTGTGTCATCCAGTCTATCCTGTGACCCCTGAACTGTTGAAGAGCCCGCAGGTGTCAGAGCGCTGGAGGCCATTTTTAGAAACGCCGTTGCCAAGCCGTCGAAGTGCAAGAGAAGGTACTTCGGTACCTGCCACGATCACGTGAGTCTCACTAGCACGTGACCGCACAATTTGCTGGCCCGTGCCCCTCTTTGCCCTAGACGCTAAGCGAACCCGTAAAATGGACCACACCAAAATTTCCACGTCTTGACGCCCTCAACCCAAACTTTCTCTTCGGACCACAGATCAGTCAACCACTTAGCGACACATTGAGGCAGCTTCACGCCCAAGCTTGCCCATCATGTCGTTAGTTAGCGGGGAGAAGTCGAACTTCCAGTTCATCCTGCGTCTGCTCAACACCAACGTTGACGGCAAGCAGAAGGTCATGTACGCCTTGACCAAGATCAAGGGTGTCGGTCGCCGGTACTCCAACTTGGTCTGCAAGAAGGCCGATGTCGACCTCAACAAGCGGTACGATTGCCTCCCCATCAATTCACACGAAAGAGATTTTTTTCCAGGCCTCGGAGATGGCTATTGAAGAGCCGGAGATGGAACCATGGAATTTCGGATATGGCGCGAAGGAATTGATGGAAATTCAACAGAAGGCTGACATTTCTCCCCTCACAGTGCCGGTGAGCTTACGTCCGAAGAGCTCGAGCGTATCGTCACCATCATCCAGAACCCTACCCAGTACAAGATCCCCACGTGGTTCCTCAACCGACAGCGCGACATCGTCGACGGCAAGGACAGCCAGATCCTCGCCAACGGCGTCGACTCCAAGCTCCGCGACGATCTCGAGCGCCTGAAGAAGATCCGCGCCCACCGCGGTCTCCGTCACTACTGGGGCCTCCGTGTCCGCGGACAGCACACCAAGACCACTGGTCGTCGCGGCCGGACCGTCGGTGTCTCCAAGAAGAAGGGTGGCTAAGCGTTTTGCCTTTTTACGGAACGGATTGTGGGGAGGATCAGGGTTGGCATTGCTGGACACTTTGGCTTTCGGGGGTGTTTTATGTCTCGTCATGGTTGGGGAGTGGAACAACGGCTGGATTTCATCCTCAAATTAACTGAGTACCATGCCGCTCAACGTGAGCTACGGCAAGCTTGAGACTGCAATGGACTCGGAAACCCTGATAACAAACCCTGGCATGATAGCACGACAATAAAGGAGTGAACGGTTTTGCAAACAGACGATATACCCACACGTGTTCTACCATGCTTCGTTTACTGTCTTTATTGACCGATCTGTTTATGAGAAGAGAATAGGTATTGTACCTATGCGACGGCTATGGGTAAACCAGTAACTTTTTGATGCTAAACGCCCGTGCCCTATGCATGCTTCTTCATACTGCTTCATGACTTCGTCAAGGGTATCAGAACCAGGTAAAGACTCTCAGACCTAATCCTCATGAGTGACCGCCATATCCAGCACCTCAACCCGTCCCTGACCCTTGGTCTCGTTCCCAATGAAGTCGGAAAGACCCTTGAACGCTCCAGGCTCAACAAACCCGGTGACCTCCCACTCGGACCCAACCACGTCCTGGCTCTCGACCTGCTCAACATAGCCGAGAATCCTGTCCTTCACGGTACCAGCCGCCTTGTGCTCTCCGTCCCCGTCCTCCGCCGCCGCAGGCTTGGGCCCCTTGACCGCCTGCTTGAGCACGTTGGTCGAGCACGTAATCCGCAGCTTCATGCGCGCCCGCGTGACGGGGATGGGCTGGTAGGCGATGAGGGCCTTCATCGCCTCCAGGGCCTGGCTCTTGGCGCTCTTGGTCGTCACCACGCCCGTCCACACGTGCTCCCTCTTCTGCTGCTGCTGCTGCGGCGGGGGAGGGTGCGGCTTGGCCTCCTCGGCGTCGCCCGTGGCCGGCGTCGACGTGCCGCTGTTGTTGTTCGCGGCGGGCGTTGTGGCTGCCGTCTTCTCCGCGGTGGTCGTCTGGTTGTGCGCCTGGCTGCTGAGCATGTCGAGCGCCTTCTCGATCATGCCGGGGGTGTAGACCCGTTTCGTCTGCGGGTTGACCAGCTTGCTGGCCACTATCGATATGACCTCGTTGTTTATCCTCTCCAGCTGGGCCTTGCGCTCCCCCTCGCCGACCTGTATGTCGCCCTTGTTCAGGATCTCGAGGATGATGTCGTCGGGCTTCATCTTGCCGAAGGCCTTGACTAGGTCCGCGTGGGGCGCTGTTTGGCCCTTAGAGACGTTGAGGAAGACGTTGGGGATCTGCAGGACGTTGTCGAGGTCCTTCTCGATGCCGGAGCGCCATTCCAGCACCTTGTTCTTGTAGCAGGCTATCTCGAAGCGCTTCTTGCCTTTCTTGAGGCGCACGAGGGAGACGTTTGTCAGCTTGATCTGGTTGGAGGGTTGGTTTATTTGGCGAGACATGGTGGGCGGTGCGGAAGAGTTATTGTGTAGGTGTGGTATTTAAGTGGTTGGCATAAACTTTCTGTATCTCTGTAGAAAGTTCCGCTTGGTGACGTGGGGTTTTGGACGGCGGGGTACAGCAAAATGCTTTGCTAACATAACCCTAACCCCCGTCATGGAGCCCACAAGCTGTGAGCTGGCCCTGTCGGAAGGGACTCTTGAGCATCTGTTTTAAGTGGAATATGTTCAAAATATTTATATCTTTCCACTTTGTATTTCAGGCCCTACTGTGTTGCATAAGTTACCGTTAAGGTCTCGATGGTTTCGTGTCTTGCTGTACGAGACTTCTATGTAGTCGTGACCGCTTCACGACCGCAGGTCACCTCGAGACCCTCCACCGTTGTGAGGCTGTCAAGACCACTGCGCCTGAGACGTGTTACAGTTTATACGCTGAATGTACAGCAGCTGCCTACATTGTATAGTAGGTACTAATGTGGAAAGAGGTTCGATATCTAAGGTCGTACAAGCTGTCTCTGTAACCCGTAAACCGGAGAGGTTGCCGTCGTCATAGGTGTTAGCTTATCTTACAACTGAGGGGGTTACTCGCTGATAAGCAACCTGGGGAGCAATGGAGTACCTTAGCGGCCCGCTCGTGATCTGGACAGTGCAAGCAGGCCAACCGCATCCGGTAGGTCATTGGTCATTTGTCCGTTTTCGCTCCACTTTTAGCCAGGCAAGTCCGCATGCGCCACCAGGTGGGTACGCAGTTACGTGGTTGACTGGCCAGCTCCGGACGCCGGCTATCAGTGACTCCATGTTTCACGCGGGAGCTCTTGCCTGTTCCTGGTTGTTGAGCTCTGAGCTGCACCTCCCTCCAACCTCTCTCCTCTTCCGCTCTTGACTTCCATCTCCATTTCCTCTTCTCCCTCATCCATCATCTCCGCCATCTCATCTTCTACTGCTACTGTGCCAGCAACAGTAAGAGCATATCTACACAAACCGCTGCAATGAGGATCGCAGCATCAACCGCCCTCCTCGTAGGGGCGGCCTCCGCTGCGTCATTCCAACACGACTCTCAGCATGTGCTTGGCGGTGCCTACGACGCCGTCAAGCCCGTCGCCGAGTCTTTCACTTCCTCCAAGCCCTTGAAGAGCTTCGAGGAAGCCCTCAAGGGCATGACCTCTGAGGCCAAGGCCCTCTGGGAGGAGATCAAGCTCCTCGTTCCCGAGAGTGCCTTTGACACTGGCAGCTGGTTCAGCACACCCAAGCCGCACAAGCGCCGGCCAGACCACACCTGGGATCACGTCGTCAAGGGTGCCGAGGTAGAGAAGCTCTGGGTTCAGGACTCCAAGGGCGAGAGCCATCGTGAAGTCGGCGGCCACTTGGAGAACTATAACCTCCGTGCCAAGTCGGTTGATCCGTCCAAGCTTGGCATCGATAAGGTGAAGCAGTACAGTGGCTACCTGGATGACGAGGCCAACGACAAGCATCTGTTTTACTGTAAGTCGATGTCTTCCTCTCGCTAGTCTCAGACTGGTACTGACAGTTGTATAGGGTTCTTTGAGTCTCGGAATGACCCCAAGAACGACCCGGTCGTGCTGTGGCTGAACGGCGGACCCGGCTGCTCATCCCTCACCGGGCTCTTCCTTGAGCTCGGCCCGTCGTCCATTGACAAGAAACTGAACACTGTCTACAACCCGCATAGCTGGAACCAGAACGCTAGCGTCATCTTCCTCGACCAGCCCGTCAATGTCGGCTACTCATATTCCGGCTCCGCGGTCAGCAACACCGTTGCCGCCGGCAAGGATGTCTACGCTCTCTTGACCCTTTTCTTCCACCAGTTCCCCCAGTACGCTAAGCAGGACTTCCACATCGCCGGCGAGTCCTATGCCGGTCACTACATCCCCGTCTTCACGTCCGAGATCCTCTCACACAAGAACCGCAACATCAACCTCAAGTCTGTCCTCATCGGTAACGGCCTGACCGACCCGTACAACCAGTACGAGTACTACCGCCCCATGGCCTGCGGCGAGGGCGGCTACCCCGCCGTTCTCGACGAGTCCGAGTGCCGCAGCATGGACAACGCGCTCCCTCGCTGCCAGTCCCTGATCAACAACTGCTACGAGTCCGGCAGCGTCTGGAACTGCGTCCCAGCCTCCATCTACTGCAACAACGCCTTCATGGGCCCCTACCAGCGCACCGGCCAGAACGTCTACGACATCCGCGGCAAGTGCGAGGACAGCAGCAACCTGTGCTACAGCGCCCTCGGCTGGATCAGCGAGTACCTCAACAAGCAGTCCGTCATGGACGCGCTGGGCGCCGAGGTGTCATCGTACGACAGCTGCAACTTCGACATCAACCGCAACTTCCTCTTCCAGGGCGACTGGATGCAGCCCTTCCACCGCCTGGTGCCCAAGATCCTCGAGCAGATCCCCGTCCTGATCTACGCCGGCGACGCCGACTTCATCTGCAATTGGCTCGGCAACCAGGCCTGGACCGAGGCCCTCGAGTGGCCCGGCAAGAAGGACTTCAACCGCGCCGACGTCGAGGACCTCAAGCTGGCCTCGGCCGACTCGGCCAAGAGCAAGGGCTACGGAAAGGTCAAGGCCAGCGGCAACTTTACCTTTATGCAGATCTACGGCGCCGGCCACATGGTGCCCATGGACCAGCCTGAGAACTCGCTTGATTTCTTCAACAGGTGGTTGGGCGGCGAGTGGTTCGCTCACTAGCCTGTTTCCTCTTTTTATTATCGATGTTTTTGCTATTGGACTTTGGCATTTGGGTAAACGATGAAGATTGTACTCTTAGTCCCTGTCGTTAGTTTGTTTTTTTGTTGGAATTCGAGCATATTTTCACGCAGCCTTTTCTCCTCTCCTGCAGCTGATGGAAGGATGCAGCGGTGATGTCACTAGGGATTCCTATCAGTACAACGTATCCTTAAATGTCTACGTACATATGCCAATTAGCTTACTTGAGCGAGTCCCATGATTTCCGTTGTCTCCTGAGTCTGACTTCGTGATGACATCGTATGAATCTGTATGGAAACACACCCGTCCTGAATACGCAGCATCCTGACCCCTTGTCGAATGCCACGCACGATGATACTTGCACAGTCTTTTCACTTTGAACTAAGCACCCTGTAGAAGTATGTACGGTTGACACAACGTCAATGGTAGTACAGAATTGCATGCTTGCTATTTTCTCCCCATCCCCTCGTCCTCCGCCTATAGGTATGTACACCGCGTATCCCCCCTACCACGCCCGGAATCCTCCCCTGTCAGACATCTCGATCGAGGAAAGAGAAAATCCCCGATCCCCGATCCCCGTCAGCCCCTGGCATAAAACATCGTCCCTAACTCCTTGACTGGATAGCTGCCCGCCCCCCTTAGTTCGATGATACAAATAATACCATCACAGTCCAAAAGTTCCACCCAGGTTTGTTTTCGTCCATCACCCCCCCACCCCTTTTCCCGCGACGACCGTGCACTCATAAACATTCCTCTTGAGAGGGAATCCAGAACGCCCAACACCACCTCTGACGACGAGCCCGAGAGCTAGTATTATACGACAAAAAACGTGAAAAGGTTGGGAGAGCGGCAGCCACTCCCATCACACCACTTCCTCCGCCCGACTAAGCATGCCTTGCCGGTTGGGAGGTGAGAAGAAAATAGGAGAGAGAATGGTATAAGAAGCGCAAAAAGTGAAATGCAGCAACATGAATCGAATCGTAATTGTGTGCCGTCCTTCTATCGTACAGAACAATGGCTAGTCTCGAAAGGGCCAAGCCGGAGTAAGAAGGGGCGTCATACGGCGCTGCCTCCTCGACATGGAAGTGTTGATCTCTCCCTTCAGGGGCTCGGGGTTGGTTCCTCGAGTGTGGTTGGCATAAGGTGTCGTGGACGGTGCAACTTTCGCCGGACACGTCCAAGTCGCCGCGGCCTCGTAATTTCGGTGTCAGAAGCCACCGCGCCGTCTGGTAGCTCCAGCTGTTGGTGGAGCCGAGACAAAAGTTGCCTCGAGACGGGCGCTTCGTCGTTATCGCTAGCAGTACGTGCGTGACACGGCCGGACTATTCATCCCGCCGCGTCCGTCGTAGCTGACGCCGGCGTGCACGAGGCTTTGTGTCGCCGGAAGAAATGCAGCCCGTTGATCCGGAATCGGCTCGGTTTCTTCTTAAGTGTCTGGCCGGCCTCGGGCGGTCTCAGCGTCCCGCTGTCGCGGTCATTGCTGGACTGGTCGTCGTCAACCGAGACACAGCTTGAGGTCTTCAGATCGGTACGGCTCATCGTCGACTCCGGCGCGGTGGTGATGGATTCGGGCGCCGTAACTGTTGTCACGGGTACGCTCACAGGCCGGTCCATCGAGTCCCTACTAATGACACTCGTGCCCTGCGTGCTCGGCGACAGCGGCATCTTGCCCGTCGTCGCGCTCGTCGCGCCTGACGCCCACTCGGCTGAGTAAGGGAGGGAGCTGCCCTCGGTAGTCTCACTGCAACGCTGCTTCTCAGCACGCGGCTGCCCGTCATTGATATTGAACGGATCGCTAGCGGCAAAGTCAGCAACAGTTTCGAAGGCTGTGACAAGCCCGTTGACTGCATTGTACTGGTCATTTAAGACGGGCACGTTGGCAGGCTTGTCGACGGGGTCGGCTGGGTGGGTCATGAACTCTTTCTCGGAAACGGACCGTGTTTCCAGAGTGGTCGGGGCGGAAGCAGCAAGCAATTTTTGAGTAGGTGTAGGTGGACTGGCCTTTATCTCGCTGTGGTCGGGCGTGGCGGCCATGCTCAGCGTTCCATGAGAGAATGTGCCATCCGCATTTCGTAGCAACCGGATGGCCGGATCGACCTTGCTCTCCTCTTCTTGAATCTTCATCTCGAACAACACCTTATTCACTTCCAGCTCGTCGACGCAGTATTGCATGGCGGGCATGAGGTCTGCTACGCCTTGGAACAGCGGTAGGGCAAAAAGGTTCATGAAGCCCAACTGCGCCTTGCCCAAAGAAATCATGTCCTTCTTAGGCGGTGCCATAAGTGATGTTGGAATCATGAGCTCGATCTCCATTGAAGCCTGCCTAGAGAACTCGTCGGAGAGGATATACATCCACTGGAGAGCCGCATCGTGTCGTCGAGCCTAGAGGATTGTAAGCGGCAGTTGAGAAAAATTCGATATCATGGCTCGGCTTACCACATTGCTGATATCTGCGCATTTGATGAGCAAAGCGCAAACCAAAGCCTTATGAGCTTCGATGGCTCGCGCATCCCATCCGTCTGTGCTGTTGTCCGCGTGAAATTTGTCCTGGGCGTCGCCCATCTTCTTCATATATTCAAAGTGCAGTCCCATGTCTGTGGCTAATATCGAGCTGATCATCAAATTCCGCATCTTGCAGTCATCGAATGCCGCTTGCCAATACCTCCGGAGAATCTGCGAGAACGCCGCGCAGTGAAAGGACTCCAGGACAGAGCGGTCGTTGTAAAGTTGCGCAAGTGGCGCGTTAAGCTTCGTCAGGAAGCCATTATTCACACCGGGATGGCCGACATCGTGGCCAATAGCGGTGATCAGCAATGTGAGCGCCTCAAAGGGTTCTATTAGACCTGCGCTCGCCGATTTCTTCGGTGCAGCAGGCGATGATGGAAAGGGTGGCAATGCGCCGATACGGACGAGGAAATTGAACGTGGCCTGCAAGACGTCCACGACATGCCGAAAGTTGTGATACGGCACAAAGTTATTGTACGCAGCCCTACATGCAATCAAGAAGCTGTGGAGTTGTTCTGGAAGGTGTTAGCTACGTGCAAGCAACGGATCCAGACAGGGGGGGAAGTGTCAGTGAGGACTCTGCGCGCACTCACCTGTTGGTATCCGCCATCTTTCCAACTCCCCCATGGAGAGCGCATGCTCGAACATGACAGATGATGCCACGATCATCTCGTCGTCCGAAAAGTCGTGAGCGCAAAAGTGCCAACTCCCAACGGCCTCAGCTATTATGCTTCGTCTCTCGGCGGGTATCGAAACCTTGATATTGATGCGTTCGTCCTTGCCGATGTCAATGCGACAGATCCGGCTCATCAGATTCGAGACCATCGCCTCGCGGAGATACGCGAACGGCTTCTCCTCGCTAATGCCGACCCAGGATCGCTTCCGACCTCGTTGCACCTCCAGCATCGCCTTCTGTTCTCGTGCAGCATCCCGGTGCGCGCGATATGCGTGAACTTCGAGGTTTGTTATGCACTTAACATTCATTGGACTTGCCATGACGTCAGTTGCGCCCAGGTCGAGACATTTCTTGAGCATCCTCCGATTGGCAATTCGCTCCTGGCTCGAGGACCTTGCCTGTAACTTCCGGTGTGCTATCGCGTCGCAAGAGCCCTCTGTTGTTTCGGAAGAGCTGGAACTCTTTTCGATATCGTTGCCGCCGACCGAGGTTGGGAAGGTAACGATAGGAACAGGAACAACAAGGTTCGATAGGTTTCGTAGTTGAGATTCCGAGACAATTCTTTGCAGAAGCGCAAGACCGTAAAGATCCTCCTCGTGGTCCTCGTCCTCGTCTATCGGCGGAGGCGAGTGCGGAGACGGCGTGCGGGATCGTAACCGCTCGGGGATTCGGTCGTCGTAGGGGGTGTCTATCAGTATGAGTGTCGGCTTCAGCTCAACCATGGAGACATCTTGCAGACTGAGCCACTGTTGCATGCAGACGGCCCCTTTGCTGATAAGGTGGACTTTGCCAAGTCAGTCAGGTCACTGTTATGTTGACTACGGCCGTGGCATGTTGAACTAACCTTCTCCAAAAACATTTAGCAAATGTTTTACATTCTCCGCAATATGCGTCGATTCCCACAGGGCATCCACGGCCGTTGCATTGCCGTCCGAGCTACTCAACCGCCTGTCTTTCTTCACCTTGCAATCAACGTAGAGAACATTGCATGTCCCTGGTTCCATGGTGGCTTCGCAAGGCGACCAGTCTTGCGACTAGCTATGCCTTTGCCACACAGCGGTCGAGACCACAAAATGCTTCCAGCAATCCAATCTGGTCGAGTCGAGTTGGCGGTCTTGGAATGTTACTCGGGTCCAGACCCGTCGAGAATCGAGACGTTTGTCTACAAATAGCCGTGGTTGATATCGCGCGGTCCGGGAAGGCGTAGACAAAACCAGAGGTAGAATATTGGCCGCCTATCGAGTCTTGTACCACTTAGTCGTCGAGGTAACACCGGTCATGGAGAAGGTGCTCCCAAACACAACAGGTTACCGCGTTGGAAGAGAAGACAACCCTCTTGGGGCGGGGGATTCTGTCAATCGCACCAGCGTCTAGATGTCTTGGTCGAGTGGAGTGTTGACGACAGACACGCAAGCTAAGGTCGATTCCGGCGAGTTTCCCAGCGCGATGGGGATCTTGACGTCGACGGACTCCGAGAAGGGTGTGCGAATCGGCAAAGCAACGGTTCTGGAAGAGTGCGATGGTTAATAAACTTCTATGATGTCGAAGCTATACTGCCAGGAGTGCGATGCGATAAGTGCCTGGAATCAAGTCGAAGGATACTCCACAGGGCAAGCAGAACTAAAAAGGCAAGGAATGAAGAAGACGTGATTTGGTGGGTAAGACAACTTGGAAGTTAGGTAAGAAGGACCTGAAGGTGGTGAATGTGGTGTAAAGTACGGAATTCGCGGGAGAGAGCCGTTTAAGGGTCGAAGATTTGAGACCCTAGAGAGATCGGACAAGGCGATATGGCCAAGGCGGGCGCATCTGGTGTGCCAGTGTGCTTTGGCTCAGGCTCAGACTTGAGCTGGACTCGACTTGGGCCTAATCGTCGCTGAGAGGGAAGGTGTGCCCCGGGGGGGGAGGGAAGAGGGGACGCTTCTTTCGCGCTTCAAGGTCCATAGCAGAAGAGTCTATTAACAAGCTATTTGCTTACCCGGAGTCGAGGGAGATGTGGGCTGGTTCCCTTGATCAATCGCACTCGGATGAGGAAGCTACTCGCAAGCGCGATCGTCGCTATCGTTTGACTCGGCAGAGTCTACTGTGTACTGTGTAATCGGCGTGGGTCGCAGATGCTCCCACGGCAGAGGACAAGAGAGCAACAAAGTGATTAGAAGAGCGATACCGCTACAGAAGGCAGAGAAGAAGGGCAATAGAAGAAGGGCTCTATAGGTGGAAAGCGAAGAATGAGGGCAAGAAAATGGAGTGCCGAGCATCGAGAAACTCTCCGACTCTGCGACCAAAAAGACGGGAGAAGGCGAGGTGTGGATGGTCGATGAATTCAATTGGATCGTCCGACCACCATCAAACATGCATCGCAGAAGCACCCTATGGTTCTGGTGTTTCGTGCAAAGTGACCGCCTTAACTCTTGCTCTTTCTCTGGAAGCAAAACACGCACCAATGCCGTGTTTCTGGCAACTTCAAACGAGAAACAGGTCGACGATGAAGATGCCAGTCAGAGAGCAGCCACAGTCCACAGTCCGCAGTCCCAGAGCACTGTTGGAACGACCGAACAAGGGGAAGGTGCGATGGCAAGGATGGGTGCCAACCTTGCACACCTGGAAGGTGGGTGGGGCTGGTGGGGGAATGCCAGAATGCCCCTGCCGTGCTAGCGTGCTAGACTGCCAGTGGGAATCGCGGAGGGAGAGCAGGGAGTCGCTGGTTGGACGAAGGCGTGATTGCAAGTGGGTCGCAATCGAGGTTCCAGCTTCTGGCAGGCTTCGCGAACAGTCATCGAAGCCTGCAGCAAGCTTCGAAACGCCTCTTGTGCAAGCCTTGTTTGGTTGATGATCTTTAGCTCTTACTTAGAAACCGCCCGCCGTCAGCCAGTCAGCGTCTTGATCATGGAATTAGATTCAAGACCACAGCTTGACCAGGCAAGCAATTAGCCCCCCTCAGTGCCCTTCATATCTCCTTGTACAGACCCTTCTCGACGTTATTCGCGATGTGCACAGGGACGTCCGCAGGCTAGAGAACCGGTTAGATCCCTACAAAACCACTTGGGTTATCTCCTACCAACCACATCCCTCTACCAGACTACCACAGTAGGCAAACCCAACCTCGAGATTAGCGCCATCAACGCTAGGATCTTCGCCTCGGACTTTGCAGCCGTCCTTCATTCAACCACTTCGCATGTGCAGACCGGAGAGGTACACATGTGATGGTTCCAGTATTCTTTGCCAATGATTTACCTATCTCGGATATCAAGATGACAAGATACGGCCAGACGATGAGACGATGAGAGAGAACAGAGGCTAGCTACTACGGATGCTATCTTGTTCGAGCTCGATAACCCTATACCACAAGGTACCTCCTTGATGGTTAAGAAGGAGGGGCGCTGTATACATGTCACGATACAGTGCAGCTCGAAATGTTTTGGGTGGGAGCGTCTATCGCACACGGCAGGCCGATCGCACGTCGCAAACCTGAGGTATCGCGCATCGACTGTACGATTCATCAAGGTACTGCGTCCCTTATGACGCGGGCGTCCAGGTTCTGTTACCTGTTACCTGTCCAGCTGTCCTCCCTGTATGAGCGAGGCTCTGGTAATTGCCAACTCGAAATTCAGCCCTTGGCTGACCCAACCCTTCGACTCCGTCGATGGAAATGGAAAGATCACCATCGCGTCAGGGGTAGCAGCGCCCTCTGCGCTGGGGCCGGCAGTCATCCATTCTCGTCATTGACTCGACACCCTTGCTCACACCTTCCTAATCTCTCCATCAAGCTCCGGGTTCGCTCCATCATATCCACCGCAGCTATTACACAACAAGTCCACGAAGACATTAAGACAGGTCCATAATTGGACGCTCGTGACTCCCCGAATTCGATAGAGGGGTTGACCTGGCAGTTTGAGCTAACTTTTTGCCGAGGCCGGTATATGTGCGCCGCGCCCAATTTATTTTATTCTGGAAGTTTATTCTGGAATGGCAAGCAGTTTAGCCTGCATCTTCTGTGGTCCAACCCCGGGCGAACCACATACTACTCCGTGCACAACCTACCAATTCTACAGGCAACCATCACAGACACTGTTGTGGTTGATAATATAGACGGGCGACCTATCACACGCGCCGAAGATGATGCCGGCGTCGCCTTGAGCCTGTGAAGAACTGATGAGCGGGGGGTCTCACCGAACCACTGCACCGCACCGCATCCACCATCTCCATTCGAGATGTTCTTGGCCTTGCTATTCGTTTATGGTCCCTGGAATGATGTATGATTGCTTCTAGAAACCCAGATTCCACGTCACGTCATCTGTCAGAAATGCTCGTGTCTCTGGAAGGACGGGAATGGCCCGTAATACTCGTCTCACAACGTGAAACAGTGATTTCTTATTTACTGTCAACGAAACGCCGGTACACGATGCATGTCAGAACTCTTGAACTAAAAGGAGTCGGAACGCGTTCCGGTCATCATCACTCCGGATCGTCCGCATACTGGGACTCCGTCGTCGCACCTTCGGCGGTAGCCTCGTGACCCGCGGCAGCCTCCTGCTCTAGCTCCTTAAGTCGCTTCTGCCCTTCTTCCGTCGTAGCATCAATGAGTTGCTCCTCCAGACTGAGGATACCGGCCTGTAAATCATAGTCAGCAACACAATCACGATCAGACGAACTAGAAGGCATGATCAACTCACCTCGCCGAACAACCCAACCAATTCCTCAGCCTCCTCAACTTTCATCCGTCCGAGCACCTTGTTGACCTCGTCCAAGCTCCCCGTCTCAAGCGCCTTGCGCATCTCAGGCTTGAACCCCTCGTATATCTTCCTCTCCTCGCTCCCCTCCTCCGGGATCCGGATGTTGATCACCGTCCCCGGCTCGACGGCGTGCAGCTGTATCTGCTCCACGCCTTCTCCCCCCTCTCCCCCCTCCGCCGCGCGCTGCGCCTTGATCTCCGCCGTCCGCGTCTTGATCTTACCGTACGTATCCTGCACGTCCTTGTAAAAGACGTCGCGCGCCTGGTGGCCGGGCGTCGTGATCCGCTTGAAGAACAGCGCGACGCCGTCCCGCCCCAGAGCGCGGCAGTACTGTAGGAGTAGTGCCTGGTGCACGCATTGTCTGGCATAGCTCTCGCGGCCCTCGAGCTGGGCGTTGAAGGCGAGGATCAGCAGTCCGTCCGTCTCGCGCTCCGTCAGGATGTGCGGGTGTGACGATAGAAAAGTGAGGGATTCGCGGTAGGACTCTGGGGCAATGGCGGCGAACTTGAGGGCGTCGGGGGAAGCACTGATTTCCTCGTCGTCGAGGTCGACGTCGTGTTTGCTGGCGGCGGCGGCATCGTCTTCGGCCTTTGAGCTAGAAGCAGATGACAAGGGCGCTGCGGCCGAGAAGCCCGGGTTGAGCAGCTCGACGGCTTCTTTCTTGGACTCTTCCGGTTTCGACTTATTGACGTGGGAGCTGTCGAAGCCGGTGTGGATGCTCTCGCTTGTGATCTTGCTGTGCTCCTGCTTCTCGAGCTCGTCCAGCTTCTGATGCAGCTCCTTCTGCAGATCCTGGACTTTGGTAAGGTGGTCCTCGATCTCGGCTATCATGCCGGCGTACCGCTTGTCCTGCTCGACCATCTTCTCGTCCAGCGCCTTGTTCACCTGGTCCAGCAGGGTAGCCATCATCTTGGTGTAGCTAGGCAGCTGCTCCTCGGATGCGTGTACGCCGGCCGGCCGCGGTGGAGGCTGGTCGTCCTTGGGGTCGAGCGAGGCAGCCGACTCCATGACTGCCTGGAAGGCGACCTCGCCCGGGTTGCGCGTCTGGGCATCGGCAGCGTGGGCCTTGAGAGAGGAGAGTAGAGAGGAGATGCGCTTGATCAGGCTGTCGTTTATGATGCGCTCGTACTTCAGGGTCTCGATCTGGTGCTTGCGCTGCTGTCGCTCGGCGTGGATCTGGTTCTGCTTGGCGCGGATGAAGGACCGCTTGTCCACGTTGGGGTGCACTTCGATGTCCGAGTCATCGCTGAGCTCCAGAGCATCCCACTTGCTGTAGTCGACAGGCATGTTTGGCTAGAGCTAGGAACCCAAACTAAAGTCCAGGTATTTGCCTTACACAGGAAGAAATTTCACTGGGTCGATGCAATCTCATGTCGTGAACAAGCTTGTTTATTTTGGATGGAGGGGTAGCTGAACTTTGGGATCTCGGAGTGGGGTCGTGCTGGTGGAAGTGCATCGAAGCTCCAACCTCTATTCTCCATATGTAACCCTAACCCTTTGATTGCTTCTTATCACTTACACCGTGACGGCGACCAGGCCACTACCACTAGTGCCTCACCTCCCTCTTGTCCCAGCTCTCATTGTACAGACCATACTCGACCAGCGCCCTGCCATGATCCTCCTTCCTTATACCAATTCCTCCTACTTGAGATTCAGTCGGACCCATCCTCTTCAATCCGTGATACTCCCCGGCCAACCTGGTAAACACATCCAAAGCATTATTCCTCCCAATGTCCACCAGATCCCTCCCATTCATCTTGACATACTCATCAAACCACACACTCCCGTTAGGAATGCTCTCGAACGGATAGTCAATAGCAAACATCACCGCCCTGACCCCAACCTCCTGAACAGCACACATCAGCGCCGGCGTCGAGAAATGCCCGGACGTGGTGATAAACAGCTGACTCCCAAAGTAATCCCTCACGCACCTATCCTTCCGCATCGGCATATCCGCGAACCGCGCCCGGTTCAGCTTGTGATCGATCCTGTACAGATCGTACGGAATCTGCTCCCCCATGTGGCCCACCACAATCTTCAGCTTCGGGAACCGGTCCAGCACGCCGCTCGTCACGATGCCGAGCACATGCATCGCCACCCGCTGCGCGTATCCCAGGGCCGAAAACTCCAGCCACGGCCTCCCCTTCCACATCATCTCGTGTATCGGCCCGGCCGCGGCACGAGGGTGCACATAGACCGGACAGTCCAGCCTCTCGGCCTCGGCCCAGAACGCATCGTACTCCTCCGAGTCGTAGAATATCATCCCCTCCTTCCCCTCCGCGTCCCTGCACGTCTGGAAATCATTGACCATAACGCCCACGAACCCCTCCTTCCCCTCAAAGCACCTCTTCAGCTCCCCCGCCGCAACGGCCGGATCGTGCATGGCCACAGACACCATGCCCGCGAACCGGGCCGGGTTGCGCGCGACCTCGGCGGCCATGCGGTCGTTCGCCAGCGCCGCCAGCGCGGCGGCGGAGGCCGGGTCCGCCTCGCCCTGCGCGCCGGGGGACGACAGCGACAGCACCATGAGGTCCACGCCGTTCTCGTCCATCTGCTGCAGCCGCGTGCCGTGCACGTCCATCAGGTTGGCCGCCAGGTCGCCGCCGATGACGCCCTTGGGCGCCAGCGTGGTCGGGTCATAGGCCTTGAAGTTCTCCGGGATGGCCCATGCTTCTTCTAGGGCGATTTTGCCTAACATTGTGAGGTTTGTTTGTGTGTATGATGAGGAGATCTTGTGGTGTGTGAATAGGGGTGACGAGAGGAGAGAAAACTGGAAGAGCTGTCAAGAACAGATAACGGAAACGAAGAGAAGAGGAAGACCCCTTGGTAATTAATGCTTAACCATCGGGATATCTCCAAGCCTAGCCCCATGACGGAGTTTGGCATGTCGAGTTGTCGAATTGTCGATGCCGAGTTGCCCCTTACTCCGCACCTGGTCCAACCTCTGTAGCTCACCATCCAGCTTATCTCCCCGGCCTCCCCGCACGCCTCCATCTGCCGGCAAACCGTGCAAGAGCGGCAAGTCCCAGATTTCCAGATCCGGTGTGTCGTAGACGTTTGACGGGGAGATAATACTCACTAATATTGGCTTGTGCCGGTACGGATTATCTCTACCTGGACAAAGGCGCCTACGTGTTATGAGCATGAGACGTCATGATTGTCATAGCTGGCTAAGCCATCATAGTAGAAGCCTCCCTCTTACAGTAACAAAGCAAGTCATCAACATCCACGCCTCCGTCCACTATACACGACCCTCCATAGCGCCGGATATCATCACAAACACACGTGAAAACCAGCAGATAGCAAAATCACAGAACACCCCCATACGGTTCAACGGCATCAGCTCTTTCCGCTCTGCTGTCCCTCCACAAAGTTCAGCGCCTCCTCAGTAGGCACACAGTCAATGGTACTGTTCTTGTTCCGGAACAAGACGCCGTAGCACTTGTCCGCGATCCGCACAATCTCCGGCCGGAACGTGGTGCAGATGAACTGTGTGCCAGCCTCCCGCGAGATCGTCTCGAGCAGAGCCGCCACCGCCGTGCGGTACTGTGCGTCCAGGTTGGCGTCCACCTCGTCGAAGATGACCATAGGGCTGGCCTCGGCGGCCTGGATGGCGAAGATGAGGCAGAGGGCGCATAAACCTAGGTGTGGGAGTTAGATCAACGGCCGATACTGTCAAAGCTGCGAATATGTGACTTACTCTTCTGACCACCGCTCAGCTGCTGAATCTTCTGCTGCTCATCCAGAGTCTTGGAGTTGAACGAGACACTGATACCGACGCCAGTGTAGTTCTCCACACCACCGCGCGGTTCCTCGTCCGAATCCTCGGGATCTTGACGGCGGTCCGCCCGCCGCTGGATAACGAGACGGCCGTGGCCGGCTGGGACGAGACGCTCGAAGATGTTGGCGAACTCGCGCGAGACCTGCTTGAAGGTTCGCTCGATCTGCTCGTCCTTGACCTGATCTAAATGCGCAACCAGCTCCTCGATAGACTTCTGCGACGTATCGAGCTCCTTTCTGCGCTTCAGCAGCTGGTCTTGCTGCGTCGTGAAGCTGTTGTACTGCTCGAACGCCTTCTTGTTGACGTGCTGGTACTTCCGGAGCGCCTCGTTGACCTTCTTGAGCCTGGCAGTGATCTGTATATCCTGTGTCAGCACGTGTTCATGGTGTAGTTGTACAGGCACCAAGACTTACCGATTCCGGCTTCATGCGCTCGTACTTCCCAAATGCCTCCTCCGGTAAGACACCGAGTTCCCGGATATTCTTGGCAGCTTCCGCAGCCTGGCTCGTCAGAAGGGCCTTCTTCTGCACGTTCTTCTCGATCCGCCTCTGCTGCTTCTCGATCTGCCTCGCAAGCTCCTGCTGATCCTGTTCCCTCTGCGCCTTCTCTTTCTCGAGGTCAGCAATATCCTTGCTCAAGCCGTCTACCCGGGCTTGGATCGCGCGAATCTGCCTCTCGATCTCGTCTGCGGCTTTCTGCGCCTTCTTGAGCTCCTTCTGGGCGTCCTGGTAGCTCCCGCTGCCGCCAACAGCAGCTGTGTTCTCGAAGGCTGCGCTGCTGAGCTGGTCCTCCTGCGGGTGCAGGTTCTGGTTAAGCTCTAGCTCGAGCATGCGTTTCCGACCCTCGAGTTCGCGGCGCTTCGCGCTGACCTCATTCCACTTCTTGTGTAACTGCGTTGCCTGTTTGTCAAACTCCTCAAGCTGACGCTCCTCGCCTGCCGACAGCGCTTTCTTAAAGTCCGAGGCAAGTTCTGCTTCGTGAGCCGCGAGAGTATCGGCGAAGTCTTTCATGTTCTTCTCGGCCACGGCGTGGCGCTCCATTACGGATGCCAGATGGTCTTTCTGCCTCTCTAGCTGATTGGTTTTGTTCCGCAGCTCCGCTTTCAGAGGTTCGAAGCCGTTGTCCACCTGGCGCATCTTCGCCTCAAGCTTCTGGAGCTCGCCCATGGCACGGGTGATCTCCTGATCCTTGATCTCGATCTGCCTGCGAATGCCGTCGGCCGAAGCAACGTGAGCCTCGAACTGGTCGCGCCACTTGTTGACATTTCGAACTGCTTCCAGGCGTGACCTCTTCGAGTCGATGTAGCCTCCAGTCATGGCACCTCTCTTGTTCGTTGTGTCACCCTCAGGTGTAATGCCGTCCACGCCGTGACTCCGCGCATATTGTGCCGCTACGGTGAGATTAGGGCAGACAATCGTCCTGCCAAAGACTTGCTGGAAGGCCACTTCGTACTGGGGATCGTAGTTGATTTTGCTGATGAGGGGGACGGCATCTGAAGCGCGCGGCAGGTTGGCGTGCCTTTGGCGCAGTTTATCCAGAGGCATGAACGTAATTCGTCCTCCGGCCGATTTCTGTAGTGCGTTGACCAAAAATGTGGCTGTCTCCGCGGTATCGACAACATAATGGAAGAGACTCGTGCCTGCCACCTGCTCGACCGGTATACGGTAGGCCTCGGGTACGTCCATCAGCTCAGCGAGGGTCCCGTAGGCTCCAGGAATGTCATGCTCTCGCTTCAGCCGGCGGATGGTCGCCAGACCTCGCGATGTCATGCTGTCCATCGCATGCGACAGGTCTCTCTCAGCCCGATCCCGCTCTTGACGGCAATTGGATATGACAGAGTCTAGCTTTTCGTCCTCTCGTCGCAGCCGCCTTCTCTCCTCGTTGAGTTGATCCAAGACCTCCTGGGCCTTGTTCAGCTCCTCCGCGACAGAGGCGCGCTTTTCGCCATAGCCATCCAGCTGGGCGCGAAGCTGTGCAATTTCTTGCTCCAGATTGACGATACTCTGTTGGACACTTCTGACCTCCTCTTCTGCGTCTAGACGCAGAGCTTTCTGTTTACTGAGAGAGAGGTTGAGCTCATCAATCTCCTTCTTGAGCCACGCATCTCGTTCCGCCTTACTCCTGAATTGCGAGCTCCGGGTCTGCTTTGTGAAGAGACGCGTTCGTCCTGCCTCGGCGGCATCCAGCTGCTGCTTGACTTTGGCCTCCTCTGCCTTTCGCTTCTCAAATTCAGGAATAAGCTTGGCCAGCTCGGCCTCCTTGGCCTGAATCTGCCGCCGGACCTCCTTCAGCTGAGCTTCCTGTTGGCTCTGTTGCTGCTCTCGAGAATGTCTATTCTCGTCCAGGTGCTTTGCTTTGAGTTCCGCTTTTGCCCTTGTCTTGGCGATATCGCGGCGATCTTCGTCCAGCTGGCGTCGTTCGATGGTAAGGAGTTCCATTTGTTGTTGCAATTCTTGGAGCGTCCGTTCCAGTTTGGCGATTGCCTTCTCCCCGGCTTGGAACGCCTGCCGATCCTTATTCGAGGCGCCCGTACCATCGAGTCTCGCTTCCTCAATCTCAGCGAGCTTCTCGGCGACCGCCTCCTGCTGTTGGTGATGATACGCGTACTCAAGGCAGCGCCTCTCCCTGTCCTTGTCCTGGAAACCTCGGAGCTCCTCCTTCTCCTCTTCTAGCTCGCTGAGGCGGTCCTTGATGTACTCGAGCAACTCATCGATCTTCTCTCGCTTATTGTTCGTTTCGTTCATGATCTTGAGAGACTCGGTTCGGCGCTCCTCATAGACCTTGGTACCCGCGATCTCTTTCAGCAAGTTGAGTCGGTCGGACTCCTTCATATTCGTCAAGGCGGTAACACGGCCTTGAGGGACGATATAGTATGGGTTCGCTTTGGAGAAACCGGCTGACTCGAGCAGCGACGTAATGTCCTGCCTGGTCACGACCTTCTTGTCCAGCGAGTATTCGTCCTTCTTCAAGCCGATCGTCCTGCGAATGGTGACTTCCTCACCATGGCCGGGGAACCGAGTATCGGCGTTGTCGAAGATGACCTCAACATACGCAGACATGACAGCGGAACCAGACCCTTCGTGCAACAGTCCTTGCCGCTCTTCGCGGGTCATCTGGGTGTAGGCATCGCTGAGGACGAATCGGATAGCTGCGAAGAAATTGCTCTTGCCGGAGCCATTGCGTCCAACAATAACGTTCGTTCCAGGGGAGAAGGGCTCAATGATGGTTTGATCCTTGTAGCTGTGCGAAAGTCAGCGCGCGTTAAGAGGGCAGGCTTGGTCAGCAGGAAGAGCTCTACCTTTTGAAGCCCTGAATGATGATCTGTTTGATAAACATCTCGCCGACAGTGCAGTCAAGGCTACAGCTTGACAATATCACAAAAAAACTCCTTGTCAGAGACTAGACTCAGGGCAGAGGCGGGAATGCCGGTATCGCCGGCTGTCTTGGGAGGATGAGCGAAGTCGTCGCAGATGTTTTGGCTCTGGCGGCGCAATCACGTCTGGTAAATTGAGGGGAGCCCAGTCGACGCGTCGCGCTGCGATGGGAAGAAAGTGGGCTCGAGCTCATTTTTTATCCACAAGTCACATGACTTGGTAGTGACGCGATTAGATCTCCCATCTCTCTCGGTACATACGAGACACTTGGTACCTCATGCACGGGATGAACATCCGCGTAGACTTGTTCATCAAACTCTTGATGGTTATGTCCATTCGCAGTTTCTAACCTCTCTACCGTCACTATATGGGAGCTGAATCCACGAGCTGTGCATGTTCTTCGACGTCGTGAGCCCTAATGTCAAACGGAGCTCATGCCATTTGAAACATGTGCATTGCAGGTTCCACGGTACATGTGTACATCCCTCGCAGCACAAGAATGAGTGAGGCATGCCTTTCACAAGGACGTCTCAGGGAAAAATCACGTAGCAACATAGAAACAGTTCCAATCTGATGTTCCTCCGAATAGGAGGACCGTACCAGGCTTCGTTGAAGAACCTTACCAATACGCGCATGCCCGCTGTCGTGATGAAAGGCTGAAGGCTGGCCCGAGTCCGAAGTCAGCAAACCATGTTTGATATCGCCAAGACATGGTTAAGTGCGGCCCTAAGCGGTGATCGACACTGTAGCTGCACCGGGCGTCACAGCAGGTGCATGGGCCATTTCACGCTGAGGCTGGACACAAGAAACTCTTGCTCGAAGTTGAAGAACTTTGGGCTGGACCTTGTTGCCAGAGAGCCAGTTGAGGGCTGTCTTGTAGCCAGCAATCCGAGTAAGGGAGCGCGTCACCTACCCACTTGGTGAGCTTAGCTTGTCCTGAAGGGCTGGAGCCAGGCTCCGAATCACCGGCATCGACTATGCTGCCACTCGGGACGCGGATCTGTTGGAGAGAACTGAGCTTTCGAGTATCCTAATGCAATACGGAACATGTGGCAAAGCCAGAACTCCGGAGGCCAGTCAAGCCAAGATATGGTTATCCACACCTACCGCACTAGCATTATTCGCCTTTGTACCTCCCTAAGAGAGCGGCTGCGTATAAACTCGTGATGCTCGGATGACGCGGACAGCATGTACACTTTACTCTTTCACGTACCTGCTACTTGAAATGGAAGTCTAGAAGAATCTGGGCGGTCAGAGGTATTAGGCAGAAGGAACTCCACGAAGTGAAGGGGATACAGAGAGGGCCAAGGTATTTTGCTGGCAGCCACCTTCCTGGCATTCAAGTATGTCACAAATGGCAGGATGTTCAAGAAAACCAACAACATGAGCCCAGTACTCGTCCTCTTTTGTGTATGTATGTGCATCCAGGTCCCAGCTGTGTTTTGTAGAATAGTTCGATCTAAATAACTCTAGATATCGATGACCAGCGGCGACCGATTCAAACGAGAAGGGAATCGTCGAAAAAGAAAACAAAAAAAAGGCAAGGCCGCAGGGAGATGGACGAAAAAGCATGGACATTTGGAGCCACAAAAGTGGGTCAAAGGCAAGAATGACAGGGTAGGACATTGCAAAGAAATGGCGCTAAGAGATTAAGCGAGACGCGGGTGCTGGGGAAGGAACCGTTGGGAGGTCGTCTCAGACGTGTATAAAAATACTGCAATATTCGTATAGAAGCCCGGCCTGCCCTCCACCCGACTTTTCGACTGCACTTGTTACCTGTCCCCCCGTCGACCTCCGGCTTTGCAGCCTTTCCATTCAGGCACAAATCCACACCGCAGCATCCACACCACTGTACAGCGCCACCTCGGCCAATCACTGCAACCGCGCACTACAATATTCCCAGCAATTGCGCCTTATCCTGCGTCGTATTGCCTTAAACTTCGGTTCACCTTGCACTCGCCGAGCTCACCTTGAAACTATCGCGACTTTCTCCACTATTTCAAGCCGCGTCATTCAAGCCCTGTGCTTTCTCACATCATCCGCTTGGACGTCACCGGAGCATAAGTCGCCTCGTACTTTCCTTAAGAGGGCACATTTTCTCCAACAAGGCCTGTATTACTGCAACAACATCTCGGTGCCCCACACGTGACTTCCCCTATTCCCCTTCGTGTAAGTCATTCACTACATTCTTTTCCTTTTGGGAGTCCTTTTTTTGCAGTTTACCAGTCAAGCAAGCGTCTCCCCTTCCTCCATACACATTCACGGTCGTGAACATGCGTCATAGAATATGCCTGTCCTTCTTGGGGTTTACGAGATTTGTTATACATGTCCCCATAGCTATTACTTGGTCTATAACGCAACGCATATATACCTAATTCCATAAGGCCGTCACTAAGTTTTCTGTAGGACCATGTCACGTGGACAGTGACGACCTCTGAGCCATCATCTTGACATGAAGCAAAGATGGCGTCCAGGCTTGATCGGCTTGTTACCATCCTCGAGACGGGGAGCACCCGGCTCATCAGGGACACTGCTGTCAACCAGCTAGCTGATTGGCAAAAGACACACCCTGAAGAGTTATTTAATATCCTGTCTCGAGTCGTCCCGTACCTCCATCACAAGGATTGGGAGACCAGGAACACCTCCGCCAAGGCCATCGGAAAGATTGTTGAGCATGCGCCGCTCTATGATCCCAACGAAGGCGAGGCCCCTAAAGAGGAGGTGCCAAAAAGTGAAAATTGGTTCGTTAAGAAGGAAGAAGATACCAAGGACCACGCATTCGCTAGGGACGACTTTTACAGGCTCGACACTCTCGAGATACACAACGTGCTGAAGTATGGCAGAGAACTGCTCAGAGGTGGCCCTGTTGACTACGCTCTCGCTTCTCTGGACCCCCAAGCCCGACTAGAGCACCAGAAAAAGACTCTTAACGGACGGCTCGGCCTGCTGGGTCGTCCTTTCCACGATGCGGAGATGCCCATCATCTCGGATAACCACAGTCCTTCAAGTCCCCCGGAACACAACGGCAGCAACGGCGCTAATGGGTATGGCCGACAAGACAGCTTGAACGGCGCCACCCAGAGCCAAAATCCAGAAGAGTCCGGTCTAAGCACACGACAGCTCAATGTGCTCAAGAGAAAACGCAAGCGGGAGGCCCAGAAGGCTGCGCAAGGAAAAGCCGGATTCGGTGATCTGTCGATTCGGCGCACGACTACCGCTGGATCAGAGGGGTTTGCTGATGATCTTCCCATGGGCGACGGAGGTGCCAAGAGCAATGGGAAGGTATCGGAATACTTCAACTTAGAAAGGCCGGGCGACGTCGACGAAGACAGCAAAGTCGTCTCCGAGTTCAAAGGTCCGGTTCTCCCTATCAAATCAGAACTAGAAGCGGATGAAGTCATTGAGGGAACCGAGTGGCCATTCGAGCGCCTATGCGAGTTCCTCAAGATCGACCTCTTTGACCCGATGTGGGAGACGCGCCATGGAGCGGCAATGGGTCTGAGAGAGATCATCAGGGTTCACGGCCAAGGAGCCGGAAGGATGAAGGGGAAGTCCCGCACAGAAAACGATGAACTGAATCGCGCATGGCTAGACGATCTCGCTTGTCGTCTGTGCTGCGTCCTCATGCTAGACAGGTTCACAGACTACTCCTCCGACACCTCGGTTGCTCCCATTCGCGAATCCATAGGACAGACACTTGGTGCTGTATTGAGACATATCCCAAAAGAGTCTGTCTACGCAGTCTATCGCATTCTATTTCGGATGGTCATGCAAACCGACCTCCAGCTCGACCGACACATTTGGGCCATATGCCACGGCGGCATGATCGGTCTGCGCTACGTTGTTGCTGTCCGGAAGGACCTGCTCCTTCAAGATGGCGACATGGTCGATGGCGTTGTTAGTGCCGTCATCAAGGGCCTTGGCGACATGGATGATGATGTGCGTTCGGTCAGTGCCGCAACACTCATTCCTATGGCCAAGGAGTTTGTGTCCCTGCGTCCTGGCGCACTGGATGAACTCATTCACATTGTCTGGGAGAGTCTTTCTAATCTTGGAGACGATCTAAGCGCCTCGACTGGAAAGATTATGGATCTGTTAGCCACCTTGTGCAGCTTTCCCGAAGTACTGGAAGCCATGAAGCTGTCGGCCGCGCAAGATGAGGAGCGGTCTTTCAGGCTGTTGGTTCCTCGACTATACCCCTTCCTTCGCCACACAATTACCTCGGTCCGCCTCGCCGTGTTGAAGGCTCTCATGACTTTCGTCAATCTTGGAAGCGAAGCCTCACAAGGCTGGCTAACAGGAAGGCTCCTCCGGCTGATATTCCAGAATATCCTCGTGGAGCGTGACCGAGACACCCTCAAAATGTCTCTCGAGCTTTGGACCGCACTCGTCAAGTGCCTGGGCGACAACCCTGCAATTCTTGCTGACGAGTTTGAGCCGCACATCGATGCACTTATGCAACTTACCCTGCATCCCATCGGTGTATCGAGAAACCCACTGCCGATGAACGCCACTCTCTTCTTGAAACCCTCCGGAGGCACGTACTCGATGCCTGGTGGTGTCACTGCTACGGCTGCAAGGCGGTCGTCCCCGATAGAAGGCGGAGAGAGGGCTACGAAACGTCGGAGGAAATCCACCAAGGTTGATGATGTCCCTACATCTACTCATTCTCACGACGTGGATGGCCACATGATGCAAGGAGATGTTGATCTAGTGGGGATGGATGTACTGGTGCGGTCTCGAGTCTCAGCAGCTAAGGCAATGGGCCTCGTCATGTCTCTCGTCCCAGCGGAGAAACTAGGGTCGTACGATGCCAGCGTTATCCCTGGTCTCTCATCCGCCTACTCATCCACTCAACTCACGGCGGCCGTGATCATCGAAGAATACGCCAATAACTGCGCCGCCGCCGACGAAGCTAAGAGGTTCACGCAACCCCTTCAAAAGATCATTGATGGTGATCGCCCAACGCACTACAAAGATCTCGTAACCTACCTGCAACGAGCCCGTTCGCAATGCCAACAGCTCGTCAACATGTTCCGCGACCTGGGCAAGGTGTCACACAGCAAACTACCGACTCTGGCCGTCCTTGTTCAAGGGGAACCAGAGGCCGGTCCCAGCGCCTTCTCTATTAGCAATGCTGAAAAGGTCGCTGGGGATGACTATGAGCGTCTGAAGAAGGCTATGGCACCCGGACAGCGCCTGATCGCCCTTCCGCAGCTCCAAGAGGCCCGCCAAGTGGCTACCGCCGCCGTGGAGGAGGCCAAGGCCATAAAGGAAGTCAGAGACGCTCGTATCAAGGCCGCGGCAGCCTGCGCTCTTGTGGCAATGAAGGTGCTCCCCAAGAAGCCCAGCCCCCTGATCAAGGCGATCATGGACAGCATCAAGGCGGAGGAAAATCAAGAGCTGCAAAGCCGGTCCGCGAGTACTATTGCGCGACTCGTCCAGTTGTTCACAGACTCGGGTCGCCGTGGACCCGCAGACAAGGTTGTTGCCAATTTGGTCAAATTCTCATGTGTTGAGGTCGCGGAAACGCCCGAGTTCCCGGTCCACGCTCATAAGACGAACGTTATCCTCTCCATGCAGAAGGAAGAGGACCGGGTGGACCATCCTGACGCTGCCAAATGGGCGAGAGAAGCTAAAGCCGCGCGCATCACCAGGCGCGGTGCCAAGGAAGCGTTGGAGATCTTGTCTCGCACCTATGGTGCCGACCTCCTCGAGGTCGTACCGAGCCTCCGGGCTTTCATGGTCGATCCTCTGACCAAAGCGTTCTCCGGAGATCTCCCTCCAGAAGCCAAGGATCCGGAGAACACCTTTGGACAAGAAATTGTCGATGCCATGTCTGTTATTCGCACAATGACCCCCACATTGCACCCTGCATTGCATCCGTTTGTAATGCAGCAGGTGCCGCTGGTCATCAAGGCGCTGCACTCGGAGCTCTCTGTCTTCCGGTACATGGCGGCTAAGTGTATGGCAACAATCTGCAGTATCATTACCGTCGAAGGCATGACCGCTCTGGTCGAGAAAGTTCTACCCTCTATCAACAACCCCCTTGACCTAAACATCCGTCAAGGCGCGATCGAGACCATTTATCACTTGATCGCTGTGATGGGAGATGCCATCCTGCCATATGTGATCTTCCTCATTGTGCCTGTCTTGGGTAGAATGAGCGATTCAGACACAGAGATTCGCTTGATCGCCACCACCTCGTTTGCGACACTGGTGAAGCTCGTTCCTCTTGAGGCGGGCATCCCAGATCCTCCCGGTCTTTCCGAAGAGCTTCTGAAAGGCAGAGACCGCGAGCGCACCTTTATTGGCCAGCTCTTGGATCCCAAGAAGGTCGAGCCGTTCCAGATCCCTGTAGCGATCAAGGCGGAACTTCGTTCGTACCAACAAGAGGGTGTTAACTGGCTTCACTTCCTGAACAAATATCACCTTCACGGTATTCTCTGCGACGACATGGGTCTCGGTAAGACTCTGCAGACGCTCTGCATTGTTGCCAGTGATCACCACCAGAGAGCCGAGGAGTTTGCAAAGACCGGAGCTCCCGATGTCAGAAGACTACCTTCCCTGATTGTCTGCCCGCCTACCCTATCAGGGCACTGGCAGCAGGAGATCAAGACTTACGCGCCGTTCCTGAGCGTCACAGCCTATGTCGGCACGCCACCGGAGCGGAAGGCCATGAAGGACCAGCTCGACAAGACCGACATCGTCATTACGTCTTACGATGTCTGCCGAAACGATTGTGAGGTCCTCGAGCAGTACAACTGGAACTACGTCGTTTTGGACGAAGGCCATCTGATCAAGAACCCCAAGGCCAAGATCAGCATGGCTGTCAAGAGGCTTGTCAGCAACCACCGTCTCATCCTGACAGGAACACCTATTCAGAATAATGTCTTGGAGCTTTGGTCGCTGTTCGACTTCCTGATGCCCGGCTTCCTCGGTGCCGAGAAAGTCTTCCTCGATCGGTTTGCCAAGCCAATCGCGAACAGCCGTTACAGCAAGGCCTCGTCGAAAGAACAGGAAGCCGGTGCTCTAGCCATTGAAGCCCTCCACAAGCAAGTACTGCCATTCCTGCTCCGTCGCCTCAAAGAAGAGGTTCTGGACGACCTGCCACCCAAAATCCTGCAGAACTACTACTGCGATCTCAGCGACCTGCAGCTCAAGCTCTTCGAGGACTTCACGAAGCGTGAGGGCAAGAAGATCACGGAAGAAGCCGGCAGGGAAGACAAAGATGCCAAACAGCACATCTTCCAGGCGCTACAGTACATGCGAAAGCTATGCAACTCGCCTGCTCTCGTACTGAAACCAGGCCACAGATCGTACGAGGACACCCAAAAGTTCCTAATGAAGCAAGGGACAAGTCTCGAGGATCCAGCCCATGCACCTAAACTCACAGCCCTGAGAGATCTCCTCGTCGACTGCGGTATCGGCGTGGAAGGCCAGGAGTCGAGCGATCCGCTGTACACGCCCATCAAGCCGCATCGCGCCCTCGTCTTCTGCCAGATGAAGGAGATGCTGGACATGGTGCAGAACACGGTGCTCAAGAGCATGCTCCCGTCCGTGTCGTACCTCCGGCTGGACGGCTCCGTCGAGGCCAGCAAGCGCCAGGACATCGTCAACAAGTTCAACAGCGACCCGTCGTACGACGTGCTCCTGCTGACGACGAGCGTCGGCGGCCTCGGCCTCAACCTGACGGGCGCCGACACCGTCATCTTCGTCGAGCACGACTGGAACCCGCAGAAGGACCTGCAGGCCATGGACCGCGCCCACCGCATCGGCCAGAAGAAGGTCGTCAATGTGTACCGCCTCATCACGCGCGGCACGCTCGAGGAGAAGATTCTGTCCCTGCAGCGCTTCAAGATCGACGTCGCCAGTACCGTCGTCAACCAGCAGAACGCGGGGCTGGCGACCATGGACACGGACCAGATCTTGGACCTGTTCAACCTGGGCGATACGGGGCCCGGTCTCATATCGGACAAACCCAAGGACGGGAAAGGCATGGAGGGCAGGGAGGAGGACATGGTCGACCTCGAGACAGGCGACGTGCGGCAGCCGGGCAAGAAGCCGGCCTGGCTGGATGACCTAGGCGAGTTGTGGGATAATCGGCAGTATGAGGAGAGCTTTGACTTGGATGGCTTCCTGAAGACCATGCAGTGAGCTAGCTCCCTTTATAGTTAGGGATGGAGGTCAGGAGACACGGGTAGGATAAGAGAGGGTCTTTTTGCGTTGCTTTTGTATGCGGAGCATTGAATGGGGATCGCATAGCAGGGTTCATCGCGTTGTTTTGGAATGGGCATGGAAACACGGCCTTGTGCCGTGCAGCATTCCGGCTGGGAAAGGACGAAGATACGGTAGATACTCGGCGTTGCCAGGCTTGGATGCGCTGGTCTCTTTGTCATATTCTGTATAAACCGACTTGTAACATACTTACGAGGGCCTCTCTGAGGGGTGGGAAGTCATAGCATTAGCAATCCATTATACTTCACTGCAGGACTGGCCGTCCATGTCATGTGCTGGTGTTTATTCCGCTGAACAGAAGATATCTGTCATAGATATCATCAAACATGTGGACATCACAGCTCACAGGTAGCACCGCACAGCAAGTTACATGCATCATTTTACAGGCAAGCTGGTGGGAAAAGAAAAACTTCTGGTATCATTGCAAACTAAACTCATCGCTCGTAGCTCATCACTCATCCTCCCCGTCACGACAACCCAGACGACCCCAGACCCCCCCTACTCCTCATCCGTATCCGAATCTCCACCACAGAACGACGAAGCGTCGCTGTCGTACCACAGGTCGTCGTTCTCGTCGTCGTCGTCGTCGTTGTTGTGATACCGGACAGGCACGACGAGAGCGTACCGGTCGACCGTCGGCGCGGCGAAAAGGAGTTTGGCCCGCTTGACCAGGCGTGGGAGCTCGGCGTTGTAGAGGGGCAGGGCTCGGAGGGCAGCCTTCTGTGCCGCGAGGTCGGCCTCCTCGGTCTCCTCGGTCTTGACGGCCGCGAGGTTGTCGTCCACCTCGGTCTCCTCGATCTTGATGGCTGCGAGCTCGTCGTCCGCCTCGTCGTCGTCGAGGTGCTCCGCCTTGCGCTTCAGCGTGGCGGTCGTGGGCGGTGTGGCGGGAGGAGTTGCGAGTCCGGCGGGTGGTGGAGTGGCGGTGTTGTCGACGAGGGTAAAGTCGAATGCCATGGTAGGCGTCGAGGGAGCTTTGCCGTCGGTGTCGCGAGGCTTGGTGCCCTCGTCCGCGTCTGAGTCCTCCTGGTAGAGGGGGTCCTTGAAAAGGGCGGACCACTCCTCTTTGATGGCCGCTGGGTCATACTCCTCGTTCTTGATGGCAGACTTGGCCGGTTTCTTTCTCTGGGCTGTGCCCTTGGGCGGTGGTGTCCTTGCCTTCTTGGGCCCCTTGGGCTTGGTTGCCTTCAGGGTCTTCTTGGTGGGTGTCTCAATGGCGACGGCCATGGAATTGTTGGTCTTGCGAGCCATGGTTGTGGATGCTTGAGGGATGTTTGGTTGGAGGTTGGGTTGAGTGATAGAATTAAATTAATGTAGATCAAGCCGTCAAGTACTTTGGGATGAGGATGAAAGAACAGAAGAGGAGGAGGGAGGAATTGGCTGGCGATATTTATACTGGGAGGACTTACAGGATGGTGCCCTCGAACACTACAATAGAAGTGTCGGATCAATTGAGACAGAGGCATTCAGAGATCGGGGCTATTGTCTACCGCTATAACGGTTGAAGCTGAGCAATCCGAACAATAGGCTTGGTGTGGGAGCCGAGTGCTTCAGTCTATTATAAAATCAGGAGAGTACTGTGTGATTCCAATCATTAGTGAGATCCTATAGACAATAGACGAAAATTAAACAATAGCAAAGCGGTTCTGTGGGTGTCAGTCGATGGGAGCTGGTGCTGAGGGATATCAAGCAAAGCAGTCAGGGGCAAGGTGATGGTGAGGACTCGGTAACGAAGAGTGGTGATGAGCCGGTTAAGATGGGCCTCAACGGGCAAAACATGTCCCACGTTCAGAATGGGACTCAAGTCTGATGCTAGCACGATACGCAATGTGCCCTAACTTCATTAGAATGTCTGTGGTGCAGACGTTGTCTTAATCACTCGCAATGTCAACCATGAGGTGTGCCAACACCACGCATGGCGAGAAGCACAAGACCAGAAGTAATCAACAACCGGTGCCGTGACGTCTTCAAATGAACATTCCGAGAGACATACGAGACTCCGAGACTCGGTCTCCATTCCATTAAATCCATGCTCTCGAATTTTCCGTCCGCAACAAAAAGAGGCATACAAAGCTCCCAGATGCAAAATCGTGAGCCAAGCGGCCAGGCCACCGTATAAGAAGAAAAGGCGATGAGAAAGCCTCATCACGTACAATGAAACCCGAATCTTTAAGACGCTACAAAATGCCCAATTAAAAACCCCGCCACGGAGAACTTATGTCTCCTCAGGCTGACCCACGGAAAAGGAGACCTGCCACCCGTCGGTCACCTGGATAACTTCACATATACCATCGTGTAGGCGTAGACAGTGTCCATCGACCACTCGGAGATTTATCCTCCTCCCACGGCCCAAACGGCTGCTTTTATCCTATCCAACACTGCGCCAACGACTCCAGTGTCATTGCTCCAGCCTCGGTTCCTGCACTTGTTGTCCCTTCCCCTCCTCGCCCGCTCTCGAGATATCGAGACTCTTCCCCCTGGTAGGCAAGGTGTTCGGCCCCAGAGTATTCGGCCGATCCGCAGGCGGGCTCTTGTTCCGCCTCTGCTCGGCCGTTTCCTTGTGCTCCCGGTACTTGCTCTTAATCCAGCCCGTGAGACCCCTACCCGACTCTTCCCTGCCCTCTCTGCTATCCGTCCCAGTCAAAGACGTGTTCGACAGAGCCTCCGTGCTCATGACAGTCGGATTCGACGATTCGCCAGTGAAACTCCGCCGCGGTTTGTCCATGCCGCTGCTCCCCACCGAGCTGGTGCTCATGTCGGCGTTTAGATTCGCACCGAGGGTTTTACGAGGTGACGTTGATGGAATAGAGGTTGGACCCTCCTCTTTCTTCCTTGATAGTCGCCATCGTCTTTTCCTTTCCTTGTCTTCCTGCTGCTGGCTGGTTGCCGGGCCTTGCTGTTCGTCGAGCTGGTCGATATCCGAGCCCTCGTTGAACGAGCTGTGAAGCGATGTTGGCGGAGACATTTGGTGCCTTAGACCATGCTCTGCCGCACTTTCTGGGTGTAGTGTGCTGCCCGACGGCGCTTGCGATGCCCTCGGTGTTGATTCCGAAGTAGTATCAGCTGCTAACTGTTGTGTGGCTGCTTCTACAGCGGGCGAGGTCATCGCTAGCGGAGAGTGAGAGTCCAGGGGGTTGGGGGCCTCGACAGTGGGAGATGCCGTGCTTGAGTGGGGAAGCGACGCGGTCGAGCTGTGCGCACTAGGATTGGCACTGCCGGGCAGCTTCTTCTTCCTTAGCTTATTCGGCGCTCGTTTCTCACTCTCGCCTGTTGGTGACCTCTGAAATAGACTTTGCAGTGGCCGCTCACGAGAGGGCGTGATAGCCCCTGCTGCGCTTGGTCCCAAGAAGCCCGGTTCCGGCTTATCTGCTGCCACTGTTGACATGCCCAGCACCAGCTTATTCTGTCGACCCAATGGTGCTTCCTCGGGCGGCGTAGCAACTTCCTCGACAACCTGAGGTGGAGGATGAGGCGCAGCAGCAACATGGTGCGGAGTTACGGGAGTCAGTGGTGCGATCGGAGTCGACGACGGGTCGTGTCGGTTTTGAAACCTTCCAGACTGGAGCCCCGGCGATTTCTTAGACGGCACAGTGTTGCTCCGTCCTAGTCCGCCTCCGGTAGGGGTTGTTGAGATGGCGGGACTTCCAGGACTGCGTCCACCGTTTGACTGCCGCGAGTGTCTTGACGACACGGACTTGTTCCTCCGGATCATTCCCTCCTTGGCTACGCTCTCCGCTCCCACACTGGCGTTCGACAGTGATCGTTGTATGCTGTGTCTCCGATTGGGATCTGGCGTCGCAGGGGTCTTTGCAACAGGTGTTGTTCCCTTCTGCACCTCGCGCACTGTCTTCTCGTCCGCCGCCGTGCCTTGCATTCCGATGAGGAAATGGTCTTGATTCTCAATCAAAAATATTATGACGCACTGGTTGAGGCGGTACTCTTCGGGGGCCATGGCGTGGTTGGGATGTGAGAGCATGCCTGGTTGGAAGATAGCCGCCAGGTTTTGCGAGTTCATCCTATTCTCGTCCGACTTTGCGGCGAAAACGGCGAGAAGATCGAGAAGGTAGAGTAGAAGCTGCCGGTTCAGTGGAGGTAGTTCGGTGATGAGCTGTTGGTATCTGGCGATGGCACCATTGACGTCAAAGTTCTCGACGAACTGAGGGCCATCTGCATCGCCTGCCGCCTGCCTCGTAGCCCCCCTCAGCGGCTCGCGGAATTTCTCATATAGATCCAGAGGGACCACCGGTTCGGGGAGATCGTTGAGATATCGCCTGAGGACATTGGCCGCATCGTGGACAGTGTAGCCGTCCCATACCAACCCTTTGCCGTATCTGTCGGGCGAATCGAAAATGGTCTTCAGCTCCTTGATACGCTTTTCGGACCCGCTCAGTCGGAAGATGCCCTCGACGTGGGTAGCTAAGAGACGTGTTAGATTCTCTGTGCGGCGGTATCCCAAGCTTTCGCCGTGGCCTTGGGCCGGCGTCAGCCTTCGTATGGTTTAACATACCCTTTTCCTTCAGGAAGACGCCGCATTTCGCCACCACTATCGGGACATATCCGTAGATATAGCTCTTTCCATCCTCATCGATCAGGGATATTGCGACGTTGGCGTACGTGATACTCTGTCGTAAAGGGACGCCGAAGATGCCTTGCGGTTTCGATTCTGCGAGTGTTAGGTCGGACTTTGAGCGAAGCTTGGAGTAACTGGGACATGGTGTGCAGAGCCCGAACAGCCAGGTGAGGGGACGGGTAGATCTCTCTCGCTGGTGTGGTTTCGGGCTGTGTCTTGTCGAGGGCGGCTCTGTCTCTGCACTCGCTTGAGGGACGTCGCGATGCACATCCGGTGCCTCTGAGACAGTCCTCCCTTGAGGAGACGGGCAATGAGATGATCTGGGATCGCCATCTGATTGACGGCCAAAGTGCTCGACAAAGAAAGATGCTGATCTGCGGGGACTAGCGGACGGGGCTGAAGTACCTTGTGCCTCTTGATGTTTGGAGGGTATCTTGAAGTTCTTCCACCACGTCCTTAGGTCTCGCTTGCTCGGAGGAGACGACGCTTGGACAGCATTCAGGCCCTGCCCCTGCGGCTGCGGATGCGGTTGCTGGTAGGGCTGGTTGGTATGTTGTTGTTGTTGTTGGTCGTTACTATGGGGAGTAGCAGTTGGAGTGGCGGACGTCATTGTGGAGAATGACGGCGCGACAGGCGGCGGGCTGTGGCCAGGTTGAGGTCGTCGAGAGCGATCGCCTCTGCTCCGCCGTCTCGTCGTCGATACGAAAGTAGTTGGGCGGGCAGTGCGAGAGATGCTGTTGCGGTGTTCCGAGCGCGATGCTGGGCGACAGCGAAGGTGGAAAGGGTGGATGGAAAGCGGAGTTGGAGTTGTTGGTCCAGAATGTTGTGCGTAAGGTTAGGTAGGTAAGGTGGTGAGTGGTAGCGTGTGTTTGTTTGATGAAATCAATGAATGATTCTGGGTCCTGGCGCTGGCAGGTGGGTGCGCAGCCAAGGTGAGAGCAGAAAGCTGTGACGCTATTATGCAACCAGGCACCTACGTTCCCTGGGATTTGGCCAGAAGGAACCTCGTCGGCTACAGGATGCGCTAATGCGACCAGTGGTGTGTGTGGTGGGCGGCAATAGAAAATTGGGGGAGCGTTTTTGCACGACAATGAAAAGCCAAGAACTGATCAACAACAATGCAGTCAAGCTCAATGACTGTATTTGTGGTTATGTGAGAATTTAAGGAATTTCAACAGGGTTTGTGGCCTTTTTGCATACTCCGGACGGTTATTAAAATAAGGCAATCCTGTAAGTCAAGCCTGTGAGTGCGACAGTGAGGTATAAAACAGGCCCAAATGCAGTGACGCTGGCTGCGGCTTGTTGGCTTTGGGCACCACGCAGGATGGACGATTCCACTTGGAGAGAAATGCCAGGGGTCGCCCTTTCCCCAATTTCTCGGCAAGGGGCTTACAGTATCCGCACAGTATGCGCGAAGTTTACAGCCCGTGCTCAGAAATTCACTTGGAGCGATTTGAGCTTTAGACTTAAACCATGGAATCTTATTCCAACATTTCATCTACAAGTGTATCGGCATCACAAGGTTCATAAGGTACACAACTTGCTTTCTACAGACATCAAGATGCCTTCTCTAGTGGGCAGCCATACAGGTGCAAGTCCATATGTGACCCTCGCTTGCCGGCACTTCAAGTTTTGCATAGGCAGCTGTGGATATAACGCATACATGGAAGATATTTCTCTAACCGGTATCAGAGACACACCCCTGGCCGCGTTCTGGTCAAGGCGCGCGTTTAGCTGAACTATACTTGAATAAATTAGATGATTTATTTATCATAGTGGTCGAGCATCAGGCTTCCGCTTACTTGTCCTAACACATCAACATTTCAAGGCTGTCCACAGAGCATCACGTGCACTATGCTCAGAGGCCCCGACGACTGGCCCAACTGGCACCGTTATCCGGAGGAACTCGAGGATTACCGCGAGCAGAGCAGAGGCATTCGCGTGCTAAAGGAATGGGCACTGGCCAACATTCAATCCGCTTACCACGAGTCCACGACACTGCGTTTACAGCTAAGTGCAAAATCAAGCATCAGTCCTCGATGTTCGAGAACCCATTTACTCGGCAGCTACCGAAGATCTGCTCCCGGGTTTCGACTCTGCGCTAGCACGGCAGAAGCTGTGCTATCCTGTCATTGGGGAGACGTGCATAAGCTGAGACACTTGGACGAGGGGTACGGACTACAGAGGACACACGTGTGTCTACGTATAATCTGACGAGCTCTGATTGGAGAACAGGCTCGTGATCAGCCTCCCAGGATCCTCCGCGGTGCCTCACGGGTTACCATGTGTGGCTATGGATGACGAGGCTTCGGTCTTGGAAAGCTTGCTTCTGGCGGCCGCAGGGACCAGTCAGATTGCGATCCGGTGCAACAAAAGACTTCTATATTTGGAACGATCCTCATCAGGACCGATCGGCGGGTGACGGTGAAGTGCAAGACGGCGAGGAATATCACGCCCATTGATTTCCGAAGAGTGCAGCGTGATGACACTTCAGTATGTCGGCGTGTAGTGAGACGGTAAAATGCTTTGCGTACCTTAAGTCAAGTGACGTGCATGCATGGTAACGTCATTCTCGACCAAAGCAAGCCGCTCTGACAAAACCGATGATGCATGGCTGGTTCCACTGCGATGAATTTGCTCCCTGAGATTCCGGTACCATTCTGCAATAGATTTCTCCGGATTGTAGAAGCCAGAGAATCCTTCTCGAATACGAGGTTCTAGACTTGGGACGCGCAATCCTGTATGCAGGTAATGCAAGAACGGAAGACGTAACTTTTGTAGAAACGGATGCGCTGTTAGGCAGCTAGACGTTGGATGAGCGTTAACGAGGTGGTCAGTACTGTGGTAGAGGTATACAGTGCGAGTATTACGCTAATTTCTTATTGCTACAGTATTCCGACTAGCGTCGGCCTACTTTTCGTACCTAAGGCGGTGAGGCAAGGACTTCAAGTCAGGGAGCTGATCAGGGCGGCCGAAGAAAAGCTCACGACAACGCTTCCCTCATTGGTCGAGGCAACAGCAGGCGATACACCAGACACACTGCCAGCCACAAAACTCGAGCCACCACCGCCACCGCCTGAAACAGACGACCCAACGTTCTGAGTGAGCCAATAAAGTGCCGCTCCGGAACCACCACCGTAGTAACCTCCGCCGCCGCCGCCCGACCCGTACTGGACCGGTTCTCCAGTAGTGACACCGTTTCCGCCGTTCCTTCCACTCCCCGCGTTGCCCACGTTGCCCGAGGTGTCGTATCCGGTATGGTTGCCCCCGGCGCCGGGACCACTGTCCGTCCCCGGGCTGCCGCCCCATGCCCAGGAGAGATAGTTCCCGTCCCCGTTTGCAATGGACACCGTCTGGCCCTGAGTCCCCGCGGTGCCGTTGTGGTTGTCGCCTGGATATGTGAAATTCCCGGCATTCTCTCCCGCGCTACTCACGGCGCCTCCTCCTCCACCACCTCCGCCCGCAACAATGAGCAGGGTGCCGTCTAGAGACAGCGCAGATGCACCACCCCCTCCGCTGCCTTCGTTGTTTCCGTCGGTTGTAGTCCCGCCCGCACCACCGTTGCCGAACGCGCTTGTCCCGGCCGCATTGATGCCTCCGGCGCCTCCGGCCACGGCCGAGATGGCTTGTCCCGGGGACACGGCGATGGGGCCGGAGATCAGCGCTCCGTAGCCCCACCCTTGGCCGAGGTTCCCGCCCGCACCGCCGATGACGGTGAACTGCATTGTCGTGGCACAGTCGGGAACAACCCAGTCTGCCGTGGCACCCGCGGTGCCCGAGGCGGCGACCGAGAATGTGGTAGAACACGCCGTAGTAGTAGAACTAGTAGTAGTAGAACTAGTAGTACTAGTAGTTAGGGTAGTGCTGCTGCTAGGCGTGGCACTGCTGGTAGGAGTAGTGCTGCTGGTAGGAGTAGTGCTGCTGGTAGGAGTAGTGCTGCTGGTAGGAGTGGTGCTGCTTGGGGAGTCTGTGGTAACTGTCGTTGAGTCTGTAGTAACCGTCTCAGTCGCCGAGTCTGTAGTTGCCGAGTCCGTCGTTGCCGAGTCCGTAGCAGACGTCTCTGTTGCCGAGTCCGTAGCAGACGTCTCTGTTGCCGAGTCTGTAGCAGACGTCTCTGTTGCCGAGTCCGTAGCAGACGTCTCTGTTGCCGAGTCCGTAGCAGACGTCTCTGTTGCCGAGTCCGTAGCAGACGTCTCTGTTGCCGAGTCCGTAGTAGCTGTCGTTGAGTCCGTAGTTGCCGAGTCCGTTGTCGCCGACTCAGTAGGAGACGTCTCTGTCGCGGAGTCCGTGGTGCTGGCGGGAGGAGTAGACGTGGTGGTGGTGGTGACGGTATCAGGCAGGACAGATGACCCCGAGGGAGTAGCAACTGTGTCGGGCGGTACCGACGAGGGGCTTTGAGGAGGATAGGTAACCGTAGTAGTCCCGGACGGCGTGGGCTCGCACGCTTCAGGCGTGTACCTTTTGAGAAATCATTAGCGTGTGCAACTGGAGGATGCGCAAAGCGTGTGCTGCTCTTACCAAGTCGATGTAGCAGTTATTGACGTGGTGACCCCATCCTGGATGTAGGCGATGGGCTGCACGCCAACCATCATGATGCCCTCAAGAGGACATTGACAGTCAGCTGCCGCACTCGTGCCGGCAAAGGCCACGGCCACGGCCATGACTTCGCTGAGAATGGTCGCAGCGCGCATGATGAGAGCCACGCAAGAGACAGGTTCAAAGAGTAAAACAGTACAAGCGAGTCGATCTTATCTATAAGTGTAGTCAGTCCACAAGAAGCTGTATAAAGGCAGAAATGGTACGCATGATCACAACGACCTGTTCTTATACTTTTCATATTCCTTCTCCTTCATTTCGAGTCGCCGCTTTCAGTTGTGTTTCAAGTCTTGACTGTCCATCATTCCTGGGTGGGCGTTGCGGGTTCGGTTCCGACATAGCATCATTGTCGCATGTCATGAACTCATGATTTGAAGCTATTCATGTTTGACCGAAGTTGTCGAGATGGTACGTGGACATGGAGCCAAGTGATAAGTCTAATCCATATCAGGTTGCCGATCACCGACAGGGGTTATGGATACGGAAGCAGCTCCCCATGACGGATTGTTGCTTCAGGTCTTTCTTTTCCAATCTATGGTTTTCAAATGACCAAATTATACACTGCTTGAGGATGTCTACATTAGGTATGCTACACTACGAGCTTTGACGTCTGGCCATAGCGGTCCTTGCAACACAGCATGGTCAATCGATGTTAGGTATTTACAGATGCCAAAGACCAAAATGGCAAAGTCTTAACGGATTCTCTTGCCTTAACAGCTCCACATGCCTAACCTCGTGTACTCTATATCCACCAAGGAATCTCTCCGTGTTAGGCAAATGCAGAAACAACAAACCTACGGAATGTTGATGTAAAACCCAGCTTCCTCGTGATCCGGAAAGGAGCAGAGTAACATGAATATGGAGGACACTTCGTATTCCGGAAAGGAGCAGAGATAGTATCATGAATATGGAGGCTTTTCTTTGAATCCACAGCAAGCTTTAATTTCGAAGCGGAAGTCGCCTTCCCCGTTTATCAGAATTCCTATCGGATACTTCGGTTGTCCAAAACTGGCGGAAATGGTGTGCGTTTGCGTATATTCTGTGCAGTCATCGTGGGGGGATGCCCAAAGGCATCGTGAAGGTTGCAACTAGTAAGGTGAGAAGGTCTTGGTCATTTTCTACCTAGTTCATAGGATGTATGTCAGCCTTCTTTCAGCTCGACCGGGGGCATCTGGTGTATTCGATTACGTAGTTGCGAGGCTTATTCGACTTGATGTCGTGACTCGTGAGTGAAGATGTTCGCATCGCCGACGGAGCCTGAGCGAATTAAAAAATAACCTCATCCGCAAAGAAAAGAGTTGATTCATGCTATACTCCCCGGATCTGGATTGGTCACGATCCATCAAAGAGACTCGAGAAGTAGACGTTTTCGGGTTGCGTTGGTGATCTTACCCTTTCTTTGCCATATGTTGATGCCGATAGTCCACGTTGGAATCACGGATCACTTCAGACAACATACGACATCAGACAACATATGGGGGCAGGTACCGTCTAGACGCAAACAGGGCCTGGGTATACGCAGTCGGACAGGCGGATACCTTCTCGAGAGTTGATCTTTCACCCGAAACGTGACCAGCCAGTCGAGCATCGAGAGATTCTAGCCCTGGATAAGGAATGACGAACTTGGACACTCGACTTGCTGCTTCTCAACGGCCGTATCAGCTGCTGAGCAACACACATATAAGAGAGTGAATCACAAACAATCCTCGCGGACTTCACTCCCCCATCTTCTTCACAATTCCCCTTCGTCAGGCCTTATTCTTTCTCTTTCCCAGTCACTACCAACAAGACATTTCTAATCATGAAGAGCTCAACCATCAGAGTTGCCCTATCGATCTTGGCCGCTACCACTCAGGCGCTTGCTGCAGACGATACAAACTGCACTTCGACAACCACCTTTCCACCCATTACCATCTCGACACCTCCTGATGGCAATGGCTCACCCGAGCAGACGTACACGACAACCTATAGCGAGTTCGGCGAAACGGGCTTGACCCCGAAGGTGTACACCATAACCGAGACTTGTCCGGAGACGTGTCAGCCTCATGAGGACGGTGCTGCGCCGCCAGACTTTACTTCCGGGGTCGTTGTCTGCACCGACTGCGACTCTGGGCAGCCCATGACGGAAACCCTGACATACCCTTGCAGCTCGGAATCGGCACTGTCTGAGTCAGGCTACACCATCAACCCGCCTGCCACTTCTCCCACGCCGGTTGAGTCTCAGCCCGGTTCGGGGGGGTCTGATGGCTCTTCGCCAGGCAGCTCACCTGGTGGTTCAGTTCCAACCTCGAGTTCCACCGACATCGGCCCCGAGGCGACAAGCACGGGCGGGTATGTCGAAGTCGCAGGTGGCTCGACACTGCGTCACGGTTATCTGTCTGGGGCTCTGGGGGTTCTGGTAGGCTTTGGAATGGTGTTGTTGTAATAGGGGGGCTGTTGGAATCTTGGTGGACGGAAAAATTAGGCGGGGGGAGCTTCTCGGACGAACCTACAAGATGCAAAGAAAATCATGTGTACGTTAAGAGAGTGAACATGCCTAATTCAGAAGCTATACTACACGTCTTAATATGCCTGGTCAGGGCGCAGTGTCCCAAACGTCGAAAGTAAGACATCCATGCTCGTGATGACAAACCCCCTTGTGAGAGGATGTGGGTATTCCAAATGCCGCCAGAGTGCCGGCAGTGTAGCGGAGATCAAAGGCGCTCTGTGACTGATTTGATGATACTATCTTAGTACCTCTCTGATCGTTGGTCGAATCCAGTTCAGGAAAGATGTATGATGTATCGCATGAGGCACCCGACATTAGCCGCACCAAGTGCTGGGCCAGGATATAGAAAGCACCATCTTTACTCAATTCCAAGTTAGGCATCAAATCTAATTAGTTAGGCATCAAGTCCAACAGCTTGGCATCAACCCTTCCTCCTTTAGTCCCTTTTCCATCACCATTTTGCAAAGATATTCATCAACAAGCTCCCTGGAGTGACGCAGGTCCTTGACAAACTTCCACTGATCATCCTTGAGACCATCAAGGTGCTTCCTGATCTTGCCTTTCTTGGGACGATGGTCCACAAGGCGTTCCACCTCGTAGATGTCCTCGTGACCCGGCAGGAAGCTCCAGTCCACACGCTAGGGGTGACACCTCTAATTGCGATCGGCTGTACCTGGTATACCGTATCCATTATCTTTCAGCTCGAATGCACCCTCTTCGGCATATCCTCTTCGGCGATATCCCGGCTTTCAAGCTCGCCTTGGATTACTTTCTTAGAAACAAAATCTTACCCCAACCTCCCAACAATACTCCATCATCCCATCCTTTACAACTATGCGCAGCCCGCTTGCTCTGGCTAAGGTACCGACCGGCCTGCGTCCGAATCCGCAACGGGGAGAAGATTCGAAAATGACTAGCCCTAACCCTAACCCTGATACTGTGAGCTCAACGACGACGCTTGAACCAATGAACTCCTACAAGTCTTAGATCACAACTCCTCGCTAACTACCTACGTGGCGATGCTCCTCGAGGGTATCAGTTACAAGGATTGAGTCCATTCTCCCACTTTTCGTTGTCAGGTACAACGTCGTACTCATCCAGGATGCCGTTGTCAGAACTTCGTATCAACCAACCTAGTCAGACCGCACGTACTAGTACTACTGTACAGGTACCTAAGACCATAGCCAGGCAACCCATGTACTACAGAATCCAACCGACAATAACCGGCTTAGGATATAGTACAGATAGGGCGAGGAGCAAGCCGCATTCGACGCCGGTACCAGTTCTCGCAGCTGACGTTGAGGACCTAGCGATGGTCGCCTACCCATCTGAGCCAGCTTAGTGCGTTTTGCTCTGTCCCGCGCCCGTTCGCACGTCTCCTGTTGTATGGACAGCCCTGTTTGAGTCATCGGAGTCTCGAAGGAACTGAGGTGCCGGACTTGTGTACCGGAAAAGCTTTGTTTGTCATGAGGGGGCCTAGGTAGCTAGCAAGATTCTGGTAGATTGCCGCTTATGATCTTCTTGAGGTTCTACCGATCGCGCATCGTCATCATGGACATGGGAAGAAAATAAAATCAGAGTGTATGGATATAATGTTCCCACAGAAACGGATTTTGCTCAGGACCGCCCCCTCCAAGGAAATGAACAGCCCGAAGAGAGGAGCCTAGATCTCCTATGAAATATTGTGCTCTCCCGCCTCCTCCCATTGAACACTACCGACTCCGGTTCGCTGATTCCAGTGCACATGTAAGCAGACGCTCAGATTTCAGCCGAGATCTGTCGTCTGGGGCTAGTGTCGTCTTCTGAACCGCCACCACATGCTGGATAATGCTGATAGCCTCCTCGATCCGCCCGTCCTCGAGGTACGCTCTTGCGAGCTCGTGCTCTGATGTTAGTCGACCATGATCTTCCTCGCCGAGCACCCTTTTCCAGACTTCTACCACATGTTCTAGGATCCGAATCGCATCCCCGATCCGCCTATCGTCGAGGTACGCCCTTGCGAGCACCTGCTCTGATGCTAGTCGATCATGGTCTTCTTCGCCGAGAGTCCTTTGCTGGACTTCTACCACATGTTCTAGGATCCGAATCGCATCCCCGATCCGCCTATCGTCGAGGTACGCCCTTGCGAACTCGTGCTCTGATGATAGTCGACCATGATCTTCCTCGCCGAGCGTCCTTTTCCGGACTTCTACCACATGCTCTAGGATCTGAATCGCATCCTTAAGCCGCCTGTCGTCAATGTACGCACTTGCGAGCTCGTGCTCTGATGTTAGTCGATCATGATCTTCGTCGCCGAGGGTCCTTTTCCGGACTTCTACTATATGCTCTAGGATCTGAATCGCATCCTTAACCCGCCTATCGCCGAGGTACGCCTTTGCGAGCTCGTGCTCTGACGATAGTCGTAATGGATCAGTTATAGCTCGGTGGTTCCCGTACCAGTCTTGAGTCTGTTCCAAGTATCGTATAGCTTCCTTAAACCGCCTGTCCGCTGTTAGGCAGCGCCCGACCCAATAGGCGAGGTCAGATCTCTCTTTGAATGGAGACAGGCTGCTGCCATTAAACAGCCGGAATGCATGTGGAAAGTAGGCTTGCCATAACTGGCGATTGGCACTGTTTCTGCCTGTCGGAAAGAATTTTTCAAGGTGCTGAATGGCCTTGACTGTGGTCTCTCGGGTGCGCTCTTGTTTCCGAATCCAGATCCTGGTCGCTAACTGGACAAGCCGATGCATGTCGTAAACGTTGTCATCCTCGCGCTGGACCAAGAAGGCGTACCCGGAAAGGGTGCCGATCGCGAAGTCCATCTCTTCTTCGGAGCCTGTGTCCGGCAAGATGGAACGTGGGATAGCTTTCGGCTCGATACAGGAGATGAACGACAGCAACTCGGCGGCCACGGCGTCGGAATCCTGTATTTGTTTGAAAGACACAAGCCAGGTGGTTGCCACCGCATTCTGCGACCCTTGATATCGCGTGTTGTCTTGAAACTCCCTGCTCATGAGACTCATCAGATCTTGCTCGGTACCGTGTAATAGCTCAAGATATCTCTTCAGAGAAGTCTTGTTCCGATTTAGATAGGCGGCAGCTTGTGTGATGGCCAGGGGTAGGTAGGTTAGTTCGCGTAGGAGTGTCGCCGTCATGGCTTCGTCTTGGAGTAGCTGTTTCTGAATGAGTGATTTTCTCAGAAAGTCTTCCGCCTCCAGTGCATCCATCTCTTGAAGCTCCAGGACGTAACCCGTCGCCACTTCTATACCCATCTCCAAAAATCGAGTCGTGAAAAGAGTCACGCCGGTGTCGCTCTCCGGCAGATACTGATGGATACCTGGCGCTCCTCCAGATGATCCGAACAGTACGTCCTTGTCGTCCGCATTGTCAACGATAAGCAGCCATCGCCCTGCATCATCCGAACTGAGATGCTGTTGCACAGTCTTCTTTGGGTCTTCTTCGTTGATGTCTATATCGACGCCAAGGATTTTCGCGATCTTCAGATAGGCTTGCGTAAAGCCAGCCATACTCAACGCCGGCACCCAGAAGACTGAATAGGCCGGCTGATTCTGTTTGGTCCAGTAGGCAAACTGCAGAGCCACCTGAGTTTTCCCGACTCCGCCTAGTCCGACTATGGCGAGCTTCTGGCACTCCTGCCGGATGAAGAACTTTTGTTGGAGATCGTCGAGTATGGCATTGCGCCCGGTGAAGTTCTTGTTTCGGAGGGATGGCAGCATGTAGTGTCGGGAACGGCCATCAGGTCCGCTCACATTTCGACGTGGATCACCTGAAGTACTAAGTATTAGCACAGGTCTCGGATATCATGAATTGTGAACTGTTGTGTGTAATATTTTGCAAAGTAAAACATGGCGTTTTATTTTCCTTGTAACGTAGCCCATCGCTCCGACAGATTGTCCTCCGAGGTCCCTTTCGCTCATCGAGCACTGGTGGCAAGGCCACAACCGTACCTGTCTTGAGCGCACTCCGGTATAAATCCTTGATATTACCACGGACGAGTTTAAGGTTGTCTTGATCGGTCTCGCTGGGCCCAAATTTGCACACACCTCGGTGGTCTGCACTGAGTTTGACCACATTCTCCCGCTCCCCCGGAAGTCCTAGACGTGCACTTTCTCTCGGCACAACCTTTTGAAAGTCAGCATAGGCACAATACTTCATACAATGTACCGTGAGGCTTACATCATCAAGACTCCCCCAGAAGGAGACAATGTCATATTCCAGCAACTGATGACGCCAATGTTCCTGCAATATGTCCGAGAACATGCTACCGCTCTTTAGCACCTCCATCACGTCGTCGCCCTTCTGAAACCCCGCCGTCGTGGCAATCTTCGAGGCCATCTTCCCAAGGCTTACCAGCTTCCAGTCTCCACCGTTGTGCGGTGTCGCAAAGAAAGCCAGACCAGAGGTTGCGGCCTTGATCGGCGTGTACTTGGGGTTATTGTGCGCGTTGATCAGGGCCTGCTTGACGAGCAGCCCGCCCATGCTGTGGGACAAGAAGATGATGGGCCGAGTCTCTGCCTCGTCCCTCTCGATCCGGATCGCCTCAAGCAGCTCGTTAGCTTTGCCGATGAATGTGTCTCGGTCTTTTCCGTACACGGCCGTCGCATTGTATTGATACAGAAATATGCGAGAGTTGGGAACCTGTCCCGGGAGGTCTTCACGCAGCCACAGGCGGCCACTCGGCCCGGAAGGCGTGCGCCATGTGTCCCATGCATGGTCGGTGTCGTTCTTGCTTCGCGGATTTAAGCCGTGGACAGCGATGATGCTTAAAATGTCAGCTAACCAGCGTTGGCCGGATCGACAGAGTTTCACTTACTCGACCTTTATGTCGCCGGGGGGAGAGTCGCCGGCAGGAAAGAGTTGTCGCAGGGGCTACTCGGGTAAGCTAACGTCGATTCCAAGGGCAGAATACTGACCATTACGTTTGTGACTCTAATCTTGTCGTAATTCTAGAGAGCGATGACGTCCACGAAGCCCGTGCTAGAAGACGCTGGGTTGTCCGGGTTGTCATCAGATAGAGGAGGAGCTGGCAGCCTGATGCGGCTGACTCTGTGGCGCCGGCCCGAGTCTCGTCCACTGGACATTCTCTGGCGAGTGGCGACCAGTGGTTGATAACCCCGCGCCAGAATGCATGCGTGCCGTCCTATCATGAGTGTGGTTGGCATCCATGGCCCATGCTATCCATGACTGAAATAGCACTTTTGTGGTAGCACAAGGTCAACTTGCACACATATTGGGCGTGAAGTCCAACGCAGTGGCTACCATTACCGCCAACTGCGCGGTAGATGTCCTCAGCATCAAGCCTGTCTATTGTGGCGGGCGTCAGTGGTGCTGTTCCCTGCCGCCTTGATGGCGACGACATTGTACATACTTGGCGACATGTCGTCCAGACGAAATCGCCTTCGGTGCTATCCGGGCGCTTTATACGCAATGATATACTTCGTAATTCTGGATTCTCTGAGCACGCTCAATACATGATACCTAGTACGCGGGACATGGACAGCCCCCTTCGGGCTCGGCCAGACCTGGCTGCTTGCCCATGATGCCCGAACTTTGGCTGGGGTGGAGAAGTCTCACCAACTCCTTTACTGTACTTCGTAGTATGCCAGCCATTGGTACAGCGACCGTGACGGTAACATAGATGCAGGTGTGCAAACCCGCTGTCAGGACGAATAACAACCTTGAATGATTGATGCCTAAATACCCCTACCTTAAGGTATGATACCGTGATATTGGCACGCTGCTGCTGGCCGGTCAAGGTACGACGGTAACCTGTAAGGTACGGGGTACAGTTATGGGCGGCGATAGGAGAGACAGTCTCATAATTCAAAGTGGTCCGTGCTTCAATACGTTGACACCCTCCAGAATAGCCGTATGTGCAATTAACGAGTAGCTAAGGTCTCTAGTACTATAGCCACTCGTACGGCCAGTACTGCAGCCAGTACTGCAGCCAGGTACTGCAGCCAGTACTACAGCCAGGTACTACAGCTAGTACTACAGCCACTCGCAGAGCTAGTACTCGTAGAGCTAGTACGTACCTACTTAATCAAGATCTGATTAGTAGGCTATAGTATAAGCTAGAATCTTAATCAAATCCTAATCAAGATTGATTAAGATTGTACTAAGTTTATACAATTTGTAGGTACGTACTAGCTCCGCGTATAGCTATAGTACTAGCTCTACGAGTACTAGCTCTACGAGTGGCTCTAGTACTGGCTGTAGTACCTGGCTGCAGTACCTGGCTGTAGTACTGGCTGCAGTACTGGCTACAGTACCTAGCTGTAGTACTGGCTGCAGTACTGGCTGCAGTACCTGGCTGTAGTACTAGCTGTAGTACTGGCTGCACGAGTAGCTGCAATACTGGCTGTACAAGTGGCTACAATACTAGGCTCTGGCTAAGGTAGTGTACTCGCCGTATAATGATAATATCGTAATAAGCGCTGTACAACGCTGTGCCCTGGGTGTACTCGTATTACGGTTTTTCCGAAGTTTTTGAATTATGAGACTGTCTCTCCTATCGCCGCCCATAGTACAGTAGCAGCTCACGTGACAAGGTTGCCCGGCTGACATCATCCAATGATTGCGGCTTCGGAAATTTCCAGGCGCAACCCTTGGGCTATCGCTATCGCTCTATTGAAGCTCGAGAATCTGAAGCCGACAACACCATCAAGCCAAGCCGCCCAACACTCGACGAATATCAACCTTTTCCACCGCCGCATCCCAACCACACATCACCATGGAAGGGTACGCTCGTCTTCCCCCAACACAATCCACACCAATGTGCAAACCACTAACATTTCCCCAGACTCACCCAAGCCGAGAACCGCGAGCTAGAGCAGCGCCTCCAAAAGCGCCAGGTGAAGGAGTTCATGAGCGTACGTCGGCTTCCTATCCTCCCCCCCGTTCCCCCTTCCTATTCCCCGTAATTTCTCCCCTCAAAATCCTCCCCTCCCCTCTCGCCCGCACCCAAGTGTCGCTAACGCACCCCGACCCACAGATGTTCAACACAATGGTGGACGGCTGCTTCGTCCCATGCGTCGACGACTTCACGAGCAAGGCCCTCTCGGGCCGCGAGACGGGCTGCCTGACGCGGTGCGTGGCCAAGAACTTCGCCGCCACCGGGCGCCTCAGCGAGCGCTTCGCCGAGCAGAGCGCCGCCATGCAGCAGGCGCAGGGCCAGGGGCGATAAAGGCTGTCAAGAGCAACGGAAGAGGGGGAAGAAAGATATCAGGGCTGTGAGGAGGGAGAGGGCTGGACTATATGGATGGCTTACTTGTCTTATAACATGGCAGGGCATGGTCTTGAGCAAGGATGTCTGAGTTGAGGCCCGGTGCGCTGGGCCGTGTACATTGTGTTAGACCGTTGGGCTACGTGATACCAGCTCGTCTGGCTGTCGCGTTGGACAATCGTCCTCTGTAATTTTAGGGATATGGGTTGGCCATTGCAAGGACATAGACTTCATTCGACTTCGGACAGGAAGGACTCATGGGCACCATGAAGGGGAAAATGCAACTCTCATATCAAGGGCGAAGAAACATCGAAATCCCAATTTTGCTATCCTGCCGTTTGCACAGTGCTCCATTGTTACACTAAGTGATACTGGTTAAGTCCGTATCAGACAGATATCGGAGTGCAGACGAAAAGCACCAAAGACGCCGAGACCAACCATCCTTCCTTCATTCACTCTATCCGTTGCATTCCTCCGATCTTTCCCAGCCTCCTCAACCCCTGCTCACCAGGTCTTACTCGACCCCCTCCCCAAGCACATCCCTCACACCCGCCAACTGCATCACAACCTTCTCCTCAAGCTTATTCTCGCACCCACTCCCCTCACTCGCCTTGGTAGCCCTCCACTCAGCCTCCCTGGGAGACAGCGGCATCAGCCTCTCCCGCAGCACCTTCCTGCTGCTCAGCCAGAACTCGACATTCTCCAGCAGAGCGCCAGCCTCAAACGGCACATCCGGTATGTCTCTCCCGTTATTCGCCCTCAGCGCGGCCAGCACCCTGGTCAGGAGCGACAGCGAATGTATCTCCGCCACGGCAAGCAGCGTGACGAAATGAGGCGTCTCGCGGGTGGCCGTGCGGCTGATGCCGGGCGCCTCGAAGCGCTCTACCGCAGACCGGACGAGGTTGGGGAATTGTTTCAGCACGAACGCCACCTCGGGCGCGATGGTTGCGCCCAGCGCGCCGAGGATGTTGAGGAGTAGGGGCAGAATGCCCTTGGCCCAGATGCCGTAGCAGCGCGCCGTGCCGGCGTTGTCGCTGAAGGGGGATACGGTAGGCCGGCGCATGAATCCTGCTAGACTGGCGGACGTGATGTGGCTCAGCAGCCCGTCGCAGGCGAGTTGCTCCGCCACGGCCGGGAGGGCGGACAGCTCGAGGAGGAAGAGGAGGGACAGCTCGCCGTAGACTGGGTCGCCTTTGTCGGCTAGCTTGTCGGCCCAGGAGAAGAGGGAGGTGGCGACGTGGAAGACGTCGTGGGAGGCCATGATGTTGAGGATTTGGGTTTGGCATTGGTCCATGCCTGGGATGCTGAGGCAGGCTTGTAGGATGGCGGTGATGAGGGCGATGTCCTCGGGTGCTGTTGAGGTGTCGGATTCGTGGACTAGTGTGACGAGGGTCCGGAAGCCTTGGGCGACGATGCGGTCGAGGATGTTGAGGACTAGTTGTGTGATGGCCACTGAGGCGTCGTGGCCGTCTGGCTTTGCCCCCACGCCGGGATCAGAGTTTCCTGAGTGGGTAGACCCTCGCAGCACGACATAGAGGATCTTGAGCAGTGTTCTGAAATACTGTACTTGCTCTTCGCTATAGGGATTTTCGACACTGGTTATTGTTGCGGCGACGGCCACCAAGAGCTGTGAGATATCCTTTGGTAGCAGGGCGCGATCGGCGAGGCGCTGTAGCAGCGTCAGACACAGATTCGCCCGCGACTGGCTGATCCGAGCGAAGATGGCCTCCGGTGCTTGGCTTGTCTGGTTAGAGTCCAGGCACTTCTCCGCTACCTGTAGCATCTGTTTCGCAACCTTCTGGTTCTTTTTGGGAAGCAGGCAGACGCTGAGTTCAAGTAGCAGATATTCCCACGCATGGAAAAGCGCCTGCGACAGTTAGCTTGGTTCACAAGGTGACCGGCTTGCACGGCGGACTCACTATTTGGGCATCAACCAGAGACAAGTTCAGGTTTGCCGTCTCCATCTCATGTCGAAAGCCGTTCTGTCGGGGGCCGATCCAGCCACCGTCGAAGCTAAGCATAGCGTCCGCATATTCCAGAGCATAATAGTAACGCGACCCTAGATCGCGTCGTACCAAGGTTGTCGTCTTGAAGTCATCCAGTGAGCAGCCAGAATACCGAGCCTTGAAGTTCTTCGCGAAGTTCACATGCAGGGACTTGTTGTAGCCAGATATCTGCACGCCATCCCGCAGGAAGTAGTCTAGATCATTCACCACGTCTCTCGCAAATATCTCCTCGCGGGCCATCTGCCGCAAATGGTAGAGTTGCATTGCAAATGTCTCCGCAATGTAAGCAGCTATACGCGCTTGGAAACCGGCCTCCTTTGGATCAGTCTTGCCGACAACCGATGGCGACTTAAGATCATGGACGTAGCGCCGAAGGTCCTCCAAGAAAGAGTTGTCCTTTTGCATAGCGAAAATCGTCCATGGCCAGTAGTTCTGCGCAGATGTGAAGAAGTCCAGTATAACCAGAGTCTCTTCGCTGGGTAGTGCAGATATGGACTTCAGCTTCTCGAGTGCTACGTGCAAAACGGAGTCTGGCGATATCTTGGAGATCTTGCCATCACCTTGCAGAGCTTCTCGAGGTGTTTTGCCCGTCAGGAGACAGTTCGCCATCCACTGTTGCCGGTTGCGCATGATACTGGAGAAGAACTTCCAAATCCCGGATACCGTAGAAGGCCGATCGTACGGCTTGTCCAGTCTGGAGAGGATATTGATGAACGAACGAGACACTTGTGGACCAAGATAACCGAGCAGCGAAGGCGGCTCACTGCTGCCCTTTCCAGCGCTCTCGACTAAGACGCCGAGTAATGACAGGGCAGGTAGCCTGAACGAGTCACGAGCAGCGTACAAACGAGCTACCAGTGAGGAGACTTTGAAGAGCTGTGTCTGCAGGGCCACCGACGGCTCGTCCAAATAGTCCGCGACTCTCAACAGTGTGGATCCAAAACTGAGGGCTTTGGCGAGTCGCTGTGATATTACTTCGGACCGTTGTGGGTATAGAAACGTCCTTGGTATTTGAAGAGCGACAAGAAGAGTTGACAATAGCGGTTGAAACCTCAGGGATCCAGATGAAGGAGAGGTGAGGAAGCCTTCGACAATGAACTTGGCAGCAGGCGAGAGGAAGGATGTCAGACCGCCCGGCTTCTCGGGTGTACCCATGCTGAAGGCAAAGGTTACCAGGTCGGCCATAACCGTTATCACATCTCGGACAATGATGCTCCGATGGATCTCGGGAGAGAATCGCCATGTGGCCGAATTCTCAAGTATGTCGACTGATGTTTGAGCGATCGACAGACACACCCGGCCAAGAATCTTGTCCGAGGTTCCGATCCACGAGCTCTCTTCGGTTTGCTGTCTGCCGGCCGATTTAAGCCCAGCCTTGCGATGCACAACACTGCTCATAGCACTCTTAACCAAGCCGTCGAAGAGGTTGACACTCGATTGCAGAAGCTCAAACCTTTCAGAGAGCATTTCGAGAGCCCCGGTGAGTGCCGACAGGCGTCCAGATCGCGATTCGGAGTAAAGCAGGTCACATCTAGCCATGTACGACCAGACACGGCCAGGAGCCAGCGGCAGGGCTGCGTGCAAGAATTTCAGGCAGGCGGACATGATGGAGATTTCCGCTCCATCTGAGCTCATAAGGTCGGCCTGGACGTAGTTGTCCAGGGTGTCGGAAATGATGCTGATTATGTCCTTGGTCCGAGGGAGAGCCTTACTCGCTTCCTGGAGTATGCTCAATCCTGCTTCCGTTGCCTGGCCAGACCCGAGTTCTTCAGACCGCAAGACTGTAGCTCTGAGAACAGTAGCGAGCAGGTTTATTGACTCTGCTACCTCCTCCGGTTGAAGTAGGCCAAGTGAAGTATGATACATTTCTGGTGTCAGGTTCACTTCGAGCCGTTTTCCGAGAAGCGCCAGTGTAGAATGCTCGTGTTCCAGGAGCGCAATCTTTCCATTATCCGTGACAAACCGCCCAAAAGTGCCGGCCGGAATGCAAAATGGTTGTTCAGTCGGCGACCGTCGCCTCCGGCTCGATGCGGGAGCAAACAGAGGTAAGTCTTCGACGAGTCTGATAGTATTGGAGTTCTCCTCCTCTTGGGCCAGCTCGTAGTCATTCCAGTCGTCTCCAAATGCAATAGTCATGGTTGGTGTCTTTAGGAGGAAGTTGAGCAGCAAATCGGACCGGTCGTCCGCGCAGAGGCAGATCGCTAACGCTTTGCAGTAGCTCGTGAAAGGTAGGAATTCGTACGGGTACCGGTTCAGCGACTCAGTGATATAGGTGTTGAGCAAGTCAGAATCCTTCAAGGCAAGCGCGGCAACCTGTTGCTCGGGAGCTATGGAGGTCTTGTTTGAAATACCCCAATACGACTGTTGACCAGAAAGAAGCGACAGTAAGGCCGTCACTGGTTCGGCGCGATACCCAACATAGGGAAAGCTTGTTTTCAGCAACTGCACCAAGACCATCCTAATCTTTGACCCGACGGTCGACGAGAATGCGGCTTGCTCGGCGCTCCCGGCACAGTTAGCAATGTCCATGATAACGTCATAAACAAGCCCCTTGTTCGTGGCAGCCTGAGCAAGGAGTTCAACACCTTGGAAATCGCGGTCCAGCTGCGAGTTGATGAGGAAAATATCGTAAGGTGATTTCTCGATCGAAACAATGCTTCCGGCCGAGTTCCTCCTGGCACCACTGGGCCTAACATCCTCCAACTCGAACCCGTCTTGTGCTCGCTGGTTCTGAAGCAGGTCGCGTCTCTCAGCCCTTTCCTGGTAGCCGGCAGACATGCGTTGCAGGATGATGCTCCAAGCAAACATGACCGGAGTGGCCACAATGATACCGAAATTCGCGGCAGCCATGACAGTGCTGTGTATCACGCTCAGGATATCCGGCGACCGGAGATATGACTCCTCTCCATCTTCTAATTCAACCTCCTGATCCAGGAAACTGACAGCTCGATCAGTATTCAGAACTGTCAGGGTTATAGCACAGACCAAACTGCGCAGAGGGAGAATGAGCTCTGCTACGGTATCATCGGTTTCGTTAACCATGCTAAGAAATCGGGTGTCGTCGATAAACTGGAACCATGCGTAAACGATATCGGGCGTTGTGAAGGTGTTCGAATACTGATCCAGGATCTGAAAAACGACACTCATGGCATGTGTAGCCTCAGCCAGGCCAGTTGCAAGGGCTGCAATGGCCAGATCGTTACTGACATATTTTTCGTCCACTTTTTCGCTTAACGTCTCCCAATTCCCCAGATACCGGGATAGTATGCCAATATAGGCTGGGACAATTAGTCCGGATGAATCGAGCCCGACAAGCTCGCCATCTTGCGACCCAAAGGCGGCCTTGATGATATCACCACGCAGGGCTTTGGTTTCAGGGCCCGCGAACGACGGTGATGGATGCAGGATGAAGGCGAAAAAAGCATCAGCCGCTGCCACGAACGAGCGTTGCTCTAAGAGAAGAGTATCTATGAGTCTGGCGCGCCGACTCTCTTCCTTCTCGAAGTCGGACCATATCGTCTCGGCGTCAGGCGCAGCAGAGACGTCGATCGGCCCGAAAATGGAAGACGCCTGGGAACTGCTGACTCCAGCGGCCTCTTGGACGTTGAGCACATCCTGTGCTGAAAGCGGTCCGGTTAGGTGACTGTCGGACCGGGACAGATGCTCGACCACCACGATCCGAAGAGCATCCACCTCACTGATGTTGGCATTCTTGCTGAGCCATAGCGCATCTTCTTTGATGATCTTGATATCGTACTTGTCGGTTGGGGTCGGGGTCGCGTTTATGGCGGCAGTTTTGGTCTCGAAGGCAGTTTTGGACGAGGGACTTGGGTGACGGAAGACAAAACTTGGTTGCTTCAGTAGCTGGTGGACATGTGCATCTCTGAGGAAGGCGGATACAGCTGGGCTGTTGATGCAGTCGGGAGAGCTATCGGTAAGCGCAGAAGCAATCTGGTTCCAAGATCTGAGAAGAAGCGTTGGTTAGCAGCTGCGAATCTGCGATATCCATCCCTGTAATTCTCGATCTGGGCCGCCCTACATCAGAATGCTTTCGCCAGTCAAACACTCCTCGAGCGGAGGGAAATAGGTTCGGTCGGATGACGCCTGCATCCTTGCTGGCTGTAGGATGTTCCCCTTGCTGCAAACATGAGCGGTGCAGGGTATTTGGTGTTGATGCTCGGAGCAGTGATGTAAATATTCCAGCTCGCCCAGACGCGCTTCCACGCAAAAGACGGTGCCGCAGCCTTGGAGCTTTTGAATGGGGCTCTGTTTAGCTTTCAAAGCATCAACCGACCAATCAGCGAGGGGGGCTCTCAGCCGTCATCGTGCTCTGACCTGGTGCCTGTGTCTTAGCCTTGCAGGCCTCAGAAAGTTCCAAGCTTGTAGTGGGTACAATTTGCACTGTGCACAGGGCAGTGTTTTATGTAGCGGGGATGTTAGCTCGACCCTTGCAGGTTCTTTCATGCCCCTGTCGTCCCGCGTTCGGAAGCGTTGAATAAGTACGCTTTTCCACAAAGGGAACGGCGTATGATGACTAGAGGTAGTATTCTACACAGTAATCTTTGAATTCTGAATCAGCTGTATCTTGAACAGTCATCGCTCACCAGCTCTACCTCACGGAGTCTCACGTCACTCCTTTGTGCCCACACAACCACCTGGCTGTCAAATACCGGAAGTCGAACACACTCATTTGCTTGAGAGACGCTGGTAAAGTCTCCTAGTTTCAGTCACGTAAGGCACTGTCGACTCAGTTCGAGCAAGATTCAAGATGCCTTCATTAGACATCATTGACAACTCACCCCACCATCCCGACCCATCACCGCCAGTTCCGACGGCTTCCAATCTCATCCTCATCGATAACTATGACTCCTTCACCTGGAATGTCTACCAGTACCTCGTCCTCGAGGGTGCCAAGGTTACCGTGTTCAGGAACGACAAGATCACCTTAGAGGACCTCATCGCCAAGAAGCCAACTCAACTGGTCATCAGCCCGGGTCCAGGTCATCCTGCCACCGACTCCGGAATCAGCCGAGATGCCATCAAGCACTTTGCCGGAAAGATCCCCATCTTCGGCGTCTGTATGGGCCAGCAATGCATTCTCGATGTCTACGGTGGCGACGTCAGCTCAGCCGGTGAGATTCTCCACGGCAAGACATCTCCTCTTAAGCATGACTCCAAGGGTGTATATGCCGGTCTCCCCCAGGACCTACCGGTTACGAGGTACCACTCCCTCGCAGGAACGCATGTTACACTACCCAAGTGCCTGGAGGTCTCGTCCTGGACCGATAAGGCGGGATCTCAAGGCGTCATCATGGGTGTGCGCCACAAGGAGTATGCCATAGAGGGTGTACAGTTCCACCCAGAAAGCATCTTGTCTGGTGAGGGACGCCGCATGTTCAAAAACTTCCTTCACCTTCAATGCGGCACCTGGGCTGAGAACGACAAGTTGAAGGGGTCGCAATCAGCGGACCAAAACAAGGCTGCGGCTGTTAACGATACCAATGGGGCGAATAAGGCCTCGGGAGGCAAGAATAATATCCTCCAGCGAATATACGCCCACAGGAAAGCCGCGGTAGCTGCACAGAAGCTCATCCCCTCCCAGAGGCCACAGGATCTACAAGCCGCGTACAACCTGAACGCTGCGCCGCCACAGATCTCCCTGTTGGATCGGATACGAAAGTCGCCCTTCGATGTGGCACTGATGGCGGAAATCAAGAGAGCATCGCCCTCCAAAGGTGTCTTCGCGCTTGAGATCGACGCACCTTCGCAGGCACGAAAATACGCTCTTGCCGGAGCCAGTGTCATTTCCGTCCTCACAGAACCTGAGTGGTTCAAGGGCAGCATTGAGGATCTAAGAGCCGTCAGGCAAGTCCTGAACGGAATGCCCAATAGGCCAGCAATTCTCAGAAAAGAATTTGTGTTCGAGGAGTACCAGATTCTCGAAGCAAGACTCGCCGGTGCTGACACCGTTTTGCTTATCGTCAAGATGCTGGAGACCGAGGTTTTGGAACGTCTCTACAAGTACTCACTGTCACTAGGCATGGAACCACTTGTTGAGGTCCAAAACGCCGAGGAGATGACCATTGCCGTCAAGCTAGGGGCAAAGGTCATCGGTGTGAACAACCGTAACCTCGAAAGCTTCGAGGTCGACCTTGGCACCACCGGCAGGCTCAGGAGCATGGTGCCAAAAGAAACTTTCATTTGCGCCTTGAGCGGTATCAGCAGCCACCAGGATGTTCTCGATTCCATCAAGGACGGTGTCAACGGCATTTTGGTTGGTGAGGCCATAATGAGAGCCCCGGATGCTTCGGTCTTTATAAACGAACTCTGCGCTGGAGTCACACCGAAACAGTCGAATTCTACTACGCCTCCTCTCCTAGCCAAAATCTGCGGGACAAGAACTGCCGAGGCGGCAGCCGAAGCTGTAAAATCTGGTGCTGATCTCATTGGTATGATTCTGGTCCCTGGCACGAAACGCTTCGTCAATGACGAGACGGCACTGGCTATATCCAAAGCAGTACACGAGAACACTTCGACCTCGGCCGCGGATGCTCTACAACCAGCCTCTGGAGCAATCGATTTCTTCGCCCTGTCCGCAAAGACGATCTCCAGCCGGAGGCCGCTCCTAGTTGGCGTCTTCAAAGGTCAACCCTTAGAAGAAATCCTGGAGAAGCAGAGGCGATATAGCCTAGACCTTGTCCAGTTACACGGCGACGAACCAGCGGAATGGGCCAGCCTCATCCCAGTTCCGGTCCTCAAGAAGTTTGAGCCTGGCCAGCCCGGCATCGGTCTTCGCGGTTATCATTCCCTGCCCCTATTGGACTCCGGGTCTGGGTCGGGCAAGCTACTCGACTTTGCGGCTGTTAAGGCGGAACTGGCGTCGGATGGGAACTTGCGGGTGCTCTTGGCCGGTGGCCTGGACCCGGACAATGTCACCGAGTCACTGAAGGCATTGGGATCTTTGGCCAGTCAAGTGGTTGGTGTGGATGTGAGCAGTGGAGTCGAACAGGACGGCAAGCAGAGTTTGGAAAAGATTCGGGCGTTTGTCAAGGCTACTAAGGCAGTACGGTAGTTACTTCCCTTCCAGAGAGACAGGAATCAAAAGCTTCAGAGACAACTCTCTTATCCCAACAAATTCTTCTCATTTCGCTGGCCATATATTTCCCGTCTCTTACTTCAACGACTACTATGAGAAGGAGCGATCCCTAAGCCAACAAGGGCTCTCCTCTTCAACAACACCACTTCAAGCCCTTTCTTAGACTGAGCCATTCCTCTTCATCCTCACGGTACACATCCAAGCCTCACCGTTCCTCAATATCACCAAGGTACCGTTCTCCGATTCTAGCACCCAGGTACCGGTATTCTCTACTCGCAGGCTCTCATCCCTCAAAGGTACCTCTTCCCACGCTTCAGTATTAGACACCACCGCTTCGCGACAGAGCACAGTCTCACCTCATCATGCCTCAGAAACGATCTGAAAAGCAGATATTTCAGGATATGAACCTCGCTGTCGCATGCTCACTGGGCGGGCAATGGACTGACGTGAATATCACCCGATGGGTGAGCCGCAGAGGCGGAGTCTACAACTCCGAGATAACTGAGCAGACCACCCATCTCATCTGCACGGTGGAAGAATACAAGGCGAAAAGCCTCAGAGGTACGGATTACGTCGTGCCTTCCCTTGTCAGATGCCCGAGACTGACTGTTGGGCTTACAGTCAAGCAAGCTGCTAAGCTGGGACAAAAGCAGTGCAAGATCGTGACGCTCGACTGGCTGGAGGACTGTCTCTTCAGAGACAAGAAGCTGCCTGTAAAGGACTACCAGCTCAGTGCTGTCCTCAAGAACGAGCGGGCGAAGGAGCTGCAGGATGCCAAGATTGCAAAGGGACACGAGCTGGCTGACCGGTTCGTCAATACAAGTGAGTTGGGTCTTCGGTCCGTACAACTTACACTTGCAGTGACGCTAACGCATGTGTTGGTAGACCTCTACCATGTTTACGCCGATGGCAGCAACTTCTTTTACGAGGTCACACTCACCAGGGACGACACCGAGGCTGGATGGCAGGGGCAGAAGTATATCTTATATGTGAGATTGATTCCATATGTTCCTCTGAGTCCGGCAGCTAACACAATCGTAGCTGTTCGAGTCAAACGCGAAGCCTCACCTGTACCGGTTCGCTGCCAAATTCTACCAAAAACCGCGTGACTCCCAACCCAAATTCTACCGACCGAGCGAGACGCCGCAGTCATTCTGGACAGAGTACGACAAGTTTAAGGCCTTCTTCCTGAAGAAAACAGGGATCGAGTGGGACGAACGGCTCGTACAGATCAGCTTGGACGAGTCACTGTTCCAGTATAAAGCCCCGGTAAGTGGACTACTCGCCTGGCCGATACTTAGGACAGTATGACTGACAACATTACACAGACCGGCGGCAAACCTGTCGGCTACGTCCCCGAATCCGGTCAGCGCAAGCCGTCGTCCCTGCCCGTTGCTAAGGGACAGGTGGCTTCGGCTAGTCAAGTGAAGACTGAGCCCGACGAGAAGGATGTCCAGTTCGCTGAGGTTCTTAAGCGCCTCGTCGCAGCAAATAGTAGTACCACGACAGCTGAAAATCATAAGTACCAGCCACTTACGAATGATCAGACCATTGCAGTGGCTATGCAGGTGGATATGCCCGAGGTGGTTGTCAAGCGAGAGATCATGCACATGCCCGCAGAGACTGCAAAACACGAGAGTAGCAGACAAGAGGGTGCTATGGCAGGGAGTCTCATGCCAGAGGATTCGCAGCAGCACAATGTCAAGCAGGAAGACAAGCCGACTATGCCCTTCCCAGTAGCATCGCAGGCAGTGCTGCAAAACAAGCAGCTGGATCAAGATGTGGGCATGGATACCAGCGACGATGGTATCAGTTCACCAACCCTAACCAGTCCGTACTTTACGTCCGCCGCCGACACTTATGTGACGATGCCGCTCATTCACACGGAAGCCCGACCGGTGACCAAACACTCGATGAAGCGGTTCATGGCTGACGAGGCATCGTGCAATTGAGCTAGCGGTCGGGGTGTTTCGTTTGCGATGCTTTCTACCGCAGATTTTATCACAAGGACCCTAATTTAGACGAAGTGCTCCTGAGGAACAGACGCATTGAGATTGTTTCGCAGCGTTCATAGCGTTCATAGCGAATTCCTATTTCACTCATCCCTGTCAGAGACCAATATATCTTAGACAACCCTCATTTCAGGTTTGCAACACTCAGCCTATCCCAATAGAAAACGCTCCATCAAACTCCTTGTCCCTGATGTCAACGCCATACCCTCCTTATATTCACGGTAGCCAAACTAAGTCCTCTTCCCTGGCTATCTTCCCACACTCTCCCCTTCTCCTAAAACCTCAACTTAGGCAACCCAAAAACAACAACCACAAGCACCAACATAAGCCCATAGATCCAAGCATAAAGCATAATCCGCCCCCACCACCCCTTCCCCTCTGTCACGCGCCTCAACATGCCCATCCGCCGAGCAGCAGCCTCCAGCCCTCTCTCGTTCTTGTCCAGCCCCTGCCCGGCGCGGGATACCACGTCCTTGTCCTGCTCTAGCGTTTCCGAGAAGGACAGCGAGGAAGCTTTTAGGTCGGAGGCTATCTTCAGGATTGATTCGGACAGCAGGTCTTGTTCCCGCCGCTGGTGGTCGAGGATGGCTTCTGTGGTGGACAGGGCGGGGGCGGCGTTGGTGCGGTCGCCGAAGAGGAGGGCCGAGGTTGTGGTTGCGGAGTCGGTGGGTTTTGGGACGGGTTGGGTGGTGCGGGAGCGCAGGGTGGCGGAGGTTGTTGTTTCTTGCTGTTGCTGGTGTCCTTGTTTCTCGTTGAACTCTTCCGGCTCAGGTCGAGATCTAGGCGTCGGTTCTGGACCCGGCAAGACAGGTATGGGTTCTGCTCCTGACTCTGGCTCCGGTTCTGCTCCATCGTCATCTTGATCTGGTGTATCCTGCACGTTATCCGTAGACCTCGAATCCATGCTCTCGCTCGGCGTGGCTAATATCTCGGCCAGGATGTCCTCTCCGTCTGAGCTGTCGTCGTCTTCATCTTCTGGCGTGTGGCTGGCTATCTCTTCCAGATCGTGCAGCCGTTCGGTGATTTGTTCTAGAAGCTCTCTTTTGCGGTTGAGGTCGGTGACCAGATCTTGTTTTCGGGTGTGCACTTTGGTCGCTAGGGCTTCTTGCTCTAGTTTGGTGAGCAGCGTTCGGGCGTGGTCGATGTTCTACGTTTGACAGTGAGCTAGTGTCAGAGCTTGACTGCCCAAGAGGCAAAAACTTACGGTACCGGCTTTCTTCCTCTCATATTCGCTGGTCCGTAGCCTTCGTTCCCGCTCGGCATCTGCGCGCAGGACCGTTTGCTGTAATCTGCTGAGCAGCCTTGTCAGGTCTGTGAAGGCGTCCGTCTGCGGGCTACTCGGCGAAAGCCTAGCAGAGCTGATGGACAACCGTGCCATCCTCCCAGAATGATTCGGGAGTGTGTTGCTGGTTGCTTTAAGACCGACGTTGAGGCCAACTTGCTGTGACGTCGGGAAGCTGTGGCGCGAGCTTCAAGATGTGGCTGGTGCACATCTGTCCCGCCATTTTTTCTTCCATTAAGGTCAAGTAAGCCACTGTATTTACAGAGCGCGAAACTAATAGTGGACCACGCGTAGGAACGCGGTTCCCCTGAGCTTGACGCGCTTGACATCTTCAATCTACCTTCTCTTACGCCTAGAGGTGTCTTTCGCCTACTGACAGGCCCTCTTTGACTACCTCTAGAGCCGTTGGCCTCGTCAAAATGTCCTCAGATCCATATGAGCATATCCCCGTCCCTTGTCTGGTATGCTTTCGCTATATGGGGCGCAATCCTCACGAGACTTGGGTGGAAGAAGATGAACTTAAAGGGGATATCTATGCCTTAGGAGAATGTCAGCCTCTTCACAATGGAGACACGAGTTGTGCTCGGTGCTACTGCCGCAACCACGAATGCCTTAAAATCCCGAAAGCTGCACACGGTGTCGTCAGATATATGCTAAGGCAGAGGGATCTATATAGGTCTGACGAGATCGATCGCTATGTATGATGCTTGCGCTAGTCTGTCATGGAGTAGTCCCTTACTTATTGGCTACCTCTAGGAATATAAAGCAGCATGCAAGCAGGCATCTGAAGCCATACAGATCGCCCAAAAGGCAGAGAAGCTGCAAGCTAGACTGCCCTATATCGATTCCGGACTCGAGAATATTCTGCCAGTCTACAGCACACTCCGTGGAGATGCTCGTTCCACACTAGCTAGACAGAGCGTTGGCACTTGAGAGCGCTGCGCCCCAAAAAGATCCGGCTCCATCCCACCTGCAAAACTGAATCGCCCAACCCCGAGTCCCCCAGCTGAGGCAAAGCCTGTAAAGCAGGAGGCCCCGGGTCCCCCAGCTGAGGCAATGCCTGTAAAGCAGGAGGCCGCGAGTGCCCCAGTTGAGGCAACGCCTATTAAGCAGGAGGCCGCTAGTCATAGCAGTGCTGCTCCGCGAGTCAATTCTCCTGTAACCTCCATCCCCGGGAACGACGGCCAACCGGATATCGAGAGCATGGGAGTCGCAGCTACGCTGCAGGAGATTCTGCGCACCCTCGCCAGGACAGACCAGCGTATGGAGAGGATAGACGCACGTGTTGAGAGACTGGAGAGCGGTTTCTAGACCCAGACTCACAAATGCGTAAGGCGCGTCCTCTTTCTGTTTCTCTGCTTACCTAGCATCGCGCGTTCTTTGGTTCAGTGGAATAGCAAGCGTTGGCTAGCAGGTAGATACCCATCATGTTTTAATAGCGAGGAACACTGTCTCATTCGAATATAAAAGAGTTGGGTTTGGAGACGAGGGCGACAGTTAGGGTACCGCGCCAATAAGAGAAGGGGTTCACTGGCTGGAAATTTGGGTATCATTAAAACACACTTCTACAGCTTCCCCCCCCAAGGAGAATAACATCAGTCGTCCTTCTCAAAAGCATCATTGAGATAGCCAACAAAGTTCTCCCTCAGCCTCCCAGCAGCAAGATTGCCCACCCCCTCAAGCCCAATGCCACCCCTATTCAACCCAACAAACGCCCTCCTATACCTCTGCAACTGCGGTAACCCAACCTTCTTCCCCGGCAGCTCCACCACCAAATCATCTCCCCTCACCTCACCACCACTCCTCGGTATCCTAACCTCGCCCCCGCCCTCATCGGACTGCTTCTCTAGTATCTGCTTCACAATGTCCTGTGTCTCACGCTCCAGGACGTACAGATAATCCCCGCCACCCTCTTTGCCCCTCTGCATAGTCGCCTGGTTCGGCCTGACCACCTTCCTCCCCTCGCCAGCAATGGAATCCCATATGCTATCAAACACCTCCTTCGTCCTGGCCTCGTCGTCCTCCCATATCAGCGTGAAAAGCGGACTGTCCCACCTCGTCATCGGGTTCGGCTCCTCGTAGCGGAAGACCAGGTTCTCCCAGTTTGCCGGCTCGTAGGCTTCTTCCTCGTCGCCGGCACTCCCCTTCTCCTCCTCCGCGGCACCGGCCCCTGTCCTCCGCTCCAACCGCGCTTCGTTCACCCCCCTCGCCCGGTCGGGCACGCACCCGATCTGCAGCACGCAACTGGGCGTCCGCACATTCTTGGCTTCGCAGAAGAGCTGGTACCGCCAGCCCTTGATGTAGTTCAGTCCGTCGAGTATGACGATGTCCTTCGGGGAGAGGACGCGCTTCACCGCGCCGTAGATGGCCGCGCGAGCGTCCTTTTCCGAGGCGTTGGCGGACCGTGCGTGGGCCGGTACTGCGGAGAGGTCGTACACTGTGCGGGAGATGGAGAGTGAGGTGTCGGATATTAGGTGTAGCCTGTATGGGCTGTTGCTGGGCTGGGAGGATATTCGTTCGGAGAGGTAGGCTTGGAGCTGTTTTGCGCGGGTGCTCTTGCCTGAGGTTGGCAGGCCGGTTATGATTATTAACTGTTACCGGGTTTGGTTAGCCGCTGATAGTGTCTTCAATGGTCTCAGCACCAGCAGCACCTACAGGCATTGTGTCTTGTGCGAATATAGACAGTGATGAAGTTTGAATGAGTATTGATCTTGAAGACTTAACGCGGGGCAGTTCTCTCTAAGTGATCCCAGCGATGTCAAATTTTGGTGGAGCCTCGTAGCTAATCGAAGTGGATCCGCGCGCGCATCGCATCGCATCGCATCGCCGCGGGATTTTGCATCACCGCGGGACTTCGGGACTTCGCATCAACGCCGGACTCCGTATCGACATCTACAGGACACCGGATCAACCAGCACGATACCCAAGCTTGAGGCTAGCCATGGCTGAGGTCTCACTCGTGGACATGCTTCACTTGCATAGATCCGAAGCGTCACATGGATGAACCATTTATGCTCTCTACTTGTGACAAATTCATGTTGCTGTGCATTGCTAGGTATGTAGCGACGTGGAAGCTACCTAGACCAAAGCCGAGCTTCGAGGTGCGCGACTTGCCATTGCTTTTGTCGCTCCCTACCGGAAGCTTCCAAGTCCCAGTGCGTTCCATGCTGGGCACGATGAAGCTGCTCTAGATGGGACAGAAGAACTGAAGCACAACTGGCACATACTCGGAGTTGCCAACAAAAACCTGGTTAAGAGGACAAGGAGAGACCAAGCCAAGGACGGAACCATGGTTTCTGTGTCCAAACCAAACCTGGAAATGGAAGAAAGCTGGTTGACGGTATTCCAGCCACTTCCGCACCTCAAAAACCTCCTTCCAGACTGGGTTGTGTCCGTCTGTTTGGGACTTCCTTCGCCGTGAATGGCGCACCCTCTGACATAACCTGGCCGCAGGTCCAGGGCCCAGATAACACATGACAACACATCTCTCCTTCCAAGAATTGGATCTTGAACCAACAACAAGGCACTGCAGTCCCTCGACGGGCAGGCATGGCAGGCATGGGTGAGGCCGGACGAAGGCAAGACGTTGTCGATCCCATCACGACAGGACGTCGGAATTGCATGGTTGGACTGTGCACCATTTGTGGCACTTGTTGCGACGTCGATGCATGTCTCGGTAAACTGGTTCAAACTCGAACAGACGAGCTTTGTCCCCAGGACGAAAACGGCGTCCCCGGTGATCTCATCCTTCTTCAGGACAAACTATTAGCTCTCCGCATAGCTATGGTTCGATTCTCAACTTCAGCTCACTTGGATGATGCCAGCGAGGCTTGCGCATGAACAACCCCTGAACAGCACACACAATGCAGGCGTGCTCAGCGGCAACGCCACGTCCGTGCGTCAAGGCGGCGGCAAGCCTTGATGCTGTAGAGTCCCGTCCTGCATCTCAAGTCGTCATAGGACCAAGTCCGGACGAACACATGTATGTACAACTAGTACAGTACATACATACCTTAGCTTCGAGATTGACTTGCGGAAGCCATGCCTTGCGCAGCACAAATCGATGCAGGAGCCGAAAGAGACGATGCAGACCATTGGATTCAATGCCAAGAAAATCGGTGTCATCCATTGATGATCGACCGATGCAACCTCGATTTCGCGGCTGCGACTGGCTGCCGGGATTCCCCAGCGCCGTGGAACCATCCAGGGAGCTTCGCAGCAATTGGCCAGCATTTCGAGAAATCCGGGATTTGATGAGACCTGCCCTGAGCGAACCAACAGTCCATCGCAAGATCGCAACTTGAAGTTATTGCGACTTCCCTGTCTCAAAATAATTGCTAGGTCCTCTGCTATGCTGCGGCCTGGTGATTTGGATTTCAGGTCCATCGTTCCTGCCAGGAAGGTTGAAACTTTGTGGAGCTTCGCTGCCGGACTCAGACTGTCTCATCTCAAAGTTCCTTCCCGCACTGAGCACGCTAACATGAGACATCCGCAGGCCCACGTTTAGAAGGTAAGAGCGATGGGGCAATAGTTACGGGATGCGGTCATGGACGACTTCCCTGACGAGAGAAGACGTCGGGACCTGCTACGAAGGAAGGTACGGAATGCAATTGGCAATGGCTTGGTTGGTGTAGCTCTTGGTGAAGAAGTACACACATCTCTCGTCTCACGTCAACTGTCTACCACAGCGAGGTATCCAAGATACCTTACTTTACCTTCTTCCGCTGCTCCGCTTCTACTAATCCCGCAATTGTTTCAACGGTCCTTGTCTCACTTACAGTTGCCATCTGAGTCCGAAAGTGACTATTATCAGCCGTCTCTGGTACGTAGTCCAGGAACAGTTGCGGCTTGTTCGGCACCTGGCTGCGCAGTGCGCGCAGCGCAATTAACCTCCCACATGGCCCTGACATGGCTGACCTGGTCAGAGAGCCCTGGCGAGATTAGCGGTGCATGAAGTCGATCCAATCCTACCAACGATCCTGCCGAAGGTGCGGATACTCTTTGTCCACTATCGGCCTGGCTCGCTGTGTCGCGCATCAGGGGCGTCCATAGCGTGTAACTTGCAAGCCCCAGTTCCCTTGGCCTCAAAGTGCTCGGCGACTCCAGGTTTTATAATCAGCGTTGCCCGGTGTCTGAACTGGGATCGCACCATCCTCCTGTGTTTCCTGGTCCATTCTGCTGTCCCGCGGATCACCGAAAGACAGAACACCCTTCCTCTCAAGTCCAACCGACTCTCAACTGCGTTGGCAAGTCCATGACGACCCGGCCCCTTGTCTCTTGGACCCTGCGTGTAAAGAGGAGCTCGCCGGGTCGAAGCAACGTCGACACACGCTGAGTTGGCATTTAAGCGCCGACCACTTACATCGAGTCTCGACAGCTTCATCCACCAAGACGGCGCTTCCGCGACCATCTCAGCTCTCTTATTGGCCAATTGCATTATCCTTCAATCACACCTCTGCTGCGTGTATCCAGAAGATGCTCGCCAGCGAGGCAGCTGGGTCGCTCTGAAACCGGCGTCCCTGGTGTCCAGAAACAGCATTGACTTATAAGACAACCCTTCATTCCCTCGTTCGACGATTCGACGCTCAAGCGCGTCGAGTCGATATCGGCTTCTTGCCATGGACCCAACAACTACACTCTTTACCTTCATGCTGTGAGTCTCTCAAGTATTGACTGGCTTCTCTTTCGCTCTGCGGCTTCTTGCATCTTGCTTCATTCGTTCGTTCGTTATATATGCTGCGCATCAATCTCTACGGACAATTCTCGACACTTGAGGTTCAATCTTACCCACCGATTTTAATTGTGCATTTGTCAGGTGTAAGACTCTTTCCAAGTTTGGTCGCAATTTCTGTGGATGGGATGGTTGTCTTGGGGATATTTCCTCTGAACCGAGAAGTCTCGCTTATGATTGATGACCTGGGTGAGCATCAAAGCAAGGGGCTACTCTTATCGGTAGGAGCCATAGCCTTGCACAGCTCGTCCAACGTCAGCATACACCCTGTGGCCGCCAGGCTTCCACTATCCCACAGTGCTCTGTTGCAAGCTTATCTTCCGCATTATTCGTGTCGGGGAGGTTCTGTGTCAGTGCCTGGTTCATTGGTAGCTTACATGTTTTGAATTGCGGTCCTGTCCCAACACCTGTCAGCTTATTGGCTCATGCATAGTTCCCTTGTTCAGTTTCAGATGACATGAGATAGTCAAAATCAGTGATGCTAACTAAACACCAGACAGACGCATCCTTCCGTCCAGGCTGTATATCTAGTTGGGTCTTGGGACAACTTCTCCACACCGTACGCCATGGAGCGCGACATCCGTCGAGATCGAGGCCAGTGGCGTGGGTGTCATTCGTTCAAGGACATCATCTGCGACGGCGAAGGCGGATATAGCCCCAGCAGGGACGGCGGCCTCAAGATGGGCGAGACATACTTCTATTATGTGAGTGCTCCGGCTTCGTACATGGAGGTCTTTGCTGATCGAACTTTGTTAGTACGAGTTGGACGGCTCAACAGAGACGCATGACCCTACAGTCCCGACAACGAGCCACTGCCCCTATCTGCCGGGGCAGACTGTCAACACACTCTGGGTTCCTGTCGAGCAAAACTCGAGGAAGAGAAGCGCATCTCTCAACTCGATGCACACCGCAGATCTGAAGACGATGGATCCTAGCGACAAATTCACGACTCCACGGCCTGCGCCGTCTCCTTTAGGGCACATGGCCGTGCGACACATAGCAACCGCACCTTCATCAATCATCCGACACAAGCGATCGGCACGCTCTCTTTCACCGGGCTCGAGCTGGTCATTCTCTCCTAGGAAACTCTTCAGCCGCAAGGCCAGCTCCACCTCACTCCGAGAGAGCGACACAAGCAGTCTTTATGCCACGCCATCACATATCTCATCGGAAGATGTGAGGGGTGCTCGTCCTCAGTCTCGAGACGGAAGCCGGTCAAGGGACATTTCTCCGGACTCGCTGCGCAGGTTCCTATCGGATGACACGCCTTTTGTGGCGGAACCGGAAGTGAATGAGCGGCCGGCACTCGCCATCCCAGAGGACATAGCAGAGGAGAATGAGGACGACGACAACTTTGCCACGTCTGCTACGTCAGAATCCCTGCATTTCACAGTCTTATCACCGCCGCCGTCGCAGCATTCTCAGTCACGCTGCACAACTCCGATGCCTAGCGCTGAAGACAGTAGCCTGGCTGCATCTACTGGGCCAGCAGTCGTGGAGTCGACAATCATAGGACCCGCGACACGTGCTCCGCCACGCATCCCCGACTTCGCTCAGATGGAGCTTCCCGCGCCCGGCTCGGAAACATTCTCTTTTGACCCGACCCTGCTCACACCCGCATCGCCGGAGTCAACAGCTTCCAACGAAATACCGTCATTCTACTACTCTGATGACGAGGACGAGGACGAGGACGACGGGTATCAGCTGCCATCACTTGAAGGAGGGATCGGCGCTACAGACTCCTTCGACACCAGATTTGGTAAAACACTCTCCACATACAGTCTCCCCTTGACGTCTGATCCGGCCGACAAGCTGGCTGTGGAAGAACCGGCGACGTCACAGCTGGGCTCGCCGGCGCTTGTCGCTAGGAACGGCACGGACGTACCGGTGGGCAACACGTCTATGCTCACAAGTCCGATACCGAATTCGGGTCTGGACGAGCTCGTGAATGAGCTCGGCTGGATCGCAGATATCATCAACGGCACATCTGCTTGATTTGCCCATTGCGCGGATTTCTTGGAACAATATTTTTTTCCGTTATTGGGCCCTATACAGTCATGTTATATGGATGGGCTAGACCGCCGCGGTACCGGGATCTGGAGCTTTCTCTCAGAGGCATGGGGAATATAGGAGTTATTGGCAATTACGGTTTATAATATACGGTTCAATACCCCGGGATACAAAGGTTCTACCCGTCTGCGGCCGCGACGGGGGCATGGCGGAGTTATATGTGGCGGATAGGATCTCGGCTAGACACCATTGGTCAATGAACAACTACACAGTGAAGGTTTTGGGACATAATGAGAAGAATATTACCCAGCACATTCTGGTACAATTCGCGTTCAGATGCCAGTGATGGCCGCGGTGACAAACCCGAGCTGACATGGCGAGTCCCTCCCGAGTCTGAAATAGGCTGATGAGTTGCTGTGCTTCCGCCCGACTTCTCTGCCCCAACAAACGATCCTCCAGGCTGGACCAATGGTGTTTTAGATGTCAGACATGTGCATTGTACCGACGGAAGGTTGAACAGCACGCCCATAATCCTAGCGGCCAATTAAAGGTGGGAGGACGTCTTTCCCCGTCCCTTCAACAGCGAGCGAAGGCCGGGTTCTTATTGGACGGTTGCTGCCGAGAATTTCTGTCTCGACTCTCGAGAGTTCATCGCAGCCCGTGTCAATGCGAGAGTGTCAGCATATTGCCCTAGACTTCTAGTTCTCGTTACGTACGGTCTTAGAAAGGCTCGCTAGAAGCGTCTTCCTTCGAGGGCGGCAGGTGCGCCGTTCTTGGTACTGTTGCCAATACTTGGCCAGACAAGATGGCTGCTCCAAATGTATTGTCCGCCGATGCTGCTTCCAAGAACCCACGTCATAACCTGAAATGCGAACAACCGGACGGGATAGATGGACTGGTCCTGAACACGAATCGAGTGGTTAGCAAGCATACGCCAGTATTTATCTGTATTTGCCGCCTGTGTAGACCAACGGCATCTGCACCATGACGTCTTCCCGTCGCGACCGCCGACTGAAGACACGGGCTAGCAAGGCAGTGCTCTCAGCAGGCGGCTGGAACGGGCAGCCCGGGCAGCACGGGTAGCCCAGCCGTGGCTTTTCGCCGTGCATGCGACGAATCGTGCGATAAGGAACTCGACTGGCGCAGATTGATGTGCTCGCATAAGCGTGTCGTCGGCCGGATCAGGGAATCGGTACCATGTATTTTTCCCGCTGTCGCATCGCTTTCCCCTAAACAACCATCGTCATCGTCTTCACACGGGTCAAGTCGGACCTGGAGCACGTACTGTATCGGGACCTGCCCGCCTCCGCGGTTCACTGGGGTGACTTACACCGAGAAGCACCCCACAGCCGGAGAGCAAAAATACAGGGACGGCTGCAGCTTTGTTCTGTCATAAGCCCGCTAACGAGCTCTGATTTCTGCGTCACGGGTCGTTTGCCGAGACACCAGACAGCAGGTGGTGGTGTCTCGTAGAAGCTTCGACAATCTCGCGGCGTCGGCCGCGGTGCGCAGTCGCACCTGCACTTGTAACGCCACGCGACAGCAGCGTAGAGGTATATAGGAGAGGGCAGACAAAAGCGAGACACTGATGAGGCCATAACAAACTTCGGCACAACAGAGGTCCAGACACCGCACACCCGCGAATAAACGATAGTTGTCGATAGTTGCCGACACAGACTCGACAAGAGTCTTGAAACTGACCGAGAACAGCCATGGAAGACGACCAGGGCTTATATGAGAACTTGTTTCTCGTCGACGACTCCGAGGTACACGATATCTCATGATCTTGTCTATTCCTTCCATGTCCCGCTTGGGACTTTCGTCGTCACCGAATCTTGCCCGGCCACACGGCCCTCAGCACGCGAAACCTGCCAGAAGCATCAATAGCCGGAGATCCCAGGTGAAAGGGCAGACCGAGAGCAGGAGACTGAACGGGGGCTGAGGGAGTCGGGACGACCGAGACTAATCATCGATCGTGATCGAGGCCTCAGTGAGGCCGACCGTGACCAGGCGAGAATTGAAAGAGACCGAACGGCGGGATGAATCATGGTTGGACTCACAGCCGCTGTTGGAAGCGCGGGCTGATCAACTCTTTAGGCCATGGACGGGGCGTTGTCGCCAGATGACGTGAGTTTTTGTCCGCCCAGCAACTACCAGAGTCACAACTCCCGAACGGCTCCTGACCAACAGGGATTTCTCAACCCGTACAGACAGGGTAGTGAGATGCAGGCATCCTTCGGCGAATTCCTCCCGGCGACAGCGACGGCAACGACAGACTTGTACGCACAGCTGGCCTTCGATCCTCTCTCGTACACCATCTGGGGGGACGACACGGGCTTCGACGATGCCGGCGACAACGCCAGCAACACAATGGGCGACATGGCATCGATCTCACCTCTAGCAACGGCCCACTTGGGCAGCAGCTACGGCGACATGGACACCCTCAGCCGTCCCGGAGGCGGCGAGGCAGCGTGGGCTCGGGAGATCAACATGGACGGTACCGCCGGCCCGGCAACATACTCCTCCGCGTCGACCACAGCGGCCAGCTCCGCACCCACCACCACTCCCCTCTCCGCGTCCACCAGTGGTACGACCCCCCTCTCCGCATCCACCACATCCACCTCCCTCCCCACCTCCAAAACCCCAAAACGCTCCCCAAGCAGCACAACCACCGCCTCGCCCGGCCCCAAACCCACCCTCCGCAGCGCCTCCCGCGCCCCCAAGAACAGCACCGCCCACAAGCGCGGCGGCTCCTCCGAGTCGGCCTCCTCGCGCCGCTCCCGCGCCTCGCACAACAGCGTCGAGCGCCAGTACCGCGACCGGCTGAACGCGCACTTCGAGAGCCTGCTGGACGCGCTCCCTGCTCCCTCCGCCGCGGACGACCAAGATGCCCCCGGGGCCGCAGGAGAGAGGAGGAGGCGGCGCGTGAGTAAAGGCGAGGTGCTGGACATGGGGCGGCGGCGGATCCGGGACTTGGAGGAGAGGAGGGCGAGTCTTCGGGGCGAGAGGGATGGGTTGAGGGGGGAGTTGGAGCGGTTGGGAGAGGTGTGTAAGGAGGAGGACGGGAAGGGAAAGGGGGTGGAGGACGGTGCGGACGGGTAAGACTGTTGCTTTTGATATATATGGGAGATGTGAGGTGTTTGGGTTGGTGGCGGAGAGCGACGGTATTGGCGAGGAGTTGAGGCGTGGTGTTCCGGTCGATGTCATTGGCTCCCGTGTCGGACCTGATGTTTTCTTGTGGTTATGGGTTTGGTGCGATATTGGTGGAACATGTGATCGGAGAGACGACTATGACGTCTCTCGAACCGTTCTTGGTCATCTCAAATAAGGTGTGTAGGTCTAGGTATGCATTCGGCGTCCTAGGTTGGGTGCAATGTCAAGGTGTGTTTACATTCATGGAAGGGCTTGGTCATACCATTTGGACGGCGTCATTAGTGGTGTGTAAAATGGTTCATGCAAACACTGCATAGTTATGTCAAGTTTCTCCCTGCTCATTAACACTAGATATGGATATGCCATGGACTCAAACACTCCAGTCACCCCTGACCGGGGCAAGACCACAACACACCCAGATTTTATCCAACAAAAGGCCGCCATTGGTAAACTCCCCCAAGAAGAGCCGCGACAACTCCAAAACCGCCAGAGTCTGAATCCAGACCGATCCAAAGCCCCATGATAGATACAGCCCAGACCCTGCCAAGCAGATGATAAAAGATCCAGATGCTACAAAGGGAAATCTGCCGCCATAGCCAGAAAGAAAAGTATGATACACCCGATCAACACAACACCCGTACACGACTAGAATTACAGCCTACTCGTCTTGCCCCTGACACCGTGCTGATTCGTCCACCACTTTCCCCCACCCCCAGCACCGCCCCTGTACGTCGACCGCCCAGTCGCCTCGGAAACAGGCACGAACTCGCGCTCGGTAGGCATGAGCTGCGCCTGGGCGCGGTACGGCAGGGCGCTGCTGCTCCTCTTCTTGACCCCCGTCGTTGCGGCCGAGGAAGCGTCGACCTTCTTGGCCTCCTTCAGCACCTCTCTCAGCTCCGCGTCGGTATCCGCAATCTGCGCGCGGATAAACCGCATCTGCTCCTCGCGCGACCCGCCTTCGGCCTCCTGCAGTTGCTGCATGACCGGCGTGCGGGGAGTGTATTCTATCCCGTCCGTCTTGGGCGTGCGCGCGGGGTCGGGCGTGACGGACGGGTCCAGGTATGCCTGCTCGCCGCGCTCCAGGAGGGCGACGATGTCGATGCTCTCGCCCGGCGGGATTGGGATCGGGTTCGAGGGCGTGACGCAGTCCATGTCAACTTCTTTGCGGAGGACGCGGTCGATGTCGACGGCCGAGAAGAAGGCGCAGCTCTGTGGGAGGTCGTCGATGCCGACCTGCTGCGCGAACATGGCGCGCGTCCAGAGGTTGGCGACCTGCAGCGCCATGGCGGCGCGGTACTTGTCGTCTTCCTTGACCAGGTAGCGGATCTCGTCGTGCACTGTGATGGCGAGCCGGCAGGCGATGTTGTAGCGTCTGGCGAGGTAGTCCATCGCCACGATGAGGAGGTGGAGGTAGTCGACGCCGCTGGATTGGATGGCCCAGTTGATGCGCGAGGTGAGGTAGGCGCCCTTGCTGATGAAGCGGCCCATCAGGGCTTCTGTGATGCCAGCTCCCAGGACAGGGGTGCGAGGCCGCTCCTGCTCGGCGAATTCTTCTAGCTTGTTGAAGACGAAGGACTCGGTCCCGCCTCGCCAGAAGGGACGCTTGTAGAGGGCTTTGCGGTTGGTCTTGGTGCCCTTTGTAGTGGAGTAGAGCTTGGACGCGATCTCAAGCGTCTGCCGCTCGCTGAGCGACGGGTTGAATTGCCGGAGGAGCTGGGCCGCGAACTTGAGGCCCGCGCCGTAGATGCGCCCGTAGTTGAAGACCTTGGCGTCGTTGCGGGTTATGCCGAGGATGGCGGCCGTCCGGCTGTGCAGGTCGGTGCCGGCGGCCTTGGTGCCTTCCAGTGTCATGAAACCGATGGCGTTGCCGCCGTGGATCTTGAAGGTCGAGTCGCCGACTACGGATGCGATCCAGAGTTCCTCCGAGTCTACGTCGGCGCCGACGAAGACGTACCCTGGAGGTGCGCGGACCATGGCTTTTAGCTCTGAGCCGACGCGGTTCTTCTTGGCGTTGGAAGCTGTGAGCCACGTGTTTTCGACGGCGCGGCGGGTGATTGTGCCCATTGGGATGACCTGGGGGAGGATGAAACCGCTGGCCGGGTGTTGGCCGTCCGGCTGCCGCGCTTCTGGTGCAGGCGCAGACTCTGCGCCGGTTGATGCGTCTAGCTCGTCTTGATATACGACGAGCTGCGACTTGATCCGATCCCGAGCGCTGATCCAGTACGAGCACGACGCATTCATCTCGAGGGCCTCCTTTGCATACGAGTATTCCGATGAAAGCGTCCCGCTCTCGAAGTACGCCAGATAGCCCTTAGCCATGGGGTTGGCGACACGGGCACTTGGCCCGTCTTTGTGTGGAAGCTTGTAATAGGCGTGCTCCCGGTCCTCCTTGAGAGCCTTATCTACTTCCTCCTCGGTGAAGTTACACCGAATCATTTGTCGTTCAGTGTACTTGGCCATTTGGTCCAATGGCACGCGGAATGTCCAGCCATATGTGTCTGACCAGACGAGCGGGTTGCCATCCCAGGAGAGTCGGAGAAGTAGCGGTGCTATCCTTGTCCTAACGGTGATGTTGATGGGAGCGTCGTTCTTGGCGAACAAGTCCTTGTACCATTGCGGCATGCCAGGCTTCTTCTGTCTGGCCGCTGGTCGGGGCGGGTCGTTTTTCTTCTTCCCCTTGACCATTTTGATCTCCTGGCCTGACCAGTCTAGCTGACTGAGCCAGGGATCTGTGCTCCATTTCTCTTGATCTTCCTTGATCTCCAGTGCCTTCTCGGCTAACAGAATCAGGCGCTCCTGGACCGCCTGGTTGAGTTTTTGATACGTCGCCTCGGCATTGGCGAGATACGCGTCCCAAGACCTGTCGACGGGGAGAATGACCGACGAAAGATGCCTCAGGGCTCCAAAACTGACAGGATGCGGGCAGACTTCGAGGAAGTTGGGGAACACGATTTGGAATACACGGTGAGTTATGGCCACATCTGCGGCACAGTAGTCCAGCAGCACGTCCAGCTTGCCCACCACTCCAGCCCGATCTAGCGTCCCGAAACCCTCGCGCAACTCTTTGTCAAGTGTGACATTAAGATGGAACTTGGCAACATCTCGCAGGGAGTTGACCGAGCTCCTCTCTACCCATAGTTCCTCTTCTTCCTGCACGAAGGCGCTGTTCTTCAAAAGCTCTGCGAGCTCAACTGTGGTATTCTCCTTGGATATCTTGTCCCTCAATTCTCTGTTCTTTTTGTGCTTCATCCACGTCGGCCGTTGTTGCGAGCACATGCCGTTCACGGCCACATGGAGTGACATGGTGTCGAGGAAGGAGTTCCTCGTCTGCTGAAGGTCGTATTCCTCCCGTATCCTAGCACGGTCGTATCCAACATTATGGCCCACGATGATCCTGTCTTTGGAGGGGTCTCCTAGCGGCACCAACTGCCGGGGGTTCTCCGTTTCGCCCAGCAGCCACGGCGAGAGCCAGGCATACCATGCGTCAGGGCTGGCGGCGCATGCCATGACGGCAAATTGGTGCTCTTTCCACATGACTTCGGTGTCGAAACAGAGCATATTTGCGTCTGGCGCGTCAACGGCCTCGGTGCGCCCGTCCGGGTAGTACTTGGTCCAGCCGCTCTTGCGCACCCATCTCCTGGGTTTCGGCAGGGTGGTTGCGCGCGCAAACTGCTTCGCGTATGTCAAGAACGGCTCGGAAGCATCGACGCCGAGTTTGTGGAAGTGCTCGTCCATCGTCTGGCCGACGAGGGGTGGGAGGTCGAATGCGACGGGCGCAGTATTGTCGTCGGACTTTCCAAGGAGCTCATGGCGGCGCAGATGGTCTTCTGCCAGCTTGACTAGCTCTGGTGGTGCTCGGAATCTTTCGGTACGCGGAAAGAGTTGCGGATAGATATGATTACTGAGTTGTTGTACCCCGATCTCGTTGTAGTGAGCGTCTGAAGAGATGGCCAAGCTGTTCCTACGTCGCTGTTCGGCAGAGGCTGTAGCCTGGTCGGCGGCCCCAGACTGGTGTCTGGCACCGGATGATAGTAGCCATGACGGAAGCTGGCGCTGGCCCTGTGCTGCACGGTGTCTTGCGAGGCGGATGAAGCTCGGGGTCGATGCGCACGATGGTCTACCGGCGATGCCGTGGACGTGATGCAGCATTGCGCTATAGATGGAGGAGACGCGATGGCTGAGGCGGAATCATGGTTGACGGCGGTTGCTCAACGGACTCAGCTGGCTCCAGGGTCGGCGCGCGGTCCGCGGTTGTAGCTGTTGAATGGATTCGAGGATGTCAATGCCGTGTGATGTGGTGGTGATCCCTTCAAGGGAGTCTGACTCTGATTTCCATCTCCGGTCATAGCCCCACCAGAGAAGCAGCACCCCTAATTTCAACCTGGAATGCTGGTGACATGATTGGCCCTAAAATAACCCGCTATTTAAGCTTTCTGATTTATGGAAGTAGTGGGTACCTCTACCTTGTCCGAACTCGATAATCTTTCGCCTCATGGTTGAGGTACCAGTTCTAAAACTTCTATACAAGATTTACTCTGTAGTTTTTGGCTGAGATTTAGGCGACTCACTTCTGTTGCGCTGCATCTGTAGCCTTCACTTGTAAAGACATCAATGACATGGATATCGACTTCATGTCACAGTACATTTTGGAAGTGGGGGCTTATTGGACGTGCCCTGGCCCTGTACATAAGACCTGGGGCCGCCGGTTGCAGCACAACCTGGAAGTCAACATGGCATCGCGCCTGCAACGGCCTCTCCTCTCTGCTCTTTCAACCATCTGCACCTGAGTTGACAAATCCACCAGCTGGCGCGGTGCTACGACATTCATATTGTAACCCGAACCTTCTCTGAACAATGTCTTCTCTTCAGTTCGGCGTCCCTTCGGCTTCCACGTCCAGTAACCGTAGACCCATAATTCTTCCACCGCCCCGCGACATTGCCGGCCTCCAACACCGGAGCAACTCCAGCAACAACCGCCATCATCACAGCCAGATTCGCCCCTCCGACCACCGATCTATAACCGCAACCTCAACCCCACGACACCAACCTCTACACTCTTCACTTTCTTCACGTCCAGCGTATTCTTCTTCTTCGTCTAGAAATAGAGCGTCCAACCCTTCATTTATACCAACGCAGAGCGCTGCTTCTTTTTCACACTGGGCAACCCAGGATCCCTTCGATTCCGTCCCTCGCCCCCGCCGCTCCGTTCTTACTTCTTCGTGGGCATTCAGCGCCAGCCGTCCTTTTGAACGGCGCCCGAGGCCCCCTCTTCCCTTTGCGCCGTCACCTCCAGCGAGTCAGGCACGTGCTCGTCAAGCTCCGCGGCAGCGGTCCGGCAGCTACAGCACCTCAGCCGCGTCGAGCCCATCATCAGTCTCAGACTCCGACCCCGAGCCCACCACAACCATGCCCGCACCCCGGCAAACAACCAGGAAACGGCGGGCGACAAACGAAATCCCCTCGTCGAGTCCCTCCGAAAGCCCCGCCGCCTCGACAAGAAGCAACAAACGCCGTGCTACCCAGCGCGCCTCGACATCTTCCGCCGACAAGCCAGAGGCATCCTCATGGCGGACAGCGGCGCCGAGACGTGCCGCGCCCTTGCGGCGGACCAACACCAAGAACGAGCCCGTCGAAGACCCTATAGTCTTCGAGTCGTCCGACATCGAAGAAGAAAGCACCTACAAAGTCATTGACCTGGTGGACAAGGACGAGGTGCCCGAGGACGTGGCTACGCCAGAGCCAAAGGGGGAGAATATGGTCAAGCTCGGGACCTTCCAGTGTGTCATATGCATGGACGACGTCACCGACTTGACCGTTACGCATTGTGGTATGTTTGCTGTTTGCCCCCTTCCCAAACCAACATCACGTATCATCAGACCACTAACTCCTTTTTCTCGTCTCGCCAGGCCACCTCTTCTGCTCCGAATGCCTGCACTCCTCGCTCCACATCGACGTCAGCAAGAAAGTATGCCCCATATGCCGCCAGAAAGTCGAGACCAACCCGGCGGCCGGCAAGTTCACTTCGAAATCAAAGGGCTTCTGGCCGCTGGAGCTGAAGCTCATGACGACCAAGCGGAGTGGGAAGCGGGCTGCACGGTGACAGCATGTCCATATGAACTTGTCAGAAGTTGGAGATGGAACCAGGCAGTCAAACATTTCAACTGATGCGTACTTGGTTGAAGCGTCGTCGGAAAGGGAACACTCCGCTTTCCGTCCTGTACGTGTGTTTGTGGTCCTGGGATGCACGGCCTTGGACGTTCAGGGCCTTGGAAATAGCAAGAGGAGTTCTCGCCATAGAAAGGCAGGGCTGGTTGGTAGATAGATATCTCTGTTGGGCTCGTAGTTCAGCGTCGTGGAGAACTTTCTTCTGGTAGATACCCCTTTGCATGCATATCAAGGAAGTTAGGCGGGAAATTGGCGCTCCGGTGGCATTGTCTTTTTTTTAGGGATCGTGTGCATGTCACAATAAACATCTTTTCCCCCTTGGTCCGACAAACATGCGGGGGACAGGACATTCGCGGTCATAGCTTGAAGAGCAGATCTATTACATGCTTTTTGATGCTCGTCCTATCCTATCTGAACGCTTGTGTATCCTGACGGATGGCATCCTACGCCTTGACTCCCAACAGCCCCGTATCCAGATATTTCGCCCCTACTCTAGTGGAACAAGACGTTCGTACCCTTCGGCCGCTCAGAAGGCATCTGTCCATCCTCAAACTGCACGGCGGACAAACATTAGCAATCTATCTCCTCAAATCTGGTGCACTTCTCCAAGGGGGGTAACTCACATCCAGAAAATCCGTCGCCGTGATGAGAAGCATAAACGCCTCGGCCAACTCCTCAATCCTATCCTCCAGCTCCACCTGCACCTTTCCAGCAGCCCCGTCCGCACCGCCCACGCTCGTCGCTCCCTTGCCGCCCCCAATCCCCACGCTCCGCTTGAGCACGTGCACCACCAGGCTGCGCGACTGGGTCAGGAACCGCCTGCCCTGGAGGACGTTGGCGCTCCCCTGCCTCAACACGGCGGCGGCCACGATGCGCGTGACGCGCACCAGGAGCGCGTAGTGCTTCTCCAAGGCCGCCGCGTCGGCGGCGTCGATCTCGAGCTCCGGGTCGGCGGCGAAGAGGCCCGATGTCTCGAGGACGCGGAGCAGGTTGGCGTGCAGGAGGTATTTTGCGCCTGCTTTGGTGTGCGCGAGGTGCAGCAGGAGGGAGAGTTTCGACGAGATGTAGAATTCTTGCGGTGGGTCGCCTGAAAGAAGGTTGGTTAGTTACGTGGACTGAGGAGAATATGAGGGGAACACCTTACCGCCAGCACGAATTATGTCGAGCCATTCCTGTAGAACTGTCTTAAGGCTGTCGACGAGGATACCGATGAAGTTCAGCCGGTTAAGCGTCTCTATCACCTGCGTGTCGTCCTCGTTCTGGCCGAGGTTCACAAAGGCGCCGAGGAGGATCATTGCTGAGGTCTGGCAGGTTGGATCGCTGCCGTAGGCATCGTCGCATATGACGTTGAGCAGCCTCTCGCCGTAAACCTGAATCGCCTTGACCGTCTTCTGCCGCGCCGAGAGGAAGCCGTGCCCGTTGTCGAGGATGCCCGTGATGTACCGGTAGCAGATGCTGTAGTATATCGACCGCAGGTCCGCGTCCCCTGCCCATCTGCCGATGGCGTTGAGGCAGATTTGGAACAGCTGGAAGAGCTTGTCACTCAGCGGCGTGCCCTTCGCCACAGCCCCCGATCCTATCGACGTTGCGGCACCAGGCGCAAATTCGATTTTGAAGAGAAGGACCTTGGCGAGCTTGGCGAGCTCAAAGGCCTCTGCTTGGCCTTCGACGCTGAAGGTCTCCAGACTGGGCAAGATGGCTTGCAGAGCTTGCTGGAAGAGCGAGGCCCTGTCTGTGCCCTTGAACTCGTTGGTCTCAACCAGAACCAACACAAGCTTAGTCCAGGCCCGCAGAACACGAATGCGGGTAGCCGCCAGGCTCTTCGCCCGGTTGGAGTAGATGAGATATTGGATGAGCTTCGCCTCTTCCTCTTCGACGGCCGAGAGCTCGTTTTGCGGAATGATCTGGCCTGCGTTTCGTGACTCGTTGTGCTTCAGGAGCAGGAGCTCTTCGACTTTGGGAATCTCAAACGCCACCACCCCATCAATCTCCTCTGTGCACGGCTTCAGGTCAAGGTTGTTATGAAATCGGAACTCCGGTTCCGATATATCCCATTGGGTGGTGTCTTGAACGAAGTCGTAGAGGTGGAACACATTCGGCACGGTGATGGGTTCGTTCTCGTCACCTTTCACTTGGCCCGCTAGGGCGTCAAGGATCTCTCTCTTGGCCATGGGCATGCGATTCTGAGAAACACTGCACAGCTCCATGGCGATGTACTCAAAGACCATGCCTCTCAGGGCGAGGAAGTCAATGTAGGCAAGAGAGCCATCGACGAAAAGGAAGTCCGGGGTAGCCAACTCCTGGCCGTCCCATCTCAGCTGCGGGTCAATGAGAACCTCACGGAGAAGCAGGTGAAAGGGGAACTTGAGTGCTCGTAGCTCGTCCAGCACAAGGGCCGAAGAGAGGCGCGAGTTCCATAGCACTTGGAGAATACGCATGGCTTTTGTCTTGAGAGTGAGTAGCCACCCTGAGATGCCGTCCTGTTCATTGTCTCCAAACGGAACCTCGAGCAGGATGCTGATAAGATTGTGGAAAAGAGAGCTTTGGGTGTCGAATGCGCTTTGGGGCTCAATGGTGAGGTTGTTGACTCCGCAGCGGAACCCTAGGAGCTGATGTGCAATTGTCGGCTGATCCGGGTTGGCCTTCAATGTCTCGTAGAGGAAATTGAGGATGTATATCTTGCAGAGGTAGTTGTCGGTCTCCGTCTTGCGCCCGAAGTCGAGAGTCATGGTCAATTCAGAAGACAGGGACACAGCAATAGCTTCGGCATTGCCGTCTGCCTCAAGCGCAACGATGGCTTTGTTGCGGTGTGCCTGTCGTCCTGCACCGGGATTCCATGCAGAGATAATCTTCGATGATGTCGAGATCTTCTCAAGGAGCTTCAGGCAGGCTAGAGTCAGGGGTGCGTAACCCATGCCGCAGTATCGACCCAAATCCACCACGAGATTTAGGTGGTTCATCAGACCGTCATCGAACGAGGCGTAAGCGGCATTGGCCACCGTCTGTCGACGCTGACCGGGTTGTGTCTTCACGAGGGGACGAACCAGGTCAAGGTACGTAGCTTGCATATCCAACACTTTTGTCACCACCTCGACAGCCCGAAGAATGCCCAGGACGAGAGGAGAGTCTGGAGCAACGTTACCAGCCTCGCCTGCGTTCTGATGGATCGTGCTGAACAACGCTTCCATGACTTTATCGTTGAACATCCATTCCATCACCCGAGCAAAGGGGTGGAGCTTGACATAAGTGGCAAGGTCTTTTGTCGATATTGCCGAGTCAATAGCAACACCTGCTTCGTTACCGAGGATGATCAAGTTTTCGTTGAACGTGGAGAGACAAGTAATGGCAAATTCGAGGCAACTCAGCCGTAGCATCCGTAGATGCGTGGTCTCGAGTATGTCCTTTGACTTGTAGCCGAACACATACCCAAGCACATAGTCAACGTAGAGGTCGATGCCAGGCTGCCGGACAGCAGCACCGAGGTCCTCCGGGAAAGGCAAGGTATCGTTCAGTGGTTGGTAACCATCGACAGGCGTCACCAAGGATATCAGAAACTGGATGAAGGCATTCGGCTCCTCGAAACCTTCGCCTATTTCCTGAAATATGGCCTCCATGAGTGCCGTGGGGTTCTGGCTCGGTGAGGGGACTGTGCCTCGCGGGCCAGGCTGGAGGGCATACTCTCCTGTCATCCAGCTGTCAAGGCATCGCCACATGATGCGGCCCTCATCTTGCGATTTGCGAGCAAGCAGCGCCTTCAGTGCATAGAAGACGCACGCTCGCAGGCGAGGGGGTATCACACTGCTTGCCAGCTCGTAGAGAACCTGAACCAGGTTAAAGTTTGGGTCCCGTAGCAGCATCTGACGGGCTGGTTCGCTCTCCGCTGCGAGCTTGGTCATAAGCCTCAGATAGCATTCCAGCATCATGGCCGACTCCGGTTCTGTCTCTGCCTGCTCGGTTGCTGGCTTGCCTGTTCGATAGATATTGGACTGAGCAGGGGTCGGGCGTTCACGGATCTTGGCCGTGAAGAAACTCAGCTCCTTGAAGATCTGGCCCCACGTCAGGGATTGTGTCCGCCGCATCTTCCCAGACGAAGGATGCCCTTCGTCGAGTAGGAACTCGTGTGCTGCAGTCGCACACTCCTCATTGTCCGAGATTGCCTGCAGCATCTCGCAGAATGCGCTGACCAGCGGCGTCGACGCTCTTCGAGAAGCCCAGTGCAAGAAGCCTGCAAGGTTACTGTCCGGATCGGACCAGAACGCATCGGCAGCATCCGGCCTGCCCTCGTAGCTGTATGCTATGATGATCAAAAACCGCTCCAGGTCAAGATCCTGCTCGTGCGTCTGGCTAAGTTGTCGTTGTTCATCTTCCTCCACTCGAAGTTTCCGCAAGACATCCGGCAGGTTGGAGATAAAAGCATCTATGAAGACCTCGAATTGGACCATAAGGCACTTCTGGAAAAAGTCGTGGAAGGGAATAGGTTCCGAAGAGAGTGGAGGGGACTTCCGTTGCAGCCACTGACGCATTCCGGAACGAGCAGGATCTTGCCAGTCCAGAGCTTTGCAGTCAGCAGCAACAGAGAGCATGAAGTCAAAGGCCCCTTCTTTCAAAGCTTCGAGGAATTGTTTCGACCGCTGGTCGTCCTCCGCATCAAGGTCAATACCCTCGGCTTCAGCGTCCACAGGGTCGTCCAGGTACCACCCGCTGTACTCGGCAATCCACCAGGCACGTACTGTAGCACCAAGGAAAGGTAAAGGCCATGAGTCGTCCTGCTTGCATACAAGTTTGTTAAGCTCTCGCGCCTGGTGGAGGTCGCCCACACCCTCGGTTGAGCCAAATTGGTTGATAAAAGCTCCCAGAGCAGGGAAGAGATGGACTATAACGTCAGCATTTCCGTGGCTCCTCCTTAACCATCCATCTCACAGCACGGATGGAAACTTACCGAGCATTTGATCATATCTGTCCGTCTTTTTGAGCAGCGAGAAGAAATCTTTAAAGTGCGTAACATCAGAATGATGTTTTTCTATGGCGGCACACAAGATGACGGCAAGCGACTCGTGCTGGTGAACGAGGCTAACCCGCGAGAATTCGATCGCTTCTTCGAACTCAGCTGGGATGGCCGGCCTAGACTGATACATGAGATTTGCCGTAGCGACCTTCTCGGTGATGCGCTGTAGCCAGACTCTGATATCTGCCATAGCAGCCATGTACCGCGGGACGAACTTTCCTGGCGTGACAGCCTGGCCACCTGGGACAGCGGCGCCAAAGACAATCGTCTCGGTGATTTCCCCAATCATGTCCTTGATCTCGTCATCCAGTTCCTCGTCGTTGGTCAAGTCGATACAGAGGCGCATACAGTCTAGCAGGTATTTCCGGTATTGGTGGAATCTTATGATACCGCATTCGAGCAGAGACCGGTCCATGATCTCAATGTCGCCCTCGGCCTCAAGGAGCACTTTCGCAGCTTCGATTTCGTCCAGCTCGAGTTCGTCGGCAAGCTTTAGTGTGCTGTCGACAAAGTCTTGGTTGAGAGCATACTCTTCATCTCTGATTTTTAGCTTCCCTACGGCACACCTCGTTAGCAAAGGCCTTGACGCCAACGTCATGCCGCAGTCCTCGCTAGGCACGGAGTTTGACCTACCAGACTGTACTGCAGATCGGCTTCTCGAATCCCTGGCCGGCTTGTCGAGAAGTCTCTTGAAAGCATCGGCGTGCTCCAGGAGAGATAGGCGGAGAAGCTCGACATTCTCGAAGCGATGCTGGCAGACGGCCACAAGCTCACTGTGCAGGCTCTGGAGCGACTCCAGAGAACCGATTTCCGACATGACCGGTATAAGCTGAAGGCCTCAGCGCATCGTCGTGGAAAGCCTAGGTTGGTTTGCTCTCGCAGGAGGCCGGATTGCTGGGGGGGCTGGAAATGGTGCTGTGATTAAAGCGGCGCAAGTTGCTTTGAGGTTGCTTGGGTTTCGCGAATTCAACGACGCGACCAGTGAAAAAGAGCTTCTACAATGGAGCTGTCCCGCACTGTAGCTACCTGCAGGCTGCGGTGGTTGAAAGGTGGGTCTCTTGCAGCCTGGCTACCACTAGGCTCTAGCAGGCACCAGGGGGCACTGAGCATGGCTGAAATCTTGCGTGTTTATTGGCCGTGCAGTTGATTCCGCGAGCCAAAGTCAACAAAAGGACCCCAAAGTTTAGGCGGTGAGGTTTTCTGCCGCGACCATGACGCTCTCGGGGCACAGAGATACAGGGGAGGAAGGAACGAACCTCGGCGGTGGTCAGTATCTGGCCAGGCAATGCAAATAAGAGAGTGAAGCCTGGTTCGCATGTTGTCGCTCATTTCACTCTGCGGTTCTTGGATTCTTTTAGTCTGCCAGTAGTCACCATCGAGCTGCTCGTTTCCCTTGTCACTGTAGCGATCCACCTCCCGTGATTGCACCTGCAGCCTCACGCTCAACCCATTCTCAGACCCAACTCTTATGGCCATTGTCATCCGGTCTTTAAGTGTTTACAAAATACTGTGCGGCGATCAGATGAGCGCACTAGCGCTGGCCGGACAGTATGGCGCCGTTCAAGCGCGGTGGTGGCGGCGAGGTCACCCTGAAAAGCATAGAAGGTGAACTCACGTCGCACATCGAACCATTATCCATATGAGATCAAGTCTAACATTGAGTGCCACAGCGTCACTTAAGAGCAATGTCGCTACCGAGCGCAAAGATGCCATCGAAAGTGTGTTCTGCCTCGTAGACGCTTGCACGTATAGCAAACTCACCATGTACAGATTTAATATTCTTCTTCACCAAGGTTGATAGGCGGTCACAACAGCCCAACCAGTAGGTTTGCCCAAGTGTTTTACGAGAGTACCGCTAACCGCAACAAGGACCCTCACCGGCGACGACAACTACCACAGTCTGTTCGAAGCGCTGTTTCAATGTACCCTCCTGGAAAAGCAAAGCTACTTCAGCGCCAAGAAGGGTTCGAAAGCTGCGTCTAGTACGAGGCTAGAGAATTGTGCCAAAGCTCTGAAGGTGGTCGTCTCCCATGGTGCCCCTAAGATCAAACGCAAGACGGCCAGGGCTCTTGTCGATCACATCACTCAAGTCCTCCCTGGGCCGGACGAAGACTTCGTTGCGCCGCTCCTCCAGGACTACACTAAGGCATTCCTCGCCCTACTTGACCATCCCGCCAATGTCGAGAATTTTGCAGTTCTAAACGGCGAACTGTGGTTCTCATGTGTCGACTTTTGTGTTTTGGCGGTATCCCGCTTTCTAGAAGCAGGTGACCGGGGCTCAGCGTCGCTGTCTCGTTCATCTCCGGCCCCTGGTACCGGCCAGACGGCATTGTCGCTGGCGTTCTCATCTGGGCGCTCTGGATCTAGCTCAGCACAGCGACTTCGGGGACAAGCCACAGGCCAGATCGGAAGCGCAGTGGCTTCGGATTACTTGTCCTGTCTCAACACGCTCCTTTCTACGACTCACGCTCCAGTTCAAGAGCGTGCCGATGATGTTGCAGATCTAATGCTAAAGATCCTGGAGATGCGTCAAGCAAAACTTGGTACCTTACAGCAACTTGCCTTTGCCTGCATTAACGGTGTGCTCGCACACATGTCCACAGACGAAATCTCCATTGGCAAGAGGCTGGCACGCGACTTAGTTCCCTTGATCAGTCATTGGTGGCCTCCTCAGAAGCGTGACGCCATGACAACTACCATCCGCGACGAGATCCTAAAGACACTATATGCCATCCACTTGTTTTTGGATAGCCTGACTCATGAGTCTCCCGAAGATGCCTCTCTCAAAGACCTGGAAGATCTACTCGACGTTCTGTGGTCCGAGTATTCTAGACGAGAGGATCGAGGCCGTCTCCTGGTGGACGATCTCACTTTCACAGGCTTAAGGCTGCCCACGGATCACCCCAAGACCGGAGTCTTTAGTCTGCGGCCCTATAACCAGATAGCAGAACAAAACTGGGCGTTGATGGAGATACTGGCCATTTTGGAGTCACTGTACTCTCGAAACACCAGGCGTGACATCCCTCAGCACGGTGGTGAAGACGAGGAGCAACCTCGGAAAAGGAGGCGGATGGTTGGGGATGCTCGTGGTATCATGAAGAACATCACATCTCTGGATCCTGGAGTGCGGCTTACGGCCCTGCAATTGCTACCGTTCATCTTCCAGCAGAAAAAATTCTCCGCCGATGAGGTTGCAGAATCCCTCGACGTTCTTTTGAGTCTAATAAGTGACAAGCAACCGTCGGTTGCTTCGTGGGCAATGCTTGCCTGCTCCAGGTATGTGGGTCTGACAGATGGACTGAGAGCCATCCTAACATATCTCTTCTAGTGTTTCCTTACATCACGCTGCACGGGACATTACCCTCTTGCCCCTCTGGAAGCAAGTATGGCAGATCGGTCTGAGATCGATCAGTCTTGCTGGGCAGAGTCGTACTGCATGTGTCCTGCTGCACTGTATACTCGAGGCAGACCTCATACCAAAGCATGAGATCATGGATGATATCAACATAATGATCACCAACTCAGATATCAGCGGGCCCGCCGTTCTAGTCGATTCATCTTTGGTCCTGATGCTGCATCTTCTTGGAGTCCGTAATACCACCTCTCCCAATGCGAGTCAAGCCACGAGCAACCACATCATTCGTTGGGTATTTGTCAGATGGAATCCCGGTGAGCCTCACATTGACCTTCTTTGATTTAAAAAGCTAACTGTGGTACAGAGGAGCTTCACTACTCGTCGCAACACTCACACCTAGCGACACCATTGGACCTCATAAACCTTATGCGTGCCTGCAGCGGAATGACCGTCCTCGGCATCACAGGCACCGTCCAGGCGTTTGGCGGTCCCATCGCCCAATTCCGACAGGGCCACAAGGAGCTCCATCCCATGCTGCGATATCTCTTGCTCTTAGAGGATGCTGGGATGAGCAGTAGTGACCGGATGTCATACACCTGCCTGGCAAGCAACGATACTGGCCAGGTCACCGATCCGACTGGGTCACATACAGCAAAAAGATTAATTCTCGAATTAATGTTCCCGAAACTGGAGCAACTGCTTGAACTGGCTGGATCCTGGGGCAAGAAGGGCGGCGAAGGTGCAAGTCAGATATCGACAGAGAAGCTACAGAGTGTAATTCTCTCCTGCATCGCCGCTACCTTAATCCTTCCGGAGTTGAAGAACCTCAATTCGGCAATGTCAAGAGATCTAGAGTCTCTTGTCTTCAACCTTGTCGATTCTTGCTTCAAGGCCGTTCTCGAGTCTGACCAGAATGACGCCTATTTCGACCTGTTGCTCGCGTCTGCGGCACCGTATATCCCTCAGCTCAATACCTCCGACCTACGGTCTCTAAGGGATCAGAACGAATTTCTCCTTCGCTACTTTGCAAAACTCTCAGAATGCCTAGAGGAGCGGTTGCGAAGAGAGTCACTGAGTCAAGGAGTAGATGCCATGGAGATCGACGATGACTTCCTCGAGTCCCAAGCTAGTAGTCAGCGTAGCTCTTCCTCAAAAAGCACGGGATTGCCTAGGCGGGACACCTACCTGTGTCACACACCTGAAGCGTTCTACCTAGACATGAGGCTTCGCCTACGTCTGCTTGCAATCATTCACCAAGATGATGGTCAGCTTGGCCTTGTGCCCGAGGTCTTTCTTGACGAGCTGCTCGCACTTTCTACAGAACAGCTACTTTGCTGCCGTATGCTCATGCGACAACTCTTCAACTCAGATCTAATCACAGCTCCCGATGACGCGACCAGGGTTATCGAAACAATGGGCATAATACTGAGCACCAAGGACTTCTCGTATTGCGAGGCCGCTCTCTGCCTAGTCCTAGAGATGATGGAGGCCTTCATCGGTCTCTGGACAGATGATAGGTTGGATATCGCTTCCATGGTTGGCGACCTGTACAACCACTTTGTCAAATACGCTTTGCCAAAGAACGAACTGTCGCCCACGGTACAAGCATACCTGTCGAAGCTACTGTTTCGACTACTGGAAGTCAGCCCCAACTATGCAGCAGGTCTTAAACTGCCGTCATGCCGTTCAACACTGCTATCTATACTGAGAGACGGTGCAATGCGCGTCAAGTTCGTCATCGGACACGATCTGCCCAAGATTTTCAGCTTGTACGTTCTCAAAGCCCATGATGAAATATTCGTCGATATCCTCGACAGCCTCCCATCGGACCCAAAAGCAACAGAAGGAATTGCATTTCGGCTACAGGTACTCGCGGAGCTCGCATGTAACTGGTCTACTCTTCTTCGACGCTCAGTATATCACATTTTTGAAACGCCCGGGAGGATAGACCAAGCTGCCAAATATGCTGCGAGCTGTGTGAGGAGAATCTCGCAATCTTTAGGCCTCGACACACCACGAGAGCTATTCAGACTCTTCTCGCCTCAGTTACTATACACTTGGTTGGAGAGCGACAGCATCGAGACGATACCGTTCGAGATATTCGGGTTTCCAGCATTGCAGGACCTCCTGATCCAAGCACAAACAGAGGCAGCTGCAATAATGATTATGCGGGGACAAGAACAAGAAGCTCTTGGCCTTGCAGAAGCACTTGGACTGACGGCACCAGCGATGATTCGGCAGGGGTTCACTAAAATCATGGCGTATAGCATCGCTCACGATATAAGTGTCAAGAACTCCCCTCAACATATAACTGGCGAGAGCCGTGTGAGAAAGCTTCTGGGCAAAGAAGCCTTCATTGAGCTTGTATATCTCAATTTCGCAGACATCGTATCGACTTTCTTCGACATCTTTGACCAGGAAGATCCGGTCGAAAAGTTGTTCAGGAAAGACGACGGTTTCTCATACGCTGCGGATATCATGGATCAGATCAAACAACTCGGACATCTAGACACAATTTTGCCTCCCAACCAACAGCCGATGTTCAAAGCGAAGTATCTGACGAGGGAGCTTGAGTATCTTTGCAGTCGGACCGAATATGAACCACATGCCATCTGGACACCTTCGCTGCTCGTTGCAGTGGCCCGGAAGCTCTTAAACACGGTTCACCCAGCACTTGGGCCTTTACACGCCTGCTCGGTACTTCGGAAAATCCGGGTTCTTATTGCTCTCTCAGGCCCTCAAGCCCTGACTTCTTATCCGCTAGAGATGCTGCTACATTCTACAAGAATTTTTCTGAAAGACCCAGAGTGTGCAGATGATGCTCTAGGGGTAAGCAGGTATCTCATTCAGAATGGGGGCCATCATCTCAGGCAGGCACCCTCCTTCCTTGCGGGCTACGCACTGTCGAGCCTAGCAGACCTTAGAGTATTTCTGGAGTCGAGTCAGTCTAGCACAACACAGGAGAGCCAGTTCAAGGCCACGATAAACAAAGCGCAGCAGTTCCATACCTGGTTCTCCGATTTTCTTTCCAGATACGACTCTCCGGCCTTCAAGGACGATGAACAACGCCAAGCGTTCAAATCAATTACCCAATCCGCGGCGCACATCCGGGCGTCGGGTAATGCCGACAAGGGCACTCCCGAGAGCAGCCTACTTCTCGAAATACTCAAGGATGATGAGCGTGAGAGCCAGCTTCTTAACCGCCCTGCTAGGGAGGTTGCTCTTGATATGCTATGCGGTGTCTTTACTGCCCCAGCATCAAGTCGGTCGGACGTGATAGAGAACGATGAGGAAGCCTTGGCACATGGCGCTATTGTTCTGAAGAGCTGCCGCTCCAACAAACTAAGTGACGACTACCTTGCATGGGGAGGCCGGGTTGTTGGCAGATCATTTCTTGCTTCTGGCGAGATTCCGCTTGAACTGCTTCGAGAATCGCGTCTCTCCGAGTACCGCAAGCTTTCTTCGGACAACAGTGGTTCCGAACATGGCATCTTGAATATACTCGAGGCTCTTACGGTTAGCAGCGACTGTATTACGGCTGGCTTAGCAGAGTCGGCACTTCGAACCATCGTCTCAGAGGCGGTGGCCGAAGGAGATAACGGCCTGCTCACTGCCTGCCAGAAGTCTCTTTCTGAGTCTCTCCTCGCCTCCTGCAATTGGGATCAGTACAGAACTCCACCTTCGGATTACTGTGAGATCAAGATCAAGGCCGACGGAGACGCGCTGAACGCAAAGCTCCTCGAAAGTCAATCATGGCCACAGCGAGTTGCCATTCACCTGGCGCATTCAGTTCCAGACATAGTTGTCCTGAGCATTTTGCCCCCTATACTGGCGAACGTCAAGGGCTGTGCTGAAAGAGCGTTCCCATTCATTGTGCACTTGGTGCTCCTGTCACAACTCGACAAACAACAGGGTATTAAACGCCAACTTTCCAAAGCACTCGAGGAGTGGTTAAAGGTCACATCCACGGCGGCCAGAGAGAACGTAAAACTGTTGCTCAACACAATCTTGTATTTGAGAACGCAACGGCTGCCCAATGAAACCTCAATCGCAGACCGGTCTCACTGGCTTGACGTCAACTTCTCAGCAGCAGCTGCTGCTGCCACGAGATGTGGCATGTTCAAGGTCGCGCTGCTATTCGCTGAGTTAGCCTTCTCAGAGGTGAGCAGGACATCTCGGCGATCATCCGCGGCCCGAGAAGTTGAAGACTCGTCAGAAACTCTCCTGGAGATTTTTGAGAATATCGATGATCCAGATGCGTATTACGGATTGACACAAGATGCTTCTTTGGCGACAGTGCTCGCTCGTTTAGAGTACGAGAACGATGGTATCAAAAGCCTGGCGTTCCGTGGAGCACAATACGACAGTCATCTGCGCCGCAGAGACTCGGGCACACAACACGACGGGCAACAACTTATCAAGTCATTGACTAGCGTAGGCCTTGCTGGCTTGTCTCACTCCCTCCTCCAAGCACAGCAAAGCCTGGATGGTTCCTCTACGTCGCTGGATAGCACTTTCACAACGGCACGGCGACTGGAGGTATGGAATCTGCCAGCGCCCTCAAACCGAGACAACTATGCGGTAAACCTGTACAAGGCGTACCAAACGATGCACAAGGCGGAGGACATAGCTTCGGTGCGGGAAGCAATTCATGATGGACTCAAGCACACCATAAGACTCTTGTCCAACCAAAACCTAACGGCCTCGAATTTGAGACACCATCTGGGCGCATTAGCCAGCCTGACAGAACTGGACGATCTGACCAATATCACCGATAAGACGGAACTGGAAGCAATGCTAAACTCATTCTCCACTAGATCGAAATGGATGATGAGCGGAAGGTAAGCAAGGCTATACCTTGATCCGGTGAGCGAAGGACTAACAGTTTAGGTACGGTGATGTCAGTCAAATACTCTCTTGTCGAGAGACCTCCCTCAGCATGTTCAGCCAGCATCACCGCCTTCGGGCGCCGAACCTGTCGCCGGCAGAGGCACGTTTAGGCCAGATTCGTGGCATGTTGCTCTCGTCGGACATCTATCGGTTCCACCGTGCTACGCAGGAATCGTTGAACCTCTCCACATCCCTCACAGATCTTATCCAGCCGAGCGAGGAAATGGGCCTTATGGTCGACGCAGCCATCAGGATGGAAGCGGCTAACTCGCTCTGGGACCATGGCGAGATGATCTCATCTGTCGGAATGCTTCAGAGCATAGACAGAGATTCCTCCCTGAAGAAACAGACTGTGCCTGTCAATCGGTCCAATCTTTTGTCCAAGATAGGTCATCAGGTATCCGTGGCCCGGCTTGAAAGTCCAGAAAACATACAGAAAAGGTATCTCGAGCCAGCTCTCAAGGAGTTGAAGGGCAAGAGCGAAGGCAAGGAGGCCGGCCAGGTCTACCACCAATTCGCGATGTTCTGTGACGAGCAGCTACAGAACCCAGACAGTCTGGAGGATCTTGCCCGGTTACAGAGTCTCAAGAAGGGCAAAAGCGACGAGGTTGCTGACCTGAAGAGTCTCATCGCCCAGACGACAAGCTCGCAGCTCAAGAGCAGGTACTCGACCCACCTTGCTAAGGCTAAGCAGTGGCTCGATCTCGACCAGCAGGAGCTACGCAGAGTAGAACAGACAAGGGCAGAGTTCGTCAGGTTGAGTCTGGAGAACTACTTGCTCTCCCTAATATGCTCTGATGAACACAACAACGATGCCCTGCGATTCACGGCCATGTGGCTCGAAAGGTCACATGAAGATGCGACTAATGAAGCAGTCAGGAAATATCTGGACAAGGTGCCCACTCGGAAGTTCGCAACCTTGATGAACCAGCTGTCGTCACGGCTTCAGGACCAACGGAACTTGTTCCAACATCTCTTATTCAGCCTTGTGCTGCGTATCTGTATCGACCATCCATATCATGGCATGTATCAAGTCTGGTCGGGCGTGAGATCGCGGGTGAACAAGCAGGACGAGGTGGCCTTGTCTCGCCAGAAAGCCACGGAGAAAGTATCCAACTACCTGCAGAAAGACAAGAGAGTGGCTGCCATATGGGTTGCAATCGACAAAACGAGCAAGTACTATCATTCCCTGGCGGTCGACAGGGACGCGAACCGGTACAAGGCTGGCCAGAAGATGCCGATTAAGGACTCGCCCGTAGGAGCCATGTTTCTCTCTACTTTCGCCAAGTATCCCATCCCGCCACCTACGATGCAAATCGAACTGTCGGCGGATATGGACTACTCTCGTGTGCCGCTAATCCAGAAGTTTGAGCCTAACATGTCGATCGCATCCGGAGTGAGCGCACCCAAGATCATAACAGCCATAGGCAGCGACGGCGGACGCTACAAGCAGCTCGTCAAAGGCGGCAACGACGACCTCCGCCAGGACGCCATCATGGAGCAAGTCTTCGCCGCCGTCTCGGAACTCCTCAAGCTCCATCGCACGACCAGACAGCGCAATCTCGGTATCAGGACCTACAAGGTCCTGCCGCTCACATCCTCCTCCGGCCTCATCGAGTTCGTCTCCAACACCATCCCGCTCCACGAGTACCTCATGCCCGCCCACGAGCGCTACTACCCCAAAGACCTCAAGGGCTCCAACTGCCGCAAGGAGATCTCCAACGTGCAGACCAAAACCATCGAAGTCCGCCTCGCCACCTACCGCAAGGTGACCGAGCGCTTCCACCCGGTCATGCGCTACTTTTTCATGGAGTACTTCGTCGACCCGGACGAGTGGTTCGTGCGCCGCACGGCCTACACGCGCAGCACGGCTGCCGTCTCCATCCTGGGCCACGTGCTCGGCCTCGGCGACCGGCACGGGCACAACATCCTCCTCGACACCAAGACGGGCGAGGCCGTCCACATCGACCTGGGCGTGGCCTTCGAGATGGGCCGCATCCTGCCCGTGCCGGAGCTCGTCCCCTTCCGCATGACTCGCGACATCGTCGACGGCATGGGCATCACCAAGACCGAGGGCGTGTTCCGGCGCTGCTGCGAATTCACCCTCGACGCCCTGAGGGAGGAGACGTACTCCATCATGACCATCCTCGACGTCCTGCGGTACGACCCCCTGTACAGCTGGTCCATGTCGCCGCTGCGCATGGCGAAACTGCAGAACGCGGCCAGAGGCACCGACGACGACAACGGGGACGACGCGAGCGATGTGGACGGCGGCGGGAAGAAGAATGCGCAGGTCAATGAGCCCAGCGAGGCCGACCGTGCGCTCGAGGTCGTGCGCAAGAAGTTGAGCAAGACGCTGAGCGTTACGGCTACGGTCAATGATTTGATCAATCAGGCGACCGATGAGAAGAACCTTGCTGTGCTCTATTCCGGTATGTCGTGCTCCTTTGGCTCGATTCACGTATAATGCTAATTCTCGTGCTAGGTTGGGCTGCCTATGCCTGAGATGATATCCTTGAGGTTGAGGTTCCCGGTCTCATTTCTTTATAGTAACTCTTTTCTATACAAGTTGGTGATGGAACAAATGTTTCATATGAATGGATTGATTAATGTGTCCGGTAGAACGTGACAAGGTTGTTCGTAGATTGGTATGTCAGAAGGCTCAGAAGGCAATGAACACGGAAATATCATATTGTCACATATTACACTCAAGGGCACTCGATGTGAGAGTAGTGGTTTGTATTCGGCCAGGTTGCTCCGCGCAGTATCTATACACTCTCTTCCTCCGCGCGATCGTGTCTGGTAACAGGAAAAAACACTGACTTGGTAAGGAAATACGGAGAGCCGAGACATTATCAATCTTGTGCTGCTTGAAATGACTACCCCCTTCATCCTGTGCCAGATGTGGCCGTCAACACGTATGGTGGCGAGGAAAATCCCTATCCTCCCTCAAGGCCAGACAATGCGCAAGCCTTTCCGCCATTGAAGGGTTTCCCCGTTATCTAGTAGAACCCAAAAGAAGGAAAGAGCAGCAGATGGTAACGCGGCACCAAGGGAATGCGAGAACAGCTCGGCGGCAGCAAGCACGCCAGCAGAAACAGTATATTGAACAAGATATCCGGACGAGGGTCGAGAACCGAATAAGAGGAGAGGGTCCGATGTCGTCCCGACAATGGGCGAACCGGACCGAGTCGATGAGAAGGCGATTATAAAACTGGTAGTGGTGCCGTAGCTAATGAAACACGGAGAAAGAGAATCCAATCCAACATGGACCAGCCAGCCGTCTGCAGATATTAGGTTTGCGCCCAGGAGCACAGCGTGGCCCATTCCAATTCCGCTGGACCAATATGCGAATCCGGTGTTGTTGCCAAACCCCTACCCCCGTATTGCCAGTAACCGTGGAAGGAAATGCGACGCAAATCAGACGAAGTTGGACGCAAGGAAACCGACGCAAGACCGGAAAGACATCCTAGGCGCCGAAAAAGGAAAGAAACCAGGCTAAGTGCAAGCCGGCGAGACGCAATAGGTATATGCCAGGTGAACAACCAGACCCGCGTCCCCCAACCTGGCTCAAACAAAGGAAATCATCATCGTCGTCGAACTAGTACACGCTATCCTCGTCGGCCCCTTGCGAGGTCATTGAAGGCGTGGAGACGTTGGAGGATGCTGCAGGGTCATCCACATAGCCGACCAAAGCCTGAGAGTGCAGCCGGAAGGCCTCGCCCATAAGTCGGGTGATTCTGGGATGAAGTTAGCAACTGTCCACTATGAAACAAGAGTGCGAGGAGAACTTACCCCCAGACCACGACCTCATCAAGCATTGAGCCCCACAGACGAGCCACCACCGAGCTCAACTGGGAGGTGTAACCATCGTCCAGATCCTTGACCAAGAGCTGGCGGACCTTGTTATACATGACTAGTTCTTCCTCTGTAGCTTGCTCCTCATCATGTTCCAGACGATAGAGCCACAGACTCAAAATGATCATGAGATCAAGGCCGCACAGCGGATGCTCGATGCTCCAATTCGTGGGCGAAGTCCGGGCGACCCAGCGGACTCCCTGTCGTACAGCCGTCTCAACGCAGTTGTAGCACTCCTCGATGACCTTGATCATCTCGCTAGAGCGCTTGACCTTGTCACGGGCGTTCGACATGGCTGCCGCGACCTCGTAGGAGTCGTGATACCGGAGGGCTTCCTGAACGGCCTTGAGGTCAACCTCTAGGCGAGCACGCGCGTTACGGAACATCGCCTTGGCGTTGAAGATCAGCGGATGACCTTTATGAGGCGCACTGAGCGGCACGGCAACAATCTCAGGTTCGCAGAGTTCAAGGGATTTCTCCCAGGTCTCGAGAGCTAGCCTAAGCTTGTACTCCGTAACAACATCTTGCAAAGCTTCAGGACTACGCTTGTGATACCAAACCTCCAAGAAGAGTGCGTTGATCATGACTCTGGTGGCAAAGGCGCTGTACTTCAATGTCTCGCCCTGGAAGAGGTTGTCGTGGGCTTCCATGAATGTGACACTAGGAGAAACCTGGAGATGATCTTGCCAAGCAGCCTCGTCCGTGGCCTTGAGATTCCAGAGTGCCTCAGTGGACGGCAACTGGACATCCTCAAACTCGTTGAAGCTGATTGCCGGAGTGTGGTTGTAAGTCAGCGTGAGCAGGCCAAAGAAGATGTAGACTGCATAATAAGTACGCCTGCAGCCCTCATCCTCAACCCACTCAGCGCGTGTCGGAGAGCGGCCTTCACGGGCCTCCTGCCTCAACTTCAACTCGTACCGGTTTCCAGCCACCATGTTCGCCAACAGACTCTTGATCGAGCATGCCCATTCCAGTCCTTTCGGGTCACCGCTCCAGCTGGCGAAAATCATGTTCAGCAGCGAGGCCTGCATGGTCCACAGGGGGCATCTGCGTGAGCTAAAGTTCTCCTTATTTTGCAAGAATTGGTTGACCAAGATCTTTGAGCCGATGTGAAGCGTGTAGGCCTGTTCTTGATCGAAGGCATAAAGAGCACCAATGGAAAGAACAGCCAGAAGCAGCGCGGGCGATGAGGTTGTAGGCTCGAAAGATGCTGGATGCAAAAATGGCAGATGATGGTGGAACAGCCCGAAGTATGTCGCCAGGTAGCGATTCAGCGAAGGGAGATTGGGGAACTGGAAGCCCGCTGGAATTGAGCTATCGGTGTCGCTGTTACGGATGTTGTCAAGAATCATGATCCGTTCGTCATCGTTGGCAACTTGAGGGGCCTTCAAGCTTGGGGTAGACTGGTCAAGGGGACTCTGAGTACGATGAGTGGCGAAGGGCGACTGAGCACTCGGAGTGCCAGACGAGGACGCCGACGTGGGAGCAGAGTCGATCATAGCCTGGAGGGCGGGCACAAGACCACTGATATTCTGGCCATTCATCGGCGGCAACTGGTGCGGATGCGGATGCGCTTCGTAAGATCCGCCGACACTCGAGCTCATTGAAGGGGCCTTTTGTTGCGCTGTCGACATAAAGCCGTCCCACTGCGGCACGGCACCGGGCGGATAGGTTACCGAGTGATCCATCATGGATGAATCGTTCTGGGAGAAGGCCATGTCGGAGCTGGCGTCGTACGAGCTGTCATTAGCAAGCTGGGCGGTAGCTTTGTGATGAAGGTCAGCGACGAGCATGGCAGCAGTTTCGACATCGAAAATACCGTCACTACTGGCTTCAATCTGCTCAAGCGCCGATGTATCAATGGCGAGCGAAGACTTGGCTGGTCCGCTGACACTCCTAGCCTTGGGACCACCGCGCCGTTTGCCGTCGCTGTGGAGTGGAACACCTCCATCCTTAGCATGCACGGTTCGATCATGGCGGAGGAGAAGGTCGCGTCGCACGAAAGTACTTCGGCACTTCTGGCACTTGAAAGGACGCTCCTTCGTATCTGAAATAGCATGTTAGCGGATTGGTCCTTGAGTCATATCGCCCTTCCTGATGTTCGACGGTAGGATAACACCATGAAGTTTCCTGACATAGAGTCAAGGTGTACGTACGTGATCGCTCATGCCTGCTACGGTGCTCGCTCCTGCTGAACGCCCGATGGCAGAACTGGCACTTGTACTTTCGTTCTGGCACGAGAGAGGGCTTTCGCGAGGCCGGTGTTGATGCGGCGTCGGGAGCAGGTGGAAGGACAGCAACGCTTGCGCCCGGCATCTTGAATGTCTTGTCGCGTTTCGTGCACGTCTACTCGAACCTCGAAGTCGAGATCGGATAGCGGTGATCGGATAGGTCGGAGGGAACTCGTCTCTTTTTTCAGGTTCTGAATCCACTCGCTTTCGATAACAGCGACAAGTTGACAACGGCTCTCGGAAAGTCTACTTGACAGCTCTCAGACGATGGTTGAATATCGCCCGACTCCTCGCTCGCGCGCGCTCCCGTGGGGTTTAAAGTGTGTCTTGCTGACTTTGAGGAGTGAATCTGCTCATTTGTGGTGCTAACCTGGTCATGGAAAGAGTGGGATAAGGGTTTGTGATTAAGATGGCCTGCAGACCAAATAAATTCAGATGGATGGGACTCGTCCTGCTATCCGAGCAAAGGACTATTAGCTGCGCTGGGCTGACTGGTGGTGATGCTTCACTCGTGGAGCCGGTTGTTGATGGGAAGTTGATGGTTAGGAGAGGGGAAGTTGAGCTGAGCGGAGTGGGAAAATAAAAGGAGGGGAAATTTTTGGGCGAGGGCAGCGAGGGAGGGAGGGAGGACGAACTGGCCGCAAATTGGGGGTGTGGGTGGACGGAGGGGGGGCAGCAGGCCTGGCACGGGTGGGCTGGTGGCAGGAAACCAGAGGCAAGAGCGATCCTTCACTGTGAGGAAGGTGGGTTGACTTGTGCTAAACACACTGATTTGTGCGAATGGAGGGGGGGGAACCGAAGCCATCCCACAGTGCGATGGACAGTGTGCGATAGCACCTCAGTAGAGCCCAGAAATGGACGCTGAAAAGGGGGTGGGGCGATGCCCTGAGAGCTTGCTGATAGCCACTGATGACGGACGCTGAAATGAGTTGCAAGGTGCTGTCGGAGCTTTCTGGAGCTGCGCAAAGACCCTGCACAGTACGAATGACATACCATCTTATCAAACCATCAAAGGCGCGAGTGAATTAAGGCAACGCTAATCCGGGCTAGCGGCTCCAGAGCACACGAGACATGGCTGGGGTACATGATACTTCTGCCAATTGATGAAGAGAATCAAGGTTCCACCCAGTCACAAGCGCATTTTAGGCCACCTAACCAACAGCTGAGGTACCCGCGACCTCAAGTGGGGTAGTGTTGTTTTGTGCCCCGCCTCCGCGCATGCATTCATTCCGGTCGCCCTGTTTGCTTCGTGAATTTACAGGCCACTTGGTTGTTGTTCGTCTGCTTCTGAAGAGTTGTTAATACTGATATGTAGCCCTCTCCGTTTACATCTTTCGTACCTGTACGATCGTCTCGTCTAACCCGCTAGCTGTATGTTCCAAGATGCGAAATGCTACTGTAGGTACGTGTCTGTAGCGGATTTGCTGGGCACTCGTGCGTGGCCACTTTTGCCCTAACGCGGGTTCCGCTTTCCCTTCCGTCTTCCGGCGACTCTAGACAATGGACCTAATAACTCCCATCTATCAGGGTTGTAAGCTGGAGTGGAACGACGCTTCGATACTCCGTGTTCGAAGACAGTAGTGAATGAGAAGATGGTGTACTTGAGACTTCGTTGAGCGAACAAGTATGAAACCGGTGTCTGACTTGCATACCTCTAGGGACCTTATGCACCTGGAATGGTTACCGATGCTCCAGTCAAAAGTGAGGCTGGTCCAGGGTCATGACAGACCTCCTTGTCTAGTGGTTCCAGTCCAACCAACCGCCGGAAGGATACCTTCCTGTCGCCATCTGACCTACTGCGGTATGTTTATATGGAGATGTGCTTGGAAGTCATGTACGTAAGGTACTAACAAAACCAATGCCGAACACAAAGAGCTTGAACAACGTCCGACGCATCGATAGCGGGGCAAGACCTCCAACAAAATGGAAGTGGGGGGTTAGAGGAGTTGTCCAGCACCTCGGGTCACGTTCCGGGCGATGCACCGTGGACCTCCTCAGCTCCTGAAGTTCGATATCAAGTCACAAGCTAAGGTACTTGATCACATACGGCAGTAAGTGACGCCTTTGATGCAAGTCCACCTGACAAAAACACCAGCAGTTCTGTTGGTTCTCCTCGATCCGCACTCAGGGAAGACGCGGTTTGCCCCACGTCCCAGAGAATGAGCTAGACCACGTAGTGTACCATAGTAAGCAGCGTTGGCGATGCAACTGACACGGATAGCTCCTTGTTGCCGCAACCGCGGCATTCAGCTCGGATGGAGCCAAATCTCATTCCACTACAACGCTCCTCGTCATCGCGATCTCAACCTGAAGACCCGCGGCATCATAGCACTGTGCGACGGACAGCTCCCGATGTTTGCTACAGTAGTGCAAACATTATGGACTTCCGAAAGACGAAGCAGGCGAGTTGCCTGCACTTTGCCTTGCCTTGCGACTATCGAGCGATTATTGGAAATATGTCTGTCCATCGAACCCCTATTTGATTGATGTTGGTTACTGCGTGCATCAGAGGAGGCAGTACACCATACATTGGATGAAATGGGCACCCTTTCTGCCAGAAATGGCCTAGTGTCTGAAGATTATCCGCGACGGGGCAGCCGGAACGGCTCGCTCGCAGCTTCTGAAGATGCACAAACGCCTCGGACGCGACACGTCAACCGCCAACGAAAGCACGAGCCGGACTGATGAGTGAAAACTTTTCATGTTATACGGTCCGAGATCATGTCTTAAAAAAGACTTCGGCGATTGTGCAACAAGGCAAATAGAACGGGATGGACCGTATCTCTATTGGTACTATCCAGAACGATGTACACAGTATCTGTTCCCCTGGATATTACGAGCAAATTGCATCAAACTCTGAGCTGCCTGCAGCATTGCTTTTTTGTTTTACCATTACTGCAACGGAAGCCGAATCCGACGGAAAAAAGAACATACTCAGCAATCGTGCCGTACCAGAACCCATTACGAAGTACCTATTCCCAGCAGACTGGCAGATGACGGATCATGCAGCATCACTTTCGGGGCCACCAGGGACCACGCCCGGCTGTCTGAGAGAGAATCTTCCAAGAAGGCTCGTTCCATCGAACCACTCAATCATCGAGCCACGACGGAAATGAGGGGTGACAACTTTGACGAGGGGCTTGCTTGGTATACGCTACAAGCTGGGATAGCCCCACCAAACGCCGAACCCACTTTAGCAGATCTGTTCGCGACCATGATCTCACCGAGAACCTCCTGTCTCGTGGCAGATTGTTCCAGCTCCTCTGTTGAGCGTCGACGTTGGTTGACATTCGCGACATTATAAACAATCCCAAACACGCAATGTCTTCGACTCGGGAAACTCTCAACTCAAGACCCCATCACCATCAGCGAAGACCGCCCTCATCAGTCATCGTCGATGAGGGGCACAAACCCTCATAACAGGGCGTCTCAACTTTAACTTTGACAGGCTGGCAGGCTGGAGAACCCATCGGAACCATTTCTAGCCTGCCAGGCAGGGCCTGAGTAAAGGCCGGCTTCCTCTGCCCCAGTCACCGGCCACTTGTTTCCATGGGGCCTTGTCGCCGGCCGGCATTGGCGTCGTATTTAGAAAAGCCCACAGCATCCTTGCTGCGAACTGGCAAGGCCGGGAAATGAGGGGCAAAACTTTCATGTCTTGATGAACTGGCAACCACGATGAGAACCACGGTCATAGTATAAACGCTACTCTTCCAAAATCAAAGGAGCACTAACCTGGAGATGCAAGATGAGAACGTAAAAAGGACCTTCGAGACCCCAAACCTACAACCGGTGCTGCACGTATACGTCGTCCTGCTCCTGGTGCCAGCGGCTTTTGTTCGGCATCCATCTTGGTGCCCCTGTTGATCATGACAGCTCAACATCACGCCTCCGATCCTGGACGCGAACCAATTTGGCGGTTTCTGCTAGTGCATTCCCGCGGCAACGTTCCGGGAGCCACTTTGCCCCACGTGCTTTTGGCGACCAGGTCCACCAGTTACCGTCAACTTGGATCCTTGAACAACATGGCTGTCAGGCTGTGACACCGCGGTGTGATCTTGCGAGCCGGCCGGGCTGTTCCACAGCAGCTAAAGCCCGAAATCAGCGCCCTACACGTCATTCAAAATCAGCAACTATCACGTCAACTCGAACTGAAAGTCAATGGCGGAAGACCCGGCGACTGAAACCGAAAAGATGATGCCCTGGGCCATCCGTCTGCGAGGACAGGCACCACACCGACTGCGGACAAAACTTCGACATTATGGACATCAAGGTCCATGATAACTGCTACCTCAAGTTGTCGGTGAAGACGCACGACTTTGCATAACAACTCCATATAATGAGCTAAACCTGCAACAAGGTCTTGACCGCAATTTGTCGGGCATCAACTTCTTTCGACGGACGACAGGCATCATCGTGTCATTCTAGTCCCACTTCAATGCTTGGTCACCAGATGGATCGAGGACAATGTCTAACGTGTTTCTCTACTGTGGGATGCGAGCGTTTGGCGATCGCCATACATTCGAAGGTCGGGCTCCACCGATTAGAGGATTGCCGGTTTGCGGCAGACTGCAATTGACTACCGGGCATCGGGTACCATGTGCCGGACCGGTGCGATATCGTGTCGAGCGTCTGCACAATGCCTTTGTCATGACACCGGAGAACATGTACCACGGTATGTTCTCTCCAGATCCCAAAGGCTCGACTTTTGATGGTAGAACAAGGCGTTCGTGAGCTGTTCCGGGTGGCTACTTGTTCCATCTCATCCACTGAACTCGCTTCATGCCACAGCACGATATCTTGGGACACCGAGGTGATACCCAGAAACCTTCATACTCTTTCTCGCTTTAAAGGGACCACATGTGCCAAACAAGCAAGCTGCTTGGGGTTTCATCTGTGGTAGCTTCATTCTTACGATCTCCCCTGCCCATTGCGGTCTCTACCAGCGATTAGTGTCCTGTTAAGCGACGACTCACTGCGACCCGGAGGAATACGGGTTGGCTCATAGGTTCTAGTATGACCGCCATGAGGTCAAAAGTTAGTCTCGTTTGGTTTCATTCCCGAAGGAAACTGAAACGCGGCGGTAGGGCGGAGCAGACTCAAACGTGCTTCAGACCATTTCTAGAATCCTTCCTAGCCTGGTCTGCTCGCCTCTGATACTACCTTCCTCATTTTGCACCTGCACATTCACCCCAGCAACGTCAACAGCTGCCTCAACCGACCGCAGGAAGGTTGTCTCCTTGGTCGGAGCGAGACGTGCTGGGACGGATGTTCACACCTTGGACGATATGAGAGGCATCATGAGCTTATGGCGATAACTCCGTCACGGATGCTGCAGGAAGCAGCGTTCAGCATGAACTGCCCAAGGTCCTACTTGTGTGACATGCCAAGCTTGCGTATCCAAGGGAGATCTTCAACTCTGTCAACCCCCTTTTGACAGTCATCTCAAGCTGTGAATCCGGGACTTCAGGCGGAGAGCGCGTCGAGAGGGAGACTCGCGACCGGAGCGGAAGTCTAGATTCAGCGACTCCTACCAGTACGCAAAGAACAGGAAAGGAGAGAGTGGCAAGTCGTCATCAGTTGGTCGTCTTCTTGACACAGGCAGCGGCTCTCCGCTTATCACTGCTTCCAAAGTAACCAGATACGTGACCTACCATCACGCTCACATCGGATGTCGCTGTGTTGGGAAGGCAGTCTTCGACAGTAACATTCCTTTGGCGAGTATGAGTTAACTGCTCCTCTGGCCTTCCTGTTTCTAGGCAGTATGGGAGCAGCTCAACAGATCCCACGGACTGCCCTGACCAAGATCGGCCTTGATATGATGGCACGTATCTGGCTCAGGGTGTATAGTTCTCTTTGGGTGAAGAGCTTGGACGACTGGTGAACGCGAGTTGGAAAGAGTGGTACTGCGGTATTGCTCGGAGGCCTAGGTCTACCTTCACAAATGGGACCAGATCAACTCCATACCTTCATAACAGCCAACCGTATGTCTTGTAGAAGGACCGGCCAGCTGATCGGCGGCCTCGCAATACGCTTCTCAGAGATACCAATCTAGGCCATATCTGTGAGCTTGTCAGTCCTTGACCTTTCGGTATGACCTTCGAGAAACGAGCTATCCTACCGATCCTTACTCTTGTTTTGGCCTCTTACAGGGCCAGCGGGTTATAAAACAAGTGTCGGACACATGCGACAATACTGATGATGCCGTCAAGGGCCCCGTTATGTGACCTTCGGTAGAGCAAGGAGTGCACCTCTTCCTCAATTTCTGCGCACCGGAGGCGAGGTCATGCGAAGGGAGGTATGAGCTCCAGGTTCCTCACATCAAGACAGGCTAGGCCCCCACGGCAAACACCAGCAGGCAGGGAGGTCCAGTCTAGCAGGTTGAAACGATCTGGAAAGACTTCCGTGGGGGTCTGTTGGTCTTGATCCTTGAAGACCTTCTCGAACAGTTCCCAGTTCCAGAGAGCAGGGGCCGGAAGGCATGCCCGGAGTCGCTACCTCCTGGTGCCCCCAATAAACGTTACTTCCCACCGATATGGTTCGTGGATAGCGCGAATGTGTCCCAGGGCCCGAAAGGGAAGGCGGCTCGTAGAAAGACGATTATGGATCTGACAATTGACATGCTTCTACACGTGTACTGTGTAGTAGTCCACAATCAAGGGCAGCTCTCTTCGATTTCGGTGCTGTGACTCGCGAGACTACACGTGTACCTACGTCTAATCTTGAACTTTCACTCCTGACTCGTTTCATTACTGTCAAATACGCGCATTTGGACTCTTGGCCATTACGTCGTAGTAGCAGGATAAGAGATTAGAGATATCTTGACCATTCTGGGGATCCGAGTCGCTTCGGCTGTCGGATCCCACCCGCCAACTGCCCCTGAACGCCACGCGAGTGCTATCAAAATTGGCAACGACGTTGGGGCTGAAAATACCGTGGCACAAAACACTTCGAATAGCAGCTCTTCGTTCGTGCCCTTCTCGTGTTCTCGGAGTCCATTGTATGACTGTCGCCAGTTCGTACATGCTGTGGTACCTGTAGGGTTATCTAATCTTGATAGGGCATCATCGCCGAACGCTCTTGGAGATGGCAGTTCTTTTGCAAGGATCCATGCCCCAGGGTCCCTCCAAGTTCCGAAGGAAGGAAAGGGGAAAGTTCTAGCGCGGGGCTTGGGGGGTGGTTTTTGCAGGGATTCAGAGACACTCCCGACATTGCAGACTCGAATTGCGGCAGCCATGAGCCGTTACGACTGACGGGACTGACCCTGATGAGAGCTCCGCTAAGCGGTAGAAGTCAAAGCCATTTCAACAGAGCCCAAGTGTTAACAGCATGTTCAAGCATCGCCCAGAAAACATTCCTCGGCAACTGGACAGACCCCGATTGTGATCAGAGGCAGTCAAGGCAGTCCGCAGCTCTCTCGGCGACTTAACCGTCGATATGAGGGGTATGGCTTGGCATCTGCTTGCTTTCTGAAGGATGCCTTGATGCCCCTCATTCTGCCTCCCACGGTGAACCCTGTCCGAGCAGAAGCGCTGATCGATGGTCATATGCAGCAACGGCCATGCTAGCGACAATGGTGAGGACCATGGTTCGGCTGCTAAGAGAGTTAGGTGAGCGAGATCTAGAAAGCGGATTTCGTCCTGCTAATGTAGACACAAAAGCTGTGATATGACAGATTACATAGAACATGGAACTGTTCGGAGAGAGTAGAGAGTTGTCAACCCCTTCGGCAAAGCACGTACACTGTATGTATCTACCTTATGTACCTTATGTACATTACATACATGTAGCAGAAACGGTCGCCGGTTATGGATGTGATCCATGTGTGAGGTGGCCCGGATGGGCGAATATGCCGGGCGCCATCATCCGTGCAGGTCCGTGGTCTGCTGCGTCTGCTCCCACCTTCGCTTGTCTTGCAGCTGGCTTGCAGGCCGAAGGACCCCTCCCTCTGCTGCTGGTTCGTGAGGTAACCTTGGGGTTCGTCAGAGCTACCTCTAGGCACTTATCTGATGGCTGTATCGAGTAACGTTTGGTGGAACAAGCAGTAGTGCCCGCATCATTGATGGATGTAGAGGCAGATGTCTCTATCGCAACTTCCTTGACTATCTGCCGGCCTTCTTCTACCCTCTGCCTTCCTGCCTTCCTGCCTGTCATGCCTGTGTGCCCTGGACGGGGTCGAGGTCTTGGGCAGCTCCTTCCTCGAGTAGGTACTTGGCTGGGCAGGGTCCACTACTAAGGTAACAGGTGAAATATTGTGTACATAGTAAGGTAAGGCAGCTCTACCTTGGGTTCCATTGCTAGTGAGAGATTGGGCCCGAGTGGATGCAACTCGTGAGAAGTTCAACAAGTCGCATGAAAGTCCTTTTCTGTTCTTCAACCTCCCGTCGACACCGACTTGGACCAAACCCCCGAGTCGTCTTACACTTTCTTGTATGTCCAGCCATAGAAATAAGGTACATACCTTACTTATCGGTGCGCTGTTTGAGCGTATATCACTTTCCATCATCCTACGAACCTCACTCTGAATGGGCGCTCTCATCACTTTGAGTGCGCTTGGATGACCCTTGCAAGCCCAAGCGCGGGCCAACCAGAGGCTCTGGCGCTGCCCCAACTTTTAGAAAAGACAACTGAGATCCGTCTCTCGCTCACTGAGAGGTCTCCCCACCTGCTTCTATCTCCTAAACCACTTTTGAGGAGCCGTGCAGCCACCCACGCACGCACTTCCTCTTCATCTACCACATCTTATTTGCCCTCCCTTCCTCCGCCTCGTGGTTGTTGGTCGGTTGTTGGACGTCCCAGGAGTTCGGCTAAAAAGGAGATCGCAAGCAACTCGACTTTGAGTCTGCAGCGGTGACGCCACAACAGACGAGGACGAGACGAAACTCGAGCAACGAAAGCAACGAAATCAAACTTGACCAAGGGGCAGCGAGCCCAGTCCAGTCACTCATCACTCTCACTTGTTGTTCCACCCTTGACTGAGGTGTGGCCTTTGATCACTTTTCAATCCACTCTTCGACCCAGAAATTAAATCGACGAATTGCACCACGCATCTCGCCATTTCCTTACCCGCCCAGAGACCAGGTCAACCCACCACTAAGACTTGGCCGTCTCAACCTGTTCTCCAGTCTCGACCTTCTAGCGCCTTTAAACGCAGTGCCACCAAGCCGACCACTCGTCGCCTTACTGCAACGGCCAATTGGCGAACACGAAAGAGGCGCATTTCACCCGCAACGAACAATCCGATATTCAACATTGGAGGATCCAAGGTCGCCGTTTAATGGGGTAGTAAGGCTGACTTTGGCTGAGCCATGATCTAGTCTTCTCCTCCCGCATCCTCAACCGCCGTACCCAGGAACCTGAGCGCTCAACAATGCTGATGACACAGACTGCTGTGTCGGCACTTGTCTCCCAGGGTCAGAACAACTCGAGCACGTCGTACAACTCCAACCCTGAGAAATCTGCAGCTGGCGCCGCCTCCGCCGCCGCCTCTGCAACTGACCGCCGCCTCGTTTCTTCGTCAGCACGGTCTCACCTTTCAAGATCCGGCGACCAGGCGTCCTTGGATGACTTCAGCGCTAGCCGCAGTAACCCCTCCTACCAAGCGTACGTCGAGGCACAGGCACAGACCTACCGCACCATCACACGCCCTTCTACCCTCATGAACGGCATCGTGGGTTCAGCGCCTCCGGGTGCGATGTACGTGAGGGCGCTTTACGACTACGATGCAGACGATAGGACAAGTCTCAGCTTCCATGAAGGCGACATTATCCAGGTTATAACACAGCTCGAGAGTGGCTGGTGGGATGGCGTCATCAACGGTGTCCGAGGCTGGTTTCCCAGCAATTACTGCCAAATCATCAACAGCCCCGACGAACTTCCCGAACCTGACCAGAATGCCGAACCCGATCCACCTGAGGAGGAACCTGACGATGGCGATGTATATGAAGAGGGATACGACGAAGATGACGGCTCCGACCACGACGACTTCTCTGCTCTGCCGTTGCAGGAGACGGAGGGAGACAAGTCAAGGGCCGATTTTTGGATTCCGCAAGCTACAGCTGACGGCCGACTATTCTATTACAATACCATGACGGGCGAAAGCAGCTTGGAACTACCCCTCGAATCGCCATCTTCTGTGACTGAATCGGGACCGAGGGATCGCATGAACGCCACTATGCCAGACAAGACAAGGCCACCCCCAGAAATGATGGCCAGGGGCTTGATGCAGGATGAAGAGTATGAGTCTGACGTCAACTCTGCATCCGAACTAGAAGGCGAATCCATCATGCTGGGATCGCGTGGTTCACTAGTAAGTGTCTTCCACCAAAGGGCAACCCCAGAGGCTCGGTCTTACTGCTTGCTTACTTACCATCTTATCAAGGCCCGCACACGGCGATCTTATGCTAACGACGGTATATCTCCTGCTGTTTCTATGGACTCTATCAACGGACAGTCCCCGGTCACAAGAAATGGCCGCTCCGATACCTTTTCGAGTTCCGCGCTAGGCCAGACTCCTGGAACGACCGCAACCTCGTTTAACATACCTTTCAATGCCCCAAGTCTTCCGCCAACCACCATCATACCCCGCTCATTCTTTGACGACGGTAGCACGCAGCCTCTGACTTGGAGCCGGTTGGTGACCAATATGAAGAGAGCTATTGACCGCTACCGCGATGCCATCACTCAAGCTAACCGTTCGGAATATGTTGCCCGAGCAGAGGACATCTCGGACCACCTCCGTCTTCTCCTGGCTGCCGGCTCTGGAACTACGGACAACCATTCGGGACAGCCGTCGATTATCTCAAGCAACAAAGCGTTGTATCCTCACTTTAGGGATATGATGTCGAAGTTTTCTAAGCTTGTCATCTCGTCACACATCGCTGCGGCTGACTTCCCAAACGCGGAGTCGGCACAGAAGTGCCTCCAGGAGGCAGACGGTGTGTTGCTAGGGGTCTACAGTTATGTTGACGTTGCCAGGCAGCAGCGAGGGGAGGAAATACCGCGACTGTTTCCTGGATTTGTCATTGGAAGCCACGTTGGGGGCAGCTGGCAAAACAACGGCTTAGGGCCACGCGACCCGGTCACATCCAACTTCCTGGACGACGAAGAGGGAGTGACTGAACCTACAGCCATGCTTGATGGAAAGCTACTTGAGAGGATCGACGAGTTGAAGCGCATGCTTGTGGCAAGCATCCGGGAACTGGACAAGAACCTGGTGGTCTCGGACAAGATCATAACACCATACAAGCATGAGCTCATCGGTAACAACGTTTGTCTCAGTGGTGGAAAGGTCTTGGAGATGTTCAAGCCGTGGATTGCCATGATTGAATCCATCGACTTGTCTCCTCTCGGCAACAGTGTCCAGACTCCACAACTGTCTGATTTCAGCGTCACAAAGCAAAGCCTTTATGACAATGTCTCGGACCTCTTATTAGGCTGTCAGGCGGTTGCTGGACCTATTGCGGATGAGTGGGCTGAGGTCCGTGGCCACGCTTTGGAAGAGAGGCTCGAGTATGTTCGACAATGTGCCAGGGCACTAGAGACCAACTCGTCGCACATCAGCTACTCCCTCCAGCTTTTATCTGAGTCGGAACCCATGAATGCTCAACAGCAAGTTCTCCAGCAGCAGCAGCAGCAGCAGCAGCAGCAAATGCCAATAAGCCAACAACAGCAACCTGAACCCCGCCTGCGAGAAGAGCGAGAACCGCTCCGACGGGTCGATACAGTACCATACGAGAGAACACACCAGCGAACCGAATCAAGGGGCATTCTGCGACCGAATCTCATGGGCTCACAATCATTTACCGAGGGCGAGGGCTTGACGAGGAATTACACGAAGGGCGACCCCGCGAAGCTCGCCAAAATTTTCGGTACCAGTAACATACCCGGCATGGCTCCTCCACAACTCGGACCGACACCGTTACCAGCGGACGAGAAACCTTATTTACGGTTAGACTATGAACAAGAACTCTCATGGGATCTCAAGTCCCAGCCGCCCACCGTGAAGGGTGGGTCTCTTCTTGCGTTGGTCGAACAGCTGACGCGGCATGACAAGTCGGACTTCAACTTCAACAACACCTTCCTTCTCACCTACCGATCCTTTACCTCGGCACGTGAGCTATTCGAGCTCCTTGTGAAGAGGTTCAACCTACAACCACCCGAAGGCTTGAATCAAGCTGAATATGAGGAATGGAGAGAGCAGAAGCAGAAGCTCATCCGGGTCAGGGTTGTCAACAATCTGCGAACGTGGCTTGATCAGTACTGGATGGAGGACCAGAGCGAGGAAACGAGGGTGCTCATCCGGGACATTTACAACTTCGCTAGGGAGACAGTCAAGTCGACAGAAACGTCGGGCGCAGCTCCCTTGATGGCTGTTATTGACCAGCGAATGAGTGGTAAAGAAGTCGGAAGGCGGATGATCCAGACCGTGAACCAAAACGCCCCGGCTCCAATCATGCCTCGCAACATGAAGAAGCTCAAGTTCCTTGACATTGACGTCGTCGAGTTCGCGCGCCAACTGACAATCATCGAGTCTCGCCTTTACGGAAGGATCAAGCTCACTGAGTGTCTAAACAAAACCTGGCAGAAGAAGGTCGGTGAGGGAGAACCTGAACCGGCTCCGAACGTCAAATCCCTCATTCTGCACTCCAACCAAATGACCAATTGGGTGGCCGAGATGATTCTCGCGCAGACCGATGTGCGAAAGAGAGTTGTGGTCATCAAGCACTTCGTTGCTGTTGCCGATGTGAGTCTCAGGCCAGAAGATGTCTATGTACGAGCAAATGCTAATTTGTAAACCAGAAATGCCGGTCATTGAACAATTTCTCCACATTAACATCCATCATATCAGCACTTGGCACCGCGCCTATTGCCCGACTCAAGCGGACATGGGATCAGGTCCCACAACGCGTACATGGGACTCTCGAAAACATGAGGACATTGATGGCTAGTACCAAGAACTTCGGAGAATATCGGGACGCCCTGCACGCTGCGAACCCTCCGTGCATCCCTTTCTTCGGTAAGTTATATAGTTGTAGCTCTTAGGTTTGCGTGCTAACCACTATTTCTTTTCCGCAGGCGTGTATTTGACAGATCTAACGTTCATTGAGGACGGCATCCCATCGGTGATCAAGAAGACCAACATGATCAACTTTGCCAAGCGGGCGAAGACCGCCGAGGTGATCAGGGACATCCAACAGTACCAGAACGTAGCGTATTCGCTACAGCCGGTGCCTGAACTGCAGGACTACATTTTGAGTAACATGCAAGCCGCGGGCGACGTGCACGAGATGTACGACAAGAGCTTGCAGATAGAGCCGCGCGAGCGCGAGGACGAAAAGATCGTAAGGTATGTTGGAGGGTTCTCGACTAGAAGTGTCTTCAGTTGAAGGGGTGTTTCCCTATCACCCCCCACAGGATCTATCTCTATAAGAGTGGCTCTATACTGGAGGCAAATTTTCTTTGCTATCTTATTACCACACCACACCAAAGGGGTCATTAACTTACTTGATTCGCGTGTGATGCAGGGTCCTGGCCGAGTCTGGCTTCCTATAAAGCCACCATCTACACGTGCACCGCCTTCGTCATTACCGGGTCACGAACGTCCCTTACCTTGATATTTTTTAGAGTTTAGTGCCGGGCACTTGTTTGTCAGGCTGCAAGCCACCCAGCAAAATGACAGACTTTCCCGGGATCGACGAATCAGAAGAACCTGTCGCAAAGCTTGATATTGAGGTCTGACGACTCGATATTCAGATCGCCACCTGCGAGTGAGACACGCGTCTCTAGCATTCTGTTTATCGACCCGGATGCTTGCAACTGAATGCAGATGGATGTTGGATCAAGGATGATGAATGTTGGACGATGTGGATGCGCAGCATTTGCTTCCAGATTTCGGGCGTTGGCGAGACCACCCTGCTCAGAAAAACCAGTGTGGCACCTCTTTTGATCCTGGATGGGAACTTGGAAGAGCTCGGAATTGTCATGTTCATTTTCCAACCCGGCTGAGACCGATTTGTCCCACAGCATCACACTAATACCCGGAATTGACGTCGACATTGCGATCACGGAAAACGAACGACGTCGACTTGTTCCCTGGATCTGTTCCCTAGATCTACAACGGGTAGGGGCTAGAAGGAATAGCAACCATTTCAGCTGCCATGACAGGATTAGAATAATATGGCGGAGAGGGGGCTTAATCTAGCCGGTCAACTCTGCATGCCCTTTTCGACCACCTCGATGCGAAGGATTGCGAATACTCGCAACAACCGCCAACTTTCGATTCACCGTTATATATTCGAAGCCGACCGTTGGTCCACTCTTTCCTTTCGATGCATTCTTCCCATATCAGGACGATACTCCGGCGATGGAAAAGGGAGTCAACAGGACCTATCTTTCTCAAGTAGGGCGTTTTGGCTCTTGATTTTGACTTCAAGCCATAGTGGATGCGACGTTTTCTTGCATGCGGCTGAATGGCGGGCCCCCTTATTCCCTTTCCTCTTTTGTTGTTGTCGTTGGCTACCAACCTCTAGATATAAGCCATCTTTGATGGAAAGGGATGACATCGGTTACGAGCGCAATGTGTGTCTTTGTGTATACTGGCGGATGGATACCTTGATCTTTTGCTTCTAGCTCAGCTTAGCTATTTGACGGCAGTGAGGAACTTCTTCGTATGGTCACATGCCATTCGCCCTTGCATTTCGTGATGTCTCTCCCTTGATCCAACACGCGAACCAACTGTGAACAAACATCAAGGCAAACGTATCGCCCCTCCTTTTGGCATCAACACCAAATATGTGTACCATTACCGACTGGACAATCTCGTCTCAAGATCTGGCCGTTGGTGAATCGACCTATATCTGTCCCATCCACGCCGAAGCCGCGCTGCAAGGCTGCGCCGTGCTATCCGTCTGTTCTGAAGAGCGCACTGTGGAACCCTTGCCTTGAATCGGAAAAAGCTGCCAGTGACCCGTGGGTCTTGTCTCGGTAGCATGTTGTATCTTGGAGGTAGCAATACTTGTTGAAATTTGAAAAGGGGTCGACAGCCGCGGGCCACCCTGCGATGTCTCCTGCTCCCTCAGACCAAAACGGACGCTAAGGACGGCCCCATATACCCCATCCGTGCGCCAAAACCTGGGGTTGACGGACATGTGAGAGACACTAATCATCTGCCTGGCTCCGATACTACCGCATCTAGCAGATATGAACATGAGGGGCTTTGATATCAGCAACTAAAGGTGAAGTGAAGCGGCATCGATTCGGCCCGTGATTGATAACCAGGGTAGCTCGAAGCCTCGGTCCATCCATCCATCCATCCTACGGTTCCTAGCTTCTTTTCATTCATCTTCCCCAAAGAGAGGCTACTGGGAGGTTATGCTTGCGCACAACATCAGACAGACAGCAATGAGCAAAGGCATGGTCAACAAGTGACATCGAAACTGCCTCGATAGACGGGCCGATTGGGAGCAAATGAGCCTGAAGAACAACCGTCTCGCGTTCCGTTGCTCTTCCGCCGCTATCCTCTCGCCAGATCTCTTGGCACCCAACTACCCACCCCCCAAAAATCCTAGACGGTATCCTCAGGCGGCCGAGTCTGGGGTGCATCATGCCCCGGCGTGGTGTGCCTCATCTGATACCCCTTCCTTCTGTCTGGATTGCCATGTACCACACCGCAGCTGCATCGTCCTCCATCTTGTGCGCGCCTGCCGCAGACCATCCCCTGATCTAGGGTACCCAGGCGTCGTGGTGCGTATCGCTGAGATGGATGGGCATACTGTCTGTTAACATTAAGAGGTTGTAGTCCTTACAAATGCTTTGGCACGATAACGTGAAAGCCATCACTGAGCAGCTAGCCAAGATAATTCACGTAGCATAGATCTCTCCCATTCTGCAATGCACGGAAGCCGGATGATCTCAGGCCGAGACGCCCGGCGATTCAATACCACCCATTGCAATCGTGCTGTCTTTAATTCATATCCTCGTAGTAGCCCACTGTCTAAGGGCGATGTTTACACAACTTCCTTCCCCTGCTTTCCTTCCAGTCACAATCGACATCTTCAATAACTGTAAGAACATCTGTTGAGCCACTGCGAGCTCATCTAGAAGCCGACTCAACCATACGGGTCTAGGGGCCAGGTCGTGCTCCTCGCATACACTTATCACGGCTCTACGCAAGGTAGGTATATGACCCGCCCTCACGTTCCAGATAATCCTTCTCGATGAGCCTGCGACGCACAACGTTAGCATACTTCATCCCATCAATCAATATCGGCTCAGCGGGGGGGAGCAAAACTCACTTCTCGATATTCTTCTTAATCTCCGCCGGATCCACCGCGCCCCGGACGACAGTCTGCTCAATAACCTCCGCCACAAGCTGCGCGTGCGTCATCGTCTTCCGGCTCTTCATGATGCGCACAATCGCCGCCTGCGTCTCAAACTGCCTGTCGGCCGCGACCCGCTGGTGCGTCTCCTGGTTCTCCTCCTTGGTCTCCTTGAGCTGGATCTGGTTGATCTTGACCCTGTACTTGGGGTCCGTAAACGCCTTGTTCACGGCAAAAGTGTCCGTTGGCTTGACCTCGCGCCCCTTCGGGGCCTTGGTCAGCACGCGCACCTTGCCGCAGGCCAGGGACTGGAGGGTGCGATCGAGCGCCGAGCCGGCGAGGCCGGTGGCGTGGCTGATCTGGTCGTACGAGAGGACACCGTCGGGGTTGGTGGCTTGGTTGAAGAGGACTAGGACCACGGCCTGGAAGGCGCTGACGAGGAGCTCCTTTGTGCCGCGCTCGAACTTGGCTTTTATTACGCAGTGGGCGAGGTTGTGCTTCCACGTCAGCCGGCGACCCGTGTGCTTGTTCTTGTAGAAGCGATCGAAGTGCTCGATGTGGTCGAGGACTTCGGGCGGGAGGAGCACCTTGACGTCTGGGTAGGTCGGCCACGCGGCGGCCGAGAGGACGCTGACGGTCAGGTCGATGTCGTTCTTGCCCGAGCCGGTGCCCTCCTTCCATTGCTTGTAGGCTACCATTTCGTCGCGGCCTAGTTCTTGGTCCTTGAACATTTGCTCAAGGTTGTGGGTGAACGAGGAGCCGCACTCGCTCTTGAGCTTGGTCAGCATGTTCCGTTCGGCGTCTTGGCTGGCACTCCGGCTCATGAGTAATCGTCGCGCTAGATCGCGCTTGTAAAATGCCTCGAAGACGTCCTTTCCTTGGATGAAACGGAAGAGCTCGAGGGCATGGTCTAGTTGTCGGTCCAGTTCGGCGTCTTCATCGCCTGTGCTGGCCAGCCCGCTCTTCTCATCATCTGCCCGATCCTTGCTGTCTGACAGTAGGGTTTTGGGTAAAGTCTTCAACCCTCCTCGTAATAGCATGTCGATGTACTTCGCAATCATCTCCCCGACCTTGGATGTACCAGTGCCCCATACAGAGGCATTACTCCTGTCGTTGATGAAGCCGCCGAATGCCTCTCTCAAACCCCAAGTGAACTCCTCGTCCTTGGCAAATGCGTCCCTGATCATGATGTCGAGTTTCTTTCGGAGCTCGAGAAGCCTGATGATCATATCATCGCCTTTCTCCTTGTCCGTCACGATGGCGCTACCCGACTGCCGGATATATGACTCCCAGGGTTGCCGTAACCTCTTTTGGATGCCAGATAGTCTCAGAAGCTCGTAGAGCGCCTGCATAGACTCGACTTCGTTATCGTCGAGTAACTTTGCAACGCTGCCGCCGTCGAGAAGCTTCGATGAATACTTCTCGATCAAGATTTGATGTGCGCTGTCCATGAGCTGCCTCTTGGTCGTGCTGTCGAAGTTGTATGCTGCGCAACGGAAGTCCTCCCGCTTTAGTAGCCTCTCGCAAGCAGCGATGTAATCCTTTAAGCTCGACGAAGCGCTCCTCTCCTCTGCAAATTCTTCGAAATAGGCGGCCGACTTACGCAAGAACATGGGCTCGAAGCTCTTCGTGTAAACCCCAAAGACGTTCAGCATAGTCACCGACTCCTTGAGCAGCGTCGAATCGAACCTGTCGTCCCCTCGCCGGTCAAAGTCGACGAGTTGGCACATGCCCTCCAGCACCTGCAACCCAGGCGTCCACTGCTCCTGCGCATCCTTCCTTGCCACAAACACCATCCTCCTGAAAATAGAAATGCCCCCATCGTTGATCTGAGGGAGTTTCCGGCTACTGATCAAGAAACTCCTATCCAACCAGCTGAAAATACTCCGTATCAGCCCCAACTGCTGGCTCCACCGCTTCCAGTGCGCCAGCACAGCCCTCAGCATCACGACGCTGTCCGCGTTCGGCCCGCCCCCGTCGCTCCTTATCCGGGCCAGCACCTCCTTCCCGAGGTACTCCTCGCACCGCGCCTGCAGCATCTCGCCCAGCTTCTCCGCCTCGCCCTTGCGGCATATGTCCTCCACGCCGCGGTACAGCTTCTCGAGCGGCTGCGCGGGCTGCCGGCCCGCGAACACGGCCGCCAGCGCCTCGTCCAGGTCCCGCCACGTGCGGCTGTAGTAGTCCTCCACGCTGGCGGACCGCGTCGGCGTCGACAGGCGGAGGTTCTTGATGACGAGTTTCTTGGCGCCGGCGTGCGGCTGGAAGGCGGACGGCCGCTTGTTTGGTGCTGGTCCTCTGGTCGTCATCGTCATGGTGCCGTTGGCGCCGTTGTTCCTGTATGTCGGGGCCGCGGCCGAGCCCTGGCTGCTGGCGCCGCTGCCGGTCAGGTCGATGACCTCGACGGGCCGCTTGCCTTGGCTCTTGGCTGAGAGCATCGTCGGCTCGGAAGGGGTTGGTCGGGCGCGCTTGGAGTCGGGGGGGAGGCCGGATTGGGACCGGGAGGCGGCTGGGTTGGAGTCGACTCGGTGCCGCCGCTTTGGTGGTGGCGTGCTGGCGGAGGATGAAGGAGCGGGGCCGGACGACGCGGGTGCGGGATTCGAGGTTGAAGATGGATGCATAAGACCTGGAGAGGTCCTGCAACTGAGCCGTTACACAGACCTCGGATTGAGACTTTGGTGGGCTTGAGGCGCAAGTCTGGATCTGGGATGATTAGGCTTTCCACTGATACAGTTGGTGAAGTAGGATCTTGGTTTGTGTTGTTAAAATGGTCGTTGGCGATCTAGACCTAGTTGAAGAGGAGAGAGCTCGAGCGCGTGTATGACGGAGATAACGCTCTATCCGGCACCGTGTGAAATAGCCCGTCGCCAGCACTGTACGTGCACAAGAGCTAAGTACCCCACTGTGGGGGTCAATTAGTGTAACGCGTCGGGAGGTCGAGACAGCGTCAACCGAAGTTGACGACCAAAGATGTGCTTGAGGCCATCCTACAACTATTTAGGTTATGCTTGAGAGTTTCTGTTTTATCGACACTGCTCTTCCTTAAGGCAGAAGCTTAATCATTAGACGGATCCAATCTGCTCGGTATCGCCATGCACGACCTTTCTTTCGAGTCTCTCTGTTCTCAGATTCCAAAGCCACATTCGCAATGAGTCCATCAAGGGCTAAGCAGGTCAGCCTCTTGGTAACTCACCAGTTAAAGTAGCCCAGTCACATGACGGCGTTCCTGACACCTTTAAGTCGCGGTGTTGGCCCCTGGCTAATGCATCCAGTTCTCGGAACGGTGCATAACATAATGTCTGTTCCCGCCGCTATCAAATTTGATCTCAATATTGTCTGCCAGATATCAGCAAACAGTGTCTAGACAGACTCGTCGCTCCGTTTCGGACACAGGAAAGATGAGTGGCACTTGCTTTCTCCGCTCACTTGTCGGATGTTGCTCCTGGGACTTCAAGTCAGCCCAATGCGCCTACTTGGAGTGTGGTCAATTCACCTAGTTCAATATCGAGCCAAGGTTTGCGTTGCACTCTTTTCTTTTCTTCACTGCTGTAGCATAAACCCGCTTGGGGTGCTCAGCTGTCTGTTCACTCTAAGGCGTTGTCGATTGTGCTACCAAGTTGAGGCTCTGGCCAACTGTCTTTGACCTCTGTTACACCGACTCTCTCTTCTCCTCATGACCTTCGTGTGCTGCCTCAGATCACAATGAAGCGGCTTCCGCGAAGCTATACAGCCCACGAGTCGCGCTGCTCTACACTGTGGCCAACTCTGCATCTCGCCGTATTGTTGCTTTTCTTCCTCCTCGGCTCCGTGGCCGCTGACTGCGAGTGCGGCTACTCAACCTCGGTCGACGGAGCCAGCCATGTCTTTACCGACCTCATCGAGTCCGATTTTACCAGGGTGCGAGACATCTCGGACGACACGGACTGGAGCCGGCAAGCCTTCAACATGAGCAGCGAAGTCGCCCGAGGGGACTTTGGCGAGATGTTCGTCGTCGATAACGTAGCTTCAGGTAGCACCGGCACGGAGAAGGGCTTGCAGTTGATCGTACAGGGCCAAAACGTAGAAGAAAACATGGTACCGGGCGCGGAGATTGATACTGAGAGGGAAGATGTGCTATGGGGCACATTTCGAGCCGGCTTGAAGCTCACCAGCATACCAGGCACTTGCGCGGCATTCTTCTGGGTGAGTTGGTGCGATATCAGCTGAAGCAAAATGTACTGGCTGACCACCGCGATCCAGTACTATAACGACACCGCAGAGATAGACATGGAATTCCTCTCCAAAGACTTTGACACATCAAACAACAGCTACCCAGTGAACCTTGTCCTGCACTCGAAAGAGGCATCGCAGGCCGGATACAACGCGGGCAACTATATCGAGACCAACCTACCTTTCAACCCCACGACCGATTTCCACGAATACCGTATTGACTTCATCCCCGGCAAAGTGCTCTTCTATGCCGATGGCCAGTTGCTAGGCCAGGTCAATGGCTCGGCGGTTCCGACAATGGCAGGACACCTTGTTTTGCAGCACTGGAGCAACGGTAACCCTTTGTGGTCGGGCGGACCTCCGACGACAGACGCTGTTTTGGCCGTGAGCTACGTAAAGGCATACTTTAACTCGTCGACGGAGGAGAGGAACAAAGACTGGGCTGGAAGGTGCAAAGACATGTCAGGGCCAGACTCGGTCTGCGAGATACCAGAGGTCACGGCATCCAACTCGACGCCGGGGCAGTTCTTCTTCAGCGATCAGAACAATATGACCAACAACCAGACCGTGTCAGGGGAGAATGGAGGTCGGAGGTTGGAATATGGATGGTTGGCCACGTTGTTAAGGATGGTCCTGGCGTATAGCTTGGTCCTTGGGTTGTGGTAATAATTCTTTTAGTGCCCATGTAATTCCTTTAGTGCCGATGTATGCCGTCTTTGCTTGCCGCAGATCGCGGCCACATATACATACGTTGTTATATGCCATACGCGGTATCTTTCTGCTCCGGAATTCGACAAATTCGCGGAGGAGCCGGAGGAATGGTCAGGGGTTATGAGAAATGTCAGAGTGGTGTTATCGATTACCATGAGGGATCATATTTACTACCACTCCACAAGCTCAATTCATTGACTCCTTGGACAGTTCTGGACAGTTTGCGGATACAGTAGAGACTAGAAGAGTAGGAGTCACAGGCTCACAGCAAGTTGTATCTAGACAGACCAGTCCACAGTATCACAGGAGAAGTCCATATCGGGCATACCCGAAAAAGGAGTGCAGAAAAGAGTTAGATGGGTGGCCTACCCCAGTCAGTATTTGAGGCTCTGGGTAGTATCGCAACCTGAGTCGGCCCGGTATGTGGAGATAGGAGGCGGTACCTTGGGGTAGCAGAAATAGTCCAATAAACATGGATTGCCATCCCAGCAAGAACATGTACATAGAGCGGTTGAGCGTGTAACGTGTCTCTAGCGATGGTCTTTGCATCATCAGATCTCATGTCACTACTTGAAAGAGGTTGAAAGATAAGGGTATGTAGGTATGATCGAAGATGTGTTGTCTCAACTCGACCTCCTCACTTGTTGTGAGCTGCAAAGAACAAGAGGGCTGGGCCAGATCAGCTGCCGTCAACAAGGTTCTTTTTACGCAATCACAGCCTCACAACACAGACACCTTCGTGGCTGGTGTCTTGAAGTGTCGTTGAAAGGAAGTTGGAGAAGATCAGAGGAGGGGCCCGCGTGACGAACGGGGTTTGGTCTTGGCAAAGATCTGGCGCCATGGCCCGATGGAGCTAGTCGTAGACCGGCTAGCTCGGTTACCACTCGTCAGCGCTAACCACACATTACCGAACCTAAAACAGGTGCTCCACACTTACTTCTCCACATTTCATTTTCCAGGACGACGTCGAAGGCGCCAGTGAGCTTCCCCATATCAGCTTTTCCAGAACAGAACGTGCTGAACCCTGACAAGCTCTCGGCACCTGGAACGGCACCATCGGGGCCCACTGGCCAACCATGCGGCCCGATAGGCGGACAGAGACGCATCTGAAATCAGATGTGGTGTTCTTATTCATGGAACAGGTGGTAGTGGAAACGTGTACTGTGGTAGCGTACCTCGACCCCGGGGATATGCAGCGTCGAAGGGGTGAAAAGCCTTGGAACTTGGTTGACGCCTTCGCTATGAAAATCACAGGAACTTCGGATAGCCGACTCAACCTCAGATTGGTGTGAAAGCACCCTTGAAGCGTCGAACCATGTGCCTGGCAGACTGCCGGTCCGGACTTCTTCGAGGGCGGCGTCGGCTTTGGTCCCCGTCCTTAGCGATATGGAAACGGGCTGAAAGTCACCAGTTCTAGTGGACAGTCAGAACACCACCTAGAGTCACTGGTTCGAAGCTCTGGCATGTTATGAACCATACTACTCGAGGTGTCCTCTGACGATTCCTACACCACCCTGCTCCACCACGTCAGGGAATTTGGCCGATAGGCACCTGCATAGCAGGCCTTGTGATATCGATCAGATACGCTCTCAAGGACCAGGTTAGATGCACTCTAGCGACAGGCACGCAGTTGCATTAGCCTCTCTTGTCACTTCAGGACTCAGGAGCTCAGAGCCTTCTCTGGTTGGCGTCTCTTTTTCCCCATCCGGATTTACTCTTCTGCGGTTTCCAGGATGTGCACGGGGTTGGTTACTAACAACCCCGGAACGCCATCACTATTCGCGTGCCCGTTTGTTTTTTCGTTTTCTATTCTGTTTCAACCCCTTCAAGCATCCCATCCCATCACTGGCAACTTTACACACTTCGTGGTTATTGTTGGACGTTCGGTCACCCCCACAGACAGGGACCAGGCCAAAGACGCCAGGCGCTACCTTCTCGTAGCATCCTGCCAGATAGCCATCGCCCCCTCATTCCATGGAAGTAGTAAACGTCACGAAGGATCTGGTGACAGTGGGATGGTGTTGTAGCCGCCACCATCCAACACAGGCCTTCGCGCCTCTCCCATTGTGGACGGTGTCAGTCCATCCAATACTTGGCCGCCATTCTCCTTTGGGTGTCATGTCCGGGCAGTAGCCTCGAGGGCATCACGTCTGACATGGGCCTGGCGATGGATACATCTGTGCCTTGCATCAGCTCCAGGTTGTCACATTGCCTGCAGCGCCAAGATTGGATGGCATCGAGGAATCCAAAGGGCCAAAATGTGGATCGATAACGTCCCCCTGACTTTGGCTACCTGCTCGGCGAGTCGGGGGAAGGCTCACTCCGTCCTGGCACGTCTGTATCGGTCAGTATATAACCTCAGGACAAGACCATCACGGACACAGGTCACAGGTAAGACGTCCGCTCTGTCTCTCAGCACCTGCCCAGGCCAGCACAAGTGTGAGGCTCCCTTCCTTAATAGCCTTTACACCTCACTGTCTCTCGCTTTGATATACCACGATAAGAAGCTGTCTATAGCTCTCTGCCGCTCCTTTTGCGCCAATATCACATAGTCGTTCCTTTGGTGCTACTCTCTGCCCAACATGTCGACGCTCGACGAAGTTCTGGCCATCCAGAAGCAGTATCACGTACTGCAGGCCCCTACAACCACTACCACTGCCGCTGCCGAGTTCAAGGTAGCGGCAACGGCTGCAACCCTGAATATCACGCTCAAGAACAACACCAACTCGTCCAACTGCTATGCCTACGTAACCGGTCTGGACGTCAACAAGAACAACGCCGTCTTCATACTGCAGGCGGATGGCGTCACGGCTTACTACCCCTCCTCGCCCTCGAGCATCCAGCAGCCGCTGGCGGTGGACTGCAACATCAAGCTCGGTGCTCCCGGCACGTCCAAGGTCGTCACCATCCCCCAGCTCGTCGGAGGCCGCGTCTGGCTCTGCAAGGATTCGCAGCTCACCTTCAAGCTGAACCCCGGCCCGGCCGTAGTCGAGCCCTCCGTCACCAACCCGTCGGACCCCAACTACAACCTCTGGTGGTCCTTCGCCGAGTTCACCTACAACAGCTTCCAGCTCTTCGCCAACATCACCTACGTCGACTTCGTCGGCATGCCCATCTCCCTCACCCTCGTAAACGGCAACGGCGCCGTCCAGAGCGTGCCCGGCATCCCGTCCAACGGCCTCGACTCCGTCTGCTCCGCCCTGCAGGCCCAGGACGCCAAGGACGGCGCCGGCTGGTCCAAGTTGATCGTCAAGCACCCCTCGGGCGCCAACCTGCGCGCCCTGTCCCCCAACAGCGGCATTGTCATGAACAACAGCCTCTTCGACGGCTACTATCAGCCCTATGTGAATGCCGTGTGGGCCAAGTACGGCTCCGACACCCTCACCGTCGACACGCAGGGCCAGTGGGGCACGCTGACGGGCAAGGTCGTCAACGGCCAGCTCGCCTTCGGCTCCGTCGGCGCCTTCCCGCAGCCGAGCGCCCGGGACATCTTCTCGTGCAACTCGGGCGCCTTCGGCGCCTACTCGACCAACGGCGACGAGATGGGCAACATCACGGCCCGCCTGGCGGCGGCCTTCAACCGCTCCACGCTGCTGGTCAACACGCAGCAGCCCACCGGCGAGCAGATCAGCCAGTACTACCAGAACAGCATCACGAACCACTACTCGCGCATCGTGCACAGCGTCTGCCCCGACGGGAAGGGGTACGCCTTCCCCTACGACGACGTCGACAGCTCCGACGCGACCAACGTGGCCGGCACCGTGGCCGACAGCAACCCCAAGACCTTCACCATCTCCTTTGGCGGGCCCACGGCGGCCGTCAAGCGCGAGCCGGTCTCGGTCGCGGAGCACGCCCGGTCCGGCGGCCAGGCGCGGCAGCAGGTCGCTCGCTCGGGCGGGCGGATCGGCCGGCGCGGGCTGGAGTGGCTGGCCATGTCGGCTGAGGAGGAGAAGGCTGCTCTCGCGTCGCGCGACGAGGAGGAGCCGCGGGCGCCGCAGATGGTCGAGATGTCTGGCGATGTGGACCTCGAGGAGGGCCTGCAGCGGAAGCTGGGCGCGGGGCTGAGGCACGGGCTTGTGCTTGCTCCTCCGCAGCAGCAGCAGCAGCAGCAGCCGCTGCAACTCCAGTCCCGGAGGATGGAGGGGCTGGTGCCCGCTGCTGTGCAGACGAGGATTGCGGCGCTGCTCGAGAAGATCGAGGATAGTCCGGCGTACCGGTATGCGCGGCCGGCGGTGGACGTTGCGCTCAAGGCGCTGGTGGGGCTGTTGCAGTTGAGTGTCAAGAGTCTTGTTAGCAGGGTTGTCATGGTCGCGTTATTGCTTTTGTGCTCGTTTTTGCTGGGCGTGTTTGGGAGGCCCGAGGTTATGGGTGCTGTTGGCTTGGGCGGTGCTGGCCCTGCTGGGTTGGGGGACGCTTAGGTGAAGGCAAGATATGTGTGTGACGTGAGGCTGTGTATGTATGGATTGTGATGATTTTGCGTCAGGGTCTCGGTTGCCTACGATGTTTGGCTTGTTTGTATATGTTGTTTGTGTTCTTTGCATATGTTTGCTTTACTGTCTGTATCTGTACATATTTCACAGCTGTATATTACTTCCTGCCGTTACTCGTACATGTAGCAATATCATCTTCGTGTTTTTGTGATCCTCAACCTGCACCAGCCCATGGTGACCTGGCGAGCTTGATGCAAGTAATTTGACCGACGCCAATCATTTGGGAATTTCCACTGTAAGTAGGTAGACAAGGTGAATCATGTACTGAATTCCTAGGCAAATGGCAGGTTTGGCTCTCTGCCCGATTCTAATCTTCTCTCATGGTCGAGTCGTGCGCCACATGGCGACAAAATCCTGACCATGAAGCCTGTTCCCTTTGGAGGACAGTCTTAGACCTCCATAGTCGGCTCAGACAGTCTTCTCTATCCGAACGACAAGCTTCCTTGCTGCTTTCCAGTCCATAACCCAGATCCCAAAAAAACAAATGAACCCCTTTGCCATGCATCATATCCCAGCATCATTTGCCTCTCGTCATGTTTCCCTGTCATGTCTCCTCTGATTACTCCTCCAATCGCCGAGCAGTTTATGCTATCGGGCGAGATGAACAAGCATACCCTATCGCCCTTCATCCCTCCTCATCCTCCTCTCCATCCTCACCTCCTCATGCCATCCTTAACAACATCCATCTCCTCCCCTACAGGATGCAGCACAAGCTTAGTTGGATAATCCGGCTTGTTGCCCGTGTAGCCCTTAGCCCAGTCGTAACCGACCGCGTATGCGAACCACGAGCCGGTGCGGTCAAACGCGCACGAGGTGATGGCGCCCCCCACGCTGGGGAAATTCTTGAGGCGCTGCTTCGCCTTGATGTCCCAGAAGTTGTAGATGCCGTCGGACCCGCAGGTGACCACGCGGTCCTCCATGGTCGTGTGGCAGGCTACCGCGTTGACGGCGTAGACCTTGGTGACTTTGTTGTTGGCGGTGGCGTCGCGGTGGCATTTCCAGGTGAAGTTCATAGCTCTGGGGGCTGTTAGATTGTGCGGCTGGGTAGATGGGGGGCAGGGGAAGGACGTACTTGGCCTGTTTCTGATCCACAGCGTTGACGCTTGCTCGGCCCTCGATGCTGCCGGAAGCCCAGAACTTGCCGTTGGGCGAAAGGCTGATGGAGCGCAACTGGTGCCTGAGAGAGCTCTGCTCCTCGCGGTGGATGACGGTAGGCTTGGCCAAGTCAACGAGGAGAACTTTCATGGCCGCAGTAGCGATGACCAGGGTTTGGCCAACGGTGTCCATGGCGTAGACCCGTTCGCCGCAGGGGAGCGAAGCTACGGGGGCTGAGGTGTTGCGGATGTCCCAGTACCGGACCGTCTTGTCCCAAGACCCCGAAGCGATGATTGGCGACGGAGCATCTGGGGCGTTGAGAAAGCGCACGTCGTGGATGGGTGCGTCGTGGGCGGCGAAGGAGAGCGTCTCGCCTGATGCGGCTTGGAGAATGTGGATCTTCTTGTCGGCACCGGCGGCCGCGACCAGTGTTCCATCCTTTGCGCTTGTTAGTCCGAGCACTTGGAAGGATGATGGATAGAGTGTATTTACCTAGATTGGCAGTTGTTCGTATATGTCCGTGTGGTTTCCCCGAGGAAGCTGCTAGATGTTTAGTGACTTACCTTGCTCCAGTCACAAGAGAAGACAGGGCCTTCGGCGGCGAGAACTGCCACGCCTTGGCCGCTGCCGTCCTTTGCAACTTCGTAGATGCGTGTCTTGCCGTCCCAGGAAGCCGCGGCGAGGTGGTCGGAGACTGGTGACCAGCGCATCGACTGGATGGTGTCGCAGTTGTCGGCTGGCAACTCCACATCCTTGGCGATAGAGCCTGCGATGCTGGGCTGCTTTGGTTTGTTGTGATTATTCCACGACATCTTGTCCGTTTGTAGATGCAGTGCGGAGTTTGTAAAAGCACTTGTTGGGAACTGGATGATTCAGGTGTTCCCGTCTTTTCATATACTACCTGCCTGGCGTGTAAGTGAATCTCAGTATGTACGTACCAAAACAGGCAACAGCGCCCCACCGCGGAGTACCGCCCGCAGGCCCTTCCTTCTTCCTGCACTTTCCCCAAAGCGGTGTAGCATTTCCACTGCAAATTAGCAACTACGCACGGACCACCTCCCCGAGCTTATAAGCACATCCTCTCCGCCAACTTTTCACTGGTGTTTTTCTCTTTTTTCTTCTTCATACTTACCTTGATTGGGCGATCTTGAGATCAAGAACACAGATCGCCAGAGCGGGAAGCCTGCATTGCACATCGTGGAGCTGACCGTCCTCAATTGGCCTTCGGGCCCGTTGCAGTCGGAATTTTTGATGCCGAAACAAAACTACTTTGTTTACACCTTTTTTCACTCTGCTCGTCGCTTCATGCGGTGACACTGGGAAGAATAAAGCCTTCGTGATGTTTTCTAGTTGAATCTAACCTTGCAATGACTGACGCGCGACATATATCCTCTTCGGTTTCAGTCTGCGTACATTGTCGGTGTACCGTTGCTTCACCCTAGAACACGCGTTTTCAGGTCTGATACCCAGGAACTGGATTTATATTTGTTATTACCAGTATCCAACTTCGATTTGGTTGCATGTCCATCATTACCCCAAACTTTGACTGACTCTTGTCCATGACTTTCTGGGTATCAACCGTTGAAACAGACACGTTTAACCTGGCAGAGGCAACAGCAGTGGATCACAGGCAGATTGTCAATGAAAGACATCTCCAGGCACGAAACATGGACATTAATCAAGTCGCTGGTTACGCTGGTGCCCCATCTATCTCACAGACCTTGACTCCGAGCCCAGGTATGCCCGACAAGTAGGATATAATGACAAGTGATTGATGCTTCGTAATAATGTAAGACAATCGCGTCCCCAAATGTTTGCCACCGTTTTATTATGTCCGTCCGCCCGTTATCTCCAAACCCCAACAAAGCAAGCTGAAGACCTAGGAAATGAAACCCAATAATTTGCCATAGGAGAAAGTGCTCATCAACACCGACGCCGCGCCCCCCAGCAAAAGCTTATATGCCCCTGTACCTGCCCTGCATCGAACGTAGACCCAGTGCTTCTCGTCCATCTTGCTTTGCTGAACTGAGGAATGTAGGGTGGGAATGGCTCTGCGACGACACTGGGTCGCGCCCGTCCCTCTATGTACCCGAGAAGAAGTATAACAAGAACAAAAGTGTATGAAGGAAGAATGTGCGAATCGGAAAAGCCACGGCGCTACCGTGTTGGCATCAGGTGTGTGGTTGGTGATTATGTGTGCCGGGTACCGGAAATGTACTGTTATGCGTATGCCAGAGGCAGAAGAAGTGATCCGCATGCGTGCCGAGCGTGTTGTCTAGCTGGCCGTTGCGTCGTAAGCCAGCCACGAAATCATGATGTTGTGAGGATATAGGAAGTGTGTGGCAGTGCGCTCAGAACGTTGTTACTGGCGTAAGAAGATGACATTGTAATGAGTGGGATGGCGGTGTAGAAGGCACTGTTGCGTTTGGATGTTTGGTTACTCCTCAATCCGCACTTCTGGACCACGGGTGATTCCCATCGCGTCAGACAACTGGGCCTTCAGTGTCACTCCCACGGGTTCGTCGACAGCACTCTCGGTTGTGCTGGGCGGGCTGCTCGATGGGCTGTTGGGCTCCATGGTTAGGTTCGGCGTCGGTGCTGCCGAGCCGACGTCCAGTTGCAACGGCGACGCGGGTGCCGTCGAAGAATGTCGGGTCGGTGGCGTTGCCTGCTCTCTTTGGGCTGAAGCCATCTGCTTCAACAGCTCGGCAATACGCTCCACGTGCTTTCCGCTGTAGTTGCTGTCCCTAGCCCATTGTAACTGCGGTCGGAGAGCTTCCATGTAGGCCTCCTTGTTTGGCGTGTGGTCCATGTGTTTTTCTAGCCTACGTCAGCGCAAAGTCCATGTTCGTGAAGGGTGCGGCTCAGGGATACTTACGAACGATATAGTTTGCAAACTGGTCAATTATCATCATCCGCAGTGGAACGATACCGTCGGAGCCAGGCGTGGTCATTTCCATTTCGATCTTTCGCACTTCCTCTGGAGTGCCATGCTGATCGCACTTCTCGACCACATTGGAAGCGTACTTTTGCTTGGAGAGGTGGACGACGTCACCTAGGATGCTGTTGATTATGCGCGTCCTGTCCTCTGGCCTGCCTTTCTCAAGCACATGCTGGATGACGTAGTTGCCGAACTGGTCGTTTGTAAGCTCCCGAGTATGGGCGTGAACCTCCTCTATTATGCTGGCTTTGTCTTCAGCTGTGCCGTGGTCGATAGCCTTTTGGAGGACCCGGCAGGCGCAGGTGTGACAGGCAAGTTCTTTGACCCTTCCGCGGAAGCTGTCGAAGATGAAGCCTACATCCTTTACTAGAACAAACTGAAGGGCCTTCTGAATGACGTGATTACCATTCACGTCTCTCATCACCTTCAAGACGTCTGGCTCTAGCTCCTTGACGAGCTCCTGCTGTTGTTCGCGAAGCACGTACTCTAGAGCCTACAATGTGTTAGCTAGAGAGGCAGGGATGAGAGGCGAGACAGAAAGTGACGTTACCTTTTGGACAACCCGACAACCGTACTGATCAAGGGATAGATTGACCACTCTCCCTTTCATGGCCTTTGCAAGAAGTTTCTTCTGGATCTGATTTCCGTGTTCGAACAGCTTCTGCACAACGTAGTTGCCAAAGAGGTCCATCATGAGCGGGACGGCGTTAGGCTCAATCTCCCGGAAGATTTGGTCTTTCTCGTCGCTGTTGGCCGAAGTAAGCTTATCCTGGATGAATCGCGACCCATGTTGATCGCCGCAGAATTCAACAACGTGATCATATATGTCCTAGCAAATTTGTCAGTTTCATATACTGTCCAATCATCGCTGGAAGAAGCCTACCCTCAGCTCGTAGCGCCTATTGGTCTTGTGGGCGATTCTGAAGTCCCTCAACAGCTGACTACGTTGAGCCTCTGCCGAATCATGGTCTCTGCTCGACCTGTTCGGAACTGTGCTGTAATTCATGGGAATATATTGTGGTGGGTATTGCAAGCCCTGAGGGAACCGCGCATTCACGTTGAGGTTGTTGTAAATAGGAGCATACAGCTGTGGCGAAGCTCCAAAGGGTGAATCGTAGTAACCTTGAGAATAGGGGTGCTGGGCCAGGTGCTGGGGTGTAACCTGGTGACCCCTTCCTCTAAGATTTGTACCCGGCACGCTCCTCTGGTCCCGGGGAGGAGGACGGAACACTGGATCCCGCGTCGGCTGGGGTGCTCCATCGGATATCCTAGGGCTAGCTCTGCTTTGGCGGTACGCACCGCTGGCCGCAAACCCGCGGTCTGGTGCGTCTCCTTGGCTTGGCTGGAAGCGGCTAGTATTTCCAGTGCCTTGTGCCCCGAAATTTTCCCAAGATTGCGACCCAGGGTTGAACTGGAACGGCCGAGCCGTGGAGTTGCTGAATGTCGGGAAGCGTCCAGCGGCACTTGGACGTGCCACTGAGCCATCATTGAGGGACATAGCTCCGAATCTTTGCTCATAGCTGTCACTTGGAGGGCTGGTACCTGTCCGCATGTTCATGGTAGTGCTTCCGAAAGACCCCGAGATGGAGCCTCGCTGAGAATGCCCGGAGCTTGGGGCTCGTGAATCGTATCCCATATCACCATAGTGTCTTCCTTGAGCCTGCGCGTCGGTATCAGGATGGCTACCTAGACCCAGAGTATTATCGCGGGGGAGCGTCGAGACCCCAACACTGCTATACGTTTCCTGGAAGGGGCGAGCCTCATTCCTGAAGCCGCGTGCGGAAGAGTCTGGCTCGAATGCTGCACTTTGTCCCAACGCGGTGCCGGTCTGCTCCTCGCTGCTGTTATCCGCATACGAACCAGATTGAGTGAGCTGATCAAGTGACCTGGGAGGCGCATCATACGTTGAACTGGAGTTCCAGCGGCTAGTACCGTTTGTTGCTGCTCTCTGGCCGATGGCGGGTTGTGTATGCGTTTGCGCGGTCGTGATGTATGGCGAAGTGCTCGGCAAATTACGGACAGTGTCTCTGGTCCTATTCGGGGATGTACTGCCGGACGTGTTGCGAGTCTGAGAGGCTTCGGTGCCCCATGTGCTTATCCAAGTTCCGTTTTCGGACGTCGGTGCCAAAGGACCTGAAGGGGCCACCTCCTTAGGAGAGCCTGTCTGGTGCGTCAGCACATGTTCTTACGTATATCCTAAATGGCTTTCTTTGACCAACCTCTCGTCCCACGATTCTCTGCATTCGTAAGTACAGTACCCGAGGTGTTTCCCCATATCGAGTTCGAGTTCGGCCACGGCGTGGGTTGTGGGAAGGCGGTTGCCCCCAGTGGTCGCTGGGACTGTGTAGCCCTGTCGTCTACGTTCGTCATTGTAGCGTTCGCGTACCGGGATCGGGTCTGTGAGAGACAGTCGAGGTCAGCCTGAGTTACAAGGGGGGTAGAATTCTGTTATCCGCGACAGGACAAAAGCATAGGACAGCTAGGTTGGGGAGAGTTGCTGGCGAGCTAATCAAGGATTCTCCTGATGTACGCTAGGCAGGTCCTACACACACCACAACCGACAACCTCTTCTGTTGCGCGCACGAATACCAGAAGAAGGGTATGACAAGGAAAATAGCACTCACAGCGCTCGTCGGGTTCTGCGACATTGCAGAGGTCTGAACACAGTCGTAGCGGTGTTTGGTTTCGTGATAGCAAGATATTCCGGTCTCTGACCGAAGGCGCGATGGATGATGGCAGCCTGGCTCGCAAAAACTTTGGGAGGTTGCCCTTCGCGAAGCGGGGAGTTTGCCTTTGGGCGCCTCGCGGAGACGAGTAGGATTGATCGGCTGGTATTATATAGAGAATAGATACCAAATCTTTTCGCTAGTTGTGATATTATGGACTAGAGTGGTCTCGAGTCCAATGTCAGTCGCGTGCACCAGGGCGGAATGGATAGGAATGCAAAGAGTGGTGTCGGAAACAGTCCAAGTCGGACCTCAGTAAGGCTGACAGTCATGTCTAACAGGGGGGGAACGGGTTTGAGGAAGCGGACTCTAGGGACTACTGCAGCACCTATGGCCCGGGCGGCCGAATGACGGTGCTGACATGGAAAAAGAGACAGGAGGTGGAGCAAGGGACTTACCACAGATGCAGTCTGTCGATGCAGTGTACGGATATCGTTGGATATGTTTCGTGGGTCAAGTCTGACTTCTGCCCTCTGCAAGAAGCCAGGCAAGCAGAAGACTGGACTGCGTGCTGTGAAAGTATTGTATGCGTTGGACCGGCGGCAGCACGCGATCGACGAAGAGAGCGACGATGCGGCAGGAGGTCGTTCAGGTGCGAGTTGAGCTGTGATATAGACAGGGTCCAGATCCAAATATGTCGATGGGGCACGAGGTGGATACCTGGGTGGCCAAGACACAGCGAGAGGAACGTTTCTGGTCCAGGGGCGGAAGATGCCAAGGTATGGAACACGGTGTTGTATGTTCGCCAGGGAGCGTCTTTATAGATTATGGAGTGTGCAAGAAGAGATAGAAGGAAAGAAGAGAAGTGACAAGAGCCGGGAGAAGGAAAAGAAATATGTAGAGATATGGTTTCGAAGGGTTCCAGCGAGGTAAGGTAGGGAGGAGGGATAAGGTTCAAATAGTGTTTTAAGGGCACTGCACTTTCCGAACCCAGGGAGACAGGCGCTGCAACTTGCTCAGAAGAGCCAGACTGCCAGATATGAGCACAGAGGAAACCGAACCAAGAGTGCAACTGAGGGAGAGCTGGCGATGGAATGTCCTGCTTGTGCCGGGGAATTTGCAGCATGAAATGCAGTCGCCTAGCGCACTTTAAGTTGGATTTGGCGCACAAGTGATCGACGCCTGGGGGAATTTTGGGATTCTCGGAGGATCGCAGTGGTTGATTGGTCCGAGTTTTGAAGGGTTGGTCTCGACCGACGGGAGCTTAAAAAAGGATTCGATTAAGATGCAGCTTTTCCAACTACCTCTACACTGCACAATGACGCTCGTCAGACTGCAAATCCCAAAAATGAAGCCCTACGCGTACACTCGGGTATCGGACTTTGGACACGTGAAGCAGGGCACACCTTAGATTCACACCTTATTAGATTCGCACCTCCTTCCTCGTCGTAGGGTTCTAGGCAGGGCCAGGGCGGCAGGGGTTTGTGGGGGCCCTTTTTAGCTTTGGTGGAGTGTGAGGGTCGGACCGGGGTGCCAACGCGGCTGACGACAAACTTGACAGTGCCAGTGCGCCCAAAAAAAGAAACTGTCAACTTTTTCACGCGACAGGAACCTAATATTGCGGGGATCCTGGATCTTTGGTGAACTTTTCTCAACGCGTGTCGCTGGCTGGCTGAGTGTCAGGATCCAGGGTTCAGAGTTTGAAGAAAAATAGTCCAACTGGCAACGGGTACTGATCGTCCAAGGATACTTCGACATCGGCCATAGATGTCGTACCGATCGAGGATGGGGTTTTTTCCACGTGTCGAAATGAAAGCAAGACTGAGTTCTGCAGGGCGCAAAGTCAACCCTACTGCTGGAAGTTCGGCAGGGTGTGCTGGACGCTGAACATGGACATTTCTCGTTTATCTGTCTTTACTCTTTAGGTGACGGAGACTGGAATCCACTGGTCGGTTTTCTCTCCACTAGCGAAGCAAGGTACCCGAGATGGTCGCACCTCGACGGGACTCTAGACTAGGAGTTGTTGGTCTTGGCCTGTCTGCGCTATTGCGTCTACACACCCTTCTCTCGCTTCCTCCCTCGGCGGCCACGCCAAAGGGCGTAGATTCAATATGGTTTGTCCGCTTCGCGCCGCCGAAGGTTCTGGTCTTTCGCTTGTTGGCTGAGTCCCCGAAACTCTGCAGCTTATTCAAAGGTACCGGGCAGAAGATGGAGTGCACGTGTGTTTAACTAGCCGAACTCGAGTGACACAGAGACCACACTCCGGGTCGTTGCACCTCCAAAATATCCTGCTGCAACAGCAGCCTTGCTTGCCGTGACGCTCAATGGCACTGAACGACCGTACTACGTACCCGGTCGCGTGTGCCGTTGGTCGTTGGTTTCAGATAAGCGGAGAGTTGGCCGTGAAACTCAACCTTGAATCCTTTCCAGAGGCGATGCGTCGGAAAGCTTGGGGCTTTTGCTCCGTCCTCCGCTTCTTCAGCTCTCGACACAGTGCAAAGCAGCCGCGTTGTTTGATGGCTTGGTGGATCCGCATAGTAACTTGCGCGGTCGCGTACCCGGTTGCAAGAATGCAGCGAGGCGAGAGGGCGGACGGTTGTGGCTGGCAGACCTCAACCTCAACCTCGAGGCTTCTCGGCAAGACGCTAGTGCTAGGTCGGTGGACAGGTAACGTCTACTGTCTCGCAAATGTCTGTCTTCCCTTCTGGAAAAGGGGGATAGGCCGAGGAAAGGTAAAAGGGTAGCTCCCCATGCGTCGAAGGGAGGGCTATATGTTCTCTTGTAGCCTTTGGATGGGCAACAGGCGTGGCACCTAACACAGAGGAACAGCATCTGCCACCGTACCTGGCTGTCGTCAGAACTGCAGATAGTAGCTGGTGTGCGGTCTATCGTCAGTAGATATCCACCATGTCTGGAATGTCTTGGATCCATGGGCTTCGTCCCTATGCTCAGACCTCTCCCGTTCTGTCCAGGACGGGATGCGTGCACCATCAGAACCAGATAGCGCAACGGTTTAGTGCATGTAGTATACCTTATGTTTGCTTTCGTATACCCCTCGTTGAGGGCGGGAGCCCCCTCCCGCCCCAGATGCAGAAGCCTTGTGCTTCGCTGCCTGCGCTTCGAAGCAAGGGATAACAATACACGCAGACTCCAAAGCCTCCCTGCCTCCATACTGGTATATCAGGGTAAGCATGGAAGCTTACCAACCACCAGCTGCCCATTTCACAACGATGTCTTACTCCGTCATCTTCTCCTCTGTCGATACTTGCAACCATGGGGTAATCGAAAGAGACATCAAATGTATCCGCCAGCCAACCTGCCGACTTCATGACTACAGCCATCGATTATCTGTCATACCCGACATGATGGCGATACCCCATGTTTCAGAGCTCGCTGCTGCCGAAGCTCGTTGGACCTGTGTGTTGCTGGTACTAAGCATCGCCCTCTTTTAGGGCAAAGGACTATGACTGGCCCGTGTAACCAAGCGGAAACAGTGCCGTCGTATACTCAGCCTAGGTTTGCGGCGGAGAGTACTGTGGCTCTTCCAGTAGGGCTTGCTCGTCTCGCCAGACCCTGGTCAACCCGCTGTGTGGCTGCGAGCCACGGTATCTTCGCGGTGGGAAGACACAGGCTCGAGACTATTCTTCGCTTTCCAGCCCGTTGATGCTCCACATCATGCATATGGAGCAAACATCATTGCTGTGCTACTAACGTCCAGCCCTGCTCCCGATAGGGCCGTACGGGGGGTTGACGTGGGTAAACGGCGTTTCCGTTGGCGGCGTGCGTCAAGGTCAAGCTGCGTAACGGTATCCTGCCGACCTTCAGGGCAAGCCCTTTTTGAGCAGAGATGGGAGTATAGGTCGGACAGAGACCTGTCCAAGTCCGGCAGGCGCCGGTAGTCAATGTTTCCTAGAGTTGCACTTGTTTGACATGGCACTACAATCGGGCGCCTGAAATTAAGACAGCATCCAGCAGCAGGATCGATCTGACGAGCATAGACGTCGAGCAGGAGGTATGCTGTGCGCAGAGTCGCCTGTTGCAGAACCCATGCCCCTGGCCAAGATGAAGCGACAGATAGCATCTTGCTCTTCCCTGGTACCAACACGGCGTACAGAAGGGTTATCGAGGTCGCACATGGGCAAAGTAGCCTCAGGCCAATGGTTCGTGAGCGACACTTTTCCACACAACCGGAGCAAAGCAAGCGTTCTGGTTCACAGAAGGCGGAGTCTCCAACAGCCCCAGGGCCTCACCGCTTCTCCTGTGCATCACTTTCGAGTATGAAAAGTCCGCCGAGCCACCTGTAAGTCAATTAGCCAAGTCCAGGACAATGAAGTTGTAGGCCGAAAGGATAACATTGTAGTCAAGAGCATGGGTTCCTCTGTGAGGTGCAGTCCTCATGCGTTTCATGTGGCTTTGAACAAACAGCATGAACACGACGAACATACGAAAGAGTTGGCGAACTAACATGCAATTGGCACTCCTCCTAATAAGCCAGCTCGAAGACTCTTGACATCACTGCACCAAGCTTCCAAGAGTTCTTCGGTGTTGAAAGTCGGTGATATACATGGTAGACGACGACAAGGAGCTGAACTCTTCCATTTCAAGGAGGTCAGAGCACGCTTGTTGCACCCTCGCATTGCTCAGTCATCACCGCGATCTCTCGAAATCTCAATTGAGATTCGAGCGAGATTTCGGCTGGAGTGGCCTTTCCGCTTTGGGATAGCATCAATGAGAGCAATCAAATTTGGCGGGGCTGTACCAGAGCTCTGGGCGAATCAGAATGCCGAGGAGGTTGGAGCCGTTAGCTCTAGCCAGGGGCACGCAGAGGTCTCGGGCGGTAACTGGGCGGTTACGGGGCGGTGGAGACAGGGGCTGGTCGCTCTCTTGAACTGCTTCTCCGCTGCTTCCTTCTCTTCAGAGCGAGTTCTCGACTTCTCTTTCTTCAGTCCAGGTTGTCCATCCGTCGTCGAGTCTCGAGAGAACGGCATCTACAAGTTGAGAACAGCTTCCTCTGTTCTTTCCCTCATTCATTCGCGTTCTGACACGCTCCTCTCACTCATTTCAATCCCCTTGGTTTTCGACTGCACTCGTTTTAGTCGAATTCCGTCCAGTCCTTCAGCATCTGTGATACCTTGCACAACAAAAAACAAGGTACACAACAGATCAGCACCACCACGCACCAAACGCGACACAGAATACCCACTTCGAGATCAGCATTCCAACAGTTGTTTCCGACCAAGACATATCCGACACAATGGAATCTTTCACCAACATTGTTAGCCGCGGGCTCGCCGACGACTCCTCAAACAGCAACCTGGTCAACCTGCTCATCGCCCTGCTCAGTCTCGTCTTCCTGGGCATGGTCCTGCTGGCCATGTTCTTCGGCGTGCGGAGAATGCGCAAGCAGAAGCAGCTGCGCGAACAGACACTCCCCCAGTACCAGGACGTCAAGCGGAACAGCAACCACCGCCGCCTCACGATAGAGACGAAGGGCGGCATGGGCCGGTCCAGCGTCATCATCTTCAAGGACGGCCAGCCCATGCTCGCCAACCCCCAGTCACCACCCCACTCCCCCGACAACGTGCCCGAGATCCACATCACATTCCCCGACGAGGAGGACAAGCAGGGACGCCGAAAGAGCGGACGCGTCGTCGTCGTGCGTCTGAGCGAGGGCTCCAACGTTGGCCTCGAGCCGGTCAACGACGAGCAGCTGCCCGCGTACGAGAAGGAGAGCAACACGCAGTTCTACTCCATCGACATGAACCAGATTGGAGGCCTGAAGGAGAAGGATCGCAGCAACTACCACTAAGCTGGACGACCTCTTCTCTTCTACCCTCTCTCTCGACCAGGCATGCACGGTCCCTGAAGCACACCACATTAGACGATTTTTGGGACACGGCGCGGCATGCAGTCCTGTTGACGATGTTCATGGCTTGGAGTTGGCAAAAATATTTTCGGGTTACGGAAGGTATATATATCTATCACAGCTCAAGGCTGTTTAATTTCTCTGGGTCTCAATCGTGCCACGGCGAGCCCGTTGCTGGTCTTGGACAAAGCAAGGAGCACCAGGCGCCGACTTCCAAGCTCGGCAGCACGACGTATATATATGATGGGTTACTGGCATCGGGCCACTTCACTTTTTTCTTGTTTGCAAGCGACATCTTTCGCATGGCATCAGCGAGGGGGGCGGGTTTGTGGCATATATTCTACCCAGTGTATACCTTAGGTATGAAAGTATTGTGTAATTGCTATTACGTGTGTATATCAAATCAAACAACGGGGTTTCGATCCTCCAAGCTTAGCTTTCTGTTCCTTTGCCCTCTCACTGGCTTCTTCTGCTGCGACGTTGCAGAGGATTTGTGTGGCTAGACGCGACGATCGCGATATAATATTCTCCCCTTCTCGTGACCAGTCCTGTGGTCTGCCTCCTCAGCAACAGAATCTCTGATAGACCTCCGGCTCTCGCAAGCCAAGGCTGACCTACCATAGACGCACTCTGACACGACATCCCGTCTCAGCGTCAACTGATGCCTTCACCGGTCAACCGCACAATGTGCCTCTCACTCGCAGCCAAGCCGTCGGCTGTCGCTAGAGCACCTCCCCAACTCCCAAGGCTCAGCAGTGAGCTTCAAGCTCACCGTTACGGCCGGCTGAAATCCCACTTGACCGCTTCCACAGCCAGCCTCGGCTTTCCTCTCTCGTCAAGGCAAGCTCCCCTCCTTTTCGTCTGCCGCGATGGCGGCGTCCGGATGTCGCGCAGCAACGTTTGGTTGCGGTTTATTCCCACCCTTCCAGACGGCTGTCGGAACCTACAGACACCTCGCTACGTACCCCCCTATTCCCGGGGAGCCCCCACTACAGAATAGAGCGCAGTAGCCCATCATGCTCCATCATGCAACCCTACCTAACTGGTCCTCACGCAATGGCTCGTTCGGGACTGGAGGAGACGACACAACCGACTCGGAGTGCCGTACTCGATGACCCAACGTGGTGTAGTGAGATCCTCTACCGTGTTTGCAAACCAGCGACATCCAGGCAGCTACCTGGGGCTAGCCCACTGCCACCTGTCTCGTCTTCGGGATGGCGGCGGAGATGCGGATGTAGGGGCTAATGCGAGAGCACGATAGCCGCATCGGGCGGGATATATAAGGGTCCTGGGGATGCCGTCTCTTATCACGCTTCGTTTCAGCTGTGGCCTTTGTATAGATAGACGTACACATTGTCTGCCACATGTTCGACGTTATGGTATAAGACCATACACCAGATCTCGGACACTTTCTCTGATATATATACATACCACCCTACCCTCTAGTACATACCCTACATGCCACCGCCACAATGACCACCCCCTCCCCAGACGAAAAGGAGAAACCCTCCCTCTTCCGCGAGGTCCAACACCCCCCCTACCGCATCCCGCACGTCCCCGTCCCCTCCCTCCCGCACCGCCCCAACATGATAATCTTCATGCCGGACCAGCTGCGCTACGACTCCCTCTCCGTCACCAACCCGTCCTCGCCCATCCGCACCCCGCACCTCGACGCCTTCGCCGCCCGCGGCACCCTCTTCGCAAACTGCTTCGTGCAGGCCTCCGTCTGCGCCCAGAGCCGCTGCAGCATGTTCACGGGCCTGTACCCCCACGTGGCCGGCCACCGGTCCCTCGAGAACCTGATCAAGGCGCACGAGCCCAACCTCTTCCGCAGCCTCAAGGAGGAAGGGGGGTACCACGTCGCCTGCCTCGCGCCGCGGGGCGACACGTTCGCCCCCCGGGTCACGGAGCTGAGCGTCAGCGAGTACGGGTTCTTGGAGGGACCGGGTTGGACGCCGAGATTTGGTGGGCAGGAGCCCGAGGATAAGGATGATATATGGGGGAGGCTGTTTTACAAGGGCCTCCGGAATGCCGGGGAGGAGGCGGACTATGACGATGCGGTCGTGAGGAGTGCGCTGAAGTGGCTTGAGCGGCCGCCGAGGGATAAGCCGTGGGTCCTGTTCTTGCCGCTGCTGTTCCCGCATTGCCCGTTTCAGGTCGAGGAGCCGTGGTTTAGTATGTATGAACGGGGGGATATGCCGCCCCCGTCGAGGGTAGAGGATAAGGTGAGTGCCACCGCCCCGGCTTTAGGTGACGGGGAGGGAGGGAGGTGGGGAGCTCGGAGGCTAAGAGTGTGCAGACTGGGTATGAACCGCGCTACATGAAGGTGCTGCGCGAGCAGTACGGCACGCACCGCGCCACGCCCGAGATCTGGGCCGAGGTTATGGCAACGTACTACGGCATGATCTCGCGTCTGGACGACCAGTTCGGCCGCGTCATCAAGAAGGTTGACGAGCTCGGGTACTGGGACAATACCGTGACTATGTTCTTCACCGACCACGGCGAGTACCTCGGCGACCACGGCCTGATCGAGAAGTGGCCGTCGGGCCTCTCCGAGAGCCTCGTGCGGGAGCCGCTCATCATCGCGGGCGGCGGTCTGCCCGCCGGTGTTGTATACGACGAGATGACCGAGATGGTGGATCTGATACCGACCGTCTTCCAAATGGCGGGCATCGACGAGCACTTCCCGCACTGCGGCAAACCGTGGGGCGAGATCCTGGTCAAGGGCGGGAAGGAAGAAGACGGAAGGGCGATCGAGCACAAGAAGTACGCCTTCTCAGAGGGAGGTTTCCTGCTGAGCGAGGAGCCGCTGCTGGAGCAGGCGCCGTACCCCTACGACATCAAGGCTGCGCTGCAGCACCAGGACACGAAGCTGGTCGGCAAGGCCGTCTCGGCGCGCAGCAAGGACTGGACCTATGTCTATCGCTTGTACGAGCCGCCGGAGCTGTACGACAGGAAGAACGATCCGCAAGAGTTGCACAACCTCGCTGACCTGCCGGAGCATGCTGCAGTCCGCGCAAAGATGGAATCGGATATTCTGCGGTGGCTGATGGAGACTAGTGATTTCCTCCCCTTTCAGAAGGATCCGCGATTTCCGAATGTCGACTTGGAGAGCCCAAGTAGCCAGTGGGAGAAGAGGGCACCTTGACACGAGGCTAGTGGCGACGTCGACTGTTGAGCGTGTGAAGAGTCCGGAAGGGGTCGCTATTCGATCATTGTAGCCTTGGGTCCATCTAATGAAAGCGCACTGCCGGAATATTGACGAACAAGTTCGGGTTCACCCTTTTATGTAGGTCTCGCCAACCTTGAGGGCGAAGAGCATCTGTGTTACCCGAATTCTCGATAAGGCACATTGAAAACCTGGCCCCCCGAGGTCTCTTGGGGCGCTAGGTCTTCATAGTTGGAAACATACATGCCAAGTTGTGGCTGCGATGCCAAAATATACTGTTGATGCGCCGACATCACATCGTGAGGCATATGCTGAGCCTGCAAAGACCCGCTCATATCGAACGGAGCGGCAGGCATTGACATGTGTGTCTCGGGCGACACCAAGGGGTAATTAGGTATGTGTGCCAGGACTCCGGTCATGTCGAACTCGTAGTTCGCAACGAGAGGGTCCAGAGGCTGGTGCTGGTGCTGCGGTTCTGCGTTCGCCGAAGTATTGCTCGCTGCAGTAGTCATCGGGACTGTGTTACGAGCCCGAATCTGGGCGAGGTAGAAGGGGACATCAGGCGGTCCGATGCCATAGGGAATCTGTTTGTGACTCAGAACCGGGGGAGACGCGGAAAGCTGGCTTCCCCGGCTACTGCCAGCACTCCTCTTGCGCAGGTACTGGTCTGCTAGCGATGCGCTTCGCTGTCTGTTGGCTTCGTCGTCCACGGTCTGCATTGCGTGTAGATTCTCCAGGACGTAGTGCGGCCCGGGAAGTCGGACGTTTTCGGGAGGTTGGACGAACGGCATCCCGATCATTGATGGATTGTCGATCTCGGACGTAAATTGGAAGTTCGCAACCGCCTCACGGACATCTCGGGACTTGACAAGAAGTCAGCAACTGATCAAACTCTACCGGAATATCGATAGGGCGGACTTACCATGTCTCGGATCTTAGGCATAAGTATCTGGAGGTGGTCAAGGAGTTCTATGTTTGAGTTTATGAGGCCAGCCAGAACTGCATCATCAACCACCTCGTTCCGAAACGGGGGCACTGTACTATTCGCCTGGAGATCAAAGAACATTTTGTACTGCCTTGTGATCAGCAGGACCTTGGTACATTGAATGACACAAATGCCTATAGTGAAGTCTGCCGTGATAATAGCGTAACGGCCCTGTGGGTGCTGAGCCATCACCCTCCGGCAGCTCTCCCAGAACCTCGCCAGGGTGATGGCAAAAGCGATGGCTTGGAAGTGACATTTGGCGAGGAAGTCTGGTGGTAAGACTTGTAATAGATCGCCGGTTGCTTGTTCGCGGATACCTGGGAGAGAAAACCTGTACAGGTCTAGGTGGAGCTGGAACATCCACGTGTGTACCATGAAGTAGGTAGACCACTCAGGGGTACCATAAAACCTCTTGATGTTTGTTTCTGATACTTGTGCATTGTCTGGGAGAGCTTCTTTGACGGCGTTGAGCTTCGCTTGTAGTTTCTGGATGTCCCCCATGACGGAAGAGGGCTCGGTATGCGGTGCGCGTGGGTGATCAGTAGGCGCCATTGCGTACCGCTTTGTTATCCTGTTCCCATGGTTAGAGATCTAAGCATATACATAAAACCGCTAGAAGGCTAGGTGCCTACCCTAGCAACTGGTGTCGTATACTCATCAGCCGTAGGTTAATACTCAACAGAGAGATATTGCCGCCTTGCTTGTGACTAGCCGGCAGCGGTCGCTGGCTTAGTCGCTCGGGCGGCATTACAAGCTGGTTATTTCGAAAGGAGTAGTCGTCACAAGGCAAGCTCAAGAAAAGGTTTTCCTCTCTGAGTGTCAAATGCTCACTGTAGCCTCCGGCCAAAATGCGGTCGATGATGTAAACCTGCCACACGAGTCGTCTGAGGCTTTCTTGCTCGATGAAGGACCCTGCCGTGGTGTCCCAATTATACTGCATGGCGGTAATGATGCGAGATGCCGTCGCGCTGTACTCCCAAACTTTTGGCCAGTCCCCAACTACCAAGTCATAGATGGAGCTTAGGACAAGCAGAGTAAGTCTCTCCTTGGTAAAAATGCCAGCTGTTCGTGATAGGTGGAACTTGACCCAGTGATTGCAGCGCTCCGTGAACCTGCGGCCGTCATCGTCAGGCGATATGAATAGCCCTGTTATAGAGCAGACACCTGCCGCGATGATGGATGTGAATCTCCGTTCGTCGGCTTCCTTAAACGTGGTTCGTGGGTGGAAGAACGCAAAACACTGGACAGGATGCAGTAATTCGAACCAAACCTGGAGATGCTCGAGGATGATCTGGTTATTAAGAACAGATTTCCTGCGATTCTGTTAGTTCTGGATATCCGTAGTTGTTGATAGAGAAGCCTTACTCGGTAATCAGCTGCTCGACGTCGGATTCATCTACGCTGGATGCTCTCTCGGTTGAGGGCACAGCTGCATTTGAGTGCGGCACTTCGGACGCAGAGGGGGAGCCTTCAGATGCATCGTCGGCTGCAGCCTCCTTTTCAGACCTTACAGACTGCTGTGCGACAGTGCTGTGTGGAACGGTAGCAAACTTGCGTTTCGCTGGCATATACTCGCAAGCAAGACCGGCACCAGCACATCTCTTGCAAGCAGGCAGGTCTCCTGAGCACTTTGTCTTGTGGACGTGACACTGATGGCATGCTCTCTGGGCACGTTTTCGTGCTGTTCCAGCTTCGGTGAGGCTCCGAGATGGTAACGTCCTAGAGACTTTGCCTGGCACAGGAGTAAGAACAAGCTCTCATAGGATGCCCTTCGGAAAGTTGTGAGTAAGTTAGTTACCTCCGGACTGCGTCAGGTCGCTACTAGCATGGTTGAAGCTACACCCGAGATCTAACCGAGTGCAGTTGGTACACGGCCCTGTTGTCGATCTCCCGGCGCATTTGACCTTTTAACGCGAACATGAGCAAGACTGCGCACACAGCAGAGTGAGGATTAGACACACCTTCCTAGCTCTACAAGTCAAACAACTCTCGGTAGGGACGCCGGCGTTGTTGCGGCGCCGCTTGGCCGGGACAGGCGCGGCAGAGGACGACGAGGGTGACACGGAGGACGGAGCGAGGTCCGGGTGGCGCTCCGGATTGCGCGCAAGCGAGTCTTCGGATCCTGACTGCATTGCCCGGGGCGTCTCCACTTCATGGAGGTGCTAAGTCTGGCAGTACAGCGGTAAACCATGGGCGCCAACGAGTGCCATAATAGGAGCCTGCCAAGTGATATACCGTGTGCTTGTTGAAACAGTGTTAACAAACACGCATAATCGAGATGCGTACTACTATTAGACCTTGTGTGTGTGTGCGTGTGTGTGTAATAGGTAAGGTAGGCATGTGTGTGTGGACGAGGGCAATCTGCAGGCTCCAGGTCTAGTCCAGGCAGTTGACATTTCAATTTGATGACAGAAAGGGCTTCCACTGCAGCGGTGAGCCTCGTTCTGCGTTCTGACAGTTTCGAAGGTCCGACGGTCGCTCCTCGTTTCGGCGGACATTGGACATGGACATGGACGGCAGGAATATTCCCGGCGCACTCCACGACCAGCACGACCCCGTGGACCCCATCTCACGCTCACGAGGGCAGTGGAGGCACTGGAGGGTCTCTCCAAACCCTTGTCAAGCCTGTTGAAAGCAATCCAAAACAAATCCAAGGATCGGCAGCAGTGCGTCCAATATCGCCCTAGTTCTACAAATACTGCGGCAGACGGACGAGTTAGTGACTAAATTTGCGAGACACCGGAGCGGATCGCAGCGACGTTACTTCGCACTTCAATCCCACTTTACACAAGGCCCCGACCTCTTTGCTCATTCAAAACATCCTGCACCGACGAGAGGATTCTTCGCAAGCAGGAGTGGACGCTCCGAGGTGGCCGAGAGCTCCAACAAGTAGGTACGACGGTAGGTATCTTATTGCTAGTTTGGCTGGCACCAGGTTCTATTGTGTGTAGGTACTGTAGTGGTGTGACTGGCGGATCTCTTTCCACCACTTTGGGAGAGCCGGGATGGATGCCAGTGGAAGTGATGTGCATTGTCCACCTCAGGAAGGAATGCATTCTGGCATTCAAGCTGTGAGGTGAGGAAAGAAGGCGAGCCAAGGACTGCCATTGGCTGGATCCAAAGGTCACTAAGGTACCTTAACTCCGCGGAACCGCTACCCCAGCTTCCGCGAGGATTCCGAATGTCGAATAAAAGGCTGCATTTTCTAATCTCGCATTCTCGTGACGAGCTACCTTACTGTGTTAAGTAGAAAGTAGCGGGTGTGGCGCTTGCTGCGAGACTCTCGGACTGCTTGGAATCATGTCATATTGGTAACATTTATGCAACAGCTCATGACTGAATTGGGAGCAAAAGAGACCTCATAATTGCTATTCCCAGACCGGAGCAAGACCCGGTATTATTCATTCGCAAGTGCTTGGAAGTGCATGGGGGGTGATGCGAACATCCCCGTCACCCACGCCGAATCCCACACTCCTCGCAGGGTTGTCAGGGTGCTAGCCATCTTGGACTTCGAACCTTTTTCTTTTTGGGGTTGATCACTGCCGGATGTCGATGGAAGGATAGGTACTGTGTATTCGACTCTAGCAAGATAGAGGGGGTTTCGTTGTCGTCCTCTTTAAGGCTTCGCATCGCTGCCAGGCTGCTCACTCTGATACTCTCCCGTACCGCACTTGCTACTAAGCAAGCGATGGTCGCGGTCCGAACCGTCTCTAGCATCTCTACTTGCTCCTTTGAGCAAGGCGTCAATCACTGATACGGATACGCTCCTGACCATCATCCAACATGTTCCTGTCCATTACCAAACACTTCAACCGGAGGCTCTTCCTGTCCGTCCTTCTCATTGCCGTCTCGCAGTTCAATTATGGCTTCGACAACCAAGCCTTCGCCCAGACTCAGGCTATGAATGCCTTCACTAAGCAGTTCGGCACCTTTAACCCCAAGACGAAGAAGTACGTCCTGCAGGCATACTGGCTGTCGCTCTTCAACAGCTGTCCATATGCCGGATTTGCCGTCGGACTGTACGTGGGCAGCGTGGTGAGCGCCAAATGGGGCCGCCGCATGGCCATGTTCTCCATGAGCATCTATGCCCTCGTGTCGGCCACCATCGTCGTGACGGCTCAGACGAGTGGCCAGATCATGGCTGGCCGCATATTGAACTGTAAGATACCCCCGGCTTACGATCCCCAACTTGCTCAAGCACGAGCTGACAAGCCTTCCTTCCGGTTAGATGTATACATCGGCATGGAGCTTGCCACCGTCCCAGTGTTCCAGTCCGAGATCGTACCTGCGCCAGTTCGAGGTCTGGCAGTCAGTACCTACCAGCTGAGTCTCGCCTGCGGAGGACTCGTCATCAATGGCATCGCTCACGCCACCAGCACGTTTGCGGACCGCCGAGCGTATACCATCCCCTACGGCCTGTTCTACGTCGTTCCCCTCATCATCATTTGCCTGATCTGGCTCATCCCAGAATCTCCGCGATGGCTGATGACCGTAAACCGCATGGACGAAGCCCGCGCCGCCCACAAGAAGTACCGAGAGGGGACCATGTCGGACGAGGCTATCGAGCTCGAGTTTACCCAGCTGCACCAGGCGCTGCTGGACGAGCCCGAGCAGGGACACACGATCGAGCTGTTCCAGGGAGTGAACCTCAAGCGTACGGCCATCGTGGTCGGGATGAACTTCTTCCAGCAGGCGACCGGGCAGGCGTTTGCGTCGCAATATGGAACTCTCTTCGTCAAAAGTCTTGGGACTGTGAACCCGTTTGATATCGCCGTCAGCAACAGTGCTCTCGGCGTGGCCACGCTGATCGTCACGCTATTCACTGCTGACAAGATTGGTCGAAGGTATGTCTCTCTGGCCTGCTGTCTTCTCGTCTCCTTTTGGTATGAGGCGAGCTCGCTAACCATATGCACTCACAGATACATGCTCCTAAGCAGCGCCTTCCTCCAAGCACTCGTCCACTACATCATGGGCGGTCTCGGCCTCCAGAGCCCGGTCTCCTACGGCCACAAGTCCGGCGAAGTAGCCATGCTGATGTTCTTCTCCGTCGCCTTCCTCTGGGCCTGGGGACCCCTCACGTACGTGGTCACGACGGAACTGCCGGCCCTACGACTCCGCGACCGCTCGCAGCGCGTCGCGTCCATCGTCAACATCTTTATGAATTTCCTCGTCAACTTCACCATCCCTTACTTGATGAACGCGCCGTACGCCAACCTCGGGGGCAGGGTCGGGTTTATCTTTGGGAGCATGGCTGTGCTGGCGTTTGTGTTTACGTACTTTTGCGTGCCGGAGTGCAAGGGACGGAGCTTGGAGGAGATTGATCGCATGTTCCATGAGGGCGTGCCGATCCGGAAGTTCAGGACGCATCAGCATATCCCGATTGAAGTTGATGCTGCGAAGCTGGATGAGGCGAGTTTGGAAGAGGGCAAGACGGCGCATGTCACGGAGGAGCCGCGTGAGAAGCCGGAGGTCTGAGTTGTTGGAGCGAGGACCGGGAGTTTGATACCATTTGTCTCATTTCTTCTCATGATAGCGACGGATGTTACGAGTACGAGCTGATGTTCAGTGGTCACTTCCAGGAAGCCTAAGGGCAGGATGGTCAAGGCATGACAACATCTATAGGTGTACCATAATGACAGGGACTACCAATGTCTCAGTATGTAGTTTCTTGAGCCAAGACAGACTCGTAACGACGAAGTTGACTTAGAGATGACCATCACGTTGCACAGCATTCGTGGATTTCCGGAAGCAACAGGCAATGACCCCCCCTGTACGAAGTAGTAGGTACCTAGATACTTGATGGCCTACAGTATGAATAACAGATAAGCTCAGATAAAGATCCGCTTGGCAAAACTAAGGAGCGACCTAGGGACTTTTGCGACGTCAACCCACTCCAAGCCCACACTACCCGAATACCGATCCGAGTCAAGACTGAAGAGAGCGTTTTGAATGACGGCGATTGCTGCTGCTTTGTTTCTTTTCTTCTTGTTCTAAACACTTTGCTGACGCCAATGGACGAAAGGCAAGACTAGCTCGTTTCTCACCCTCCTTCAACCTCTCCTCTCTTTCCTTTCTCCTTCTCGGACGCTCGTTGCCCACCCTTTTTGAAGGCACTACACAATGCCTCCGTTCAACCCGAAGACGAAGGCGCCCCCGCCGCCGGACTACAAGACGATAGCCGCACAATATGCCGCAGCCAAGAAAATCAAGGATCTCGAAGACGCCAGCCGTTCGCCAGAGCAGATCCTACAGGAGCAGAAGCGGCAGTCCGAGCTCGAGACCAAGCGAGAAGTCCTCGACGCCGACCGGAAGGCCGGCTTCGAACGGCGCTGGTGGTGGACTGTAGGGTTCTGGACATGGATGCTGTGCATCCACGCCGTGGGCATCGCATACTTTACGAGCGGCTTCCTCCTGACGCGTCTGGTACTGGACGAGAAGTCCAGCTGCGATGTCTCGCCCCTCAACAGCTCTGTCGATATCTTGCCGGACTGGCCGGGCAAGGGAACGATCGACGGCGGCTGCTGGCACCCCAAGATGTTTGAGAAGGCCGTGGTCATCTTGATTGATGCACTGCGCTACGACTTCACGGTGCCGGTTGAGGACGACGCGGCCTTTCACAACGCGTTCCCGTTTCTGTACAAGACGGCCCTCGAGTCGCCGAACAATGCTTTTCTGAGGCCGTTTATTGCCGATCCGCCGACTGCTACGCTACAGAGGCTGAAGGGCTTGACCACCGGTACACTTCCGACATTTGTCGACCTCGGCAGTAACTTTGCCGGGAGCGCGATTGAGGAGGACAACATCCTCATGCAACTACGGGATGGCGGGAAGCGGCTTGTACATTTGGGAGATGATACTTGGGACTCGCTTTTCCCGGGCTACTTCGAGGCCAACTTGAGCCATCCGTATCCGAGTCTCGAGGTCCACGATCTGCACACGGTAGACAACGGTGTTCTGGAGCACATCTTCCCTCTCATGGAAAGAACCGGAGATTGGGACATGCTCATTGGCCATTTCCTGGGCGTGGACCATGCAGGCCACCGTTATGGTCCGGAACACAAGGAGATGACCAAGAAACTGCGGCAGATGGACCGTTTCATCCAGCAACTCGTCGAAACGCTCGATGACGACACCCTCCTTGTCGTCATGGGCGACCACGGCATGGACAGCAAGGGAGATCACGGCGGCGAGAGCGACGACGAGATTGAGGCCGCGTTGTGGATGTACTCCAAAAAGCCCATCTTTGGCAGGACCAATTCCGACTTTGTTACGCCCCCGGCTACGGCCAAGATTCGGCCCGTGAACCAAATTGATCTGGTGCCGACCTTGTCCCTGCTTCTGGGCATTCCTATACCGTACAATAATCTTGGTAAGCCGATTGCGGAAGCATTCGTTGGTCCTCGCGGTGACGCATGGGATAGCTTGGCTGCCGCGACACGCATTTCTGCTGCTGGAACCAAGCGCTACCAGGCGTCGTATTTCGCTGCGCGTGATATTGATCAGGCTGCGACCCCTGGTTCGCCGAATGATTCCTGGAACAGAGCTGAAGCATCTGTGACTGCAAGTAAGAAACCGGACTGGCCTGCTGTGTATACCGCTTTCGCGACATACCAGGAAGAGACACTCGCACTATGTAAGAGTTTGTGGGCGAGATTCGACCTTGTGAGCATGGCCCTCGGCATTGGGATCATGGCATTGGGCGTCCTGGTCTTGCTGGTGTACGTCTCTAGGGATGAGGACGACGATGATTACGTTGTTGATGATCTCGAGCTTGATTTCGCTGAGCAGAAGCTTGAGCTGGAAGGAATCAAGGCTGATCCGGTCGACACAACCTATCAAGGACTCGACAAGAGTCTTGTCCGGGCAGCATTACTTGGTGCCTTGCCGGGTATCTGTGGAGGTATCTTGAGAGCATTTTTCTCAGGCGACGGTGATTATTACCGCGGTGCCGGCTTTGCGGCTCTCACGAGTCTGGCTACGGTCTCGGCCACTTTGTTCGGAGCAGGAAAGACACTGAGGAATCTCCTTCCGTCCTCCTTCTTTGGCTGGCTTTCCGTCGTTTTCACCGTCTCACAGTCCGCTGGCTTTGCATCCAATTCATTCACCATCTGGGAGGACTCGATCCTCTTGTTCTTCACCACCACATTCGGCATTGCGAGCGCCATATATGCCCTGCGGCTCCCGTCACTTGCCGACCGCTACATGGCCATCTACCATTCCGTCCTCTTCGCCATCCTTGGCCGGTTAGCATCGTTTTCGAAGCTCTGCCGCGAGGAGCAGATGCCATACTGCACCTCCACCTACTACGCATCCGCCACCGCGTCCACCTCAGCCGTATGGCAACTCGCCATCCCCTTCACCGTATTCTTCATCCTGCCCTCCATCATCAAGGCCTATCTCGTCCCAACAAGATCCTACGAGGGACTGGCGCCCACCTGGATAGGCTACGTCTTCCGGACGGGCCTCTTCATGTCGGCAGCCTACTGGACCCTCGACGCAGCCAACAACGGCAACTGGATCCCGGGTCTGCCCGAGCAGACCCTCAAGAGCCTGTCCGTCTACACCGCCCAGATCATTCTCGGCCTGGCCTTCGTAGCCGGCACGACGGCCTTCATCTGGGCGCCCCCGTGCGTCTCCATCCTCACGCAGGCGACCAAATCCGGCAGGGCGCAGGTCACCGTCCTCGGCTACGGCAACGCGAACGGCGCGCGGTACCTCCTTTTGCCGTTGAATATCCTGGGGGCGTGCTTCCTCCTGTCGAAACCCATGGGTGGAGGTGCACTGGCCCTGATGCTCTGGCAGATTTTGAGTCTGATCGAGATCCTCGACCTCAACGCCCTGACAGCCTCGACTATCGGACCGATCATGCTGGGACTGCTAGGCAACTTCTACTTCTTCAAGACAGGCCACCAGGCCGCGCTGAGCAGCATCCAGTGGGACAGCGCCTTCATCCCCTTGTTCACGATCCGGTACCCCTGGTCTCCCGTCGTCGTGTTACTGAACACGTTCGCGGGACAGATCCTTGCCGCGGCGGCGGTCCCCCTGGTGGTGCTGTGGAAGACCAATCCCAAGCGCAAGGGGACGTTGGACGCGGCGAGCCGCTCGCTGGGGGTGTTTGTGAGCTACTTTGCCGTCGAGGCGCTGGCCACCATGGCGTGGGCGGGCCACCTGAGGCGGCATCTGATGCTGTACCGGGTGTTTAGCCCGCGGTTCATGCTGGCGGCGACGCTGTTGCTTGTCGTGGATCTTGTGGGGATCCTGGTGGCGCTCACGGGCGTGAGGAGCAATACGCATGCTGTTAGTGAGGTGTTTGGGTGGTCGGACTGAGAGACAAGCTCCGTGATATAGGCAAGCGGTGAGGCTACATTGCTAAGAGTTATGTGCGGAGCCTCCCCACGGCGCCGTGCTATGCCCGCAAAGATCTTAAGAGCCATCCATGGGACCCGGTTATGCGACGATGCCCGGGATGGGCGAATGTCGCTCCGTTGTTGGCTATTATACGTCGCACTTCGGCAAGGTTGATCGTCCCGACGGATGGCAAATACAGCGATTCGTCCTGGTTCACGTGGCTCAGAAGCTACTGACTACTCCGGCATGTTCGGTCATCCGGTCGCAGGTTCGGTGTTGGTGGTATGAAGGTGTGATAAGAAACAGAGAGTAGTACAGTACGGTATTAGTATATAGATTTGGAAACCGAGGACAAGAGATACCCTATACATGATATCTGTGCCATTTAGTGTACATGCCCTTTAGTCTACGGTGTTCCAGTGGAGCTATGCAGCACTCCGCCTGATCCTGGCAGAACTTCATGGCGTAAGCCTGCCGTAGTCGAAGCCCAGAGATCTACCTCAGAGGCCGTAGATGTAATATACAATATTCATACAGTCTCACCAGCAGCGAGAAGCGTACACGTACGAGCCGACCGCACCCTCGATGTCGACCAGTCGTCTCTACCTCATCATTATGCTCCTTTCCCCTCCCTCCACCCAACCGGTATCAGCGCAGCAGCGACCTGGTCAACCCCCCGTTCCGTAGCAAGCAGGTTAAACTGCGACGCCGCGTTCCTCGTGTCGGCGACCTCGACCCTGATGCCGAGACTGGAGATGTGTTTCCTCACCGCAGGGCTGAGCGGCCTCATCTCCGGGCCGAGCCCTAGTATAAGCAGATCTGTTTCCCCCCTTGGTCAGCCTTTCACTCTACCCAAACCCTGCCGAAGTCATATAGTAGTAAGTAGAACCACACGTACCAGGCCTAGGCCAAACAAGCCCCAAAACCCCAAACGCCTGCTCCAACACCTCCGGCCCCAGATCCCACTGGCCCTTGCTGTTAACCAGCTTTTTCGAGGTCATATCCCACGGCCTCCAGGCAAACGCCTCGCCCGCTACCAGCAGCGCCCCGGACCCGTCGCTTATCGTCACGGTGCCGTCAGCGAGCACGAAGCCGTCCGGCAGGCAGGCGTCGATCGAGGTCGCGGGCGGGGGCGTCTGGCCCAGCACGTCCATGCGGGCGAAGTCGGTCGGGGGAGGTTGGTCGGGTACCGTCTCGTTGAATTTGTTGTGGGCGTTGGCGGGGCAGGGGGAGGCGTGGAAGGGTCGTTGGGGAGCGGCGTGGTGGTGTGTGAAGGGCGAGGGTCGGGAGGAGGTGGGTTGGAGGGCGCGGAGGGCGCGAGATGCGCTCCTTGGAGCTATTAGACGGAGGGGGGGAGACATTGGTTTTGTTTATGCAAGGTAGTATGTTATGGGCGTGTGGTCATGGTTTTTGGTCGTAGTGAGACGTTGTGTTGCGGAAGATTGAGGTTGAAGCTTTGCGATGAAGCTTTGGGAAATTTCGACGTCATTGCATGGGACATCATCTGGACTTCAGCACTGCGAGCCACAGTGACAATTAATAATACGACGTATATTCTCAACAGTATACAATCTACAGGTAATCATCAGATGGTATTGACTTAACAGACAACTAGTTTTCAAGCTCAGCCAGGCTCGTGACGGGTCACAGGTGCTATACCCCCCAAGAGTCACGGTAGCAATTTCAGCATCAAGTCTGGAGAACGGCCGGAAATCCAGGTAAGTGGGTGTGAATCGATCTTCATTGCTTGAGCCGGTGCAGGCCGCAACCTCACCAGGACATCACATATCCTCACGAGGGGTTATACAGAGCACGCCTGAAAGTCCTGTATCATTTCCGAACCCTCAAAGACGACGGAAAGAAGCAGCTCCTATTGACAGAGACAGCCGAACCACGGCTGCTTTTGACTGACATATCATGCAGCCCTGTTTTCCATGATGTAACACCGTAGCAATGAAAAGCCAACCCCCTTCCCAAAAGTGAACCGTCAATTCCGTTTCCACATCCTGGCCGATCCGCTTATTTCTTCTTCTCCGAAGCGGTCTGCTCCTTGAGGACCTTCTTGACGATCTTCTGCTCCTCGATCAGGAAAGCGCGAACGATCCTGTCGCGGACGCAGTTACCGCATCTTGAACCACCGTATGCGCGCTGGACCGTCTTCTTGGGCTTGGAGATCTGGGAGTACTCGCGGGGGCGGAGAGCGGGGATCTGTGAGGGTTCATGTTAGCCATTCGCTTTCTTTATTCGTGTTCCGTATCTCCTTCATATCCGAGGCAACGCAGCAACCAGTCCGTCGATGTCCAGAAATCCTCCAGACGTGCAAAGTCTGGCGAAGGCCGAAGTAAAAGTCGAGCCGTTCAGGCACGAAAGTGAGTCATCGCTTCGACCATGGTCGTCCAATGTCAAATCTTCGAGCCCAGTCCTTATTTTGAGTATTGTTGGGTTCGATATCTCACGCGGTGGTCGTCCAGTCCCAGGTTGCTGCGTCCCTTCCTCATCGCCCTCAAGCGCATCCAACCTTCCATCCAATCCACGGATATCGAGAGAAAAACTTACGCCGGGGAGCTTGACACCGCAGTCACCGCACTTGGGGGCAGTGCCGCGCTTCTTGATGTGCAGGATCCGGGTATCACCACCGGGCGTCTTGATGATGCGTGTCCGGTTGGAGGTGGTGTTGTATCTGCAACGGTTGTCAGCCCTGCTTCGACAGAGTATCGGTATTCGTAAGGAAGCCAAACTCACGGGTTGCGGCGACGGTATGCGACACGAGTGGGAGCCATTGCTGCGGTTTGTCGTGAGGATTGTCGAGGTGATCAATCTTCGGTCCTTCAACACGGGCTAGCTGGGCGTAATTGAGAAGTTTGAATTTTGGTGTTTTTGGGAATTTGTGTGGGCGAGAAATGCAGCCCCACCGGCTCCGGCCAATCGACTCGTAGGGACATGAGTTTGCATTTTAGCAGCCAGTGGCTGAGGAGAATTGTGGCTGGTGCAAGCATTATGTAAGCATGTCGTATATTACCTAAGCGAATTTCGAGTCCCAACCACGAGACTTGCAGATGGGTTGATGGACTCGCTCGCGCCAAGTGAAACGAAACGGCATTCTCACAAGTCCCGGCGTGGCACTTGTTGATCAGGGATGCGTGGCCCTTGAAGATCAGTCCTTGATCAACAAGTGCCAACACTATCTTGGACCGTAAGGGGAAGCCACGGAGCCCATCATGTGAGCACGAGAGGCACCAAAGATGGCCAACATGGTGGCTACCTATGACACCGACCTGGTTCACTTTTCAGGCGCTCTCTACTTTGGCATCAGTTTCAAGAAACGCGTCCACGTTCCCGGGACGTTTCCAGCTTATGCTGTACCGTACAGCTCACAAGAGTGTGTCACGACGATGGCGTCCCTCCCACATGGCTGCATGCTTGCAGAGCATTGGACATGCAGTAGCTGCAGACTTGTCGGCTCATTATAACCGGCCACAATACTACGTACATACGACATCTACGTAGCATCGCGGAAACATCAGAATGGCCGACCAAGACACAGCTTATTTCCAGACCCGTGTGAGCGTGGGATATGGTGGTGGAGATGATACTGATTCCTGAGCGGTTCTCACCGCCAAGTGCCACTCTCAATATCAGATCAAAAGATGGGCCGACGAGCGAGTATCAGGATTCAGGAGGGGCTGATGATTGTTGACCGCCAGATTGCAGGCGACGACCAACCTGGAAGTTACCTTAGTGCACCTCGTTGGTCACAACACCCAGATCGAATTCCAAGCAACGGCCGTTGTAACACCCGTGTCAGACTCGTAATTTTGGATACGCGCCAGTTCCGCAGTCAGTCGGCTGGCATATCAATCCAAACCGCCAGGACCGCCAGACAACCGCGAACACGATCTACGCTACTGCGATTGGCGACGTGCGGCATGAACGACATAGGATGCGGGGTCGTTTCGTTTCAACGAATCCATGTCGAACATTGAACGCGGGGTCCAGGTTGCTGTTTGCGACGACTTAATGGCTTGTGACTTGGACGATGGCTTGCTGAGAACTCGAGACGCTGTTTGGCTCACGCCATTTGCAGCTGTCCTCGAGATGACAGGTCGTTTCGTAAAGCAGGAGACCCTCACCAAGCTTCTTCAATCCAGTGTCTGCAGTCAGCGGGTGGAGGCGATTCGAAGAACCGTCACCAGATCTGCCACTTTGGAGAAACTGTCCGAAGGAGGTCTGCAGTTTACCATGACCATTTCACGGCCTCCCACTGGCTAGGAACACGACAGTACAGCTCGAAGTGGATTGGGCTTGAGGCCTGCTGGCACTCTACCTTACTATGTACACAAGTACACAGTAGGCGAGGATCGGAAAGCACTCCAGCCACCGAGCCGAAGGATAAGTCATGATTATCAACAGATCGAACTCATGGAACCTACCAACTCAATGCGTCGACGTCAAGGTGCCGAGGGCTCTCCTTTTGTGCGGTGGGAACATCAGACCACTTGACGTTCCTTGTTTCCCAGATTTCTTTGATGTCAGCGATCATGAGCGATGATCAGTCCCCGTCGCCCCGAATGTCCGGTGTGCTTCCGATTTAACACGATAGGGACATTCCGGGATCCGTTTGAGCGCAATAGGCACGTTATGCAGGGTCGGAGCCACCCAGGGCACCGCAGTAACCGCACCGTTAACTCGTCGCTACAGCGGACATTCCAAGGATTGGCTGATTGCCGGAGACGAAATGGTGTTGCAGCGGCTTCTAGAAGAAGGCGCATTCCTGCATTCAGCCAAGCCAGCATCACACAACACTCTCAGCCAAGGGTACCTACTTTCGAGCTGCACCGTTTTTTACGATCTGCAAGGACACGAAGTACGGAGATCACTCTGAACCCCAAGGCCTGTCTCGGTCATCTCGGTTTGTACGAGATGTACAAACTCAAGTAGGCTGGTTTTTTTGTTGTGCACAAAAACCGCTCGTGTGGATGCGTCGGACGAGCTTGACGAGGTACTGTCGCGACTTCAATGCCACGGTGAAAAGAGGGAGTGGGATCGGTTCTAGGGTGGTCTTTGACTTTCATTACGTGAAGCCGCGGGAGGAGCACGAGAATGGCCGGCGAGAGTTGTAGCGGCTGAGTCTCCTCGCACCGTATTTGAATGCTGCATTCGCTGGGATGACTGCACTGTGCCCATGTGCCAGAATCAGAAGTCCACACGGTAGCTCTCCATGTCCGTTTTGTCGCCGGTCCAAATTTGCCATGGCGCAAGTCGCGCAAAGGGAATCCAAATTTTCCTGCCCTGAAACTATCGAACTTCGGCGCTGGAAGGCGACTGGCTGCCCGGTGTTCTAGCTCCATAAAACAGGTCCGTACCTCCTTGACCGCAATGGTGGCACCCTTGTCCGCTTGCCCTGGCTTGGCCACGCGCCGTTTTTGATGATCTCCAGCACAACCTGGAAGCCGATGCTTTGTCCCACTCGGGACCCTCTCAATCCCCTCTCAATCACTCGCAAGTCTGAATAACAACCCGCAACAACCCCCATCGTCATTCGCACAAAACTTGAAAACTTCCTGACTCTTGCTGGCCACACTGTCCTGTGTCGGCTCTGCATTTTGCAACTTCATTGCGCATCTGTTCTGTTTCTGGTTGTTGCAGAGCGCACGCCGCGCCGCTCTTGGTTTAACGTCATCCTTTGTCACACGCGGGAGGCGCGATATTGCTTACAGATCTACTGAGGCTGTACAAGGCTCGGCAGCGACGCAACCATCGACCTGCGGCCCTACCTATCCAGGTCACTGTCGACGGCCTCACCTTGAAACCAACCCTCTTCTCAAACACAAGCATCCTGCTCTTACTCTAGCCACCACATACAATGGCTCTCCGCTTATAGCAATACGGTCCTTAGGGACACGACCGATCAGCCAACCCAACCGCGGGTGTGCAGGCTACGCTCGCGCATCTATATTCACCCTCTGGGAGGATACCCGCTATCTACATAGCAACGCAACCTCTGTGTTGACGACATTTTTCACGCTCTACCTTGCAACACAACAAGACACCTATTTACATTGCCACAATGGGATACACTACGACGTCAAACGTCCTCGCGTGGACGTCACATACGGCTAAGTTGGAGCCGTCGATAGAAGAGGAGGCAGGAGACGCCGATGAGCCACCCGATTTCTACGCGACTACGTCTCCCTTGTCAGATCAGTTCAGACGCACCTCACTTCGGCGTGGAAGCGAACACCATGAGTCGTTGTTGACCAAGGCCCTCCAGAGCCATTCCGAGGATGACCAGTCTGAGACTACATCTGTTGTCAATCGCAGACGTCGTTCGATGACGAGCAATACCAGCTTCGCCTCCACGACGGACATAACATGCGATACTGGGTTTACAACTCCAGCTCGCACCAGCACGCCAAGCCCGCGACTGCCTGACGGCCCCTTTAGTCACAATGGCCATGCAGTCAAGCAGACCATTGTGTCCACCGCGGAGGAACAGACAAAGGCTCGGCTGTCTGGAATGAAAGATCCTGCCGTACAAGCATTGGAAAAGAAACGGTGCATCTCTTTCGCCTGCGCCGCAAAGCCGAAAACAGACGCGAAACCTCCACCACCAAAACCAACTGTCACTGTTTCGAAGCCGGCAGAACAAGCACCACCAAGGCGGAGTTGCATAAGATTCGCCTGCCCTACTCGGCCGGCCAAGTGCACGCCACCGGAGCATGTCGAAACGATAGCAACAACCCCCGTTGCCGTGCCATCGTCGAGGAAAGAGTCGCAGTCGCCAGCTGTTAAGCACCGTTCTCCATCTACGTTCCGACTAGCCCGTCCTTTGGCCTTACGTCGATCATCTAAGAGCCCAGTTGCCGTTCGCACTACGTCGAAAAAGTGGCTTACTGCCGACTCCAAGGACCTCGAGAGCGAATGCTCCCGGTTCCATGCATTCGCGAGTGACGAGGTGGAGGAAGACGATTGGATTCGGCGCGACCAGAAGTCGGGCAGTGGAAGGATAACTATTGATGATACTCTGCAAAAGGAGAACGCCATCCGGAAACTGGGCGAGGAGGTGGAAGAAGAGGAAGAGTTGGAGGAGCAGCTTGAAGACGAGGCGGACAACGAGGACGGTGACGACGCGGGTGATGACAATGAAGACGAAGGAGATGACGACGTCGATATCGACGAAGATCGTGATCAGGCAGAGCTGGAGGATGATCAGTCTGTGGACGGCTCCGACGCTGATGGCGGGTCAGACGGGTACAACACCGACAACGAGGTGGGGTTTGCCGAGTCGGAAGAGGATGACGACGATCTTGATCTTTGGACTACCGGACTTGTTACCCACCTCTCGCTCTCCGGCGCAACACCCGTCCGTCGTCGCTCATCGTTCGCTGGCGAAGTTCACTCGGATTCTTCGGTTTACAATCAGAACAAGCGCCGGACAAGGGCGAAGCGAGTGCCACGTGCCGATACTCCGGAGTTGCCCGATAGTACCGACTTTGTCTGCGGTACCCTCGACGAAGACAAGCCCCTGGAAGAGGCTTACGTGTCGCGTATGGTAGCACGGAGAAAGGAGAAGCTCCATCCTATTCCTCAAGATATCGACCCGAGCTTCCCTACGTCTGAGCCGGAGGATGAAGCCGAAGAGCTGTACAATCACGGCCATCACGGTAGCGACGATCAGGTCTTCGGCGATATGGAAGATGTTTCTGATGGCGTGGCCCGCAAGGACCGTCACCACAAGAACGTCTCACCCAAGAGGTATCATTCACCGCCTCCGAAGCGCCACCACTCGCCTGCCCCAAAACGGCATCACTCGCCCGCACCGAAGGTACGTGGTCGGTCGCCTCGCCGTCTGTTCGACGGACTGTCGCCCAGACGGGTTAGATCTCCGCCGCCTCAAGTGTCGAGGTCTCCGGCTGCATCTCCAGTACTGGCTGGACAGGGTATCGGGTTCAAGCCTCTGGCGTCTCGGCCCGGGCTGGTCTTCACCAAGTCACTACCTAGGACACCAGCCGTGTTTGGACCAGCCAAGGCCCGCCGCGGTCGATCCGGCACCATCACCCAGGAGAACCACATCCGCGGTGCCATCGATATCGTCAAGGGATTGGAGCAGAAGAGGCAGCGAAGAAAGGAGAAGTTCTACCAGAAATACTGCACAAGAGCACGGAAGAATCCGGCTCAGACGAAACGACCTGCACCAGGTCAGGGCGCACAGCGCATGAGAGAGGTTGGATTGACAATGGCCGGGAAGATGGGCCAGAGCAACTTTGTTCTTTCTGTCTAGGGAATCAGGGCGGCATTTCTTCTCGAGGCATCATCAACGGTTCAAGGGTACGGACAACATCATGGTTCAGGCATAGGCACAGGGGCGGCAGCCAGTTTGCAACGGCATCATGACGACTAAATGACCCTGGCGTTTTTTTCATACCTTGGCCAAGGCATACCCGTGTTTAGCATATTTATTCTTTTCTTTTTGGTACATTCACTTCTGAACATTCGAGTGTATATTTGGCCCTCTTGGTATATACTGTACCTTCGTTTATCACAATGAAACCACTTGAATGGCATTTTCATACAGACAAGGCTTCTGGGTGCGAAGTGAGTAAGTGAGTCGAGTCTGAAGTGCATTATGATCGATCTGTCGAGTATAAGACCTTCAGCTTCACGGATCTGTTAGTGGCCTCTTATGGACATTTAGCCATTATCCATTTTCTGAGAGATCCACGATGATTGGAGTCTCGCAATCCCTATTATTGTTCAAAAAGAACACATAACCTACCGCAAGTCGTGAGTCGTGGCCAGTTCTTGCAGCTGTGATAGTGTGTGAATCGGTGTGGGTCAGGTGATTCCTGCCTTAAAACCAAGGTCTTTTCGGAGCTTGCGCCAAAAGCACATGGCACCCGACCACCTTCTGGCCAGCCTGGATGTTGCCGTAACTTCATATCCACAACGACTTTCGACTCTAGACTTCCTCTACCACACCACAGCTCAGATAAAGAGCACCGATACCAGCTTCCAACGCCACCGAGCTCACGATTAACGACTTTCATAACTGTTTGCGAGTGTCACAAACTTCGCAATGTGGATTATCAACTGGTGTATGGCCTTTCCCCGTGTCCTCTGTCGTCATTGACTCTCTTGGTCTCATGTACTGATCCGTCTCCTTGCGCAATGCAGTTTACGATGTCCTCTCCAACCTTGGCCTCTTGAACAAGCACGCCAAGCTTCTATTCCTCGGCCTCGACAATGCGGGAAAGACGACGCTGCTACACATGCTGAAGAATGACCGTGTCGCCATTCTGCAACCTACACTCCATCCTAGTTAGTACAGGCCAGATTCGAGGCACGAGATGCATACGTGTCTGGTACGTTCAGGGTACTGACGACTTGAAAAGCATCGGAAGAGCTCGCCATTGGCAATGTGCGGTTCACAACATTTGATCTCGGTGGCCATCAGCAAGGTACGCTACCTTCGTCTTCCAACGATTCTACAAAACATTGTAAACTAACACTGCCGCTCCTACAGCCCGCCGTCTCTGGAAGGACTACTTCCCCGAAGTAAACGGCATCGTCTTCCTCGTCGACGCCAAGGACCACGAGCGCTTCCCCGAGGCGAAGGCCGAGCTCGACGCGCTGCTCTCCATGGAGGAGCTGGCCAAGGTGCCTTTTGTGATCCTCGGCAACAAGATCGACCACCCGGATGCGGTCTCGGAAGACGAGCTGCGCCACCAGCTCGGCCTGTACCAAACTACCGGCAAGGGCAAGGTGCCCCTCGAGGGAATCCGGCCGATCGAGGTGTTCATGTGCAGTGTTGTCATGAGGCAGGGGTATGGCGAGGGCATTCGGTGGTTGAGTCAGTACGTCTAGACTCGTCTACCGTAGGAAGGGCGACAGGAGGTGATACATAATACGAGGACTAGAGGAGCTGAGGGGAGGCAGAAGGACAGCGTGTGCGTATATTTGCTTTGGTTTAAAGGGAGTCGCTGCAACCGCTCTTGTGGTAGCACCTGGAGACTTGCATGGTGGTTTTCGTTGTTGGTTCCTATCTGCGCAGGTCGACGAGTTGCTCTTTGCCTTGCTGCTCTTGCTACTGGTGTTTCGAAGACGGACGGGTTTGCAGCACTATACTACGTACGATACGAGCCTCCATGACGATGATACCTTATCAAACCTCTGCTTCTCCCATAAATGAAAGCGGTCGAGTGCTTTGCAAGGTCACACCATTTTGCTTCCAGCATCACGTCCACACAGTTTCGTCCAGGACTGCGGGAAGAGGAAGCTATAGCTTACTAGGGGAGGTAGGATATAAGTCGTATTCCATTTCACGTGAAATTAGCTTAGAATACACCGTAGCAATATAGCCTATAGTAACTACGGTCTTACGTATAGGTTATTGACTAGCTCTCGTAGTTTTTGCCTGAGCGCTTTATCAATTGGCGACCTCGTTGTCGGGTTATATTAATCTACCTAGGGCTTCTACCACGTCATTAGCTCGTCGAAAGTCCTACGTAGGTACGTCTATTTATATACTCGGTCTTATATAACTCGGTTAGTAATAATACGCGTAGGCTCGACCTCGGCAAGGTGATATACTTCTAATACCTCCTAATGTTCACTCGATATACTACTATAAGACTAGGTTGAGCTCGATAGCCGAGGCAGTACCGAATACGTCGTAATTAGCTTAATGAAGGGTATAAGGCTCGAGGTAATAATACTTAGGTAATACTGTCTATAAACGTATTAGACGTTAAAATAAGCTTTTATAGCTCTACTAGTGAAATAAGAACCCAATGAGCGTATATATGTAGAATACGTATCCCTATACGGGATTAGAAACCTAGTAGTTTTCAGCGGTAGCTGTTAAACTCTCGGCGCTACGAAAGTCGGTGCGAGCTACTAAGGTGAATTGAATACCGAGCCGATAGATATTATATAAGTGGTGCTTAACCAATATTCCTCTACGCGAATCTTGTAGGACCTAATCCGAAGGCTAGCTAATAAAGCTCGCCGGGTACCACTACTACGGAGACAATTAGGCAGCCATCATTAGCTCGGGTTTCCGCTTCCTTTTCTAGCTAGCCTAGACATAGTTTGGCCTCGATAGTAGTCGACGACAACGAGTCTAGAGAGGTAGCTATAGTCAACTACAATCCCGAAGGTATTTATTCGCGGAGACTATCGACTTAGCGGGAGTACCTTCCCCTTATAGAGTTTACGTATAAGTCCGTAGAGGGGCTTCGGTCGGAATAAGGTGGTCGTATTAAAGTAACTCGTTGCTAGGCTAATATCCGTAGCGTTAGCTTTGGCATCCCTAATAACGTTAAACGTACTTCATATCTTATACGCTAGCGCCTACGACGCGTCTCTTTAATCCTCGGACCGGATACGGGGAGAAGAAGGCTAACAAGTTAAGGCCCACCGTCTAGCGCGACGCCTACCGTCTTAGCATATTAATAATACTACGTACCTTTAGACTAAACAAAGTACTTCGAATATTATATTACTAAAGCAACAAAGTTTAATATCATCGTAATTAGCGATAGTTCGACTGTCGCAATCTAAGCCTCAACTGACTAATAAGCAAAACTACGTAGAGCTACATTAAATAACAACCAATCATAGATCCCATAGTCAAAGGCTAGGCTTAATAGCCTACTAAGGCTAGAGCCCGCTTACCGAGGTATCTCTAATCAATCTACAAGTCGTCGGTTTTTTCATAGTAGCGATAAGGATATTATAGAGATAGTGGAAGTGGAAACAAGCTTATATAAGAGTTATAGACGATCAATACACTTCCCATCACGGCCTAGGTTTTATCTTTATCTTACATCCATCGCATAAGTACTCATATCCTACTAGGTAACCCCCCTCCCCAATCCACCGTTATTTCATCCCCAGCCTTAAGGTCCCGCCTAGTATAAAAGACCGGCGTAAAGATACTGGAGACTCTCATACACTATATATACGCAAAGGTAGAATTTCCATAGGCATAATTCACTAGCCTAAAATCGTTGCCTATCCTACGGCTATAAATCTATACGACGATAAGACTCCCCTATAGATCCCACCTCCTTAGTTCGAAGCCCTAGCCATTAGTATACTTATTCGGGGCTACAAACTCGCCCACTAGTCGTCCTAGAGCTTCACCTTCTTTAAAGACAATAGTATTCCGGCCTAAGACGCCAGCTAGAAGCCCTTAACCCTTCCCCTCGTATAGTACTACGCTGAAATCCTACTTAAAGCGAGTCTCGATACACTTATATAAATCTTTACTATAGAGCTTACAATGCTAGCCGTCTATTATACGGTCGGGCCTTTTAGGCTAAGTCCTAGGCCACTTCGCTGGTTTATCCTAGTCTAAAAGTACTATGAGGTACATTAGCCCATCTGCATCCAATCGGCGATATTCTTCTACTGTCTAACTCTCCTACGGGTACTTGGGAAAGGGTACGCGGTTCTATAGAGAATCGAGGAAAGAGCGCCTAATATCGCATAGTCTCTGGGCCCGGGGTTACGCGCTAAGCTCGGACTGGAATAAAAGACGAAGGCGTTCGGGGACCTTATAGTCTTTAAGCGCTTTCTCAAATAGAAGAAAACATTCTATGCCGTCATAGGAATCAAAAAGCCTCGTGAGCTTACGAGGGCGGCGTAAAAGATCCTAGAGCCTCTTTAGCTCAACTATCCCGTAGAATAGAAGTAAGTCCTATTCACTCATCCTTTAACGTCCCGCGTATATATACTCTATAAGCTTTATTCCGGTAATTATACCGTAGAACCGGGATATAGTTCTAAGAGCATTATTATACGAGTAATGTAATATGACGAGAGCCTTTAGACGTTACTTTTCGTTGCCTATGAGTATCTTCCGTAATAACGGTAACTCTTTATAGCTTATAACGAGGTTTTGGAATCCTAGGATAACGTCGCTGCCTATTATACTTTGAACTAGTTGCTTAATAGGGACGGGTTGCTTCTTACGTTGGGTAGCTACCTAGTTTTCGAGTACGGTAATTGTATTACGTTCTCCAATCTATTCTATAAGATAGTGAATATAGGAGCGGTTATCGCTAAAAAACCTATCGATTCGGTAGCGCGTATTAGAATCTTATGATGACTATCTAAGGGATTCCTACTCCGAGGACGTCTCTAAGGACCCGAGCTTATTCGTGAGCTACCTACGTTTTCGCTTCTTACTCGGCGGCGGTAGTAGGCCGGTACCAGCTCCGAGGCTAGGCGATTAGCGAAGGGGTTCCCGCTCCGAGGACGATATCCTAGACCCGCGGCTACGCTCTTGGTGCTCTAAAGGGACTGTAACTACGCTACGTATCTAGCCCCCAGATTATAGATTAGACGCGGTGTCGAGCGGTCGTCTTCGTCCCATAGAGGGTGCTATAGGGGGTAAGGTTGGGTTGCCGCTCTACTAGGTTCCCGTAGGCTAACTATCGACCGTAATAGCCTAATCGCGGCGTACCGTAGTAAAATAGGATATACCATTCGCCGTAGCTGTAGTATAAGAGCTAGGTAAGCTAGAAGTGAGGTCTATATAGTCTACGTTAGCGGTATCATTGGTCTTAGCGGCGAGCAGATTACGCCGTAATCTACTATTACTACGTTGGGTTTGACTTAATCGCCGGCGAGATTCGTAGGTCGGGTTTTCGCTTTGTAGTAGCCGGTCGTCGGCCGCGGGGCTCCTTCGAGGTATATTGCCATTGTCGCCCTCCGGTATTTCGTTGGTGGAGCTATAGAGATCGGTATCCGCGATGTCGTCGCCGTTGCCTTTTACTATTTATCGGGACGCTTCGGAAGTCGTAGCGGAAGAGCACTAGTAGCGTTTATTAGCTTCTAGGCCAATAGACTTACGTATCCTAACCCTCTACCAATTACTAAAGCCAGGCTCCTTACATCTCTCTTGTAGGTCGGCGAACACGTCGGCGAGGACCTTATCGTCCTCATCCGTATTATCTAGGTACCATAGGAGGTATCTATAGCGAGCGTTAACCTTTTTAGCCGACTTGCCAATAATATCTAGACCGCGGTAACCCTAGGGTTTCTTGTATCCCCGCCGCTAGTATAGGAGTCTTAACACGTCGCCGAACCTTTCGTCGGCGACGGCATCGTCGGATTGGGGTATAGGTCGTCGGTTTTTAGAGAGTTGCTGTGACAGCTGTGTCGACTAAGTCGTTAAGAATAACCGAGGATTGGTGTACGCTTACGATGGGTCTCCAATCAAACGCCGGAACCTAACAAACTTCTTACTCCTGAAAGCGATAATGAGCTCAAAAGGGAGAAGCCGGCTTCTTCTTCTTCGCGAGAAGTCCTGGCGCTATCGGACGGAGGCATTCGACGGGGCGGCTCCGGGGCTTCATCATCCCAATTACAGCTTTACCGGCAATCTCCCGACCCGTCAAACCTTCCGATGCTGCCACCAGGTCGGTCCGGTAACGACGTCTTCCTAATCCAGCACTTCTTCTACACTATCTCGGGCCTGCTCTCCACGAGCGACCGATCCATCAACACCTACCGCGACCTCATACTGCCAATGGCGCTATCGTCCACCCTCGTGCTAGACGCCGTGCTCCTCCTGTCAACCACCCACCTTTCCTCCCGCTTCGACGCCTTCCAAGCGGAGAACACCCGGTACCGGTCCCGCGTCCTTAAGGGCCTCATCCCCCGAATCGACGCCTACCACGGAGGAGGATTCGATCTCACCACCCTGACCACCATCCTCATCCTCAGCATGACAGAGGTCTTCGACGGCCGCAGCCCAGAGAACTGGGTTAGGCACCTCGACGCGGCGGGGAAGATCATCGCCGACCTCTTGACGTACTGCAAACATCCGCTGGACAAGCCGACGCGGATGATCCTCGACGCCTTCGGCCTACCATAACGTCCTGGCCATGGTGGCCACCGGCGGGGCAAAGCCCTCGCTATACGTAAAGGAGTTCTACAGCGAGGAGGCGAGCGGGTAGTGGGGTCCGTTCCTGGCGAACGTGAACACCCTCCTCTCCATTGCCGCGACGCTGTCTAGTCTTGCCGGACGTCCACCTTCACAACTGCGAGGAGAATATGTCGCTCTTGTCGACCACCTGGGCCAGCAGTTACGGTGCTGGAAGGCCCCGGAGGGAATAGCGCTCGACATGAGCCGTACCTCGGAGGCTATGAGGGAGTCTACGCTGATTCTCTACTACAAATTGGCCCCGCCGGAGAAAGCTACGCGCTCCGAGGAGGCGCTCCGGATTAGTGGGCTCATCGTGTCTCATCTGCGGGACATACCCGTGGGGAGCTCTACGGCGGCGAGCCACACGTGGCCTCTTTATATGGCGGGGTCGGTCCTTACCGGTGGGCCCGAGGCCGATCCCGCCATAGTAGAGCGTAGGAAGTTTATAAGGAATAGGCTGGTTGCGATACGGTCTGAGCGGGGGATCAGGAGCATTGATGCGGTGAGGACGAGGTTGGAGGAGATTTGGATGGCTCCCTTGGAGGTAGGAGTGGGAGGCATGATGGAGGAGGGGCCGGTTCCCCCGGCCTTGGTGGATACCAGGAACCTGTGCCGTGCAAGACTTGTTGACCCAGTGCTGATCAGACAAGCATGCGCCAAGTGAATGAGCCCATAAGGAACTTTGGGGAGTTTCGGTGATGAAACAGGCGAGACTAGCGCGCCAAGCTCGTCCTCCTCGCTCCAACTAGACAATCCACAGCATCCCGCTTTCTGTCGTTTGACATCTCGGCATGCAGATGCTAACCTCGGACTAGACAAGTGTCCCCGGTGTCAAAAATGGTGCCGAAGCTAAACAGGACGCTTGTGCTGCTCTGCCACTAGTCTAATACTACTATAACTTAGCACTGTTTGAGTTTCGTATGATTTAGGCGCTGGTCGGTGCTGAAAGCCAGGCGCTGAAGTACGTAACTGAGCGTCGGCCCCATTCTTGACACCGCCCTGGATGTGTAAGGGCAGACGCCCCGCAAAGGACACCTCCATATCCGGCTATGGCGGTACCCCGGATTTAAGACAAGTACTTCCCCGCAAACTGCCCGCATCCCAACCACTGCGCGTCAGACTCTAACGACTGCTACCGTGCTCAGCGCTAGTGCCGATACACAGCAACTTACTCGGTAATATTACTAGACTCTGATCGACATGGGTCAAGCATTGCCCATTGTTCTTAAATGCAATCTCCTGTCGCCTCGAGACTCCTCTATTCTGGACGGCCCGGTTGCCGAAGTGCTCGTTGAATGTCCTGCCTCCTGGTCAGCAAGAATCAAGCAACCACCATGACGATCATCCACACTGTGGCGCTCATCGCCGTTGTTGCCTGTATCATGGGCAGATTGCTTATGATAGGACGGCGGCCGAAGAACTATCCGCCGGGTCCACCAACTCTTCCGCTCATTGGAAACCTGCATCAGGTGAGTCATACTACGGTTGCCCTAATAGAGGAGTCTATGTATGATGCCTTGTTGTCCGTTACTAATATTGGCGTAGATGCCTAAGAGAGATGCTCATCTCTAGTTCGAGAAGTGGGCGCGGGAATATGGACTAGTGTATAGTCTGATTCTGGGGACTAAGATATTGGTTGTCCTTTCTAGCGACAAAGCTGTTAAGGATTTGCTTGACAAAAGGAGCGGCATATACTCCTATAGGCAAGAGATGTACATCGGGTAGACGCTTTGTAGTGGCGGCCTCCGCTTCTTGATGATGGTAAGTGATTGTAGTGCTGTCGCAAGAGGTCCACAGGATCGCTAACACATCCTATAGCCATACGGACCGAGGTAGCGCATAGTAAGCTAAAGAATCTCGTCCCGCGTTATAGCCCTACGATGACTAACGACATTGAGCAGACGCGGAAGCTCGTTCACTCTATCTTCAACGTCTCTACGGCTAAGTCCTATGTACCGTATCAAGTGCTTGAAAATAAGTAGATGTTGTACGAGATGCTAACGAAGCCTAAGGGGTTTCTGTTCCATATTCGCCGCTATTCTAATACTCTAACAACCACTATAATCTTCGGATGGCGGACGCTAACCTACGAGGACGATAAGATAAAGCAATTATTCGATGGCGTCTCTAAATTTGTCGAACTTAATTAGACTAGTATCGCCGCCCTTATCGACTTCTTTCCGTTGCTTAGAAGACTACCCGACTTCCTTTTGCCGGCGGCGAAGAAAGCTAAGGAGTTATATAAGCGCGAGAAACCCTTATACTTGGGGCATTGGCTTAAGGCTAAGGAGGAGTCCCGTAACGGCACTATTAAGCCGTGCTTCTGCGAAGAGCTTGTGATAGTATAGAAGGTTGAAGGCTTTAGTGACGATTAAGCGGCCTATATCGCCGGAATATTACTCGAGGTAGGCTCCGATACTATGGCTAGTACTCTCTATGCCTTTGTTTAGGCTATGTTGCTCTATCCGGACGCCTAGAAGAAGGCCTAAGAGGATATTGATAGAGTTGTCGGCCTTAATAGGCTCCCTACTATGGACGACGACTCTGAATGCTAATATGTAAGGGTATGTATAAAGGAGACGCTTCGTTGGATGCCTACGACTATTCTCGGAGCTGTTCCCTACGTAGTTACTAAGGACGACTACTACGAAGGCATACTTATCCCAAAAAACGCTAATATCCTAAACAACGTTTGGGCTATCCATATAGACCTTGCTCGCTACCCAGAGCCACGTAAGTTCGATTCGGGGCGCTATCTCTATGATCGGTAGAGCTTCGTAGATGCGGTAGTAAACCCCGACGCCTCGAAACGTAACTAGTTTACGTTTGGCGTTGGGCGTCGTATATGCTAGGGGATATACGTTGCCGAGCGTAGTCTCTTTCTTAGTATATCGCGGATCCTTTGGGCTTTCAATATCGAACTTGCGTTTGACGGATAAGGAAAGCTAATTATACCGGATTAAGAGAAACTAACGTAAGGCTTTGTTTGTATGCCGGAGGAGTTTCCGGCTAGGATTACACCCTGGTCGAAGGAACGGGCCGATATAGTTATGGCGGAATAGAAGGCGGCAGAGAAGGAATGTTTGGACCCTGTGACGAAATAGTGGAATATACCCCCTATCTCCTTAGTTTCTGGGAAGTAATTAGTAGAGTCAATGGTATGTTGTTCGCTGGTATGTGTGGTTTGTTGTGTTGTGTGCGTGGGTACGAGAAAGAAGGGAGATACCTATTCCAGCGTCGTTCGGCGTTCCTACGGAACATGGGGCGCACCGGAACAGCCCTATTACGTAATAAATGGCTAGAGAGCAGCGAGATTACCATTATCCCATGACCCGGCACGTGTCCTAAGACGTATAGACATAATATTGTTCGCTGGTGGTTGTATGATACGACCAAGTAAGAACAAGGTACTCTGACCCGTCACCTTTATCGCTTGACGGAGATGTGGTGGACAAAAGGGACTTGCCATGGACGGGCTGTCGTGTCCTTGTTCCTGAGAGTGCTAGATAGGCCATGTACCAAGAGGGTTAGGCATTGTCTTGGCCTCAATTAAAAGAGCCGTAACCTAAGGAGACAGTGGAGCTTAACGAGTGTTATCTTCCCCTTGGCTCCATTACCTCCGCACGGCAAGCCCACCCGGCTCCGCTTCGCAGGATGGGCAGAAGCTGAATGGACTAGGCATAAGGCCTATAGAGAGACAGGCCGCCCTACATAATATCTCTGGCTTGCTAACCGATACAAACTTGAATTCTAATCCTGTCAACTAGTCTACATTCCGATCCTAATTTCTATGCGTTATGTCTAGAACGACGAGAGCTTTAGTAGTCCTACAACTCGACGGGAATTTCGAGTTCCGCGACATTTGTCTGGCTGATATATAGCCTGACGAAGTGCTTGTCGAGATATACTCGTTAGGAATATGTTACACCGATTTATCCTTCGCTATTGGAAAAATGCCGTATAGACCTAATACGGTACTGGGCCACGAAGGTCCGTAATTGTAAGATCTCGATAGTGGTTGTAGTGTATTTTTAATATAAGCAATAGGTGCTGGAGTCGTCCTGGACGTCGGAGTAGGTGTTACTTTATTTAGTAAAGGCGAGAAAGTGCTGTTGTCCTTTTCGTACTACGAGATATGCGTTGAATGCTAATTTGGGCATCCGGTATATTGCTATACCTTTAACGATAGGAACTTCGGGGGATGGAGGCCCGACGGTACTAGTACTATACTATTAGCTAAAGATGGTAGCTTTGTTTTCTCTACTTTCTTCGGACAAAGCTCCTTTGCTAGATAGACGCTCGTATATAAGTCTAACGTTGTAAAGGTCCCGTCAAATATTAACTTGGAGTTATTCGCTTCTTTAGGATATGGCATCTAGACCGGTGTTGGAGCTGTTATGAATACGTTTAACGTTCGTCTCGGAAGTATTCTCGTAGTCTTCGGCGTCGGTTTTATCGGTATAGTAGCTGTGATGGTAGGCAAGATTAGAGGCGCAAAGACTATCATCGCTATCGACTTGTAGTTAAGCCGCCTCGACCTCTTAATAAGCTTAGGTACTACGTATAGAGTTCTCGGCTCGGATCCGGACGTCGTAGGCTAGATCCGGAGTATATGCCCTCCCTACGGCGTCGACTATACGGTCGACTACATTGGTGTCCCTACCGTAGTCCGAACTATAATAGATGCGTTGGGTTCCAAGGGTAGAGCCGCTACTATCGGCGCATCAGGGCCTAGGAACTATATATCTATTGACATTATAGAGCACTTGATATTCGGCAAGGAATATGTTGGGTACGCTAAGGGTAATAGTCTACCATCGAAGGTTAATCGCTTCTGGATAGGTATAGGTCCCCCGTTGAGCTTCGCTGACACTATTATCAGTTCATTCCCTACCTGATCGATATACACGCCGCTGGCAAACTTCTGCTGGAGAAAGTCACAACCGTTTATGATGTCAAGGACTTCAAGCAGGCTATCGAAGACGCGAAATCTGGGAAGACTATCAAGGCCGTGTTGAGGTGGAGCTGAGTTGGGGCTGAGTTCCATGGAGCTCCAATTGGGTGGCGACATAAACGGTAGTAGCATGATTTTCGAGTTTGAACCCTATCACGCCCGTTCTGGCTCTGGATCTGTAAAGTTTCCGAGCAGCTTTAGCCTAGAAATAGAGAACATTTAGATACAAGGGGTTTACATACGTAGGACCTATTCTTGGTATATAGTATAAGTCATTAGATTTGTTCTACGGATGCAAGTTCGTACAGTCTGAATAATATACGATTAGAGCCAATTATCATGTCTTGTACCTAAGCTTCGGACCACTCCTCAAAAATCGGATAATTAACAAGGTGATGGCGCAGGCGGCAAGACACGAGCCGCAAAATAGCTGGACCCCGAGGTACGACCCGGTGCTGTTCAATATAGCACCACCCACCGGGGTTCCAATGAGCAGAGCTATGGACTCGAGCGCGAAACACATGCCCAGCCGGGTCCCGAACTCGCGGAAGTCTGTAGTGATTGTCATCATGACGACCGGCACTAGGGACACGAAGCCTCCAGAAAAGAACCCGTACATCGCAGAGAGCGCAATGATGCCGGAAGTGCTCTGGACGGCAACCCAGCAGTAAGCCAGCAAGGTTGTGATGGCCAAGGCCGGAATGAGCATGTTCAGGCTCCCGGTATAGTCGGCGACAAGATCAGGGACGACCCGGCCGAATGTCGACGCTGCGTTTAAGATGGCGACGAGATAGAACCCGAGGTTTTCGTTGACAATCTTGGTTTGGATGGCATAGGGCTGCGCATACACCAGGAAGTTGTAGAAGCCCAAGAATCCCAGAAAGCACGACAGGCAGAAGAGCGTGTACTCGGGCTCTCGGAACGCCGATAGACGCAACAGAGCTCGTCTCTCCTGCGGTCGGAAGCGCAGTCGCATGACACAGATGGAGACAGCGCAGGTCGCGAGAGCAATGAAGCTCACAACCCGGGTCGCCCAAGCGAAGCCATTCTTCCCTTGGAGCTGATGAAATACAATTGGGTACAGCACACCCCCAATACTACTGCCCGACGCCGCGATGCCATTTGCCAGAGCCCTTCTCCTCTTGAAGTATTGCGGCAGCAACGCCACCGACGGCACAAAAACACAGCCGGTGCCGATCCCGACACAGATCCCCTGCGACAGAATTATCTGGTAGTACTCGGTCGAGAAGCTCGTCATCAACATGCCGACTCCGACCAGGAGACCGTCGACTGGGAGCAATGCATAGAAATACCCCGCATCGAATAAGGGTCCCGTGACGACGCCGACTAGCATAAGCAAGGCCGACTGCACCGGCCCATCGATCATGGCGATTCGTGTGACAGAATGGATTGCTCGTAATACGTTTGGAACACTCCGAAGATGTTGATAATGCCCTTACCGGTGAGTGGTGTTAGCAGAAGAGGGTAACAAGAGACCGAAATGTCGGTCTACGACCCTGAATTGTTGTCGAGGGGGGAGAGCAAAGAAGGTATCATACCAGGAATTGAAGTAGAGAAAAAATGAGCCAAAGACTTGCAGCCATACGGTGAGACCCGTGTCAAAATCTTGCTCGCCATTGCCGTACTCCGCAAACCTTGGTACGGCCGAGGTACTCGCCGGTATCATACTTAGATCTTCCCTAGCTCGTTGAGCATAGCTATCGATAGTCTTATCATTAGATCTAGAAAGTTCGTAACCCATTTCTACTCTTTTACTTAGGCGTCTTACCTTTTGGGGCCCACTCCTTGCGTCGGAGCCTATTACGTCTATCGACGCTAAATTCATCGATAAATATTAGCTGATACGATCGGTATTCCTCTAGCTTTAGTCTATAAGTCTCGAAGGGAGGGGTTTCGTTAGTTCGCTACACGGCGGATAGTCTTCTTAGACCAACTCTAGGCTTTCATAGTACGGGTAATGGTCGATTCGGATACCTCTACGCTAAACTTATCGTAGATAAAAGAGGCCATCGCGACGCAATATCCTAGGGTTTTAAGAGAGCTATTCAAATAGCGTATTTCGCATAGGAGGAGTTATCTTGGGATCGGGACCGACGCGGTTTGTAGGCGTAGTCGTAGTTCCAAAGCGAGTGAGTCTCGATCGAGTCCTACGGACGGCGCGCTTCGTACAACGGACGGTGTCAGTTATCTCGTCGTTTAGTAACTTACGTAGGACTAGTACGTAGATTCTAGCCCCTTACGCGACTAAGAGTCGCGAGGCTATTGATACGTTCTACGGTACTATCTCGAAATGCTTAGCATAGGACGATGTTGAGACAATTGAAAAAGGCTAGGGGATTCTACGCTCGTACTTAGGTAGTCAAATTCCAACGTTCTAAGTATACGTGATTTGAGAGTAGGGCTCTATAATAGCGATAGCTCAATTACCTAATTTTAGGCTCCTAAACCTTTAGGGATACGGCCTCGGCGCTCGCCTACTTGACGACTAAACCCTATTAAACCTTGGCAAAGATCTACTACCTACGTCGGCTAGAATACGGTAGTTATTCGGCCGACGACCGAAGACTGCGACGGGCGGGGCGGGTATTGAGCAGCTAGCGCCGTAGCCGTCGGCGGCCGCGGCTCCTACCCTATATAAGGCCTTCCCCTCCGGTATTAAGCTACTCTACTACCCTAAAACCGCGGCTGCCGAGTACGTACGCCCTCTGCTCCGTCTACATTAATCGGCGTTTACTAATAGTCCTCTATAGTATCGTCTTCGTCTACGGTTTGACCGGCGACTAGGAAAAGACGTGGACCGTCCGCGGAGCGTCCGAGCTATAGCCCTAGGCCCTCCTCCCGACCGAACTACCCGCCGCCCGTATTCTTACGTTCGGTTATGACGTATACGTAGCGGATTGGCGCGGAGTAATTTCGTAGAATCGGATTGGAAACTAGGCGTAGAACCTCCTAACGTTACTCGCATTTTACCGAGAGAAGGACGATACGGTAGGAGCTTAGAGGCCTTAGGTAGTCGACCGCGCTAATGGCCGTAGAACGAACGAGCGATCAATTCGTCTGTTATAGTTTGGGTAGGCTCGTATACGAAGACGTGCGAAGATTTGCGCCTCCTTCTGCTTTATAGGAGGATGCTGACGTATGTACCAGGCCTTGGTTAGGTCGAGAGAGTGGCCCGAGCCGCATTTGTAGAATATTCTCCGATCTACTCGCGGCATCGCTTTTCCGGAACGCCGTACTACGGCGTAAGCTTTGCTCGCTGTCCTACGCTATCGGTGTAGTTAAGTAGATAAATGCCGAGATCGTCGCTATTCTCCGGAGCGAATCCGAGGTACTTACGCGGATTTAGGACGGCTTTCATACGCGGTTACGAGCAAAAGTTTTACCCCTATGGCAAGTACTAGTGGGGCGCCCTATTATACTACCACTTTCTTGGAAACCGCCATTTTCCCATACTAAACGGTAGTTTTTTAGAAACCCGCGATGCTTTCCAACGCCAACTTTGTCGCTTGATTAAGGCCTCTATTTTTTTCAATATAATGGTACGCCTACGAGGCACTATAGGCTGGAAACAATTGAGTGCCTTAGAACGTTAACGAATTCGAACCCTCTATTTTGACGCGAATATAACTAAAACGCAGATTGCCTCTATTACTAGCGCTACCTCTGATTAAGTACGGTATACGATTCGCGCCGAATCCGTATAGGTTACTCCTCGGAGCGGTCGACCGCGTTCTTTGACGGTAGAACAAGAGACTAAGCTCGTCAACTTCGTCTGCGCCTCTAAGGAGAATAGGAGAATGAGCTTTTTACAGCTATCTCTCGTTCTCTTTGTAGGCCTTTTTGGGATATGGTCAATTAAGAATACGCTTTACCGTCTTAGCTTTCGACGTCGAATTGCCCGTAAGAAACCTCCGATCTCTGAGTCCAACCGCGTTATACGCCTAAATTGGGCCCTAAAGTACGTCAACTGGAGCCCTAAATAGTGGGCAAGGATCCTCTGGACCGACGAAACTTAGGTTATAGGAGGCCCTTACCGGAAGCAGTTTGTAACCTGGCGTTAAGGCGAGGAGTGGGATCCTACTTGTATTGTAGAAAGATATCAACGGAAACGCGGCTGGATATTCTAGGGCTGTTTTTCAAGTGCGACTAGCAAGGGCCCTAGCCTCTTCTAGGAAAAGGATTGGGGCTCAATCAATAAATAGTCCTATAGAGAATGTACGGTGCCGATTATCGACGGTTGGATTAGACTTTGTAGGCAGGAGGAAGGATAGGAGCTCTTCCTTATGTAAGACGGCGCCCCGGGCTACGCCGTAGCTGTAACCCGCGATAACCTCGCAGAACGTGGTATAGAAGTAATCCACTAGCCTACCTTTTCTCTAAACCTCAACCCTATTGAAACAGTGTAAAATTAGATGAAGGACTATATCGAGGATAAATACGGACATATCGAGAATCCGTCTTATAATAGGCTACGGAACTAGGTTTGGGAGACGTGGAATGCAGTTCCAAAGCCTTAGTTGATGGAACTACTCTCTTCGATGCCAAAGCGGTGTAAGGCTATGATCGAGGCGAACGGTATACATACAAAATACTAGAATTTTAGTACTAAAATTGAGCTTTATTATATATAGCCTTTGGTTCTAGTATTCCTAGCCATAGCGTTACATCGCGTAGGTATATGTAGGTCTCGTTAAACTTACCTATAACACTATAGTACAATGGTCATAGCGCGTAGCAGAGAGGGCTCAGGGTTGATCGAGATCTACTACTTCTATAAGAAGTAGCCCTTACTAGGAGTCGGCCAAGTACGTCCGGAAGAGCTGGATTACGACGCGCGTAATAATTAACTAGTAGGACAAGTAGTACCGCAATACTCGGCTATCCTCCCTAGGTATATCCCGATCGATATCCCTAGTAACTATATGGATATGGCTAGGTTCGTCGTAGTAGACGATCTAGGGGTTGTGACCGTGTCTGAAGAGCTTCGCCGGTGGATCAAGTAGATAGATATAGCGATAGGACGCCGGGATCTACCTACTCCGATACAAAACAGAAGTCCGCCGGATATACTCAAAGGGACCGGAAGCTCTTCTATATATAGGTAGAAGATACGACGATAATCTATAGCGTATAGCTTATACTATAACAACTAGTTCTCGTGCCGTATACGAGTAATCTAGACTTCGTTGGGCGATCCGGTATCCTCGATCAACTGAAAGATACACTCGGCTACGGGCCTATTCGGGCGATCGGCATATCATAGCGTAGAGTATCGCTCTACGGGCTAGAGGGCGTTAAGTGTATAATCGTAATATAGTCTATTCTCTCCGCTTACTAACTAGTTTGATAGGAGAACGTAGATTGTATTGGCGTACGTATACTAGCTGTAATAGACGTAGCCGGAAGTATCGGTCTTCTAGGTCTACGCGAGCAGTGCCGAGCGATTCCGCTAAGCATATGTATCTATCGCATAGGAGTACCAAATCCCAAGCCACGACGACCCCAAAGTGGATATACTCCCACGAGTTAAGCGGTGGCTAGAGGGGTACGATCGCGGCCGGTAGCTTATAGTTATCGACAATGCCGACGATACGTAAGTCTTCTTCGGCCGATTAGCGGAACCGACGACTATTAATATATCTAGCCTCGAGGGGAAGGTCGGATCCTATATTCCCGACTATGCCTATAGATCTGTTTTTGTTACTACGAGGAATAAGGAGATAGGCTCGCAGTTAGCCTATAGCAAACGTCCTATCGAGATACGGTAGATGGATAACGACGAGTCAGACTAGCTACTACGTACGAAGCTCGAAGACGAGAAGCTAGACCTTAAGGAACTATAGATACTCTTATCTCGGCTAGAATATCTCCCGCTTACGCTGGTCTAGGCTACTACGTTAATCTAGGAGAATAGTATAACCGTTAGTGAATACCTTCGGCTCTTGGGCTAGAGCGACCAGCAACTTGTCGATCTACTTAGCGAGGAGTTTAAGATAGTCGGGAGAGATTCGGCGACTTCCTACGCGGTCGCGGAGACATAGATCCTCTTGTTCGAGTAGAGGTTCCATCAGTGGGGTGGGGCGGCCTTCCCGCCGCTAATGGCCCAGCCAGCTGAACACATGCCAGCGACGTCATTGCGTCTGGCCACTACGGTGGTCTGAATCAGTGAATTGATCCCAACATCACCTCACTTTGTGCACGCAAAGCCAAAGGAACGTACTCTGGTACCTGCAGCAAACACGTCACGGTACTTTCGCAGGGATATACACCATCTTTGTGGTTGACATTGCCTCCCTGCTGCCGTACCGTACAACTAGCGACACAGCCTTGCCTGCCTCACCGCAACACACACACACACACCTTCCTACCAGACCATGTTACCGGTAACACATCCATAACATCCCCCAAAAATGGCAAAACCAACAGACATCCCCTCAAAAACCTACGGCTTCCCACCCGAAGCCTTCGACCCCTCCCGCCTCCCCGACATCGACACCAACTTCCTGCCCCCCGAGCACCTCGAAGCCTTCATCCAAGCCCTCTCCGCCCCGGACCCCATCCAGACCGCGACCGAAGACGGCGCCTCGCCCAGCAGTCCGACGGGCCTGCTCTCGCGCTCCTCCTTCGACGTCACAAAACGCCACGCCCCACCCTCCGGCCACGGGGAAGAAGAAAACCTCGATCCGCAGGCCGTCGCCGCGCAGGCGGCCGCCGCGGCCGCGGATGTGACTGCGCCGAGCCAGCCGAGGCCGCAGGGCCCGCAGCATGCCGGTAGCGGGGGCGGGAACCTGTTCATCACTGCCGCGAATGACTGGGCGCCCGTGCACGAGAGGGTCAAAGGGAAGAGCAGGAAGAAAGGGGGACGGCGGGGAGGCGGGCGGGCGAGGAAGACGGTCGAGGCTGTGGTGGGGAAGAGGAGTAAGGACGAGACGAGGGAGGGGTATCTATATGGTTTACTCAAGTGGCCCTTTTTGCTGATCGTGGGGACGTGGATACTCGGTCTCGGGATCGCGTATCTGGCTACTCGGCTCTATATCTGGACTTACGAGCACTTTGTCGCGTGGCGCGGGACGAGGGATCGGCTGCGCCGGGCGATGAGGGCTACTAGTCGGTATGAGGAGTGGGTTGCTGCTGCGAGGAAGATGGACGAGTTTTTGGGGAACGAGGGGTGGAAGGAGGAGAACGAGTTTGCGTACTATGATAGTGTGACGGTGCGGCGGGTGTGGGAGCAGATGAGGAAGTGCAGGGCCAAGGCGGAGAGGGTGGAGGGGGCGTTGGGGGCGGTGAATGGCGAGGGCGAGGGGAGGGATCGGAAGGACGTGGAGGATCTGAGGGCGCTGATTGAGGCGTGTGTGAAGAATAACTTTGTCGGGGTCGAGAATCCGAGGTTGTACAGCCAGACGTACTATGGGACTAAGAACTTGGTACAGAATTTTGTGGAGGAAGGTAAGCAGTTTGGTGTTCTGGGTTGGATTTGCTGTTGGCTAATGCTCGGTTACAGTTGAGAAGAGCCTCAAGTTCCTGATAAACACGAAGCAGCTCACAAAGGACGAGAAGCGGTCTCTGTTCAAAGGCATCCACGCAAACTACGGCCGTACGGCCCTCTGCCTATCCGGCGGAGCATCCTTCGCCTACTACCACTTCGGCGTCGTCAAGGCGCTCCTCGAAGCCAACCTCCTACCGGACGTCATCACAGGCACCAGCGGCGGTGCATTGGTAGCCGGCCTGGTCGCCACACGCACAAATGACGAGTTGAGGGAGCTTCTCGTGCCTGCCCTCTCGTACAAGATAACCGCCTGCCGGGAGCCCATCACAGTCTGGTTCTGGCGCTGGTGGAAGACGGGCGCGCGCTTCGACTCGGTCGACTGGGCCAAGCAGTGCAGCTGGTGGACGCGGGGGTCGATGACCTTCCGCGAAGCCTACGAACGGACGGGCCGCATCCTCAACGTCTCGTGCGTGCCTGCCGATCCGCACTCGCCCACCATCCTCTGCAACTACCTCACCAGTCCCGACTGCGTCATCTGGTCGGCAGTGCTGGCGTCTGCGGCTGTGCCGGGCATACTGAATCCTGTCGTGTTGATGATGAAGACGCGCACGGGACAGCTGGTGCCGTATTCCTTTGGGCACAAGTGGAAGGACGGTAGTCTGCGGACGGATATACCCATCAAGGCGCTGAACATGCATTTCAACGTCAACTTCACGATTGTGAGCCAGGTCAACCCGCACATCAACCTCTTCTTCTTTTCCAGTCGGGGCACCGTGGGCTCGCCGGTAACGCACCGGCGGGGCCGTGGCTGGCGCGGCGGATACCTAGGCTCTGCGACGGAGCAGTACCTCAAGCTCGACCTAAACAAGTGGCTCAAAGTCTTGCGGCATCTGGAGCTGCTCCCCCGACCCCTGGGCCAGGACTGGAGCCAGATCTGGCTGCAGCAGTTCGTCGGCACAATCACCATCTGGCCACGGAGCGTGCCGTCGGACTTCATCCACATCCTCGACGACCCGAACAATGCGCGGATGGCGCGCATGATCCACGAGGGGCAGCAGAGCGCCTTCCCAAAACTCAAGTTCATCGCGAACCGGCTCAAGGTGGAGAGGTTGGTGGAGCAGGGCAGGCGGGAGACGAGGCCGTTTGTGCGGAGGGGCAGCATCGAGACTATTATCAGCGAGGACGACTTGAGGAATCTGCTCCGGGGCCAGGGGGTTGAGGGGAGCGCGACGGAAACGGGGGATGAGAGTACGGATGCGGAGCGTGAGCACCACGAGGGGAGCGAGAGCGCTGTGCTGGACGGCGAGGATAGTGGTGTGGAGGGGATTAGGTTGAGGCTTCCTCCTGGAAGGGCGAAGGAAACATAGCATTAGCATGGCAGATGCATGTTCGTGGCGTATCATTTTGCGTGGAGTTAAGCGTGGAGAAGGCTATATCATTCTGGGTCTTGCTAGTAATCGCGTAACTGGTATAGCAGGCATTGCATCCTGGTCGTCCGATTCCGTGATCATCTCTCCGCACTCTCTGCACTTAGTTATCAAAGTTCATTACATTAACCCTCCAGAGATATGTGTCGTGAGACACTGCGTTGGCAGCAATCCTACAGCAGGTGTATAAGTCAAACTCGAGTCTATGCTAGTCTCGCTATAACATCCTTATGGTATCTATCTGCGCATACGTCATCTGAACGCCTCTGTCGTCCCCATCCGCGATCTAGATCGTTCCCGATTGCTTGCCCTCCTGAATAACCTGAAACTCAACATTGTCCCTCTCAGACATAGACCCCTTGGCAGAATAGTCCTTAAACGCAAACCCAGGGTGTCCTACACAAAGAAGGAACGTCGTAACGGCAATAAGCCTGTGTCAATCGTCAGTAACCACACCAATATTATCTCAGTGTCCAAGAAGAAGACTTACACTCCCTCAAGCCCAATGAACAAGCCCTCATTCGCGACCAACGGGCCGCTATACCCCTCGCTCAACTCATCGACCCGGTACGCACACCGGGCAAGTATCAACAATATCGCCGCCGACAGCGCGCCGATGAAGATCTTCATCCGCCTGTCCAGAACCGTCACGGCCCGCGCGGTCCTGGCGAAGCGGACGAGGAAGTCGACCATCAGCCCGGAGAAGATGACGAGGGTGAAGACCTGGAGACCCAGGCCGCCCAGCGCGAGGTTGACGGCCGTCTGGCTGGCGCCGGAGGACTGGGTCGATAAGGCGCCGCCTACGGCTTGGAGGACGAGGGAGGTTAGGTCCGAGGTGATGAAGACCCAGAAGAAGTATTTGGGCGGGAAGCGCGCTGTTTCGGGGGAGAGGTTGGTCACGCTGCGAGACGTTAGCTGGGGTGGCTAGGAGGGGGGTCAAGGGCCCGGGAGGGAAGGTGGACGAACGTTAGAGCCAGAGTTACGTATATTGCTGCGCAGAAGTAGACTGGTGCTGATGTGACGCAGACTAGATCATGGTTAGTCTCTCCTATCCGCGAGATGAGCTGTGGGAAGTGGGCAGCACACACCAATTTGTATCATGAAGGGGGCGAACTTAAAGGGGTTGTAGTACATCATGACTCGGCCAGCGTATCCGATGATCTCGGACACGCAGCCGGTGACGATGCACCACATAAACCACCACGTCTTCCATCGCATGCCGAGGACGATTTGGATGGCCATGAGGAGAGCAAAGATGGCTATGAAGACCACGTTGGCGGCGAGAGAGGGTCGGTACCGGTACACGGAGTGCTCGACCGAGCAGACCTCAAGGGTGCAATTGGAGTTTGGGCCGAAGCCGACACAGTGCGGTCCCTGATGAGACATCTTGATAGCAAACAAGCAGGTACGTTGGACACTGAAAAGGGGCAGCGAGTCAAGGCTCAAGAGTCTTTGGCGAGAACTACTTGGACTGAACTGGGGGACTGGAGGTACGCACAAACAAGGTCTGGCCTCGAGGAGAGCCTCAGCTTATATCCATGGGCGCATATCTATCGCGAGACGAAATGAAATGACAGTGATAGTTTGATCCAACCGCTAAGGTTTTGGATATGGACATTATCGATGGTGAACGCGAGCATGCACGTCGCACTCGTTCTCGTTTGACTCTCTGCCAATGTCCTGCTTGCCTGACCATCAAGTAGGCAACGTTTACCTATCCATGGCTGAGCCCCAAGCCACCGATCGACGAACCCATGCGCTTCAGCGGCAGGATCATCGACCACGTTGGCGGTGGTGTGCTATGGTTGTGGTCCTTTCGGGAGCAGGGGGAGGTGACTTATCCGGCTCGCATTCGCTTAATTTTCCTAAATGAGCTTCGTTGGAGATGTTAGCTAGCTAACATGCGTAGTCCTCCACAAGGTGTATTTCCTGTTCCCAAGGATCGCAAGCTATCTTGGGGGTGTTGTTACACAACCTTTCAGGCCCTCAACGGGCTGAGCCTCAACCCAAAATTCTTAATGTCGCAGCTGTCAGTAAAAGATACATAAGGCATAATGATATAATCCGTCAGTGGCTTAGTCTGGCTGAAGCTCCGAGGGGTCAATAGCATGTCACATCTGCAATTTGATATCGGATCCTCCTATGACCTCGTAAAATCACATATGAAGGCCTTGGCATTTAGACAGGCTTTGTCATCCACGGCAGCTTACTAGAGAGGTATGCGAATGCGATCATAGAGCGGCTTTAAAACTGAATATGAGGTGAAAGTCTTGGAACGGGCTGACTTGTTCCTTTCGCAACTCGGCTCGAGACAGGCGCCCCCATCAGCCAGCACTTGTCACCATCACCATTATCACTTCACTTCACAGCAGGTCAAGACCGAGACGCGGTTTCATATAGCCATATCCATTGTCGCAACTTACAGGCAGTCTTCTGATCTGCCCGGCCTCCCATATGGGGACAAAGCACAAGCGCCCTGTATTGGCCATCTATCGTGCTTTGTCGCGTCCAAATGTCCATGATGCAGTCTAACAGTAATTTGGAAAACTCCACAGAGACAAAGCCAGCAAAGCACTCCTTTCCGTCCGCCTGTAGTCATGTCATAACCCTGAGACCGTAAACCGTGATCTGTGTCCATACCAGCCGGTGAAAAGACCAAAAAAGCAAAACGCGGTCCAGCCTGTTCAACCAAGACGCCAACGCTACCGATCCATGAAAGATGAAGCCATGGCACAGTTCACGTCCCTTGTTTGCCAGCATGCCGAATATCCATTCGATGATGCTCTGTTTCTGTCCGGTCCGTCACACCACTCCGCCGCTCGGCTGAGAGCCATCATATACGTCGTTTCTTACTGTCAACTCTCGTCGAGAACCACGGCACCTGGCACGCCCATGAAATTGTCGATCTGCTCCTGTTCAGAAGGACTAAGTGACGAGTTCTCATTCTCCCACTCTGCACGGCCCTCATCGCAATCAGCCTGCCGTGACACTTGACGTAACGCTCGACGAGTCACTGTAAAACATACCGGACCCGTCTTCCTCCATATCGTCCACAGCAAGTCTGCGCAGGGGTTCGAGGACAGCTATAGAAAGGTTAGCGCCGTGTCCACTTGATAGCTCTCTTTCAGGGCTCGACTTACATCGACAGAGCCTGAAGAATTCAGTCGTCGTCCGGTCCTCTCCCTCCTCATCAAGGTTGAAGAACTTGCTGCAGTTATTTATAACCCGTTCGAACCGTGCGACAAGCTGTGCTGGCGCGTTTGCCCGTGCCGACACGTACTGCTCCTTCAAGTGGGACAGGCATCGACATCCCAGAATCCGGGCACACTTAAGCCTGGCCTGGGCAAGCCTCACCTCGTCGCTTTCTACGAAGTCGGAAGTCTCAAGTGCAAAGAGTTTATCGTGTAGGAACTCCTCCACCTCCCGTCCGACGGTCGGGTCAAAGTATCCAAGCAGGTAAGGCGCCCAATCTGGCAGGCTCCTGAGTCTTTGAACCACAATGTCATCCACAATCTCTCCCGAGCTGCCACGCGGCTTGTCAAATACGTCGCGCTGGAACTCAAAGAAGGCCAGGCCTTCTGCGTTCTCCAGAGTCTGGCATTGATCAGTGACACGGTCAATGAGACTCTGAACATTGGCCGTGTTGCGGGCCTCGGGGCAATAGACCATCGCAGCGACATTGAGGAAAGGGGCGTTGAGGTGACTGGCTGGCGGGTTATTCACTGCACCTGTGATCATCCCCTTAAGAGTGCGGTACACCTTCTCCTCAAACAGACGCCCTAAGCGCATATAATGGGAGATGACCGAACATGTCACCGACTCGTTCTGATTGATCGCAATCAGCTTCTCAAGGAAGATGTTGGGTGCATTACGCCCGGCCCAGTCTTGAATGAGTGCTCTATACTCCTGCTTCCAGAGCGGAAAGGGCCCTCGCACGTCAACACCGTCTAAGCGACGCTCCGGATGGTCGACAATGATGAGTTCTCCTCGGTCGTTTGTCTTATTGCTCGTGACAGACATGACCATGTCGATGAGCTCGATAATGTTCTCGTACGACGGAGGGCGTGTCGGCAGTCTACGCGAGATATTCGCGACCATCCGGGCAAATTGCTGGGGCAAGTCCAGCGACGGGTCGGCGAATATGATGTTCAGAAGGCTCTTGAAAAAGGGGTGCTTCAGGAAAGTTGCAAGCTCATGGGGTCCGGTCTTGAGGTAGTCCACCATAAACCCAAAGACCTCGTACCAGGCTCGGATGCTCACATGGAAAAATTCGAACAAGACCCGGAAAATGCGCATCATTCCGTGTAGAACCAGGTTGCGGTCCGTGTAACCGTCTTCCATGTCCGACGCTTCACCGTAACGGTCTGGGAAGTGACTCTTGATCTGACGCACCGCTTGGATGAGGAGGCTGGATGAACCCGAGCGGACAGCCGGCTCTGGATTCCTTTGTATCAGCGCGCGAAACGACTGATGACACATGTTGAAGTATTCGTAGACTCGGAGAGCGCACATAGGGCGTGTCTGGACCAGCACCTCTATTTTCTTGATTAGACGCTCAAAGTCAGGAATGTCTTTTGTCCTCGACGCGACCTGATCCAGATGACCAAGGGCCATGTTAATAGCTGCGTCCTCCATCTTGTGAAGCTGGGCAGGATTTGCGGCACCGAAACCATCCAAGTGATCAAGAGCATTGACAACGAAGTCCATCTGTGACGGATCGTAGATGCAGTGTCGTCGAAGCAGCGAGATATTCTCGCGTTGAATGTACCGGTCCATTTCAGATGGAATCGGCGCACGAACCGGGACCGGAAGATTGTTGTGGTTGACCAGCTCCTGATCTGCTTGAAGCGACGAGGCTCTCTGGTAGAACAACATGTAGGCGCTGTACGATTTGTCATAAACAACGCTGCCGTCAAATGGCGGGCGGTAGTCGAGGCCTCCAAAGCAGGCACTCTCCAACTGAGCCGGATCCCACGAGGTGACGACATCGTCGTTGAACTCTACCCAGACGTCCGAATTCTTGCACCCAGGCCGCTCCCGCACATATGAGTAGTAATGTCCAGACTCGGCGGTGCCTGAATGCACAAGGACACCGACCAACTCGAAAATGTCCTCTCCAATATCCCTGGCTGGGTCGCTCAGGTGCTCGATGGTGTACGGCCGCATATCGATCTGAGTGGGAAACGCGAAGTGATCGTTGATTTTACTGCGCTGGAGTGTCCTCAAGTTGAAGTCAAACCGCTTCAAGTGGAAGATGAGATTGTCCGGTATGTCTTTGAGACATGCTCGCTTGACAGCATCGACGTGCCGATCACAGGTCGAGCACTTGTATTTGTTGTCGCCTTCCATAATCTCTCCGTCGACATAAGCCTGCAGGCTCTCCTGAAGACAGGTCTTTCCCTTGATGTCGCATTGGATAGCAGAGAAGGGTTCAAGTCGCTCTGAGATGTGCTCGCACTCTTTGGAGCGGACTTGCTGAACCAGTTGTCCGCCATAGAAAGAACGAAACTCTCTCTTAGCGTCTGGCGTATCGAGCTGAGACTCCCAGCGGTCGAACAGCAGATTGTAAAACTCGTCGACGTCCATCTGATTGTGGATGTCGATTTGACCGTCTTCGTATGTCTTGATCGTGGCGACGCAATCTTCAGGATCCACAGAGCGCCGAAGACTGTCCTGCATAAAGGCGAAGAGTTTCTGGGTCTGAAATAGGAGAGACTGCGAGGACCCGTCTGGGACTTGTGCACCCAGCATGAATTTGCGGAAGGAGACATTCATAAACAACTGAGTGAAGAGCGAGTTCAAATAGCAGGTGTTGGAGAGGTTCCTCATCCCTGTGTAGCCACATGGAGCACGGATTGCCTTCGCACGCTCGAATTGAGGCAAGAGATCGTAAGCATAAGGTTCTCCTGGAACAAATGTAAGCGAAGGTCGAAGTCGTATGGGGCGGAGCAACAAACCATCGTCGCCATAATAGGGGACGAGGTCACCCAGATCATTTAGAAGATCCTGCATCTGATCAGGTGAACCGTCAACCAGCTTGAAGATGATATCAATCAACATCTGTCGAGAAGCGGTGCAGAGAACTGGCTTGGGCATCTCAATGTGATCCGCGCTCTCAGGCAAGAGGCGCGAATAGGTCTCGAAACGGGGAAACAGTAGCTTCCAAAACAACATCCGAGAAAACTTAGGCTGGTTTATCGGGGTATCTGTAGAGATGACGATGCAGTGCATCAGTTGGATCAACCCTCTTGCGACATGGTCCACGATGTCAGGCCGAGTCATATCCTCGTAAGTCGTATACGCGAGTAAACGAGTACCCAGGAACGAAAAAAGGTCACCTGGTTGCAGTGCCTCAGATTTGGTGATGAGCAGCTGCTTCAGGATCGAAAAGCATGTCTCGAAGAGCTCAGGGGCACCAGGGGCGTGCTCCATTGCGGGCTCAATGAGCGTGGACACCAGAGGCCAGAAGAAAGATGAAAATTCATCAGCAGTAACCACACCCAGATCATCAGTTGTGGTAGCCTTCTGGCGGATGATGCTCGCTGTGTGCTGCCGAATAGATGGTCTTTGGTCATGAAGCAGCGAGGCCTTGACCAGGTTCATGACGGCTTGATGGTTCTGAAAAGCGGACCAGAAAACGACACTCCTTGAGCAGCATTCAAAAATGCCTTGGAGACAAAGACATACGTGCTCTGTTCGATTGTCAGAGTTGCTTGTCGGCGGAGCCGACACACAGATGGTCACTAGGCGCTCCAGCAACGGAGCATCTAGGAGTTTAGATGCGGACTCTGGCAATGATGGATCCTTGACAATGTCGACAAAGCACCGAACGAGAGCCGAACCGAGGGCGATCCGTAACTCTGGACTGGGACACTGACTGAGAACATCCTCGTCGGTTATCGCTGCCACAATCAGTGACATCCCTCGGCTCAGGGCTGCAGGATATTCTCCGCTTCCACCCCCTGCCCAAACGACCTCCCACTCAGTGGCCAGCTGAGTACTCGGCTTTTGTTCTCGCCGCGAAGAGAGGTATTGCCAAAGCGCATAGACTGCATATAAAGACTTGAAAGGCTGGCCAATGGGGAAAAGTTCAGTGTAAGGTACATCAACTGTCTTTATTGCTCGGATGATGTTCTCGTCAGGTGGCAGCTTGACCAGGAAGGTGTAAATCTCCTTTGCAAGCTTTTCCTCCATGCTAAGGAAAGCCCATAGTTCTTCGAAATGCGCTAGAATCTCGTTCTCGAGCGGCGAGGCTCCGGGCCGGAGAGGTTTGGGCGATGCTGGCAGTTCTGGCTCACGCTTGACCAGCATTAAGCCGTTCTCAACCTGCAACTCCTCGAGAGTTTTGGAAACATCATTCTCTTGAGGTAGGAATTGTTGTCCACGGAAGTAGATCCGGTAGTTGCTGAAACCCGTGGCTTCGCGCAGACTAGCCAGCAAGGATCCGATCGTATTCTGGCGTCCAATGTGTAGAGGTTTGACGTCCGTTTCGGTATTCCAGTCGAAAGCCTGGTACTTCAGCTCAGCTGAGTCGCCTTCAATCTCTGTAGGGGAGTCCAAGATCAGGGAGCTCAGGTCCGGTACTGTGAACTGCGTCTTCGCCTGATGGAGCTGATGGAGCTCGCGGAGGACAGCCAATGATCTAATGAACAGAAGCTCTTGTTCTTGCACCTGCTGCTCAGAGGCGACGATCACCATCGGCTCCAGGTCATCGCCGCTTGCTGTGCCATCGCCAAACTGTCCCAGCTTGATCGCTGAGGAAGACAGCTGCCTCAAGCAGCGATCTGCTACAGCCAAGTGCACCTTCCGCGCTCGATAGGGTGGAAAAGATGCGATCGATCTGCTTTCGACATAGATGTCGTTGACCAGGGTATGTATGGCTTGGTGCTCGATCGTGTATGATGGAGCGGTCAGAATCATGCGCCACAGCTGCTCGATACCGGCTTGCCCATTGCCCTCATTATCGTCCAACACGATGCTATTGACGTCGTTGACTAGCGGTAAAACAATCGCCCGGACAAAGTCGAGCGCCCCAGGGCAGAAGCATTCGGGCGGGAGCGTTGGTAGATACTCGGTGAAGCAGGTCGAGATGAACGCGTTCATAAACGCATTTGCGCCCAGTGGCCGAGTGAACCGATAATTCAGTATCTGCCATCCAGCGTCTCTGTCCTCTCGGCATGCGGCATCGCTTCCAACGAGCAGGTTCCACAGTTTGTGTCCTAGATCCGTGGTGATGGACGAGGTGTCACTATAGACGATAACCATAATCATGTCCTTGCGGGGGGCATTATGAGCTCCGCTAATGACAGCGGGGAAGCCAGCCTCACGGCCCGCGGGGATCGCTGCCTCCATCTCGTCGATTAGGAGCCTGGCAAAGTCGTGTTCAGAGGCGAGGAGCTGCTGCATTTCTCTCTGGAGCGACCGCATCGTAAACAGGTGCGACATCACAGCAAGACTGCCGAGGGAGGTCGATGATTTGCATCCAATATCCCGCAAGCACTCTAGAAAGATGCGACGGCGGCCATCCGCATCAGGACCAATGTTCAAGAGATCCTTGAAATGCTGTGTCGAGAAGTCTAGCAGGTCCGGATACGCAACGGGTGATCGGGAACCGAAGACTGAAGACTGACGGGCAAGCCGCAAGCAGAGCAGGTACGGCGAGATGTCCAATGGGGGGCCGTCCGCGACTTTCTGCCTAAGAACCCCGAGGATCTGGGAGCAGAACTCTCGGATATTGGGACTGAATGCTTCGACAGCCAACAAGTTCAGCTTCTGACACAGGTAAATCAAGCTCTCGACGGGGTAAAGATTCGTTATGCGACATGTCATCCGGATCAATGCCTCAGACACGCGGGGATCCTGGGTCGAGGTTATCGTTTGCCATAGCAGGTCCGTGTGCTCGTTGGTGTAGGTCTCAGAGACCAAGAGGAAGCCCACTATGTTGCTGCTCTCGACAGTTATCTCCGGGTGGCATGTCGGACCAAGAATGTAGGCCACAAGGCCGGTACGCAACAGAAAGTCGGCAAGGTAGCTCAGAAACGCGTTCGCCTCGTCCGAATGGCCATTATACCGTCTCCAGAAGCTGACCAGATCGTTACACATAGAGCTGGCCGCCATGACTCGCAACTGCATCTGGCTCGACATAATCAACCTGGTGTACGTGATGAACCGCCAGTTATAGGCCATGGCTTCCGGGACACTGTGATTGGCAATTGGCAAGTGTGTCTTGCGGTGTTCCTGAATGACATCCGCCGACACTATCCGATCTGTCGAGAGACATGTCTGATATATCTCGGTCAGGGCAACGATTTGGTGCGTGGCGCACTCTTGCGAAAGGTAGTTGACGTGTTTGTCAATGATGGTCGACATTGTGGCCGACATGGTCTCAAAATACTGATATGCCCGAGCAATGTTTCCCTTGCACTGCTCGACTTCTTGAATGCTGTACCGCGTCGCATTCTTGATCACCTCGGAGCTCTCTCGTGTGAGATTGGCCATGAGGCAACTGATGTAGCCAAGATACTCGCAGAGTTTGGGGTAACGGCTGATGAGCTCACTGAGCATCTGCGCAAACTTGGCCAGATATGCCATCGACCCACCCTGGTTCGAGTGGAATGTCTGAAAAACTGCCATGACCTCGGTCATCTCGTCAACATAGCTGAAGTCCGTCTCAAGACTCTGAGCTTGAGCTTGTTGGAACAGGATCTCTTCCCTCCGCGAAAGTGTGCCCAACGCATGTATGTAAGATGGCGACACCAAGTCAGGCATGCGCGAGTGGTCCATAGGCAACGTATGACGCATTGTCCGTATGTCGAAGTCGATAAAGAACGCTGTGAGCATGGCAAATGAGCCGTAGAACTGGAATATGTCCCGCCGCAATCCCCGATTCCGAGGGTAGGTGTGTTTATCCCTGTTGATGATGAGTATCGCATATCTGTGATGCACGTCAACGGGCACTTACCTGCGGACTAGCATGTAATTTACAAGCTCTGGGATACTGTGCCAGAGCTCCCGGTTCTCTCGATAAGAGTCCCATATTGTGTAGTGATCAGTGGACTTGGCAAAGGCGAGATAGCTCTGGATCCAGTCGGACACAGATTTGGCAACGCTCTCGTCTGGAAACGTAGAATTGTGAGTCAGCAGGCGGCGTCTGTTGGATTGTAGGTAGGTGGACATACGAGCAGACATAAAGCTTGTCAGTCTAGAAACAGTCTCCGCGAGGGTCTCGGCAGTGTCGCGAAACGGGAAATCGATGGTAGGGTCCTGCACGGCGTGCAGGAGAGTAACTTGCGGCTGGGCAGATTCGTACTCGGGGTCATCGTCGATTGTCACGACCTCAACCGGCGGACTACTCGTCTCTGATCCAGACGATGCCTGATGCCGATCCGGCGTATCAGCATTGGTCATGTCCACCTCCGTCTCCTCAACACTTATTTTCACGTCGTCGTCCATCTGCATATCCGCAATCGGGTCTTGCTCCAGCTCTTTCTCAGAAATTGGTGGGGAGGACGGTATTGTCTCCAAAGGTCGTGAGGGAGTGCGTACGTTAATCGTCACTCGACTCGATCTGGGAGTAGGCTGGGACGCTGCAGGTTTTCGCTCTGGAGTCTGGGGGGTGACGGGATCAGTGTCGTCCTTCATGGTGGCGGAATCCGTTCCCAAACTCAGGTCGTCGCTAGTAGGTTGCTCGCCTTGAGAGGATGTGACGCTGTCCACGGACCTGCTCCGAGATACCCCGGAGAGGGAGGTGCGACGGCGCTTTCGGGAGGAGGTGTCGCCGTCGTCAAAGGGATTCGGGCGGGTCGAGCAAGGCTCGGAAGAGACAGCACGTTCTCTCGACTCGACACTGTTGGCAGCCTGTGGGTCCATCTGGTTGGTACGAATCGGGAAGACAGAAGTGATGCTGTAGCTCTGAGGTAAAGCTACCTTCGCTCGAGTGAGCTCGGCGGCAGCTGTGAAAACTCCTAGGAGTTAGCATGTGCGTATCTGTGTTGTATGCGAGCGTAGATAGGAAGGTTGTCAAGAGGAAGAAAGGCCAAGGGCACAAAGGGAAAAGTCAGGATGGGAACAAGCCAAGGCAGCCTGGGCAACCAGGCTGCGGAAGCCTGTTTGATAACAGGCAAGCTTCCCATTCACCCACTGGGCTACCGCGGGGATGAGGGGCAGCCGAGGCAGTGAAGAATAGATGGCAAGACAAGTGATGCAGTGCAAGTGGAAAGAGAACGACACACTCCCGAAGATGCCAGAGGTAGAGAAAGGGTAGGTTGATGCTCGATGTTTGGGTGTGGCTGCGTCTTGAAGTGGGGAGTTTGTCTGTTTGCGAGTGTATGCTTTGTGGCTTTTTGAATGAAGGTGGGAGAGTACATGAAGGTCAGGTAAGGTAAGGTAGCTTCCGTCTTCCGTCTTAGCAGCAAAGCCACCAAGAAAATAGGCATAACCTCCCATGGGGCCTTGCCGGTAGCACAAGGCAGCTTAAGGAATTGAGGAAGGCAGGCATATCATGGGTCAGACAGGTACATACATTGGACTCAGCGGCCGGATCCCGGAGACGACGAAACGAGGTTCATGATGAGACAGATATTGATATTCCAACCATGCTTCTGGAGGAATCCGGCAGACGGTGAAAGGAAAGGCAAGGGTTGCGAATAGGTGAGAAGAGCAGAAGGAAAAGAAAGATACATGGAGTGAAGGCAAGCTGTTGGTCGATGAAGCGGGAGTGGAGGGGTGAAAGCACGTACCTTTGACGCGAGGCTGCCGAGACAGGTAGGGGACCTTGTCTGGGGCTCGGCCTGTGAGATGGTGCCTGAATCGACAGTGGAGGTAACGACGATGCCGATCTCCACGCGGTTCTGGAAGAATTGCAAGTGAAACTCATTCGGTCGTTGGTCAACAACGGCAGCGATGATGGATTAGAATAGAGATACCTCTTCCTGATAGTCGTGGTCTGCACTGGCTCCAAAGCCAACAAGCTCGGGCAATGGAAGCAAGCTCTCGACTTCCAGGTTGGACAGAGCGGTCGAAATAAAATGTGATCAGTGAGTGGATGGCAGGTCGCGGGATGGACGGGCAAGGATGGGTTCAGTCTCGAAAGCGGAGCTGTTGGTGGAAGCTTTGTGCAGCTGCTGCCTCGCATTCACCTTTTGGCGAAAAACTTAAACGGGTCCGGACGAGCTTCGGCGGGGTAGAGGGGTGGGCCGAGAGAGCAGAGGGTGTCGACCTAATCACCAGAGGTCTCTCCAATCTCGACTTCGCTTTCACTTCATAGATACCTCTCAAACAGATATCGGAAGTGGTGGCTTTTGCTCGAGTCTTTTGCTCGAGTCTTAATTCAGGATGCAGAAGCATGAATCACTAGCAGTAGCTCGAGTCACCGGTTGTCAGCAAAGGACGGGAGCTTGATGGACGACACAAATGTTCAGTTTCAACGGAGGTTAGAAACGCACACTGCACCTCCTAGGCTTAACCGATATACACGTAAGCGCATGCTACCCGCTACATATTTTACATTTGCCATTACTTATCTAGGTACCTCAAAATCCAGTACCTCTTATGTGTTATCATACGTACGAATGTTCGTCCTCGACTTGACGGGCAACGATCCCTGGTTGTTTCAGCACACGCCTGGATGTGTAGATAGCCCGATAAAGAGCTTTATCGACGCGTCTCCACCACGAATCCCGCAAAGTGTCCAAGGGTAACCCGTCGCAAGGAACAAGCCGTAGATGAAGACCTGCCAGCTTTGCAGATATATTGAAGTAGAGACCAGCAAGGAGCCCCTTAAGGCACTTGAAAGGAAACCCTTCATGCATCATATCGCCACCTGAGTATGTAGGTCTTTGCGGACGGCAAAGCGACCATCGAGGAGCTATTCACGTCATACAGCGGCTTCAGCCTTTAGGTGGCTCCCGCCGCTTAAGTGGCCCACTTGAACCTAGCGGCCCAGGCGGCCTGTGCCAAGACAAATTGGAGAACTCACTAACAAGCCCTTGTTCAAGACTTCTTCCGACACTTGCCTTTGGATCATCGCAGTAGACTGTCCGCATGCATAGCTCTATTTCAACACGAGCTAACGGTAGCACCTGGCTCTGGTGAGATCTGAAGTACACAAAAAAACAAGAATCGAGTCCTGGACCACCTACCCTGAGCATCAGAGACACAGCCCCTTTCAAACTTGTCGGACCCTTGAAAGATCGAAAACAGGCATAGCCAAACTTGCAATGGATCGCAAAAGAACCGTCCATCAACTGGATACGCCGTATTCAACCGTTCAATGGTAGGATTCAACGCCTTTTCACGTATGTGTGGTGATATGTCTGCCACTGACACCTTTTCTGTGTGTGCACAGGCCTCAAGTCAGTCACGAAGACCAAGAGACGATCTTAGAACTCCTCTGCAGGTAAGACATTTCAGAAGTATCAAGTTCGACTTCATTTGCTCTCTCTTTGTAACCCCTATCAGCCTTGTGCCGGAAGGGATCTTGCATCTGCCGTTTGCCTAGCAACCTCTGGCAGCCAATGGCAATCTCTGATCTGTTGAAGTCCTTGGCTAACAAACTCCTCCAGTCTGCTATCCCCGCTTGGCCATCATCGCCGCTCCTTCATCTCTCCGTCGAAAGGAAAGAGGGCTAAGAGGCGAAAGCGCAAGGGCGCAGAGACTGACACAGCCGTCGATGCAGTCCCTCCTGCTCCGGAACTGGCCAAGCATGTAGACCTGGGTCTAGCCAGCATATCCAGGTCCTTGGAGAGGATACCTGCGGAGTCTGGACGGGACGACCCTGCGCCATCTGAGACCACTGCCCAGGAGAGGATTTCAGACGAGTCGCCCCTTGAGCCCTATGCCGTCGTATTTGTGGCTCGTTCCGGACAGCCCTCGGCCTTCCATTCGCATTTCCCACAGATGGTCGCCGTCGCATCGAAGTCTGTCCCAGGCAGGCAGCCTATCAGACTAGTAGGCTTCTCGGCTGCCTGCGAAGAGCGGCTCAGTTCCTCGCTTGGCATACCACGGGTATCAAGCATCGGTCTGCGGGAAGGTGCCCCACAGACGAAGGCCCTTGTTGAGTTTGTGAGGGAACACGTGCCGCCTGTGGACATGTCTTGGTTCCAGGAGGTCAAGGGTGGCCAGTTTATCGAAACCAAAATCAACGCCGTTGAGGTACCTGTCGGCACAAAGAAGCAGAAGATATGTTGACGGGAAGGCATTGGAATAGAGAGAGCACGCACGGACTACCTTAGGCGCCTATCTCAGCCTGGGTGAGTGTTCAACGTTTGTTTGTTCTGGGCTCGTAGTGTTGTCTACACATCAAACGCAGGCTCAAGCCCGGGAGTGTCTAGTCGCACGCTGGTAAACTCGATATCATTCTCTCTGCTTTAATCGGAGTCAGCCTGGCAACGAAACACTAGTCAAAGATCATTCAGAGGAGTGAACTGTCTCTCGTCACTTCCAGAACGGTCGGTGCGCTTGTCTTGCTATCCTACCTATGTCTGATCTCCTCAAATTCGGAAAAAGGTCCCGAGCCACTGCCAGTTGTCTCTGTTCCCGGGAGTGTTATTACAGTCTGCATCCCGGTGCTTGTCGCCCATGTTGCCCGCGCCTTGCTGTCGACGCACCTTCCTTAGCACCGCAATGATCACCTTGATTCATCATACCTAAAAGTACCTTACCTAAGGCACCCTGGTTGGGAATCTCTCGTTTTCGGATCTCATGAAAGGGGGACACCTGAGCATCTCCCTGGGTCGTGCCTTCCTGAACCACACATATGGTCCGCAGGGCGCTCCTTCCTCCTCACCACGTTATACGTCGCATCTCTCCTCAACTTGAAACCCTCCACATCGCCTGTTCCCAAGAACACAGAAACAGAACATCCTCCATCCACATCCTCTCTTTATGATCCGGGAGAGTTTGTTTCGCTCACCACTTGTCTCAGCACGTCCCCTCCGACACGTCAACTTTCCTTTCACCTTAAACCACCGCACCTCGTACCTTCTTCGAAACCCTTTATCGCCATGGCACCAATGAGCGCAGAAGACGCGAAGGCTGAACAACTTCGCCTCGCGAAAGAGCTTCAGAGAGACTTCCAGAAGTCTGGAACTTTCAAAGCCAATTCTTCCGGCCAAGGTCGCCCATCCTCTCAATCTTCCAGGCCTAGCCAGCCGGCGCGTCGTCCTCCTCCCCAGGCACAACGCCCTACACAGACAACACGTCAACAGGGTTATAACCAGCCAGCTAGCCACTCTCGCAAACCAACCCCGAGTAAGTATTCCTCATACTCTTCCTCCTTTCCCATATCCCAAACAACTTGTAGCAATCCTGACATACAGGCAGGCAAAGCAGCCTCGAGCAGCAAGCCAGTTCATACCAGCGACACTAGAAAGCGCAAGATGAACACCCAACCCGAAGACTTCTTTGCCGACCGGCCCAACACCGGCCAGGAGCGTGGCCGCCCAGTTCAGTACTACCAGGGACAGGATCGCGCGACCGCTCCTGCCACGAATTTCACATCCACGACTCCTACGATGGCTATGAACAGCTCTGCTCAGATGCACCCCGCTCTTTCCTCGACAGTGAACGCCACCCGCCTAACTGCCAGCAATGTGGCCTCGGGCTTTTCACTGATCGATACGCCGACCCCAGAGCAGCAGTTGATGCAGACAAGCCAGCACCAGCCACTTCAGCCGACTATTGTCCAGGGTGTTGGAATGGGACAGGCTACTGCAGCTCCTACCAATACATCCTCTACTTTGCCAGTCCAGGCTGGGATCCCCACCGGTCCAATCGTCTGGCTCTACCAGGACAACAATGAGCAGCCGCAGCCGCTGCCCAGAGATGACACCATGATGATGGACACGGACATGCCGGATGTCAGCACCGCGGGGGCCCTTTCTGAGCGACCCTACAATCAGAAGAGCACTTGCACCTGCACTCGTACCTCGGCTCCTCGTGGCGGTCCTCGAGGTCTGGGAGCGTCTCGCTGGGCTGCGGGTGGCTTGAAGGTTGACGACAAATGTCCGGAGCATGGAAATCAGACCGCTTCATTCTGGGCGAACGACAACACCAACTCCAGTACCACTCAAGATTCGGAGAACCTCCCCAAGCCTCGTGTGTGGTACTACCAGTAAGTGGATTTCTGGGGCAGCCATATCGTCTATGCTCTTTCGTTCTCCGGCGTTTTCGGAAGGTGGTTATTTGCTTCAGGCTGGACAGGGGGCAATCATGTCGCCGCCAGGGTGGTATCTCTTACAGGTCGGTTAACGAGAGCAAGGGAAAGGGAAGACTCAGGACTAAGGAAGGGGAGTTGCGCTTTTTTTTTTGACCACATCTAATGCTGCTGGTTTGATGTCGTGCAGTTGAAGCTCTGGTCATTGACGAGAGGGATGATATGCTAGACAAGCAACAGCAAGAGCATGATTTCGTGGACTTTCGGAAGGATGATTCGTCGGAGCATTTCGTTATTCTCAAGTAGCTAGCACGTAGCTAAGGTAGACACAAGGCAGACAGCTAGGGACAATAACGCAGATCTCAGCATAGCATCACCATGCAGTGTGAATGTGCAGAACTTGGTACAAAGGCTGCATTCCAGTATTCACATGTCAAGTGATATCCCTTTCCGAGAGATTGAAGTACGTAGTCTATTTGGGCTGCAATGTGTTTGGCAATACTTCTCTGACACTCTATGCAAGTCTTGAATCCTCTCTGAACTACAGTAAAGGGGAATGTTGTGTTCATACAGGGCTGCGACAAAGGTTAGACAACCTGGTAGTAGTATTCATTCAGCCGGATACGGCTGCATGAAGGATGAGCTTAAAATCCGGCTTCGCCAGTCTTGCCTCTTGTGATTCCAAACCCTCAGAACTCTTGAACAGCTGACAGGCACAAAAGCACGAAGATGAAGTTCTCGATTCCAGCTTGCCTTCCTTGAGTAATTTGTAATAAAACAAAAGCCTCCGTACAGAAGGGCAAAGTCTCCATATTCGCCCTACTTCCCCGAAGCTCAATCCTTCCCGACTCATTTTCGTAGACAGACTGACCAATCAGACTGCATGTTTTTCCTAAGTGAGACTGACGACTGCTTGACATCACCCGTACCGAGGGACCACATGTCCCATAAGAAATGCTTGCGACCGAAGGCGCCGAGAGAGGATCAGGAGCTTAAATGATGGAGATATCGCCTACCATGATGGATCCAGTACCGTCTACTGTAGAGTGCATTTTGAGATGACTTCAAAGGCAAGAGCGTCGTCACTATGCCGGTCCGTCACATCCAACCCGGGGCTCCGGCTGTGCCGGAAGCCTCTACCGCCGGCGTTGAGACGCAGTTATAGCTCCATTTGTAGGTCCACACGAATCTGATCACCAACGGATACTTGACTGACGATCCCAAGATACCCCTAAGAAAAAGGAACGCGTGGTAATCCTCGGCTCAGGTTGGGCAGGCTACGGCCTGGCGCGCACCCTATCAAAAGACTTATACGACCCCATCGTCATCTCCCCTCGCTCATATTTCGTCTTCACCCCTCTCCTGGCCGGCACAGCGGTCGGCACCCTCGAGTTCCGAACCGTCCTCGAGCCCGTCCGCCGCGCTGGCGTAGGCTTCTATCATGGCTGGGCCGACGACGTCGACTTCGAGCGCAAGGTCGTGAGGGTCGAAGCCAATGCCAACGACGACATGGTCGGCCGGACGGTGATACCGCCGCCGCCGCCTCCGACCAAGGGTCCGGCGCAAGCCAGCGAGGCAGCAGCCCCCCGCTCGCGGCCCAAGGCCGAGACCTTCGATGTCCCGTACGACAAGCTCGTCGTCGCCGTCGGCGCCTACAGCCAGACCTTCGGCATCCAGGGCGTGCGGGAGCACGCACACTTCCTCCGCGACGTGGGCGACGCGCGGCGCATCAGGCTGCGCGTGCTATCGCTGTTCGAGCAGTGCTCCTACCCGTCGCGCTCGGAGTCGGAATCGAGAGAATCTGGCGACGCGTCTAAGGCTACGCTCCTCACGGACGCGGACAAGCGCGCCCTGCTGCACTTCGCTATAGTCGGCGGCGGGCCGACGGGCATCGAGTATGCGGCTGAGCTCCACGATCTCATCTACGAGGACTTGCGGAAACTGTACCCGGATCTGATGCAGTTTGTGCGGATTACCGTGTATGATGTTGCGCCCAAGGTGCTGCCCATGTTCGACCAGGCGCTGGCGGACTATGCCATGAAGGTTTTCAATAGGAATGGCATTGCGGTAAAGACCCAGCATCACCTCGAGCGAATCAGACCGGCAGACGGGTACCTCGGCTCCGATCAGGGCGGGCTCAAGATCAAGATCAAGGAGTACGGCGATGAGGAGGTCAGCGCCGGGCTGGTGGTGTGGAGCACGGGGCTGATGCAGAACCCGCTGGTCAAGAAGCTGGAAGCCAAAGCCGTGCCCGGCAGCGAAGCCACCCCAGAGACAATCCACCACCTGCTCCGAGACAAGCGCACAGGCGGCATCATGGTCGACCCGTATCTCCGCGCCAGGACCACGACGTCCACCGAGCCGGCGAGCGGGGAAGACGACAAGGGCACGTCGGTCCTACCGGACGTCTACGTGATCGGCGACTGCGCCGTGGTCCAGGGCGACGGCATGCTGCCCAAGACGGCGCAGGTCGCCTCGCAACAGGCGGCGCATCTGGCGCGCCGGCTAAACAAGGGCGAGGCGGACGGCAAGCCGTTCCGGTTCCGCAACTGGGGCACGCTGACGTACCTTGGCGGGTGGAAGGCGATTCACCAGAGCGAGGCGGACAAGCTGCGCGGATGGCTTGCTTGGGTGCTGTGGCGGGGTGCATATCTGACCCGGAGCATGAGTTGGCGGAATAAGTTCCTGGTGCCGGTGTACTGGTTCGTTACGTGGGTTTTTGGGAGGGGGATTTCGAAGTTTTAGAGGGGAGATTGTGTACGGATAGATGTGTGGTGGCAGACCTCAAACCAGTGCAAACTTTACACACCCAGCAACGTGCACACCAACAACTCCTAGCATTGAACGAAATAGCTGATGTGTGTCGTTGCACTGTCGGTCCGTCAATTTCTCGTCAGGGCTCAATCCAAAACCAAGGTGTATTCGTACCTGTTGAAGAAATATTGGAAATCTGTCTCTAACACTAGACTTAGAGTGAGTTAACGATGGAAATTTTCAACATCCGCGGTTCGATGGTGTAGTTGGTTATCACGTCAGTCTAACACACTGAAGGTCTCCGGTTCAAGCCCGGGTCGAATCATCCTTTTTTGCTTTTTTCTTACTCACTAGATCATTTAAAACTGAACGTTTCAGCTTCAGACACCAGCAGAGGAATTTGAGTTTTGCTTGTGATAAAGCAGTTGTGGATTAAGTGAGACATGTGTAAACGATCTTCATACTTTGACGCGAGGCCCAGGTCCGCCGCAATGATGGACATACTGCTCAAGTTCATCAACGTCAGGACCCGCATAACTCGAAGAACTTTACTGTGTACTGACTGTGATGCCGAAGCTCTACAGACGATGAGATCATGTTTGGATGTCGGGCTTGAGGAACAAACTCGCCGTAGCGCGTTTCACAAGCACGGCGGCACGCAGCAGGTGAGGGGCCAAGAACCTGGGAGGGGCTAAAATAATCCAGGTACACCTGTTGACATGACAACCTCAAGTTTGGCGCATTCCAGTGTTTATCGAGCACGAGCCAATCACGACAAACGCGGCGAACGATTAAACTGCCAACACTCACCCAAACCACCCTCCATCAGCGCTTACCGTCCCAATCCTCCACCAGTTCTGGATCAACACATCATAACTTACATACCATACCAGCAGAGTGGCGGACTTCTCGTCAATATCAACAGTGATATAGCTGCTGCCAGTTTCGCTGTAGTCACCATTCTGCATTCCACCCTTTTGTTGAACCATCCCTCGCACTTGCGACGCTTTCCCCTCTTGCGCATGGTCGCGCGACATGACATTGCTCTAGCCGATTTCTAGATTCTCGAGTCTCTCCTTGACTGAATATCTCTGGCATTCCAGACCAATGGACACCACAGACTCGGTATGTCCATCCATCTCTTCTGTTTACATGCGCAAGCGTTCGTTGTCGTGCGCCTAAGGCTGACAATGGGCACATGTCATAGGTCCATCCACTGCGACTGTCCAAGGAGACACCTACACCATCACCGACAAAGATGGCGAACCCTATCCCGCGTCCGCTGTCGGAGCTGTCGCCCATGGAAAAGCGACGCAACTCTCCCAGCTGGAACCAGCCCTCCAGGGTGAGACATACCCACTACTTACTGCCTGCTGATACCAGAAGACCTGTCGTTGCTGACCAGCACACCACAGAAAATGAACCTAAATACTGATTCATCACCATTCCAGTCCTCGCCGCTGGATGGTGCAACATCACCTCGCCTGTTCTGGCAGAATCGCAGCTTCAACTCCGAGAACACACCACTAAGTGGCCGCGCCGGATCACCATCACCCACACGTCGATCCTCTATCGAGCGCCTGCAGAAGGCCTCCCGTGTCAAGAACAGCAATATCCTCGCCCTCGAGCAGAAGCAGGAGTACGACCCGACCAGAGTGCCTCAGATTGAACGGCCCCTTAGTAAGGTCCAGGGCAATGCCTTTGGCGGTACTGGCATCCAGGGCCTGCGAGCGAGCCGCAAAGACGGTCTCGGTCACCACAGGAACGATAGCAAGAACCACCTTCCTCTCTTCACAGACGCACCGGTTCTTCCCAAGCCTACCGATTCCGTCAACAGCCCACCCATGACGTTCAGCAAAGCGCAGCCGTCGCCCACCAAATCCGCCCTCTCCCCTACTCGCTTCAAGAGCAGCTTCGATCAAGAGTCGGGCGACTACTCGGGCGAGGAGACGGAGCTGCCGGAGGGCAGATACCAGCACAAGCATGCCAAGAGTGTGACCTTCGACACGGCCCCGCCCGAGGTGAACGAGTATGAGATGGCCACGCCGGATCTGTCTTCGGTCGGATCCAACTCTCGCGAAGGCAGCTACGAGTCGGAAGAGGATGAGGACTTTGAAGATGAGCACTACTACGGTCACGACCATGACGCCCACGAGGACAGCTTCGACGCCTCCCTGGAGGATACGGATAAGACACCGGTCGTCGGACCCGACGATGGCGACTGGCGACAGGGTGTCCAAGAAGAATATGAGCGAAGTCCGATGCCAGAGGATGTACCGGCGCTCACCAGGCCGCAGCACAAGCGCACCGACTCGACCAACTCCAACGGTGACCACCGACCTCTGCCTCCTTTGCCAGGAATGGAGCTGAATAGGAGCAGCTCGACAGCTTCAAACGGTCTCTCAGTCACCGCAGAGCGCATGCTCGGCGCCAACAGGAATCTGCCGGCGCCTCCACCGGCTTCGGCTACCAAGTCCGAGATCCAGAACATCGGCAATGGGAAGATGACTCTGGAGGAGCGGCTCAAGCTGATGATGCTCTCCGACGACGGTAAGACCGCCGCCGAGCAACAGCGAGAGCGACGCATGCGGCGTGCTGGTGCTAGAGAGCGTCACGGCAGCCAGACTCCCGAGCACGATGTGCAATCGCCGGTCCAGTCTCCTGGTAAGACTGATGAGGAAGACTTCGCAGATGAGGCGGAGGATACTGTTGGCGACATCTCTGGGCTTGAGGAGTATCAGCTGCCGCCTCGCATCTCCCGAGAGTCAATACTACGTCGCGTCAACGGCAACAAGTCTCTTGAGCGCGAGTCGGACTACAACTTCTCGTCTCCTGCGCCCAGTTCTCCTCCTGAGCGACGCCCTGCCTACGATATTGACCCTGATGTTCCTCTTCCCAGCTGCGAGGATAGCATCCTTGAAGATGAGGAGGAGGGGAGCGTCATCATCAACCGTGATGCCGCCGCCTTCGAAGTCGATGACATTCCGGATATCTATGAGCGATCCGTGTCTGTTCTGTCGGAAGACCAGGACCGTCGTGAGGGTGAGCAGAGTGAGGATCTCGAGAGCCATTACTCTGACCAGGAGTCTGTGGCTCACAAGACGGAGGAGGAGGGCACAAGTACTCCGCGCGCAGCTACTCCAACCGAGGAGCCAACAAAGCCTGCCACCGAGGGCCTGCATATTATGCAGGGCACGACTGATGACTTCAGGGCGAGCTTCAACTCTTTTATGTCGACAGAGCCCCAGGAGGAAGAAGCTGTCACCGAGCCTGAGCCCAAGACAACTGACATCCAAACTCACACACAGCGACCGCAGACACCACCGCTCACCAAGCCAGAGTACGATGGATCTGGCTGGGGTGATTTAGAAGATGAGTACGGTGAAGAGCCGGGCACGCCAGACTCTGTCATCCACCACCCGATGCCCGACTTCGACTCCGAGGACGAGGCGCGAGACTCGCCTGCGATTCCCGAGAAGGTCGCAACTATCAAGTCCGCGTCCGGCTCCAAGCTCAAGACACGCCCCTCCGCTACCCCATCTGACCTCATGGCCATGCGCGAGCAGCGACGCATCGTCAGCCGCGAGGTCCCCGTCCCCGCCATCCCCGAGCGCCACCGCAACCGCCTTTCGCAAAACTTGGAGGGCCGCGACCCCTTCTCGGAGAGCGACGACTTCCTCGAGCGCCACCCGAGCTTCAAGAAGCGCAGTCTGACACTAGACCTCGACCTCGGCCTGAGTCTCGACAAGGACTTTGACCGTGTCATCGAGGCGCAAAAGGTGGCTTTTCAACAACTTGTTCTCCCCACCCCTTCTTCTTCTAGTGCGACTGGTACTAGGCAAGCGTCTAGACAAATTAATAGACCGACAACTTCTTCTTCTGCAGCTACTACTACAACAGACATATCACAGAATGCTAACATCACCTCCCGCAAACAGCGCGGTTATCTCATGCGCCAGAACACGAAGCTCGTCGCAGCGAGCGACAAGGACACCGACGACCTCCGCGGGTACCGCTCAGCTGGCAACTCGCCCGTCAAGGCGACAAGGCCGCAGAGCTGGACTGTCGAGCCGTGGAACGGCAACACGCGGCAGAGGAGCGTGCGCAAGAGGACGGCTGTTGCTGGCACCGGTCCCGTACCACCGCTTCCGGGGCAGGAGAGCAACGCTGTTGCGCCTGCTTCGGGGCTGAAGCCGCTGAGCGAGGAGGATCTCAATGCCGAGATGGCCGGTCCCGACAGTGGTGAGAGGGGTAGGCTGTTCGTCAAGGTCATGGGTGTCAAAGATCTTGATCTGCCTCTTCCGAGGAGTAAGTTTTTCCTCTCTCCCTCTCCTTCAAGCCAGGCAGGATTTACTAACCCCTTCAGACGAACGCACCTGGTTCTCCCTGACCCTCGACAACGGTGTGCACTGCGTGACAACCGCCTGGCTAGAACTAGCCCGCAACGCGCCCATAGGCCAAGAATTCGAGCTCGTCGTCCCCAACGACCTCGAGTTCCAGCTGACCCTCAACGTCAAGCTCGAGAAACCCGCCGCGGTAGCGCGCAAGGCGATCCCCATGTCGCCCACCAAGACGCCCAAGCCCAAGTCCGTCTCCACCTTCAGCCGCGTCTTCGCCTCCCCGAAAAAGCGCAAGGAGATGGAGGCGCGCCAGCGCGAGGAGGAGGACCGGCTCCAGCGCGAGGCGCAGGCGGCCGCGGCGCTACAGCAGCGCCAGGACCGCGCCAGCGCCAAGCCGACGGCCTGGGACCTGCTGAGCCCGCTTGTCGCCGAGGACGGCAGCTTCGCGCGCGCGTACGTGTCGCTCAAGGAGCACGAGGCGCGGTGCTTCGGCCGGCCGTACCTGGTCGAGGTGGCGACGTTCAACGAGTGGGCTGCCGAGGAGGCGAGCTTCGCGTCGAGCGTCAAGAGCAAGAGGGGCAACAACGGGGTTGTGCGCCGGGCGCCGTACAAGGTTGGCAAGCTCGAGCTGCAGCTGCTTTTTGTGCCGCGGCCGAAGGGGGCGGGTGATGATGATATGCCTAAGAGCATGAATAGCTGCATTCGCGAGATGAAGGCTGCGGAGGAGAGGTTGGCGATGTGCTGGGAGGGGCCGTTGAGTCAGCAGGGCGGTGATTGTCCTGTGAGTTTTCTCTTGTTCGAATGAGATTGATGGAAGGGATATGCTAACGTGAAATAGTACTGGCGCCGCCGATACTTCAAGCTCGTCGGCACCAAGCTGACAGCCTACCACGAGGCCACGCGGCAGCCGCGCGCGACCATCAACCTCGCCAACGCGAAGCGTCTAATCGACGACCGCCGCACCCTCACCGAGAAAGAGACGACCGGCCGCGGCGGCAAGAGGCGGCGGTCCGCTTTCGCGGAGGAGGAGGAGGGCTACATGTTTGTCGAGGAGGGGTTCCGGATCCGGTTCAACAACGGCGAGGTCATTGACTTCTACGCCGACAGCACGGAGCAGAAGGACGGCTGGATGCAGGCTCTGGGCGAAGTCGTCGGACGAGAGTCTCTCGGCGGAGAGGAGGACGCGGGCGAGGCGAAGGCGAAGGGCAAGTGGTGCGAGCTTGTGCTCAAGCGGGAGGAGGCGTTGAAGAAGAGGGCGGAGGGCAGGAGGGTGCATAGCCGGACTAAGAGTATGTATGTCTGAGCTGGCCTCTTCGACGTCGTACCTTGGGTTGGGGGCTGATGACGGATGCCGTGATGATGTGGCGTCTGGTGCGGGCAACATGAGGGATGGACATGAACGGACGAAAAAACGATCGACGTGTTGGCCTTGAGGATGTTGTCTTTGGTTGTCTGTTGGTTCTGTTCGCACTACTTGGGTTCTTTGGTTTCGGTTACTGCGCGCTGGACTAATAATTCCTGGTCTGTCGGAGTACGCTTTACGCATCTTCTCTTCAGTATGGCCTTCTTGGCTGATAACGAGCCAGGAGAGGGACGCTAGGGGTTGATGGAGACGAGTTCTCCATGGCGAACGTTGTTCCGAGCTGGCGTTGCATTGTTTATTGGGTGTATCATGACCATGAATTCTATATATTACTTGTCACCTGGGAATGTGCCGCGGTGATGCTCTCTTCCTCCAGTGAGAATGCAGCTTCATGAATTTGAGTCTAGATCTACTCCTGCCGCCGATTCCACTCCACGCACTCCTCTAACCTCACTCCATTCCCACCAAAGCAGTCCAAGGCGCTGCCTATTGTCAGATCCACCTTACCGCCACTCAACCTCTTGACAGCCTCCAGGTCGTCCAGATTTCTCCCCCCGCCAGCGTACGTCACCGGGATACTGCACCACTCGGCGAGCCTCTGCACCAGCTTCTCATCCACACCCCTTTGGAGACCCTCGTTGTCAGCCGCGTGGATGAGAAACTCGGAGCAGTATGGCTCAAGCCTTGATATGGATTCTTTTGCACAAATTAGTATCACTTTGAACACGGGCATGGGAAGAGGTGCTTACCCTGGTTGACCTCCATGTCGGTTATGGTCTGCCACTTGTTCATGGCCACGAACCAGCTGTCGTCGCCTTTGCGGCGACAGCTCAGGTCGATGACCAGCTTGGACTTGTCGCCGTCTAGGGCGGCCAGCACGGCGTCGAGCCGCTCCTGGCTGAAGCGTCCTTCTGGGAATAGGTAGGATGTGATGATCACCTACTGCGGGGATTGCATCGATTAGACCTTCTATTCTCATGCTCTGGTAGTCTATTGAACTACAGCGTTGGGTGAGTACAAGGGAAGGCAGTCTAACCTTTTCAGCCCCGGCCTCAATCCACTCCCTCGCGTTCGCATCCGTGATGCCACCGCCAACCTGCAGACCACTCGGCCACGCAGCGAGTGCCTCCCTCGCGGCCTCTGTATTCCCAGGCCCGAGCATTATGACATGCGCTCCAGTGAGATCATTGTCCCGGTACAGCTTTGCAAAGTATGCGGCCCCGTGGGAAGAGACGAAGTTGGTCTTAAGCTCTGATGTGGTGCTGCCTAGGGTGCCGCCGACGATCTGCTTGACCTGGCCGGCGTGCAGGTCTATACACGGCCTGAAGCGCGTCATGATTGTGGTTTGGTTGTGGTTATGGAGGTTAATGGACATTGAGATGAATGCGCTCGGAATATGACTGGATCATCATGAAGTGGGGCTTCTTTCGAACTAACAAGGTCAAGTTTGAAGCCTAAAATTTCCATTCCACTATACAAGGCTGGCGAGGCTGGATTCCGCTCCGATAAACTCAGGATCTAAAGCAGTCTCCTCTCTACGAGGCTTCCACTTGCACGACAAACCACAAAAGCTAAGAGAGACATCAAATTCTCTATCCCAGGATCGCCAGGGTCGCACGTCTCAAACCTGAGCGACAATCACACAAACATCAATCACACTTCGAGGCGCAATGTCCAAGGTCCTCGGCAAACGAAAGGCGCGAGCCACAGAGGAGAAGTCCCCGGTGGAACTGGAAGACGCGCAAGAGATCTTCAGACGGCATTTCGAGGCTCAATTCAAGCCTCTGGCCATTGCTCCTATCCGCCCGCCTCCCACAGTAGAAGCAGAGGACGATGAGGACCCGGGCTCTGAGGCCGAAGATTCGGAGTGGGAGGGTATTTCGGAGGATGAAGACGGTGCGAACAGACAAGTTTTGCAATCTCACCGCCAGACTGCTGACATTGCTACAGACAACGGAGTAGAGGTAGTCGACCACGCAACCTCCCAAAAACCAATAGCCTCCATGTCCAAGAGCGAACTAAAGAAGTTCATGGTTCGTCCCCCTCCCCTTCTCAACCCTCACAGCCCAACTCTAACCATGACTACAGTCCTCCCGCCCCCCAACCTCCGAAACCCCCTCCCTCCCAACCACCAAGCCCTCCGCCCCGACAACCCAAGAAGAAGACGCCCCCTCGCTACTAGCAAACGACCTCGCCCTCCAGCGGCTCCTCTCCGAATCCTCCCTCCTCTCCAAGGCCATGCCGAACCCCATGTTCTACCCCTCCAACAGCACCGGCCAGGCCATCGACCCGTCGGCCCGCCCCTTCGCGGCCGGCAAGCTGCGCCTCGCGACCGCCGACCTGCGGCTGCGCGCGCTGGGGTCCAAGGAGAGCCTCTTCACGCAGAAGAAGATGCCCATGGGCATGAGGCGCGGGATCAACGCCGCCGTCAAGGGGAGGGAGGAGAAGAGGAGGCGGGAGGCGAAGGAGAACGGCATCGTGCTCGAGCGGGAGGAGAGGAAGGAGACGAAGAGGAGGAGGGGCGGGGGAGGGGGCGATGTGGATTTGCCTGCTGTCGGTAAGCTGCGGGGGGCGCAGTTGACGTTGAGTAAGAGGGATATTGCTAGTATACAGAATTCGGGGAGTCGTGGGAGCAGGGGTGGTAGGGGAGGTAGAGGTGGTGGTGGTGGTGGGAGAGGGGGGAAGAAGAGAAGATAGGGAAGAAGTTGACGTGGTTGACGTAGTGAGGCGTCGCTACGGAGGGACAGTGTATAGCTGTCTGCGAAGAGAGAATACACTCCCGGTATCATTCCGGCTGCAGTGGCACTCGAGACTTTCAGAGGCAATGTGACGTACGTACGGGCATGATCGAGGTACCAATGTATGATGCCTGCTTGAACTATGAATGATGTGGTAGTGGTAGCCGAATTCCGCTATGTATTACAGCCCAAGCCACAGACCGGCTGACAAACAGACCTTTCATCCCATACCTGCAAGTTCGTCGCCTCAATGATCCCACAGGTACGGCTGAGCCTTTTGAAACATGGCCGAGCACAGAACACGGACCAGAGTAGCGGTGGCCTTGTGGTCATTCGGACGGTCACATGAACTGCTTTCGAATTCTGAACAAACAGCCCGTTGTCCAATGACATTAGACAAGAAGGAACAGGACATACAGTGTAGATGTGTATGATTTGGATACGGATCGATCTGTCTCTCGTGTTTTCGCTCTTCAACCCTAACCTCGTGATTCATCATCGTTGGTATCTGGCCAATCCACGACTCCACGAAGTGCTATATATATACAATGCTTCTGCGTGTCTTCTCCCTCTCCGGGGTGCCACTCCACATTCATGCATGATGGGATACGCGACGCCAGAAGGAGCATCGCGCAGGATGCCGGCCAATGGTGGTCTATGACTTTTGTTTCTGGGACGTGCAAATGGTTGTCCAAAGGGCTGTCCGGGACGTGAGCGCAAAGCCCTGCAGGTGCCGAGACAGCATGGCAGAAAAGAAAAAAAAATAGGAAAAAAGATGGCTCGAGCAAGGTCTATCGAAAGACTCGCGGGAGATGCAGAAAACTCCAGAAAAGGAGGAATGAAGCAAATATCCAAAAGTGCATCCCAAAAGCGCACCCCAAAAGCGCTTGAACAACGCCCCAAACCCAAAACACGCACTATGCCACAAGAGTCGTAAAACTGCGCAATCGTATAGACAGGCTCCAACGTAGCAACGTTCAGATCATGCCACCTGCGTTGATACCTTGTGGCTGGCTGATCGTCATCGGCATGCTTAGTGTTTGGAGACTGTTGTAGCCCTGCGAGTTGCCCATGCTGACTTGCTGCATGAGGCCGTTGGACGGCGGGGTGTGGTGGTTATTGGCCACTGAGTTCAACGAAGACGTGATATATCCCGTCTCGGAGGTCGGGGAGGCGTCCTCAAGAGACCCCAGCTGGTCCTCGCCTGAGTACTCTTCCTCCTCTTCAGCCGAAAGGTTGAAGCTGCCCTCGGCTCCGTCGCCACGGTCGTGTGTGCGTTTGTGCCTGTAGAAAGGGACAAGGTCAGTACATGTCGTGTGAAGGGCAGGTTTGGCGTCTCGTAATGATACTGGTGCTGCTGCGCTGTGGTGACTTGGCCGTGATTGCTCTTCTGTTGCTGTTGACATGCCACACGCACAACATGCCGCGTATCACTCGATAGAAGAAGAAAAGGATGAAGCAAAGAAAAATTGGGGCATACTGTGCTAGGTTGTCTGATCGGGAAAATGCCTTGCTACAATAAGGGCAGGTGTAGGGTCTTTCTTGTGTATGTGTTCTCACGTGTCTGGAAGTTTTAGTCAGATACATGCAGGCGGTAAACAGTTTACAAATGAAATGATTCCCCGGTCTTACCGCTTGAGGTGCTCTAACCGCTTGAAGAGCCGGCCGCACGCCGGGATCGGGCACGAATGAGACTTCTGGGGATAGGGGTTGCCGAGCTCCATGGTTGTAGCTGAGCGAGCCCTGCGGACAGCATTTGGCCCTGCTTGCATGACCTGTCGATGTTGCTCGTTCAGAGGGAGCAGGTCGTCGGCAGTGTCGAATGGGGGCAAGCTCTGTTGGTGGTGCAATGCCATGGGATTCAGAGCAGGGCTGCCCTCGACCGTTGACAGTGGTGTGCCATGTCTTGACAGGTCAAGAATTTCCTTGTGTTGCTGCATAGACATGCCCGGATTGCCGTAGATCAAGCCTGGGGGAGAGTTGTCCGCAGACTCGTCGCCCTCAGCAACAGGACCGACAGACGCCGACACCGACCGGCGAAGATCCGAAGGCCGATGTGCAGCAGTAGCCGATGCAATCGCCGCAGCGGTTGCCGACATTGAAGGGGGAATGGATGAACGTCGCCTTCTCTGCTTATATGTCGGCGATCCTTCGATCACAGAGTAGACGTTGTTAGTACCGTAACCTCGCGAGAACGACGGGCCGGCCAGATTTGAAGGTGGAAGCAGCGCCATGCTGTTCAAGGCGTTGACGCCGTTCATGTGATCCGGAATGGCACTGTAGAGGCCTGTATCATCATTGGGGATATAGGCAGGCTCAGAACCCATCAAAGCTTGGTGAGGAGGCGTCAAAGGCTCGTACGAGATTCCACGTTGACTGAAATCCTCATACTGTGACGAAACGAACGAAGGCGCAGGTGAGTACTCGTTATAGGACGGTATCGACGCGTGGTGTTGATGATGTGTCTGAGCGATCGGGACACCGTTGTGGTTGTACTGAGGCATCCGGCTGAAGTCAGGCTCCCTCTTGACCATCGGTTGCGTCATCTGTGGCGCCATCGACATCGCTCCGTACGGTACCATGGCGTCCATCCCATCCCCTAAAGGGGGGATCGGCTGGGGGATCATTTGAGGTGGGGGCATCGAGTCGATTGCCCTCATCACCGGAGAGGTGGACTGAGACTGAGAAAAAGAGACCTGCTGTGCACTGAAGGAAGAGGAATTGGCTTGCTGGGCCTTGGTAAGCTGCTCGTAAAGCGACTGCGAAGAGTCGTACTGGAAGGAAAGTGCGGGTTCGCTGACAGCCATCGTCGTCGCTTCCTGCCCCATCTTTTCCCTCTTGAGGTCTCTTTCCAGCGCGTCGAGGAACAGGCGATCGTGCGGTACGCTATACCAATAGAACACCTTTTGCTTCTTCTGCGTCCGGATGCAGTTGTTCTTGTAGAGGAAGTCCAAAAAGGGGCTCTTGGGCTCCTCGAGCGAGGCATCGGTTCCCGACTTCAGATTTCGCAGGTCGGAGAAGATGCCTTCCTCGAACTTCTTCGAGTTCTTCACTGGCCGGCCGAAGGCCTGGAAACGGAACGACAGACATCGCACAATATCCGTTCCGGAAATATGGAAGAGGTTATTCCATAGTACGCAGGAAACATACTCTCCCGTCGGCAAAAGAAACCTCCTGATATACTGGTCCGGCTGCCAGTCAACGGGCGCAGATATGAGAAAGTATTTGACTGTTACAGTCACGTTAGTCTTGGACACAAACACCACAATTCGAGCCTTGGTGGGTGCACTGACGATTATCAACCTGCTGTAGAGCTACCTGGGCATCGTGTGGGAGTGCTTGCTGAGCTTCAGTGCTCAGCATGAATGTCTCTGGTTTTTGAGGAGCTGCCATGGCTGAATTCTGCGGCTGGTACATCATGAATAGTAGCCGGGATCCTGTGTGAAGGAACACGCGTCCTTTCTCTCGTCTGGGTTATCGGATGCGGCAACAGGTCTGGCCTAGTTGTCGATGGTGGGCCGACGAGTAGTGGCGCGCGTAAAGGGGGCAATGTGCCAGACAATATGATGTTCAACTCGATTGAACTAGTTGTAGGCTGGTGTGAGAAGGACACTATGCAGACAGAGCTAAGGAAATAAGGTAGCTGATCGCAGTGCAGTAGGCGACGTCTCGCGTCAAGCTGTGGCGGGTGCGGGTAGTTTAGGCGCAGCCTAGATATGAAAGGTTGTCGACTCCGAGACCAGCTCCGAAATTCAAATTGTGCACCCGCGAATCTTCCACCAAATGGTCCGGGTGGAGGCGATCAAGGTGGGCGAGATGCGGCGAACCTTGGTTGAGCGAGCTAACAGGTCGCCTTGGGATGATCCGGATGTCGTCGGTCGAGGTTCGAATGAAGGAAGCCAAAGGCCAGAAAGAATGCTGGTATCGACGCCCCTTCCAGCGAAGGACACAACAAAATTAGATGTTTGTTTTGGTGAAACGAAACCGATCAAGAGCGGTCCAAGTACTGGTGGTTATCAAACGTATAAGAGGGCCGGTCCACGGTGTAGGGCAAAGCTGCGAGTGATCGTCCCTGCTTCTTGGATGACGCAGCGATAAACTAAATTCTTGAGCGTGCGAACCGAAGCGGCGCCGGAGGGCTGAAAGTGAAGATGGAAAACTCTATGTTTGATCGGAAGGAGGAGGGAATTGACGGATATCCTCCTGCACGACGCAAACAGAAGAAGGAGTGGGTGAGGAAGGGAAAAAGAGGGGAGGACGAAAAAGAGTCTTGGAAAGAGAGATCTCGGAAGAGGACCGCGAAGTGGGAAGAGGAGGGCAGACCTAGGGGGTTTAATGAATTCCTGCGCTGGGGTGACAGGCTAGAATGGCTTGGTACCTGGACTAGCGAGTAGCGGCCAGACCTGCACGGTAGCAAGTAGCTAGCAGCAGGATGGGCAGAGTCGAGAGCAGACACAGACACCCTGGCACAGGCTTTTCCACAGTTGGTGAGGGAAGAACGGGATAACCTGAATAGACAGGGGTCCAGCAGGGTTTAAAAAAGGAAGGGAAGGAGCGATGTGATGGTGGGTGGAGAACCTTTTGCGGGCAGGGATCGCACCTTCGCAAGGTCGAAGTGACAGAGATGGAGGTCCAGCAGGCCTGCAAGGAAAGGAAAGTGGACCTCTGAGTGGAGTGTGGTTGGCCGAAGTCCAAGCCCAAAGCGGTCGTGAAAGTGAGAAGTTCAGAGCAGCGGTAACCGCAAGGCCTGAGCGGGGAGGTAGCTGGTACTTTCCTAAGTTCTGCTGACTTGTTCACTCATTCGGACGATGACAGCAGCCATGGAAAGCCCTCTGTCGTTCTCACGCCCCAGCTGCTGTGCCGGAGTGAGACAGCAGCTAGAATCACGAATAGACTAGGTAGAGAGCTTTCTGTACCTTGCCTTAAATGCCTTGGTCAGGCAATGGGACAACCGACAGACATGTCTCTCGCCATGGGCATCGAAACATATGCTCCCTTGTTGCTGGGTGGGCGAACGTATAGTTGCCGGACTGTGTAAGTGTAATCATCTGATGTTGACGTTCCTCCCTTTCTGCCTCTCTGGCGGCCCTTACGTCCTTCTGCATCATTGTCCATCGGAGTGTTCACGGCAAGCCGGAACTCAGCAGGTGTGCATCCGTTGCTATTTGATAATGGAAGTATACCTAAATATGTGAGCTGTCCTGCATCACGCAATTAAGCATCTGGACGTTCCGGGATATACCGCTTGCCTGTTGTACTGGAGATATCGCAGTGTTCAAAAGTTGCCTCTCAGTGTGAATCGGATGGATCGATACGTAACTAGTTGCTTGCTGGTACGGTGAGACGACTGTACGACGGAGGCACGGAGAGGCTATGGCTCTCTGACTGCCCGCCGAGATCCCAGTGTCCGTGGTATTCGGGCAGCTGTGCCATCCCTTCTCCTACATAATTCCATCCGCAGAAACGGCCCAAGGTCGACAGGCATAGCATCTTGTGTAAGTGGTACTGCCGCTTCGGAGAAACATGTCTCAGGCCTTCAAGAACACAAGCAAAGAGCAGGGTATGGGAAGCATCACAAAGGCTCGATTTAGTCGCCCCGAAGATTAGACTGCCATGCTTTTTCCGGCGGCTCCTGTATTGGTGATTGGCTTGTTTTGCATTACCATTCACGAACCGGCCTCAGTATAGGTAGGACAACGTCCAAGTACTGGATAGCATCGGTCGCCCAAAAACGGTCGTGAGTTGACGGGCCAAGTGCAGGCGTGTAAGGTGCTGTACCTTGCGTCGTCGCCGTCGGAGCTGTTCATACTGACTGAGACACTGCACGAATGGAAGCTATCACAGTGAGCAAAGCACGTTGAACGTCTCTGCGCTAATGTGGGGTACAGCCAATGGCTGTGTTTGTTGACATGGATTTCTTTCCATAAGGCAACGGAATTGGCCCAGATGTTGATGCGAAAGACGCCAAGACAAGCAGCTGGGTCTTAGTACAGATCCAGATGCGACGGGATGAATTCTACAGTAGTACTTCGTAGTGTACCCCAGTACCGTAGGCCCACAGCATCGCTGTCGAGGCAGGTCAATAATCCCCCCCGGGACAAGGTTTGTTGGACAACGGCGTACAGAGCAGCGGACGCGGAACCGACTGAACATGTACTGTGATAGAGTTTAGAACCATTGGTTGTGGACGTGGTGAATGCGAAAGAGATTGAAGAACAGAGACATCACTAACAATGAAAACTTAAGCTTCGGACCTGGCCGGCGGCCGTGAAATGATCATACCGGTAGACGGGGAGTGATGCTAGTAGGTACGAATACGCCCCTTGACAGGTCGCTGGAAATCTAGAATATCTCCACCACGGTATCCTTGTTGACGGACGGACATGGGAAAGAAGCGAGATGTCACCTGTCATGGTCCATTTGCCGAGTCCGTCCGCATTTTGCTTGCAGGCCAGCTGTGGATCAAGAAGTGAAAATCGGGCAGTGGCCGGCAAGTCAACAAAGAAGAACGTAATGGCTGGAGGAGAAAAGATGCGATGAGTTCATGTCATGTCCCGGCGTGCTTCCGGTTCCCGGCTGCACGATCTAGAAGCTTCAATCACTCGGCATGACTGGGCATCGGATCGCGTTCAACAAGCACAGGCGGGCAGGTGTTGCCGAGAACTTTGCACTTGTTCGGTTCTCCACCCGCAATCTCCGTTCTCCTGACCGTTGCAGCAACAACAAATCTGCTGACTCAAGTCGTCTATCAACGCATCCGAGCTCGCGTCGTTTGTCATGCATTAGCTTTGCAAAATTATTATTACTGACGCCGGTCAGACTTCAGTCGGTTAAAATTCCAACAACATTACCGTCCTTTTGCTGTGGATCGTGGGGCGTGGGCTCTGTTCTCTCATCTTGAGTAAGACATCGCCAAGACAGTGCTGCCCGCTCTAGGCATACTGCATAATTCGGAGTTAATTGTAAGATTATGGTTCGTCCATAACTCCATAGTCAAGCGGATTTCACTGACTTTTGTCCGGGCTTTGATGGTTCTTGCCGTAGGTAGGTTAGCTCTGAGCTCTCCTTCGCATCAACAGGTCAACAATGCCAACTTCAAGAATGGAAGTCAGAGCTGGAGAACCACTGACGAGTAACGACGCTTGATGGCACGTGGGGCAAGCAGCCACACGATCCACTGGCACACAAAAAATCCCATGCGGCGAAGGCAGGCCTGTAAATCTGAAACGCGTCTGCCGGAGTGCTTCAGAAAATAGCTGGGTCTCAGAGTCCGGCGCTAAGCAGTTGTTGGATGCGGTCCAGGAACAGCATCACTGCTTTGACAGGTCCTGGCGAATCAACACCGAGAACTTGCTTTCCTCTTTTCTGATTGCTCGCTAACGAGATATCGCATCGTGAACAACATTCCAAGGTATGGGTAGCGCTAAGTCTCTACGTGCAGACATACTGTGTATGGATGGAAGGGATCGTGACGACTGGAGAGGCTTCGCCACGTTGGAAGCTCTACACCTGCAGCAGCAATTACAGTTGGATTTCGTCGAATCAAGCTTTTTTTCGGAGTGCTAATCTGCCGTCGCCGCCACGGCCGTATCGTTTTGCTGGCGTACGCATCCCAAGATGACCGCGTACGCAGTGCGAAAATACGTGTTGCTTGAGTCTCCAGATCATTCCTTTCGCCAGTCGTCCTCCGCAGCCCATGGAATGCGAGGAAGGGCACGAGCTCCGGCCAGATCTACGCAGTGACGGAACAATGGATTTGAAGGTCGCCGCTGATTGCGCGAGTCTTACGAGAAGGCAAAGTGGGGGATTCACAGAGTGGCCCAAAGGGGGAGTTAGTGCTGGTGGTTTGATCGCCATCCTAGCGAAGTCCGAAACTCGAAACCTCTGGGAGGTAGAAGCAGAGATGTGATGGCAAGCAAGCACTGGGGTCCAAGTCCCAACCGAGCAGCCGGGCCTCCAGCTACTATCTTCCAGCTAGTACGTAGTACTAGTATCAGCTCCCGGGGTCACAGTTTGGCGCGTGTGCTTTGCGTGATTGCGTGCTTTTGCTGCTCTCTTGATCGTCCCGCCGGCCCTGGCTCGGGCTTGTGCCTTGTAGGCTAGCGTTGTGATGTCTTCTGCTGTCCATACCACCGGATTAACCCCTGAATCTGTGTAATCTTTGCGGGGAAGTGTATTGTGGTAGAGCTTTGTGTGCCAGCCGTAAACATTGCACTGCAGGACAGCAGGAGACGCCCAGCAAGCGGGGGGCATCGCCTCGTGATACCTCCCACCCCCCACCACAAGCTGCAAAGCCCCTCATAATTTCGACTATATGTACGCTCGATGGCATGGCCTTTGCGTGTGCGGTGATCGCACATTTGCGGGAGACCTACGATCGAGAAGGTCTTCGGTTTACATGTGTCCATGTTAACATGTCCAGATTGATTCATCGAGAGCTTGCCGGTTGAAAGATGGACATTGTCTGACGCTCAGGTTGTGCCTCATGTCCGACTTGACCAAGCTCGAGCCCTTGGGTCAGGAATGTATTTTGAATGGTATTCCCCATACACAAAGTGCTCTGTCGACTGACGTCGAAGATACACAGCGGAGATGTTGACGTTGTTCGGCCGTCAAGGGAACCCAGGCTCTCTGGCCGGATAAGGCCGACCAGTGGATCGTAGTGACACTCTCTGTGCCTGTTTCACATCTTTCCACCGACACCAAACTTAGCCTAAGCTTAAATCTGGATCTTTAGTGCCATGGCCATGATCTGGCCAGCGTGCTGCGTAGCACCACCCGAACCAATCGTCCCGGGCAAGCTTGGACATGCTGGCTGCGTATCGCTCGGACGCTGACAAGGGAAGCTCCTCAGGATGCTGATTGGCTCCCTCAGATTTAGCCAGCCTTTTAGCGTTGGGTCTCCCCGCAGAAGGCCAAGATCGCCGCGCAGTTCGATGGTGTACCTGAGCCCAAGAATAGAACTCCCGCCTGCGGCCTGCCGGCCGCTCTCCGTCAGCGCGCTGTGCCTCTGGTCGGCCGGCGGCTCTGTCATCTCACAGCAGAAGATCTGCTTTTCTCCAGATCAGCGGTAGGTTAGAATTGTGTGAGCCCTTGCCGCCACCCTGTAAGTTCAGGGAGGCCATTCGGTGGACCGGAGTTGATGTTGCAATGGGAAGACACGGCATCCCGTGAGCAGAGAGGTCGTCGATCTGCCATAATGTGCAGTGACCGAGGATAAAAACCGGAACCGCATTGCAGGGTGCCAATTCCCATGTTCATCCTAGGGGCACTGAAGGCCGTGAGGCGGCTGCTCAGCTCACAAGGCGATTCCCATAGCACACTTGAGCTTTTGAAACAACTAGACGGGAGAGAGGTTGATCAGGCCAACTCCTTTGAAACAATGGCAGTCCAATGCCCCAGGCAGTTGCTAGTTCGCTAGCTGCTACCGTTACCTCTACGAGCAATGGCCGGCAGTACAGGCAATGGAAGGAAGGTGACATTGCATGTCACTGCCACCTCTAGCCTGGAAACATTTGAGTTGTCCATGGGTGTGGCTGGTTCTATCCGTCGGCCGATGAGGAAATGGCCCTAACGACGGAACGATGCAAGCAGATGGCACAAGCGGCACTCGAATTACAGTTGTGGAAAGGACCGATAGTCGGCCTGGCAGCTAAAAGGAACTGGAGGTGCAGCGATATTGGCGAGCCAAGCAAAGACCACGGCGGAAGGAAGCGGAGGACTGCCCTGGAGGCTAGAACTACGGTGGTAGAGGCTGGATGTCGCTCATCGCTATGTCATGCAGAAGTCGAAACAAGCGCCAGGAGAGGGCCCTCGCTTGTGGTGATAAGTGGGTCTGTTTCGTACGGACGCTCTTCCCTATATGGAATCTTCTTAACGACCCTCGGCCCTTTCCAGGAACATGAAACACCAAGACTCAAGACCACCACTACGCCGTCTCGTATCATTCCAGAAGCCAGAGATGCAAGCTTCCTTTCGCGAATCTTATGTAATGTTTATCACCTCGACAATCACGATACCATCTATCGGCATTCGGCAGTGTGGATCTACATGTCTATGATCAGCCATTGCAAGCAACAAGACCTTGCAGAGTCTCTCGACTCTCTTCTAGCCACGCTTCAACTAGCACTCAGAGTCAGAGATATATTGCATCCCACCAGCAGTCGTTCCTGATTGCTAAACATGTTCACAGCACTATGACTTGTCCTGGTATGCCGATATTGACCCTCGACTATGCCCGGAGCTTGGTGTCCTGCCGTGTCGAGTGCATGGGAGGCGGTTCGGCTGATAAAGTGTCCAAAAGGCACATACGCCATCACAAGGCACTCGTTATCTGCTGCTGTACCATCTGCCGCCCCGGAAATCAAAGCGGCTAGGAAAGCATCCAGTCGCCAGCGCTTCCTGGCCCCGGTCGCAAGAACACCAGCCTCAAGTTTTCACGGGAAAGGCGAGAGCCTGGAAGGTGTGATCTGAGGCTGAATCGATCAGTTGTGTCTCCGATACCCTTCCATCTTCTCCCTGTCGAGATTGTTTCAGAATACCGTTCATTCCCCTGCCTCTCCAAGTGGATGCGTCTGCGGGCCATGGTGCTACTAGGTCTAGTTTGCATATGCAAGGTACCAGATGCACGAACATGCTGCCTGGCAATACGAACGCTACCGTGGTCAGTGCAGTGCTCTAGCCGTGACATACGAGGCTGATTGGGAATGTTGAATGCTTTGACCGCAACAGCAGCGTTGTTGCACTTAGCAACGGAGGTCTGAAACATGACATTCAAGCCCCGTCTTTCGCCCCCCTTGTGCCCTTTCTCCACACCTTGAACGTCTCTCAACATCGCGCAACATCGCTCAGGCACATCGCTACGACCATCCCGGCAATGCTCTCCCGTCAGACCTAGAACTTGAATGGCCGCCTCCGGGCCGGTACCCCTGTTGGATTCGGAGATCCTGAGCTACCATGCCATGCCGTCACTTCTTCCACTTTGGCAGTCGACAGCCTGGAAGGAGATCTGCTCCAGGGCGCGTTGATCCGCACAACCTCCATCGACCGAGAGTGAACTTTACGATCACGTCACCACGATTTCGGCGGACGAAGGATTTGTCGGGCGAGAGATACTTGCGTTGCAGGCTGCTTGAAGTTATCCGTCAGCTGCAGAGGCGTGTGGGCCGGACTGAGTCCAGCAACGTCTAAGTGCTGACTCCAGCGCTTCCACCACGCAGCCATCGAAGGCTTCTACGACCCACAAGGTCCAAGATGATCGGCTTCTGAAACCTGAGCACTCCTTACCATACGGAAGACGGTGCTCGCTCGCTCGGCTCATGATTGGACCGTCCTCGAGAATGCTCCGAGGCATAAACGTCGGACGCTCGGACGGCAGCTGGAAAAGCTCCCAGGCCATGCAAAGCCGCCTCTTGGGATCCATTCTGCCTCTACGTGTGGAACTGGACGATCTTGCCACACAAGCGTGTCTCCCGACTGGCCAGTCCGCTCTCGCTCTGCCTGGAAGCATGATGCTGGCGTCCGTCCGGCACGTGGTTCCGGAGAGCAGCTCCACGTCGCTATGGGGCAAGAATGGCCGAGACTTGTTCATGCGATGAGCAACTGGGATGCCTCATCGGCTCCTCTCTGTGCTGGAAACAGTGAGCTGAGGGCACCAGAGACCGCAAACGAGAAGGGTTCCTCCCCTCTTTATGCGTGCCTTGTGTGAATCTTTGGACTCGACCATGGTAGTTGTGCAGATTATACCCCAAGATATCTCGTGGAACAAGCGTTCGTTGGCCGCATAATCATGGGGCATGGCTAGAAAGGACCCTTGACGAGATGCAACTGTTTTCTCATCCTATTTTTTCCTGGTTAAGCCAAGGCATAAAGATACATGCCTATTGTTGGCCTGACGTCCCCAGTATGTGACCATTCTTTCATAGCATGTATGTCATCACACTCGTCAAAGACAATATTGGAGTCGTAGTAGGTGAACGGTTTTCGTGTCACATAGACTCCGTTATTCTAGCTTGAACTTCATTCTCACCATGTGTATTTGGCAGCCTATAGCTAGGATCGGCCGATGATTCGGAACCCCTAGGAACCAAGCAATTCTGCCTCTCCAACCCATATGATGTTAGCTTCGGAAGAGAATTGGGTACCATGCATCCCTTGGCGCATCGTCGATGAGCCCTCGGCAACACAGCAGCATTTGTCACTCCCGAATATGCCGGTAGCCCTATGGCCTCCCCGAGGAGCACGCCGTCTAAAGATAGGTCTGCTCAAGGTAGACCGACTATCAATGCTTCGTAGTGCGAAAACCCGATGGCGCTCCGAGACAGCTGCAGGTGGCAACCATCATACTTCCCCAGCGTTGGCATACGTCAGCTTTCTACTCGAGGTCCCTCAGGAAGAGCCTATGTGATGTTACACGATTAAGCCGCTTCATGTTGTATATCACTCCCTCGAACGGTTGCGCCCATCATATCAAGCCCCTCGCTTCTGTACTCCGCAAGCAGTCAGACAGTGGCGCCATGATCATCTTGAGTTCCGGGTGGTATGCGTTGTATGACTTCAAGTGATGGAAAATAAAAACTGCCCAAAAAACAACAACACCCGGGCAAGCTCGACCATGGTGTGTGGGCTCGAATTACACGACTGACCTTTTTACCGTTTGACCAACGAGGGTTATGTCGACAATGAACAACCCGTATTCATTCTTATATGCCAGGTCAATGCGCGCAGTGTCCGGCGGGCTTACATTCCCCCCTGAACCTCGCCTTACCGAACGCCATGCGCTGTTGATACCACGAAAATAGTAGTGCTATCTATGTCCAACTGAATGGAAACTCAGCCCTACTCAAAGCTCTTGTAACAGTGATATTACAACAATGACAGGGACAAACGTAACTTAAATTCCTCTCGCTAGCAGTACTCCAGGGGCCAACAGCCCAGTCTGATCATCTACATGCCTCATCTCTCTCTATCTCTCTCTTCTAGTTCGCGCTCCGAAGACTCTTCTCAAGAACCTTGACCCCCTCCCTAACCTTGGGGCAGTAATGCCTCTTGAGCAGCTCCCCTTCCCAAACCGTCGTGGCGAACGGGTTGCTCCCCTCGACGCTGTCGCTGAGCGGGTTGAACGTGCCGTCGCCCTTGCGCTCCTCCGTGTTCCACAGCGCGCTGATCTTCTTGCCGTGCGTGTGCGTCACGTCGTTCAGCAGCGCTAGCGCGGCCTGGCACGACTTCTCGGGCACGTGGAGCGAGGACGACATGAGCTGCTTGGCGAAGGCGGCTATCCGCAGGGGCGGCACGGACCGGATGTTCCAGGGCGGGAGGAGGATGGCGCTCAGGCACCGGATGAGGAGGACGGTCGTGGTCTGGATGTTGACCTTGTTCTTGGCGGTGGTGGCGGATGGGTCGTTGGGGTCGGAGAGGTGGAGGGATTTGGAGTTGAGTTCCAGGTCTGGGTTTACGGAGAGGGTGAATAGACTCCTGTAGAGATGTGTAGTGAAGTAGGATAGATCCAAGTGGAGGTTGGAGCGGGAGTCGTGAGCGTCTTGGCCGGCCAGGAGGGCAAAAGCCGTGACGGTGCAGAGCAGCGCTTCTCTGCTCGGGTTGCGGACGACCGGATCATCGTCGTTGTCTTTGTTGTCTTCATCATCCTCGTCGCCATCCTCGTCTGCCTCGGTGTAACGGATGAGATCCTTGAGTGCTTCGAGCAGATCGCCGAAGAAGTCCTGGTTGATGAGGTGAGCGTACTTGGCCAACCCTTCGAGCGTTGCACCCATGAGATGCGGAGACCGTAGCTTCAGGATACGAAAGTAGGTCGCAAAGACCAACTTCAAAGTGTCTGACTGCATTCGATCTCGCTCCTCGTGGCTGACGGACGCGTCGGCCTTCTCCATGTCTTTCTGCAGCGCCTTCTGCTCCTTCATCTCCTTCCTCAGCCGCTTGTTCCGGAACTCCCTCTTTTGCCTCTGCTTCATGCCCTTTGGCACGACCTCGTTTGCCATGTCGTCCCGACGCTCAACTTCATCAGCCGAGGCCTTGCCACTGAATTCGGACAGCAGGCGCAACTGGAGAAAGAGGTTGAGCACACTCTCGTCGACATGGTAATCGCGAGCCTTCATCATCTTTGTCAGAAGTGAAACAGCTTCAAGCGACGGTCTGCCCTCCTCATCGTCCCTGAGTAGTGTCTCCAGGGCCTTACGGCATTTGGCAAAGAGCGCATCTGGTCTCCTGTTGCTGAGCTTCCTCACTAGTATCCTGATAAGCTCTCCTCGGAAGTTGAAGTGCGGTACGGCATTGAGCAGCGTGCAAGCACATGTGATGGCGACAGTCGAAATGTCCTTGCCAGCCTCCCGTCGGTTGGACGGCCGCTGGGTAGCCCAATAAGCTAGCTCCTTAATGTATCCTTGGTAGCCAGCAACCAGAGCCTGCTCGTACGTCCGCACTCTTCGCACATCCTTGGATAGCTTCTCCTCCACCCCTTCTTCAGCCGGCCTTATCCTATATCCTGGGATGACGTCCTTGTAAACGGCCATTTGCGTCACGAGAGCAAGCTTCTGAACCGACTGCAGCGAGGAATTCTGCCCGACCTTGGCGAGAGCCTTAAATGCTCCCGGGTGTTCTTCGGGATCCTCGTTCAGCAGCGAGGCTATCTTGGCGAGCTCTTCCTGTGCGTTCCTGAGTTGCTGGCCTGGCGGCAGCTGGGGTTCTTGAGGGATATGTCTCTCCGGCTCCTTGACTTCTTCTCCTGCATCGTCGCCGTCGCTGTTGGCCCAGTCATCATCGCTTCCAACAGAGATAGCGTCATCCTGCACTGTGCGCAGCTGCTCAATTCGTCCATCTGCTGTTTTGACCGGCAGTCTGCTGCTCTCCTTTTCCTTCTTCTTGCCCTTCCGAGGTCTTGACTCGTAGTCTTGTTCGAGGTTCCAGCTCGCAGCGTTTTTGAAGAAGGCCTTCTGTGTTTTCGCACCACTGGCGCCATTGTCGTCGTCCGACGGAGGCGGCGTGAGCTTCCGTCGCTTCACAGGTCTCGAGGCCATTACGGAGGCCATTATGTGTTATTTTTATTTTCTTGTTGTTTGAATTTGTCGGTCTGGAAGGTCACTTTCCCACTTCCACCGACTTTTTTCGCAGACGAAGTTCCAAAGTGGAGCCCAGTGCTTATCATTCGCTCAGTCATTGGCTGGAGCTCTTATCAGCGCTACCAGAAAAAATATTTGGGAAACGGCCTGCGAAGACTTCAATGATTTGCGACCGCTTCGCCCCGCCGCCGTGAATACCAGGACTACGTTTTGACAGTCCTTGAACACACCGAGTTCGCCAAGGACAATCCGTAAAGATGGCAACCTCTCTTCAGGCGCAGCTGGCAAAGGTTGCAGCGAATTCCAAAAGTTCATTGAACATTAAAGCGACAAGAGCCTCCCATTCAAAGTCCCTTATTTTCGAGCCTGCCGTCGCCGCCGGCCAGACGTTCCAGGCCGTCTATGCCGTCTCCCACGATGGTTTCGAGGAGCTATGCCGTCTTGACGGTCGATTTCTGCAGTTTCAAACGAATCTATTCAGCGAACAGAGCCAAGACGAGGATCGGACACAGTTGTCCAAGGTCGAGAATGAAGAGTTGGACAGGAGGATAGATGCTTTCCTTAGGCTTGCTGGCAGCCGGTTGAGGCTCATGCCTGCTATCAAGGCCATTGAGTGGTTGATTCGAAGATTCCGGTATGTTGGACTCTGCAGTTCCTGTCGACTTGTCTAATTAGGGGTAGAATCCACGAGTTCAACACCGCGAGCCTGATCGCCGCCTTCTTACCGTACCATACGATAGCCGCATTCGTCACGCTCATGTCCATTTTACCCGCGAAAATCCCTGCCGAATACAGGTTCCTCGACCCCTATATCAGGTCTCTTACCGCGCCTCCTCGTGCAGCTATAGTCCAGCAGACCATCAGTCGTCCCGAGCTGTTGGCGACTATATCCGCCTATACGCTGGAATCATGCAGGCTGGGGGTCGAATATCCGGCTATGATCTCGTTTTGGGCTGGTATCATGACGGAAACTGTCAATGGCATGCTCGACAAGATGAGGTCTGGAAGGAGAAGCGTCCAGGCCGACAATGATCAGGCGCTTCTTCAGCAGATCGGTCCTACTTTGAGCGAAGCGCTGGTGATGAGGAAGGTCCCTGGCCTCCAGGTTGCCAGCTACATGGTGGTTGCCGTCCTAGCCTCCAAGGGGGGTCTGAGCGATGCCGCCCTCTCAAGCTTCATGGAACAGATCGTCCATGGGTGGACCACCGAGACATCTCGACCAGGTCTCGTCTGTCTCTCGATCCTAGCCCAACACCGCTCCGCGAAAGCACTTCCCGGCAAGGTGACCAAGGCGCTGACGAAAGTACCTGACCTTGTGAAGACTCTGCAGGAGATAAGCCGTGATTATCGCGTGGACAGGCTGGCGAACGGGCTTGCGCTCGCGTTGATCGACCGCACCTACAAGAAGGGCGATGCGCGGGGTCTTGACATGGTCAAATCGATTATTCTAGGCCGTTTCCTGCCTGAGAAACAAATCCGCGTTGCGTACAAGGCATTGTTGGTTGCGGCTCACAGGACCGGCGACGAGATTGACCAGGACGGTCAAGTCCGGAAGCAGCTAGGCTCCGTCTTGGTTGTCCTGTCTCAAGCCCCTGAGGAACTAGGCGAGGTCATTCGGGCAACCATCGAAGAAGTTGACTTTGATATTGAGGCTTTGGAGCTGAAACTGGAAGCCAACGTCAGACCCCGACTTGCTCTCGAAGCGCCTAAAGAAAATGGCATCGAGGAGAGCTCGGACTCGAGGGATAAAGTGGAAGACGCAAACACCGCGCTTGGACAACTGTCCAAGCCGAAGAACGTCTCGACATGTTTCTCATCAGACGCCGACACCTTCTTTACTCAGCTCTCGGCCGTATTTCTATCCTTTGCCTCCACCAAGGAACGCCTCCCGAACTTTGATCAAGCACCAATTCTCTCTCGGCCGACCGCGCCTACCGATTCGTTCTACATAAGTTTCTACATCAGGGTCTGGACCGGCTCCTACCCCGCCCTGGCAAGAGTTGCGGCCCTGGAACAGGTGAAGGATCGTCTGAAGGCCGATGACTGCAATACCGTCGACTTCCAGGCAATATTGCCGTATTGTGTCGCCGCGCTTCGTGATTCCAACAAAAAGGTCCGGCGAGCAGCTGCGGACCTGGTCGCTGTGCTCAGCACCTTGTATCCTGAGACCAATGCAAAGCATACGCGTCAGTGGAGTCCCTACGACAAGAAAACCACGGAGATACACTGGATGGAAGGGGATGCGACGCGCGTGTTGTTAAATGCTATTCTGGTGCCAGCTTTGGAAGAATGTGTGCTCGACGAAAGACACATCACAGCGGCACTGAAGACCGGGCTGGAGAGCTCAAAAGCTGCTGGAGACGCTGCAAAGAGCCCTGCGAAGAAGCAGAAGCTATCCCATTCCACGAAGCTTTCGATCCTGAAGGCTTTGTGTAGCCACGTCGTCCATACGCCGTTTGTCATTGTCAAAGTTAGGTTGCTTGAAGGTCTCAACCAAGTCCGTGGCGTCTCTGGCGTAAGCCGAACAGAGCTACTTCTTCCTCTCCTCCTCTCGTGGGCGAGTCTGAGCGAAGTTGAGGCGCAGCAGATTCTCAAGCGGGAAGGACTTGAAGAGGCTGTCGTTGATGCATCGTACGTTGAGATCGTCGTTGCAAATGACAAGCCAGGCTTGGACGCCATTCTCAACCTGATCAAATCTCCCAACACGTCTGAGCGTCCCAGTCTTCTCCGGAGCCTGTTTGGCAGGATCCGGAAGATGTGGTCCTCGATGAAGAGCGACTTGAAGTTCTCCACGGCCCTTACCATGCTTGAGCTGTCACAGAATCAACCTCAACAAGGACAGTCGGATACTATCGCTACCGAAGCGGCTGATGTCCTTCAAAACGTTGAGTTGACGACCGACGTCCTGCTGGAGTTCCTTAGATCTCTGCAAGAGGCGTCCAAGCTCGCAGTAGAGTCACCGGCGCACAAGCGACGCCGGGCCAGCTCGTCAAATGATAGCCGCAGCATCAACCTCCGGAGCAGCCCAGAACTGAGCGCTATCTTGCGCAAGACTACCTTTGTCTTGGAGCTGGTTCAGTCCTCGAACCCTGCTGTGCATCCTCAACTCCTGCAGAGCCTGTTTGCGACGCTCTCAGACCTGCAGCACCTGCGGTCGGTGGTTGGTTCTGAACTTGGCTATCTGCAGAACCTTGTACTCGGCAGCCTCCTCGCCATGATGCCGACGTATAAGAACAACAAGGATCTCAAGATCGATGCCTCCGTTGGACATGGTGATGTGTTGGTCACATGCATCCAAAGATCCTCCAGCCCTGGTGTTCAAAACGCTGCCTTGCTCCTGGTGGCAAGCTTGGCAAAGACGGCTCCGGATGTCGTCTTGCACAGTGTCATGCCTATTTTTACGTTCATGGGCAGCTCAGTTCTTAGACAGGCTGACGATTACTCGGCTCATGTCGTCAACCAGACCATCAAGGAAGTTATTCCTCCCCTTATCGACACGTTCCGAAAGAGCCGAAGGAACTTGGTCGCCAGCGCGTCGGAGCTACTGGCGAGCTTCGTTATTGCCTACGAGCATATTCCATCGCCTCGGAAGCACAGCTTGTTCCTGTCTCTGATCGAAAATCTTGGCCCTGAGGACTTCCTGTTTGCTGTGATCGCCATGTTCGTGGACAAGTACGGTACCACAGATAACATCCTCGGTTTCCTGGCTCAGATCATGGACAACTTCGATGTTGCCGTACAGCTCCAGAGCTTAGTCAAGCTCCTCGATCTTATCCGCGACATCCTCAAGCCTAAGCCAACTCTCTCAGAAGTTCTCTTGGGGAGGAACGAGGAAAATGCCAAGGATCCTCAGAAGACTGCGCTTAAGGAGCTCACTCTTCTCCACCATGTCCTTGGTAACCGCAGACTCAAGACCGAGATCGCCGAGCTCGCAGAACGCGACGACATGGAGTCAGCCAAGATACGCGATATCTACGCCACTCTGCTGGAGGACATCCTCACTCTCGCAGATGCGGTCAAGAGCAAGAGGCCGCTTTACAACCGCTGCGGCGAGGCACTATCCAGCCTTCTCAACCTGAGGTCGACCGCAGAGTTCATCAAAGCTGTTGAGACTCTCCTTGACAGGCCGAACATTGCTCTCCGACAGAAGGTCCTTCGTGCGCTTGAGCTTCGCGTTGATCACGAAGATAGAGCCAACCTCAAATCGAGGGCTGCTTTACTTGGCTTCTTGCCGCAGCTCACGGCAGTCATACGAGAGTCGGAAGATGTCCACTACAAGCTCACGGCCATTACCTGCGTGGACAAGATCGCCGAGAAATACGGCAAGAAGGACCTCGAGGCTGTTGCTGCTGCAGCGACGACAATCGCAAGCGACAAGTGTCTCGGCCAGGGCTTCGATCAACTGCGCGTCATGGCTCTCTTGTGTCTGGCATCACTTGTCGATGTCTTGCAGGAGGGCATCGTGCCTGTTCTGCCCGTCGCTATCCCGAAGACCCTAGCGTACTTGAGGGAAAGCTTGCAAGGCGACAAACCAAATGCGGAGCTTCACAACGCTTCGTACGCCTTGATGACCTCACTTGCTCAGCATCTGCCCTACATGATCACTGGGGCTTACCTCGACGAGCTTCTGAGCTGCTCTAACTTGTCAGCTGAAGCCGGCTTGAATGAAGAAGCTAATGACAGCCGGGTGCAATGCCTTCGGCTGTTGGCCAAGTTGGCGGATGGAAAGGCCATATTCACCGCACTGGAGAAGAACTGGAGCAAGGCTGCCGCATCGGGCTGGACCGTAAGTGAACGTCTTGGATTCTACTCTGGGGCTTATCTAACAAACATGCAGGCTTTGAACGAGTATCTCGATGTCCTTGGCTGGACTCTCGATAAGCATTCCAAGGCGACAATCTCCAAGAACATCCCAGCCCTGACCGCCACGTTCATGGCCGCCCTGGACCTGCGCTCCCTTGCACAGTACAAGCAGGTCACTGGCGCACAGGCAGAGCAGCTGAAGTCCATAGAAGACAAGGTCAACGACGTGGTCCTCAAGATGATCTACAAGCTCAACGACGCCGCATTCCGCCCCATCTTCTCCCAGCTCATGGAGTGGTCCGGAACCGGACCGTCAAAGACGGATCGCGCCGGCGCAATCCTGCGCCAGCAGAGCGTCTACGGGTTCCTATTCGCCTTCTTCGACGGCCTCAAGTCCATCGTGACCAGCTACGCAACCTACATAGTCGACAGCGCCGTCAAGATCCTCAAGTCCACCGACCCCAAGTCCGCCGATGAGAGCGAGCTGTGGAAGCGCGTCCTCCGCACGCTCGCCAAGTGCTTCGAGCACGACCAGGACGGCTTCTGGCAGGCGCCTGCGCACTTCGGCGCCGTGGCTCCCGTTCTCGTGGAGCAGTTCGGGCACGCGGCCACGCTGGACCTCGCGGAGGAGCTGATCCCCGCGGTTGTCGAGCTGGCTCACGCGGCGGACTCGCAGGAGCACCAGAAGGAGCTCAACGGGGCGCTGCTCAAGCACCTGCGCTCCGAGCAGGCGGCTGTGCGGCTGGCGGTCGTGCTGTGCGAGCAGGCGCTTACGGACCGGCTGGGCGAGGACTGGTTGTCTATGCTGCCGGAGATGCTGCCCTATATCAGCGAGTTGCAGGATGATGATGATGAGGTTGTTGAGCGGGAGACGCACAGGTGGATTGTCAAGATTGAGGGCATTCTTGGGGAGAGTCTGGATTCGATGTTGCAGTAGGGTGGAATATTCAAGTATATACTGGATGGGGGTGTGGATAGTTGGATTGAGGTGTTGAAGGAATTGAATAGGCTATACAAAACCATTGCTACCCCAACTACGATCATTGCACATCTACCCCAATTCGTCTGACGAAGCCTCAGTGTCCGACGGTTGTTTCGTCTCATCTCCTTTGTCGTAATAAAGGAGGCTACTTACCCCTCACAATCTGTTGGGGATACCTCACAGTCTCGCCCAACGACACGTCTCTCACCAACAAAACCACCTCCATCTACTCACTACACCTATACATCCAGCACCACCATTCCAAATGGAAGACGACGACCAACCGCCGCCCCAACCCCTCCTCCTCATCGTCTCCCACGCGCGCACAAGCCCCCTTCGACCGTCCCCGGACCTCAAGTACGACGTGCGCTCCGTGTCCAACCCGCCCAAGCAGATCCGCGACAAGCATACGGGGCTCGACAAGCGACTGAGAGAGCACATGTTGTCTCACGGGGACTTTGTGGCGCTGCTCGACCGCGCCGAGACTGAGGTCAAGGCTCTGATACGGAAGATGACGGAGGGGGATAAGGAAGAGGGGATCGTGCCGCTGAGAGAGTGGAAGCCTCCCCGGCCTAGACCGGCATGGGCTGTTAAGAAGGAGGAGGAGGAGGAGGAGGAGGAGGGTGCTGAAGGGGATGATGAGGATGGGGAGGAGGAGGATGAGCTTGACGACGAAGAACGCCCTACGCTCAAGGTGGGTGTGTTTTGTGTGAGGGGGAGGCACCGGAGTGTGGCTTTTGCGGAGGAGTTAGGCCAGAGATCGTGGCCGAAGGGGTGGGAGGTTAGGGTTGTTCATCGGGATCTGGGACGGTCGAGGAAGGAGTCTGTTGGGGGACGGAAGTTCAACCGGCGGGATAGCCTTGGACGGGGGTTCTTGGATGATGAGGATGATTAGTTGTGGATTTGGGGCTGGTGAAGGGGTTTGAGGAGGTGTTGTGTGTTAGAGTGTGTTGGCTTGGCAGTGAAAAGGAATACAAGATGGGCGGGTGTCACGTTCGAGAATAGTGTTGGTGAGGAGTGGCTGCTTGTCAAACTGCCAGTCTATGAGAGTGCTATAATGACATAGTACAGCAAATAAACCCAACTGCGCAATTTCCTGCTGGCGACAATGGGTTTTGAGGTTGTCAATGGTATCGACATTGCATCGAGACGCTTCCCGGTCTATGTCTAACCCGAGCTCCCGACATCGGTACGGAGAGTGCTCCGACTCGGCAATAAGCCGGCCGCGATGAACTCCGGTGGCTAGGCCTGGAGGCGGCGGCGATGATGGTCTCATATCAGGAAATAGCTCGTCAGTTCCGTAATCTTACGCGACTGACATACTTGATTGTTTCCGTCATGTGTTGGAGGCTCTCTCTCGCCCTTTGACCCAAGAGTCTCAATCATGGGAGATGGTCCCTTGAACGGCGGTCATCAAGAGTCACAGGAGCTCAACGAGACCAGATGGAGAAGATGTCTCTCCGCTTTGAAGAAGGTCTTGAACGTCGTTCTCGCACAATGGCTTGTCATCGGGTTTGGCCTGAGTTGTCTTCTGGCATATTTCTTTCCAAGTAATGGCCGATCCGACCTGTCACGCTCATTCCTCGGTACAACATAACTGACATGTGCTGGAACACTGTAGACGTCGCCGCCCATGGCGGGATTATCAGATCCGAATACAGCATCCTTTACGGAGGAGTATCGATTATCTTTCTGGTCAGCGGACTGCAGCTTTCACATGAGAAGCTGCGCATGAATTTGACGAGTTGGAGGCTCCATATCATTGTCCAGGGGATCAGCTTTGTGCTCATACCTGTGATAATGCTAGGTCTGCTCTTACCCCCATGTGACGCAGGCGAGTGTTTGCTGACAATACCCCAGTGATCGTTCGTATCATCATTGCAGCGGGAGATCTACGGTCAGGGGCTATAGATACCAGTGTCCTGGTCGGACTGGTGGTGCTGAGTTGTCTGCCAACCACAATCGCCTCGAACGTGGTCATGACTAGAGCTGCTGGAGGCGATGATGCCGCAGCCATCATTGAGGTGGTCATTGGCAACACTCTTGGGGCCTTCATCTGTCCCGGCTTGATATACGCATTTCTACCGCCACAGCGCGAGTTCGACGCTTGGAGACCGGCTTCTGTAAGCACACTTGGCCGCATGTATGCCGATGTTTCCATGCAGCTCGGTCTCAGCGTCGTGCTTCCTTTGGTCGTGGGCCAAATGGTCCGATGGTTCTGGGTCAAGCAGGTACAATGGGCATTGGACCACCTGTATCTGGCCAAGGTCTCGGCCTTCTTCCTGATCACAATTGTGTGGTAGGTGGTCCTTGTGCTCCCTGATGAATATGAAGGCTTCGAACGCTTACCATGCGTCTAGGGCGACGTTTTCCAGCGCTTTCAAGACCGGAGCTTTGTACCGGCTTCCCAAAGGATCGGTTATCTTCGACGTATTCATCAACGTTGCGACATATCTGATCTTCACGCTCTGCTGCTTCTTTCTCGCCAGACCACCTGCAACAATCGTCAATCTCATCAACCGAAATGTCGCGGAATCGCGGATTGGTGGGCGACTTCCCAATATCATGCGGAGGGCCGTCAGAGTCAGACAGATGTCCAAGTCTCAGACAGTTGCAATCTGTTTCTGTGGTGCGGCGAAAACACAGAGCCTTGGAATTCCGCTGATCGCAGCCATGTGGACGCATACAGACTCCTTGACCATGGCGTACATACAGATTCCGGTGGTGTTGTACACAATGGAGCAGGTCTTTCTTGCGCAGGTCTTGGTGTACTTCTTCAAGTGGTATTTGCGGAGGGACCGTGAGAAAGTTGAGCCGGAAGCAGAGATTCAAACAAATAACGACATCTACCCCGGGGCTGATATGGAGCTTGCAGCGGATCAGGATCACAAGGAGGTACTCTTTTCAGCTCCAGCTGGGCCAAGCCGTGTTGAAGAGCCGCCTTGATCTGGCCACTTACTGAGGTAGATTCCTCACCGCGAATCAGCTCTCTTTGGATGCGTTTTTGTCGCCGGTTCAACATCACTATCCACATCTTCCTCACAGAATTTAGCCTGTCGTTGAATAATCATGCGGATGCGAATGTGAACAGGACCAAAGATAGTACGACTGGCAGTGTGACGCAAGTTGTCGTTGCTTTGTCTGTCATGGAATCAGGAAGATGAGACAGTTGTGATGTGATGTAGCGCTGAAGTTGCTAGCATGTTCCAGCCCACCACCCACTAACGCCAGGCAGCCAAGTTGCCAGCCGATAGGCTGGAATAAGCTCCGGAATGAACCCCGCGCCACCAACCAGCGTTCTTACCTTTACTGATACCTCACCTGGAAGCACTTGCATCACCAGATTTCCAAAAGCTTCCTCTACTTCAAATCTGATAACTCCCCAACCGTACCACGATTTGTCGTCCTTGTACAATTTCTTCGCAAATTATCCAACTACCCTACCTGGACATCTGCTTCAACTGCATCCCAAGATGAGCTTCCAACGTCCTCTCCGTGGCCGCTGCCAGTGCGGACGAAACCGTTACATCATCCACATGCCCGAGGACGCCAACGAGGTTGCTCGCGTTCTTTTCAACTCACACCCACATCAGCGCAAGGCTCCCCAGTTCCATATGCCCTCGTCTATGCATTGGTGCGATGGACTTGATGACACTTCCGCAACATCCACATCTGCTCTCCTACAGTTCACCGGCTAACCAACCGTCCGCAGGCGTGTTTCAGGCATCTCCGCTCGCTGCCTTCCTAAGAGTACCTCTAGAATGGTACCGCAGCGCCACCTTTGCCTTCTTTCCAGACGAGACGAATGCCATGATCCACAGAGTCTACACATCGCCCAGAGAGCAGCATGCGATACGGCACTTTTGCGGCTTCTGCGGCACGCCCCTCTCCTACTGGTCCGAGCAGCCGCGCACCGAGGCCGAGTTCATCCAATTGACTCTGGGAAGCTTGTATAACGAGGATCTGGGCGACCTGGAGGATTTGGGCCTTCTTCCCAGCTCCGACGACGAAGCCGACAAGCCGCAGGGACCGGTTACACCTGCGGATACCGCCGGCGTGGTTGCACATGATGTGCGTGAGGTTGTTCTGCGCCCTGGTCGCGAGACGATCGGAGGCCTGCCTTGGTTCGACACTCTTGTCGAGGGAAGCAGACTCGGAAGGCTTCGGCACCGCAAAGGGAGCGGCCGCAGCCGGGACGGAACGGTCAGGGTTGAGTGGGAGGTTGTGGAGTACACGGAGGACGACAGCGGTAATGACACGCCGCGTTCTGGTAAACGGAAGTACGACGAGGGAGAAGAGAACAAGGAACCCATGGAGGGCGTCGAGCAGTGAGGCCTCGAACGCACCGGCGCTCCGTGACACGATAAACGATACGACTGCTCGGGCCTTGATCCCGCTTGCTACGATTACGACGAGGTGTTAACGATACGCTGGTTTCTGCTCTATTTGCATGCTTTGACCTGGGGAGGTAATGTCTTGGAGGTGCGCAAGGGTGACCCGATGCGTACGAGGCATAATGTCGAAGCAAGGCAGCTTGCTCACGGCATGAGAGCAGTGTACGGTATGGATGCAGGTACAGGGGTTAATAGAAGGGTTGAGGGAGGCTCGGTTACTTTCACATGTCTTTATTAGCAAAGTCCAGGTCGCCTGGCAGCCAAAAGAGTATCAAGCGACAACGTGTGGATACAAATCCATGCAATCTATTGCTTACTACTATTACCTGGATTCCGTTCCATGTCAGTGAAGCATGAGATAGGTACCTCTGGAATGGCTGTACCACGTGGCATTGGCGGCTCTCCGGTTCTGCGCTTCTCCAGCTGGTAACTGGTTTAATTTCAACAGCGATTCATTCAGCCTCATTCTCGTCTCCCGAGTCCCGACATGCAAGTTTGGTCGGAAACATACGGACTTCGTATACGATTCCGCAACTAAATAGAGAATGATGTGCTTCTCGGCCTGAATAATAGCAAACGTGTGCTAATGGTCTAGCAGGGCAAGTCACTTACGGCGCAGCATATACCCAGAGGACAGCCTCTAGCCCGCGACATTTTTTAAAAACCAAAGCCAGAAGCTGAGCGCTTCGAGGGATGAGATGATGTATCCCGCCGGCCCGCGCCAGATACAGAAGCATCCTTCCAGCCGCAAATAAACGGGAGGCACGCGCTAAGTGCTGGGATTGACGAGGTCAACAAGTGCGTCCTTTGGAGCTTCATTTCACGTCATTTGTGCCGACATGATCGAATGGACTTGATCACAGGACACTTCCGAAGATCAGCCGTCGCTTACCGGCGCCAAGCGTCCACCAAGCATTGAAGCTCCGAGAGCGACAGATTTCATGCCGTGCGGCGTCTCGCGACGTTGAACCGCAGGTGCCACCACGCGACCACTTCCTACCTCCGTTCCTTCCTTTCCGCTGGGTACCTTAGGTATTCGGAGCTCCAGTCGCGAAACGCTGCGAGCGCACATGGAATCCACGTTCATATAAGCTTCTAATTAATGCCTGGTACGGGCTCTCACACTCACCAAGCGCTGCTGTGGTTTCACCAGGCTTGTGATATGCCTGTCTTCCATTTGTCCCTCTCCGTACTTCGTACCTAGCCCCTTCCCAAAAGGCCACTGCCCGAAGTTCCTGAAGTTTTGCCGAAGTTTTGGCGGCGCAACCCCTGTCCCCTGTAAAATGCTTGTCTCCACATCCAATTCTCCGGCTGGACGGGCCGTCGATGACATGAGAGAGCGAAAAGAACGAGAGCCATCATGTGCAGCTGACACGGATTCGTACCAGAATATTCCCGTCGCAAGATATGTTGTGCTCCATGGCACACACGAATACAAGCAAATGGGGAAGATGGTGGAACCACAGTGCTGGCGACAGTGACCCCGAATAACTGGCTTTCTTCCTGTGGGTGTGAAAGTGTCAGATTGGGGCATTTGGAGCATTGGGGCACTCTCCATCTGTCAATTCCCGCTGCTCTGATGGAATTGTAGCCGCCTTGACATGCGGCATCCTCTTTTGGCAGCTTGTTCTCCCGGAACTTGAATCGAGGCATGCCACTTCTTGGGGCATGGCTGGACTTGGTACGCGGTACTACCACGCTGAGGTGGTAGCTTGCAGGTACGGCACCGAAGCTTGGGTGACAGTATGCATGGATCAGATCTCCTCACGATGGACATCCCGTGGTCTCTCTTGGCCTTATCCGGGAGTCCCCTCACGGCGGAACCACACAGTGTCTCCTCGTCCAGTTTGTCCACCAGCTCGTCCCTCAATCTGCAAGAGTGCAATTGCCCGTCCTTTTACCCCGCGGTGGGGGCCCCATGCCATTCTCGCTCAACTTGCAAGGACCCCTTGTTCCCCTGTCCTGTCCGGTCCCATCCTATCCCTGTTGCTATGGCTCGAACGGCTGCATGGCCGCCGCCAGCCAACATCCGTCGCATCTCAGGCTATGCCTAGCTTTTCTCGGTGACTACGGTCCGAACGCGGGAGTTTTGGGGAACAATAACGGTCCAGCAACACATGAAACGAGCGAATATGGCTTCTACTATAAGAATGCGGCTGCTCCCCGTCCATGCCGCCCGCCGCTCCCTCGTCCAAGCTCTCGTTCCACGTGTACCAGAGCCGCTTCCGCCCACATTCCTACCTATCCTCCTCCTACATATACCCTAGAATCCCATTCTCATAATCACTTGGGTATACGCATCTAGCTGCAAGCTGCCTCGCCTGTCTGTCCTGCTCCTGATCTCTCGATACCCCGTTCCCTGGTAGTTCTCCCGGACGTCGGCCCGACCAACCATGTCTCTACCGAAGGACTTCTTGTGGGGGTTCGCTACTGCTGCGTAAGCCAAACTCCTTCCCATACCCGTCGACTGGCGAACCCTAGACGTTGCCCGTAGCCTGTCTACTTTCGCTGACAAGGCTCTCTCGAATGCAGGTACCAGATTGAGGGCGCTGCCGACGCCGACGGCCGTGGTCCGTCCATCTGGGACACATTCTGCAAGATTCCGGGCAAAATTGCCGACAAGAGCTCGGGAGCCGTCGCCTGTGACTCGTACAACCGAACCAAGGAGGATATTGACCTTCTAAAGTCGCTCGGTGCCAACTGCTACCGCTTTTCCATCTCGTGGTCGAGAATTATTCCCATCGGTGGCCGCAACGATCCCATTAACCAGAAGGGCATCGACCACTACGTCAAGTTCGTCGACGACCTCCTTGAGGCCGGCATCACTCCTTTCATCACGCTTTTCCACTGGGACCTCCCCGACGGTCTGGACAAGCGCTATGGTGGCCTGCTGAACAGGACTGAGTTTCCTCTCGACTTTGAGAATTATGCCCGTGTTATGTTCAAGGCCATCCCCAAGTGCAAGAACTGGATCACATTCAACGAGCCGTGGTGCTCGTCCATCCTCGGCTACAACAGCGGCTACTTCGCTCCTGGCCACACGTCGGACCGTTCCAGGTCTGCTGTCGGCGACAGTGCGCGTGAGCCGTGGATTGTCGGCCACAACCTCCTCGTCGCGCACGGACGAGCCGTCAAGGCTTACCGTGACGATTTTAAGCCCACTCAGGGCGGTGAGATTGGCATCACCTTGAACGGTGACGGTACCTACCCCTGGGATCCCGAGGATCCTGCAGATGTTGAAGCCTGTGACCGCAAGATCGAATTTGCTATCAGCTGGTTCGCGGATCCCATCTACTTTGGCAAGTACCCAGACTCGATGCTCAAGCAGCTGGGCAACCGGCTGCCGACCTTCACGGAAGAGGAGAGGGCTCTCGTCCAGGGCTCCAACGACTTCTACGGCATGAACCACTACACGGCCAACTACATCAAGCACAAGACCGGCACGCCGCCAGAGGACGACTTCCTGGGAAACCTCGAGACGCTCTTCTACTCCAAGAGCGGCGAGTGCATCGGACCCGAGACCCAGTCGTTCTGGCTCCGGCCCAACCCGCAGGGCTTCCGCAACCTGCTCAACTGGCTGAGCAAGCGCTACGACCACCCCAAGATCTACGTGACGGAGAACGGCACGTCGCTCAAAGGCGAGAACGACATGCCGCTGGAGAAGATTCTCGACGACGACTTCCGCGTCAAGTACTTTGACGACTACGTCCATGCGATGGCGAAGGCTGTCTCGGAGGATGGCGTCAATGTCAAGGGCTACATGGGCTGGTCACTCATGGACAACTTTGAGTGGGCCGAGGGTTATGAGACGAGGTATGTAACGAGCGGACCAGCACGGATTGCCATAATGCTAACAAGTAGCCAGATTCGGTGTCACATACGTAGACTACGTCAACGACCAGAAGCGGTACCCGAAGAAGAGCGCCAAGAGCCTTAAGCCGCTATTCGACAGCCTAATCAAGAAAGCCTAGGATGAGGCCGGGGCCGGTCCGGTGAGCGCCAAGGATGCTACGACGTCGACAACGCCCGCTGCTGCTGCTGCTGAATCCAAGACAGCAGCGGCAGCACCAGCAAGACCAGCAGCCAAGGCGACAGACCGACCCCAAGCCAAGAATGGCAACAATTGGTTCAAGAAACTCTTGAAGAAACTCGGGATATGAACAGGCTAGGCGGTGGGGGCTGTAGATGTGCTGAGGGTCGTGACATGTCGCAGGTGTGACATGGAGGTGGCTTGTCCTAATGATGGAAGTTTCACGCGTCTTTCCGGTAGTATCCTGCTATTAGTACATATTGGTCTTCATTGATATAGTACTTACATTACGAATCTCATGATGATTGTGGCCGTCGACGTCTGCACTCAGCCGCTTCTACCCATCAGGGATGATGACTGCTCCTCGCCGTGGTCGATGGTCGTGCGGAGGAAGCGCGGAGAAGCGGGTCACAACTGACATTTGATAGCCGGGAGCTAACCTTGTTTGGCTTGGCTCTGGGGTAGTGCGGGGAGAGGTCCAAACGGTGGGGGGTTCAAGAGCCGAGGGATTACTGCCGGACCGCTGGAACTTTGCATACCTACTGAGCGCGTACCTGTGCATAAGAGGGAGCTAGAGCTCACATATATAGTGTGACGTAGAACCCTAAACTAGCTCCCTGCGACAGCTTCAGTCCATCCCGCAGCTCGGTAACTACTCCAACCTGTCTCTACCACCTTCACTAGGTGCTTTCTCGTTACAACAAGCAGTATTGCTTGGCTGCGGAAACGCCTTGAGTCCAGGTCCGGCGAAAGCAGCTTTCAGGTACTCATTCATCTCTCTTGCCCACATCGCAACCTCAACCCTGACTTACACATGGATAGGATTGTATCACCATATCACAATGTCGAACCCACCATCACGGCTACGCAACATCCTGGGCCATCTCATAGGCGGCAATCCCCAACCACAAGGGCCCTCAGCAGCCCAAGATGAATACACCCACACCCACCACATCCACCAGCTCTCGCCCACCTTCTTCCTCGAGCGCGCGGCGGCCATCGAACCCGACGCCGAAGCAATCTACCACGTGACCGCCAACGGCCGCATCCTCCGACGCTCGTACATCGAGTTCGCCGACCGCGCCCGCGGACTGGCGTATTATCTGATCAAGCACGGCTACAAGCGAGTCGGCGTCTTGGCGCCCAACACTCCTGCGTTCCTGGAGTCGATCTACGGCATTGTCGCTGGTGGCGGCGTGATAGTACCCGTCAACTACCGCCTGAAACAGGAGGACATCGCCTACATATTTGACTTTGCCGAGGTGGACGCCATTGTGGTTGATGCCGAGTATGTGCACCTGCTTGATCTGTACAAGAAGGACCATGCGAGGACGCCGGTCATTATTGATAATGTGAGTCCTGATCTGCTTCGCGTGAGTACGGCCGGGGTGACTAACAGCGACAGGACACGGATGCTACAGAAGGAGAGCTGAGCGGCCCCTTCGACGACGCCGTCCTAGAAGGGCTCAACTACGACATCCAGAACGGAGCCAAAGGCTGGGCCGGGCTGCCACAGGTGGTCAACGAGGACGACATGCTCGCCATCCCCTTCACATCCGGCACAACGTCCAAGCCAAAAGGCGTCGTCTACACCCACCGAGGAGCCTACCTCGCCGCTCTCGCAAACGTAATCGAGTCCGGACTCAACTACCACAAAGGACGGTGCAAGTACCTCTGGACCCTACCAATGTAAGCCCCCCTCCCCCCAACCCATCCTCACGCTCAGCACTAACCGTCACAGGTTCCACGCGATAGGCTGGACATTCCCCTGGTCCGTCGTCGCCGTCCGCGGCACAAACGTATGCCTCCGCAAGATCGACTACCCTCTCATCTGGCGCCTGCTCAAGCAAGAAGGCATAACGCACTTCAACGCCGCACCCACAGTCAACACGCTGCTCTGCGCCTCCCCGGAGGCCGCGGCCCTCCCGGATCCCGTAAGGGTCACGGTCGCGGCCTCGCCGCCGACGGCCCACCTCTTCGAGCAGATGACCAAGCTGAACCTGCACCCCGTGCACGTGTACGGGCTGACGGAGACGTACGGGCCCATCACCAAGGGGTACCACCTGCCGCACTGGGACGGGCTGCCGGACCACGAGAAGTTCGCGCTGATGGCGCGGCAGGGACACGGGTTCATCACCTCGCTGCCGGTGCGGGTGTGCAAGCCCGAGCTGGCGGAGCAGGGGCGGCTGGTTGACGTGGCCAGGGACGGCAAGGAGATTGGCGAGATTATGTTCTTGGGGAATATCTGCGCGAAGGAGTACTACAAGGACCCGGAGGCGACGCGCAAGCTATTCGCGGGCGGGGCGATGCACAGCGGTGATCTGGCCGTGTGGCATGCGGACGGGAGCATCCAGATCCAGGACAGGGCGAAGGATATCATTATTTCGGGCGGGGAGAACATCTCGAGCGTCGCGCTGGAGAGCATGCTGGTCGAGCATCCGGATGTGCTCGAGGCGGGCGTCGTGGCTGTGGCGGACAGTCACTGGGGGGAGCGGCCGAAGGCGTACATCACGGTCAAGGAGGGGAAGCAGATGGACGGGCAGAGCCTGATTGACTGGGCGAAGCATCAGAGCTCTATTAGCAAGTTCATGGTGCCGAGGGAGGTGGAGGTTGTGAAGGAGCTGCCTAAGACGAGTACGGGGAAGATTAAGAAGAATGTGCTTAGGGAGTGGGCGAAGACTGGGGCGAGGGAGTGATGGTGTTGGATAGGAGGCACTTGGATAGAGTGAAGCCGCTTCGAAGCTTTTGAATATCATGTGTTGAATGTGTTGTACGAAATGAGAGTCTGTCCATACGACATGGCTGCGGACTGCCATACTTGCTCGGTTTGACTGTGTGAAGTCATACATCGTATATTAGATTCCATTGTTAGGAATGCATACCTGTCTCGAGATTCGTACCTAACTAAGCGTCTCATCGTCTCATCGCTTCATCGCTCCATCGCTAACCCTTTAGCACTCTATTCGTTCAGTCGTCTGATCGTATGCTGTTATCTTAATATCCGAGATATTGTTGAAAGATACTCGATCATTCGTTTCCCGCTCGAGAACCACGAGCATATGAATGTACAACATGATCGAAATGCCCACCAGGTCCCGTGTCCGCCTCACGCGGCACTTCCACGCCTGGCCGTACAGTCACGGATCTCGTTGGCGGCGGCCATACCAGACGGTCGACTCGTGTTCTCAGAATCCTTCCTCGCGTCCCGGGCAAGCCCGCGATTGCAATGAAAAATAGGTTCGCGTCGCCTGGAGGCAGTGTAATACCAGGGACACAGTGAAGTCCGTCCATGGGCAAGCCCAGAGGGACGGTCTCCGGGTGACAAAAATAGGGATAATCAAATTTTGGTCAATAGACCATAAAAGAGATTAAACTTTTAAGAACAGATACTACACTTGATCTAAGCCAAAAGGCAAAGAGAGCTAAAGAAAAAAAAGAGGAAAGGGAAACTCCGTTTCTTGGGAGGGGAAGAGGATATTTATGTGTGGTGAACATGGTCTGTGCGTACCTGTGGATTTGACATTTCACCGCCCCGCAGCCCCGGCAGAAAAGATAGCTGCAATTAAGCTGCAGGCGCGTCGCATCGCGACTCGGCAACTTCGCCTCAGCCAGCTCCTCCTACTTCGTACCTCCTCCTTCTCCGCCTTGGAGTCAACCATCGTCCTTTCCTACAACATACCTCTACCAACGCCCATTTTTGTCCCAAGATGGCAGCCATGTAAGTACCTTCTTTACCAATGTTCTTCGTTGTTTTTGAAGGCGTTTCAAGAGGTAGTAAGCTGCCCCCACCGTAACCGAGCTGACTGGATGGCGTTTTTCAGAGAGAGCTTCGACAACATCCACCTGGACCTGTCCAAGGAGACCGGCAAGTGCAGATTCGCCGAGCATGGCCTGGGCTGGAAGCCAGCGGGCGGCGGCGAGGCCTTCACCCTCGACCAGAGCAACATCGGCGGCGCACAGTGGAGCCGGGCTGCGCGAGGCTACGAAGTGAAGATCCTGCAGCGCAACTCGGGCATCATCCAGCTCGACGGCTTCGCGCAAGAAGACTACGAGCGTCTCAACAAGATCTTCAAGATCTGGTACAGCACGTCCCTCGAGAACAAAGAGCACTCGCTCCGCGGCTGGAACTGGGGCAAAGCCGAGTTTGGCAAGGCCGAGCTCACCTTCAACGTTCAGAATCGGCCAGCTTTCGAGATCCCGTACTCGGAGATCTCCAACACCAATCTCGCTGGCCGCAACGAGATCGCTGTCGAGTTTGCCACGAACGAGGACGCCAAGCCAGACGGCCAGAATGGCTCGAGAAAGAGAGCTGCAGCGGGTAAGGACCAGCTGGTCGAGATGCGGGTCTACATACCGGGCACGACGACGCGGAAAGAGGCCGAGGGCGGCGATGCGGCTAGCGATGCGGACGAGGAGGAGAAGAACGCCGTCACGCTATTCTACGAGACGCTCATCGAGAAGGCCGAGATTGGCGAGACGGCGGGAGATACCATTGCTACGTTCCCTGATATCCTGCACCTCACACCAAGGTACGACTCTTGGAGACCTCACATCACATACACGGTGCATTTTACTGACGGGTCACAGAGGACGCTTCGACATCGACATGTACGACACGTCGTTCCGATTGCGAGGCAAGACATACGACTACAAGATCCAATACGACCATGTTAAGAAGTTTATGATTCTCCCGAAACCCGACGACCTCCACGTCATGCTCTGCATCGGGCTGGACCCACCCCTCCGCCAGGGTCAGACGAGGTATCCCTTCGTCATCATGCAATACAAGAAAGACGAGGAAGTGTCTCTGGACATCAACCTTCCCGAAGACGTCCTCAAGGAGAAGTACAACGGCTCACTACAACCGCACTACGAGCAACCGCTGCACCAGGTCGTCGCGTATCTATTCAAGGGCCTAGCCGGAAAGAACATCTCGAGTCCGGCAGAGGAGTTCCAGACACACCGGCAACAATACGGCATCAAGTGCTCGATCAAGGCCAGCGAGGGGTTCCTGTACTGCCTGAAGAAGGCCTTCATCTTCGTGCCGAAGCCGGCGACCTACATCTCCTACGAGCAGACCCAATCGGTCACTTTCTCCCGAGTCGGCGGTGCCGTCTCAGCGCTGTCCACATTCGACATCACGGTCCACATGAAGAACGGCGCTGGCACCACGCAATTCAGCAACATTAACCGTGAAGACCTGAAGGCACTGGAGGACTTTTTCAAGCTCAAGGGACTGCGTGTTAAGAACGAGATTGACGAGGATGCCAACCTAATGGCCGCCGCGCTACGGGACGAAGTTATGGGCGACGACTCGGACGAGGAGGTTGTGGGCGCCAAGGCTGACCGTGGCTCGGCAGACGAGGACGAGTCGAGCGTGGACGAGGACTTCCGCGCCGACTCGGACAGTGATGTTGCCGAGGAGTACGACAGCGCACACGAGAGCTCGGGGTCTGGCAGTGACGAGAGCGGCGTGGATAACAACGTCGGCAGTGACGACGATGAGGATATGGACGAGGATGACGACGAGGAAGAGAAGAAGCAGCCGCCCAAGAAGAAGAAGAAGTCTACCTAGGTGGTTGATACTATCTCTGGTCGAAATTCAGGGACCCTTGGAATGACCTCCCGTCGAGCAAAGGGCTTGCGGTGAGTTTTGAAGTAATGTTTATACTTTTGGGCGTTCAGGCATGGCTAGCATTAGCCTGAGTTGGACTTGTACTGCCGTGTGTTTTACTGGTTTAACTGCCTCATGGGAGGCAGAGGACAAAATCGATGGTTTTATTTTATTCATCCCACGGTATATCGCATATTGCTGTTGTGCACTTTTGGGCACCGCGGTCTGGCTGGTTCCAGGTTCTTGCGTGAGGTGATGGACACCTGCATAAGAGCTGCCGTATCGTATCAACATGACATCTCCACCTGAAAAGTTATTTATTACATGACTCCTGCAGATTGTAACATTGCCGTTGGTTTAAAGTAAGGAACATGCAAGGCACGTGAGCCGATGCTGGAAGATTTGACAAAGAAGGAGCCACATCCACCGCCTTCCAGTTTTCGACGCCAGATTGCTGCCCCACCCTGGCATGTCATGAAGAACCCCGCGGTTTTCCAGAAGCATCACAGAACAACATCACACGTCGTAAAAAAAATAGACCACCATTCTTTGTGCAGCTTTGAAGGCTACCGCCAACACAAAATCGTTGCTCGTTTCTGACTTTGCACACAAAGGGAAACAGTGCTCTGATAGAATAGCCAGTTTTCATCCGGTAACTCTGATATTAGTCGAGACATTACCCAGGCAACAAGTTCGTCCGAAATGGCGCCCAACTGAGGATACCGTCCAGCTCTCCACCAGCATGTCTTCTCGGTAGCTGTCCTGCCGCTACCAACTATGCCGAATATTTGCACACGACTGCTGCAGACATTATAGCAGCTCTACTAAACACTTTCTGCCTGTTGGTTCCGTACGAGCGGCCAATACAAGATGGAAGCCCAGGTAAGCTCGCGAGCTGTTCATTCCCGTCCGGAAGCCGCCCCTCTCGTTGCTACGCCAAACAATACAGCAGCCTCGGAAACCGAGCTCTCGTCCATGGTTGTTCCTAAGCTCATCACTAACCGGATATGTCCTTTGCAGGTCGAGAATGCGATCGAAATCGCTTGGAACCCTACCTCAGACCAAGCACTGAAGGAGCAAGCCTTCGACTTCCTCAACCGGCTGCGAACCGACCCCCAGGGATGGCAGGTTTGTGCCTCGCTCTTTACACAAACACCAAGGAGGTCCGAGGTGGTGCGCCATTTCGCCCTCGAGATAGTCAACAATGCGGTTTCTACTCAGTCGGTCGACGGCTCCAGCCTGGTCCTACTGAAGGACTCCCTCCTAGACTATGTTAGGCGGACATACAAGGTGAATGCCGGCCAGGAGGTCGACTCGGCTGGCCTCCAGAACAAGCTCGCGCAGACCCTCACGTTCCTCTTCGTGTATCTCTACAAATCGGGGTGGGAGACCTTTGTTGGCGATCTCCTCGACCTCACTACTTTTCCGAACTCGACCCAACGAGACAACTTGGCTGGTGTCATCTTCTACCTTCGTATTCTCGGCTCTGTGCACGATGAGATTGCAGACGTTCTGCTTGTCCGTCAAGGCCCGGAATCTAAGCGCAATACCGAGCTCAAGGACTTGCTACGAGATCGGGACGTGCGAAACATCGCGAATTCCTGGAGGGAATTACTTGCCCAGTTTTCGAACCAGAACGATATTGTGGTGGAGATGACGTTGAAGGTCATGGGCAAGTGGGTGAGCTGGATCGACATTTCCTTGGTTATCAACCAGGATATGATGGGCCTTCTAATTCCGCTCGTGGGTCGGACAAATGCGACCGGCAGCGAAGACAAGGTCAGGGATGCCGCCATCGACGCCTTCAATGAGATCGTCGGTAAGAAGATGAAGCCGGCAGACAAGACGGAGCTGATCTCTTTCCTAAACCTCCGCGATATCATCAATCAACTGATTGCCAGCCCGCCTCTACATGAGTTCAAGGGCTCTCCCAAATATGACACCGATCTGGGCGAGGCTGTTGCAAAGTTGGTGAACACCATCCTCACAGATATAATCAGAGTCCTAGAGGACAGCGAGGTTGGAAATGAGACGAGAGGGAGTGCCGAGAGACAACTCCAGGACTTCTTGCCTTCCCTACTTCGCTTCTTCTCTGACGAGTACGATGAAATCTGCTCCACCGTCATCCCCTCCCTCACCGACCTCCTCACTTTCCTCCGGAGGGTTGGCACGCTTCCACCAACTTATACCGAAATGCTTACCCCTATCCTTAACGCCATCATTCAGAAAACCCGATATGACGAGACATCTTCCTGGGGTGTTGAGGATGAGCAGACAGATGAGGCCGAGTTTCACGAGCTGCGGAAGAAGCTGCAGAACTTGCAAAAGAGCGTTGCTGCCGTTGACCAGGACCTCTACATCGACATATTAAGCAATCTCGTTGCTAACACCTTTACGAACCTCGATCAGCAGGGTTCTCAGATGGATTGGCGGGACCTCGACCTTGCGCTGCACGAAATGTATCTCTTTGGTGAACTTGCTCTGCCCAACGCCGGGCTGGCGGCCAAGAGTCAACCGAACAGTGTCGCTGCGGACCGACTTGCTGCCATGATGAGCAAGATGGTCGAGTCCGGTAAGGCCCCACGGTAGCCAAGCTAATCTTTACTCTGAAGAGTTTGCATGCTAACCCAATCTTGCAGGTATCGCCAACTTCCCCCATCCGGCGATCATTCTCCAGTACATGGAGATTTGCGTCAGATACTGCGTGTTCTTCGATGCTCATCATGAATACATACCCCAAGTACTTGAGAACTTTGTCCGTCTAGTGCACCATCAGCACGTGCGCATCCGGACCCGTTCCTGGTACCTCTTTATGAAATTCGTCAAACACCTCCGGGCCCAGGTTGGGAACGTGGCTGAAACGGTGATCCAGTCCATCGGTGACTTGTTACCGATCAAAGCCGAGCTCGGAGGTGACGACGACAACGATGACATGTCTTCTGACGCCCAGGATAATTCAGCCGATGCCGTGTTCAACAGCCAACTGTATCTCTTCGAGGCTATTGGCTGCATATCATCCTCCGGCGCCATTCCTGCGGAGAAGCAAGCGCTGTATGCTCGCCTCGTAATGGATCCCTTATTCCGCGATATGGAACAGCATCTGCCACGGGCAGCAGCAGGGGACGCACAGGCGATGTTGCAGGTGCACCACATCGTGATGGCTCTCGGCACCCTAGCCAACGGCTTTTCTGACTGGCATCCCGGATCTTCAACTAGTACACGGCCGCCTCCCTCGAAGGAGATCTCGGACGAATTCGCGAGAGCGGCGGAAGCCATCCTGGTTGCCCTCAACCAGCTGAACTCGAATGCCGAGATCAGGACGGCTTGTAGGTCGGCGTTCTCGCGACTGTTAAGCGTGCTGGGCTCGGCAGTCCTGCCACAACTTCCGCAGTGGATCGAGGGCTTGCTATCTCAGAGCTCTAGCAAGGACGAGATGGCCATGTTCCTACGCTTACTGGATCAGGTTGTGTACGGATTCAAAGGGGAGATTTATAACTATATGGACGTCCTTCTCTCCCCGCTCTTGCAGCGCGTGTTCGGAGGCTTGTCCGAACCTATCAATGGCACCGACGACGAGATCCAACTCCAGGAACTGAGGAGGGAATTCCTCACCTTTGTGCAAATCATCTTTGTCAACGAACTCGGCGGCGTCCTAGTCAGCTCGACAAACCAGCATTTCTTTGATTCTCTCATTGCGTCCATCATCACGCTCTCCAAGACAATCGGACACGGAAACTTGGTTGCCAGTAGGATAGGCTTCAACGTGCTAACTAAGATGGCCCAGGCATGGGGCGGCCCGGACGTTGCCACCATCTCGGCCAAGCCCACCTCTCCAACCGGGACTCCGGCTCCCGCGTTTCCAGGCTTCGACCAGTTCATGATCGAGCGATTCCACACCGCCTGCTGGGAGGTCCTCCAGGACCCGCAATTCAAGCCCAGCAGCGACGCGCAGAGCAGACAGGTGCTAAGCGAGATCGCCGGGCTGGAGCAGACCTTGTATACCAAAACCGGAGGCATCTTCATCCAGCACCTCCAGACCGTCACCCTTCCCAACCTGGGCATCGACAGCGCGGAGTTCTTACGGAACTTGACGACGGGAGAGCGCAGGTCCTTTATGAACTACCTCCAGAATCTGCTCAAGAGCCGTCGGTAGGGCGATGCTCATGTCGGAGGCCGTCAGATTCCCGGCAAGGCTTTGGTGCAGTCAATCATGAGGAAGGGCTCTGTCACTTTCGACGGTGTCCCCATTAGAAAGAAGGTTAGATGGGCCGTGTAGAAGGACAGGAGGGATATGAACGTGTGGGAGCGCGATGCATTGCCGGAGTTGGTGGGAGACTGAACCCTCTTATATCAATCACAGTTCAAAAGGTGGCATTGCCCCTTTGGCCGTCATTCATACATAGAAAGACGTTTGGGTTCACCGGTGGAAGTTGTCCTTTCGGCATCAGTCTGAGCCTACGCCTTGCCTTGGCCGGAACTGCTGTGTTTGTATCTCTTCCAGAGTGGGGGCCGTTCGTAATAGGTAGAGATTGCGGACAATGAGAATACCAGATATAAGTATATGGTCATCTTTCCGGATGTCCAGTCGGTCTCGAGTATTCACCTGATGATCCCAGCTCTCCTTGTCCTTGCCACTGTTTGTGTGCTCTTCCTAATGTTGGTGTCCCTGGAGGCACAGCTGGTGAAGAAGTATCCCCGACTTTCGTGAAGCTTCTATCAAGCAGACATCTACATAGTACTGATGCGACATAGGTAGTACCGGCTAATCCAGCTGGCGACAAGTGGCTGGTTTGTGCTCTATTCCATCACATGAGCTCAAGCTTCAAGGTTTGGACATAATGCCACTATCAGCTAGGTTTATGGAGCCTGTTTTGCGGAATTGAACAACATCACCGGTGCTGGCTGTGCACAGACCATATGGTGTTGAATCTCGGCCACAGTCATTTGCAAATTTACCGAAGCAATGTTTGGCTGAATTGCGATCACGACGCAAGTGAGGCACTCAGGTGTGTGTTTCTACGTGGTGATATTTTTTTTTATTAGGAAGGCGCGGATGATCGAGAGAAGAGCCACCGGCCTCGACGCTTGTAGGTGGGCGAAGGTACCTAGGTACCGAACCTGGAATTCAAGGGATAAAGCTCGCCTGTCACAGCTGCCGAAGTGAATAGTATAATGGAGAAGACGTAATGGCTCTATGCCGAACGGTTGCTTCTATTGTCTTGGTGTGCCGAGCATGTGCCCTTCTAGCTCGGAGTGTCGCTTGAAAAGCTTCACCACTTCATCATGCTATCACTCCCACTAGTACAATAGCAACCTCCTTAATCTATTGTCACTCGTTCCCTTCGGATATTTTGCATTCACTGCTGCCAAACGCTTAATCTATTCCGCTCTGCCCGGGTTTTCCACCTTGGTGGCTGCAACTCTCACCTACCGCGCACCTTCCTTCTGCATGTTCATGCTCCTGCAAGGTCGCGTACCACTGGCATCTCTTTCCTCAATCTTCTTTCTTTTCCCGCTTCGACAGAATCGTTGCTACTCTCCCTGTACAACTTGGGCCTTTCCCTAAGCGACAGGAGGCTTTATTGCCGCTGCAAACCGTGTTCCTCGTCTCGAACGCTCGACACACCTTCTCGACTCGGCAGTCAACTCGGGCCCTCCCCTCTCCACCACACAAACCATATCCTCTTCCACCGAGCAACACTCAACTTGCAATACCATCAGACCTCCAGTTCGGTATTTGTCTTGGAAATCTCATCAGGTTATTCCATCATTTCTGTCTGTTTGATGATACTCCATTTCTAGGCTAAGGCCGTCGGAGCATCGATAAACACTCCTCAAGACGATCTCCGGGCATTACTCCAAACGAAGGCGTAGCATTCGCCCCTGTGCTATCAAATCTGCTCTCAAGATCGTCAAGCAGGCAGTGTTCGTATTCCAGACAACACGTACGTATGGGTGATCAACTGCGTTCTGTTCTCTCTATCCTCTCCGCTGTTTTGACTGTTCACGTTCTGGCCGCTTTCCATCACTGCTCCTTTGATTCTGCTACCAGACGAAACCACATCCCCCAACTTTCTTTGTTACCTAGTCACGTCCTCCTCTTTGATTCCCTGAAACGCCATATCTGTCAATAGCATTGTTCATTGAAGGATTCACTAATAGCCTCTGCAGTCATCATCTTCCCGACCGGTACCATCTTCACTGAGGCCGAAAGACCTCACATCGTCCTACAAAATGGCTTCTCCTACTACCAACACCACGGAGGCCGAGCCATGGACCAATCCCCAGTTCGTCTACGACATTGCAGATTACACAATGCAGAATTACTACCGTTCTCAAGAGACGGATGCTAGCCCCATTACAGGTTTCTGTATACCTATCACTCCCCACACACGACTAACCAACTCCCCTACCGGGGGTGTCGTCGGCCGATACCTCGCCAAATCCACTCATCATGCAACCACTTCATGCACGACCTTGACATCGTCAGATGGCAGCAGTGTCAACGGCAGTCCTTCCCTCTCCCAGGAGATGAACCACGATCCCTATCTTGTCATGCAACAGCACCTCCTCGGTGGGCAGGAAGCAGTTATCGATCTACAGCTTGCTTCTCAAATGCAGGATGCGACGGAGATTACCTTTGAGGGAGATATCGTCTTGATGGGCCAGGTTAGTGTCTACCTTCACAAGAAGCCGTCTCCACGGCAGACTATCTAACTCGGCCACAGCAGGCTACGGGATTTCGCGCCCAACTGCCTCTCGCACAGCAGTTTGGTACTGGGAGCGGCCCAGTTTACACACAGCACCAACAGCCCGTCCAGCCTCTCCACTCCCGATCCGGCAATGTCCTCCTGGCTTCGAACTCGATGGCCGGTAACTACACCTCTCCCAACCCTACACTGACCTCTGCTGTTACACGAAAGAAGCCAGCTTCGACACTGTCCAGCAAGAGCTCCACCTCCCACAAGCCACTTGACCCGGCGGACATAGAGTTCCTGTTCAAGACGTTGGATCAACAGATGAAGGCCTCCAACAATGTGTCACTGATGACTCGACTTGTTCCCGTCCACCAGGGTCGTCCGGGCCAGCACATTCTGCGCCAGAATGAGGACACAGGCGAACTCTACGCCTGCATCCCATCTAATCCCTTCGTCCCCAAGAGCACCGTCGGTCAGCAGGAGTACAGCCTGCCTTTGTACGACTCCTACATCCAGGAGAAGGCGAACGGCGGTCGCCGAGCCAAGGAGCCTTATCCCGCAGTGGGCCAGTCAAGCCTCAATACATGCAACCATTGTCAGACACCGACCAAGGTGCTGAACAACGAGTCTCTCTGCCCGTTTCATGCGTACTACCTTGCGACAGGTCGCTTCCTGGGCTATTACGAGTTCTGTGCTCTCGTCGAGATGGAGAAACACGGCTTGTCCATTTCGAGCGACTGGTGGACCATTGAGGACATGGTGCAGTTCGTTGACGCTCTGACGGAGAGGATCGACAAGTGGCGCTTTGTCGAGGAGAGCTCCGCCATCCCGAAAGGCTCCTGGATCAGCAAGGTCTCTCCATTCGGTGCCATCGGAGAACAGGTACCCCAGCGTGCTCGTGGTAAGACTGCCTTCCAGTTCGGGGCAGAACAGACCTTGGCCATGGCAGTCGGTCGTCAGAATGATCAGACTACGATGAGCCTGAGGCTCGATCAGATGTACAGGGAGGCCACAGGAGCCGTCTTCGCTTAGGAAAGATCGCGTCCATCCCTGTCATGGTGTTGCAAAACCAACCAACTGCAACGAGTTCTTGAAGGGGTTGGAAACAAGAGCAAGGTGACCTCATCGGTTGTGAGCACTGGCTTGTAAGTCACCAATGACAAAGGGTAATGATGTTTGACCACTTGCTAACTCTGTCAGATCGCCCTCTCCGGTGATGGCGTCTGCTTCTTCATGACCGACGACGACCCCCCCACTATATGATGTACACTATAGTGCCGAGAGGTCAGTCCTATCTCCAATGCCTTGTGGTATGGTGCCTAACATCCCTCACAGGACGTGATCTAATAGTTTTTGCATCTCTCCTGGATTTCTTCCATCAGCGTCTCTAGTCAAAGCAGCGAAGAGTCGGTATTTCAGTTTTCGAGAAGCCCGCATATCTGATAGAGGTGGCTTGACCATCACAGCTTTAGAAGAGGTCAGCGCCCGGATTCAGTCGCCTAGGATTGACTTTGCTTGGCCCAAGAGGTAGATACCCCAAAGGTACAGGGGTCCTTTGAGTACAACCTGTCCACAATATACTGAGATATCCATGGTACTTTCCCATATACACTGGACGTGAACATTTGCCGTGTGTGACTGTCACCAAGTATTTGATTCAGTCTTCGATTCTGTAACCTTGGTAATGCCCGTTGCCGAGCCTAGAGAGACACTCATCACGATGTTCTTCAAACTTTCGTCAATGTTTGGCCGGCAGCAATCTGATATTGGTAATACGCAACAGCATGAGGAGGCAGCACTGGGTGTTCAGCTCCTCAAGCCTTCCAACCGGCAGACAACAAAACCCTGGCCAGGGAAGCAGCACACGGAGCAAAAGAATACCGCGGGAATGCAAGTAATCCCACAAGAAGTACTCGGACACCTCCCAGTCAGCTACCTTAACTTCGGCAACACATATCAGAAACATGCTTCTGCCTTTGCAGGGAGCCGAATAGCAGTTCGGACCTGTCACCATATCCGTGAACCTACCGCGGGAAACCCTTCGGTGACGTGGTTTGACCTTGCACTGGCAGTAATTGCTTGACAGCCTGGCTGACACAGAGTTCTTCCTGAGGCTATGTGGAAAGGGCGCAGTACAGGGCCAGGAACACCTACCACTTCGCCGATAGAGAACGACCCATCGTCGAGGTGGCATCACCAAACAGACAGTCGTCAGCACGGGCTCTACCTTTCTCGGTCACCCGCGGTCTCTGTGCCCGTGTCTACCTCAAGATCATAGGATGTTGCCGAGCGCTCGATATTGATCCGTATTATACTTGAGATTCTGGGTGAAGACTTCAATCCTCAGTCATTTCTGAGTCGACTCCGTGACATGTGTGGCGAGCCTTCTCGAGTCAGATTGCGCCAGAGCTGGAGCAGGGTAGGCTGTCAAGCCGTCCTACTCCTCATCTTCGTCTTGGTCTTCCGCATCGTCGTCTACAAGGACAACGTGTAGGTGCGTAGGACAGGCATATGTTTAGCCTCGTATGGCGAGTGATCGGCTAACCTGGAGCGATCGATGAAGTCGCCGCAGTGTGTGGCAGTCAAACATACCCCTGCTGAATCTGCTGAGCACAGAGCCGTACATGTCACTTTCCGAATGGGGAAGATAAAGAGCGTTATATGTTCACAAGACATTTATTTCATGTGATATAACGAGATGTCGCTTATACCACGTATTCCAGCTCATGTACCCAACCCAAGAGACGTGACACCCACCCTCGACATTTCCCATTCTCATCGATACCTAATCAACAAGTATCTTCCCCTCCAAAACCCCATAATTCCTGAAAAAGCTATCAAACAGCCCAATCCCATGCTCGACGTCCCCGCTCCCGCCCGTCTCGCGGATGCTATGCATGCTCAACTGCGGATTGCCCAGATCGAGCGTGCGCACGCCCATCTTGGCGCTCAGCATGGGCCCGATGGTGCTGCCGCAGGGGCTGTCGTTGCGCACAACAAACAGCTGCAGCGGTACCGGCGGGTCGGCCAGGCGGGCCGCCTCGCGGACGAGCACGATGCCGGGCGAGTTGGTCGCGTAGCGCTGGTTGGCGTTGACCTTGATGACGACGCCCTTGTTCATCTCGGGCTGGTGCGAGGCCTCGTACTTGCCCGCGTAGTTGGGGTGCACCGAGTGCGCCATGTCGGCCGAGACGAGGAAGGAGCGGGACAGGGTCTGCTCGAAGGCCGAGGCCTCCGAGGCCGAGTCGTTGCCTAGAACCGAGAGGCGGCGGAGCACGGCGGGGAGGAGGTTGGAGTCGGCGCCGTGGGCGGATGTGCTGCCTATCTCTTCGTGGTCGAAGCAGGCGATTAGGCGGATCGAGGGGTCCGAGTCGAGGGAGGAGGCCTTGGGGCCGGAGACGGAGGCGATCAGGCCCTGGACGGAGCAGAAGGTCATTTCCTGGTTGTCGAGGCGGGGCGAGAAGATGAACTCGTCGTGTAGGCCGCCGAGACAGGACTTGTGCGTGTCGTAGAGGACAAGCTCGAAGTCGGCTATGTCTTCAGCTGATACGCCGGCTTCGGCTGCGACGAGCTCGACGATGGGTAGGTGGTGGCGCTCGGTGACCGCTTTTAGGGGCTGGAACTCGTCTTCCTCGGTCTTCTCTTCCTTGGCCTCGTCGCCGGGTTTGTTGAGCTCGGCCGCGACTAGACCGGCAATGGGGAACAGTTCCGTCTCCTTGTTTGGGCTGAACTCCGCAGCACGGTTGAGATGAATAGCCAGCGTCGGGATCCTCAGAATCGGCTTGTCCACCTTGACCAGCCGCTGCTCGAATCCGCCCTTGCCATCCTTGACCAGCACGCGGCCCGCGACGGACAGATCGCGGTCGAACCAGCTGTGCCAGATGCCGCCCCCGTACGTCTCGACGCCGACCTGCAGGAAGCCGGCGGCGGACTTCTTGGACACGGGCTTGAGGCGGAGGCAGGGCGAGTCCGTGTGCGCGCCGACCATGCCGACGGGGCCGCCGGGCCGCCACTGGTGGCCGACGGCGAAGGCGACGATGGAGCTGCCGTTGCGGGTCAGGTAGTACTTGCCGCCCGGCTTGACGGCGCCGGACCAGTCGTCGCGCTCGCGGATCTTAGCGAAGCCCGCCTTTTCCAGCAGGGCTGCTGCGCTGGCTACGGCGTGGTAGGCTGTGAGAATTGTTAGATGGGTGAACGGGAGAGACGGTGAGCGGAGCTTACGGGTTGGAGAGGCATTGACGAAATCCAGGAACTGGAGGGCTGATTTGGGAGGCGCCATGGTGGATTTGGATGAGATGTTGCGGCACAACGAAGGTCTCGGGGGTTTGGTCGAGAAAGACGAGATTAGCAACCTGGCTGGATATGTTACCAATATCGGTGACTTGATGGGCATTTATTCTGGTCAGGATAGTGAGCGTTCAGGGGCATTGAGCATTGGTGCAGTAGTAGACTAGCAGTCCAATGGCTTGACGTTGAATATTTGCCCCGCAGCATGCAAGCAGCTTTTGGTGTTTCTCTTGACATTATTGACAGGACGACGATTATCGGCGGACTGCCCAAAACACCGAACGAGTCAGTCATACGCCATCATGCTTCATGGTTCCGTGCCTACGACGTGGGAGCCCCAAATCTGCCCGAATTGGAGGTCATGGACGATAATGTTCGAAGTGACAACTACTATCTTCGATCAAGGACTCTTGCCGGGCAGATAGAAATGCCCAAACAGCAGCATTTTCGCAGGCGTGTTTGCCCACGGCAGTACACAGTTCACTGCGTAAAGGTTCGGGACTAGCCGAATTCGTAGTCCCTGTCCTCCCCACTTCGTCAGGTGGGGGCCGACGACGTCCCTCCAAGCCTCCCGTCAACGGCTTAGCCACGCAGCCGTTGGTGAGCGGGAAAGAATACGATTGTTTGCACATCTTGGCCTCTGAAGCGATTCTTCTCATTCTACTCCTGCTGGCGATCTCGAGTCCTGAGGTTGTGGGGAGATGTAGCTGCGAGCGACCGAAGAAACGCACGATCTCCGTCATGGAAAGTAGTGTCTCAGCGGCGCGAGAGACATGCAGGCGATCACGGCGAATTGCAGCTGATCTCATTGGCTGCTGTGATCACGACTTGACCATCTCCACACTGAAGGACCCTTGGCCGGCCCGCTCCCTGCTCCTTCAGCCTTGTTGGCGTTGGCGTTGGCGGCAGTTTGGTGCGTCACTCGCTCGCACTCCCGATGTCTAACCCATTTCTGGATTGCCCCTTTCCAGGCTACTGAAGGATTTTATTATGCACTTTGAGGTTTTCGAAGTGATGCGAATCGACAATTCTGGCCTGTGGACAAGAACAAAACGAAAAGGTAAAAGTCAGGTTGCATCCATCAAGGTACCTTCAACAAGGTTATCCTCGATACGATCCCTGGGGGTTACAATGACGCCACCAACTTGGGCAAGGGTCGCTGTTCTGGGCTGGCATCACCGCTCTTTGCCTGCCAACTTCCAGGGCAGTACCGGTGACACAAACCTACAGTTGTCCACCCTGGCCGTGTGACGGCGACGACCTTGCAGAAGGTTGTCTGGACAGCTCAGCAAGAGGGCCGGATGCTGCCAGACCTGCCTGGGGTGGTGCCCGCAAGGCTGCCTTCTCACAGCCGGGCGATGCAGGCCCATGACACGATCGATTGCCCGATGTGGCTGCGGGGCGAAGACGATGCCCTGGATGCCTCCAACGATGATATTGTTGCGGCACAAGCTTTAAGAACACGAATCATCTTGGGCGTGAAGTCAATCTGATGCATCTCGCAAGCCCGGCTTTCGTTGAGGCAGATAGGAAGGGGCAAAGGTGCTCCTTCCTGCTTCTCGTCATATCAGATAAACACGAGCTGAATACCTCTATTTAGCATGCCACTTGGCGATGCAAACAATTCAAAGGTAAGTCCAAGGCAAGGGGCAGGTCATGTTCCGGGTTGTTGGGACGAAATAGCCTGATATGTGCAGTACATAGTTGGCAGTGAGTAGACTTCGCTACCGAGTTTTCAGCACGGCAACTCTTGTAGGCTACGACCGCTCGTGATGCTCATCAGCAATGTCCAACTAAGTGTTGGCGTCGCTTTTGCTCAATAAGGAGATACGTCGCATGTCTACCTTAGTTACCTGAGGTACTCAAAAATTGACAGTGTATCCTGTGCGCCAATGAGACCCGGCCCTTCCGATCTGTCGTTCGCCAACCTTAAATTGCATCCTCGTGCAAGGATTTCAAAATGGAACTGTCGAGCACGACTCAGCACCATGAGGTTCTGAAGGGGAGCTTGGCAAAAGCGGGAGCAGAGACGTGGGATAATCTCGCATATATCTGCTAGTGATGCAAGGGACATGTGGGAAAAGGGGCAGGATCGAAGCCATCGTCGTGCTAGCGCTAACTAAATGAAGCTTGCTTCATCTCTGAAGTGGAAGATTGTGCCTCTTCTCTACAAGTACTGTACACAGTAGCAACCCGAACTTTACCGAAAGCAGGAGAGGTCCAGACTTGGGGCCGAGCCTGGACGGCGATTTGGATTTCGGATCCCTCGCCGATTTTGGCTGCGACGATCAGACACGGGCGCTGTATCAAAATTGTTCCTTCGCTGACCGTCTCGAAGCCAAGATCGAGTACGACGCATTCGCTCTCTGCCTTGATTATAGATTGTCTCGTTTGAAAGCTGCGTTATTTGAAAGCAGCATCTCATCTAGGTTGCTTGAATCGTGCTCTTGTTCGTTCTCAATGTTGAATGCAGGAACAAGAGGTTTGTCTATCCCTTGCCTTACTCATCTTGTGCAGCAGCACAGTGACCAATTTCTGTAGTGAGACAGCGACCCAATTCGTATCCAGCATCCGTGCATTAGGTCTAGCACTACTGCACAGTAGCTTCGGCAGTGCCAGTTGCGTGACCGTCAAGGCTCCCCCAGTCATTGCATACATGACGGTAGATCCTGACCTAAACTGCGTTTTCCGAGGCTTGATCGCAGCCACAATCAGTGACGATCTCGCAGCTTAGTACTTCGTAGGTAGTTAACAGTCAGGACAATATCTGAGTAGGGCCGTTGTCAGTAAGCCTCGTGCTGAATAAATTCGCCGAGCCACAGCGTGTCTGATAAATTGGACAGACCCGGTAGACCTCGCGAAGATCACAAATGAACTGGTCAGCTGGTACATGTACATGCAGCCACTGTTGATTTGGCCGCGATCTCTGCCTCGAGATTGTCGCTACTCGCCCGCGTCCAGCGATCAGGATAGACAAGACAGCATAGGCGAGACGACCGCTCCCGGATCCCAGGCCAGAGTTGTTAGGGAAACCGAGAAGCAGTGATGCACATCGTTCGGTTTAGTCAGGGAATGGTTCGCATATTTGAGGGAGAGAGGACAGCAGGCTAAAGTAGCAAAGTGTAACACCATGGGCCGTCTGTTGCGTCCCGTCGTTTCCTGTCCAGGAGTGAGGAGTCTCGTAGCGATATCGAGCTGCTCTTAAGCCCTTCTCGAGCTGCTGCTCTTTATATGGATTGCGCGGCCGGTTCATCGAAACCTGGGCCATGGCCTCAAACAGAGCTGATTCATTCCGTGCGTCTCCCGCAACCCGCCTTCTCCAACTTCGCAAAGTTGGGCCACATCTCTCAATTGGGGTTGCGGAGGAGGATGCGTCTGTCGAGGAGGAGGGTATTCAATCTCGACAAAGGATTGCAAACGGCGGTGGGAAGCGAGAGACGGATTGCCCCAAATTGGTGTCGCACGGTAATAGGTGCCTGACTTGGAGCTGTCCTCGAGATCTGTCGATGGCTTACCTTCTTATTTAACGTGGCTCTCTCTCCAGCTCCCATCATCAGGTGGACCCTGCAGCGGGATGCAAGCTACCTTTATTACCTTGGCTTGGGAGTGATTATACCTCGTTCATCCAGGACAATGGTCGCTCTCCAATGCCATCGAGTCAAATGTCTTCAGCGCACACGTCCAGGACTCGAGTAGCACGCGACGGTAAAGGAGACTCGCATCGCCATGTCCTGGTGCGTTCGTTGGTCAGTGAGTGCAAGGCGGACGAATCTTGGCCCAAGGACAGCCGTCCAGTCACCAGACACGTCCAGAGAGGGCAAGGGGGGGCGCATGCGGGCGCAAGAAGGTTGAGTGTGGGTCCCGGTACTTGGAGGGTACCTGGGAGACCCGGTACATGCGAACAAAGCAATCCCTGCACACGCTTGCAGCCAGTCATCATCGCTCACGCAGACTGGCATCAGACCCTGGCAGAGCTGGGGTGGGCAGGGCCCTGCACCTTGGGATCACTCAGAATGCAGAGTCTCTACAACCCGCCGACAAGATTTTTTGGGGTTTTATAGCTGCTCCTAGTTGGGATGGATGTGAGGATGACGAGATTGTACAGGTGGCGTGCCCCCGAGATGCCTCTCGACGCTAGACTAGGTACCTACCCGCCAGATATGGAGGCGCTGAGAGCTGACCACATCACCGCGATGTCTGAAAAGCAAAGGACTTCTTCCATTGTTGTTGCTCCAACCTCGCTTCCCACATTGTTACTGCGGGTACCCAAGCTTATGGCTGAGAGTCAAATCTCTATCAGGTGGAGCAGGGATTTGCGCAAAGTCCCATCCCGCCATTTCCCCTCCACAACTTGAAAAGAAACGGATGCCTCTCCCATGAGCCTAAGCCCTTTGGCAGCTCTCCATCAGGATGATCAACTCCTCGTTCCGGCGAACTGGGCATCTTTACATGGAATTGCTCGACAGAGCTATAAACGCCACCGCGAAAATGGACGATTGAAGCGTGCGAGAAGACTACCTAGTTATCGTGATTCCGCAGGTTTCCCTTCGCTGATAGGCTTGTTCATGGCAAGGATACCCTGGGCTTGGATTCTCATCGTCGTTTTAATGAGAAGCGCTCTTTGACTGTCAAGTGTCAAAACGTTCTGACTTGTTGCGCTACCCTGCTTATATTCCTTGAGAAAATATGCTAAGACACTGTATTCCATTCCCAACGGCTCGCTACAAGAACCGCAAGATCATGAGAGCTCCTGCGGCCAATATGGCCAGAGCAGAAGAGACTAGGGTAGCCTCAGACTATCTCCCTCGTCAGTACGTGGTACGTATCGCAGGACAGCGATTGCTGAACGCGGACAGTCCGGCTCACTCGAGTGTCGTTGCACGATTTCTTGTGCGAGCAGATAGCGTCTTCAGTAAGGTATTCATTCAAGTAGGTACCCTACCTCAGGCACATAGGCGCAGCACACCGACCCCCGAGAAGTGTGCCGTCCAGTGACTCAGTCCGAACGTCGGTGCCCAGGACGAAGCCAAGAGAGGGCTTTCGGTCTCTGGCAGCCTGGAATACATAAGGTATGATACCTCATATCCCATATGTGAGTCTGTTGTCCTCTCCGAACATTGGTACTGTACATACCTTGATCTCCATTGCGAGGGTAAGAGCAAGTACCGCGCATCATCGCGGTGGAGCCCAATTTTGCCAAATGTACCTACTGTGCAACCTTCCCGTCACAAGATGTCCAGGAGCACTTCCATTTCTTTTCATTCTTTCTACAACAGCGGTCTCGAAGAATGGAAAGGCATCGAGCTCGGAGGATAAATATTGGAAGCCAGCGCAACAGCAATGATCAAAGGTTATCCGCAGGGGTATCTGAGTGTCAGCGACAGCCTTACCGCATCGGCACCACCCCACCGGCGATCGCCAAAGAGAGCGAACTACACAGTACCTCGTGCGCATTCTTCCATCAAGGTACTTGGTGAGAGTCTACCAGACACGGCCGCCCAATTTGGATCCATCTTACCTTTCCTTCGAAATAACTATCAGCTTTCCGTCTGAGCCGAGTTTCATGCCCGGATGCCCATCAAGCCTCGAGGCGAGCAGTGGCACAGAGCGACAATCGGTGTGACGTGCTCATTCAGGGACTCAGGGTGTCTGATACCTTACCTAAGGTACCTACCTCCTTACCTACTTCAGGTGGTGACAGTAAGTGGTGGGTTATGTGAGGCTAAGTAGAATGTGCTCGATTCTCTGCAATACTGATATCATACCTTCACGTATCATGTGCTGTGGTGTAGTTGTCGAATTTGAAGTCCCTTTCTAGATTTGATGTTGCCTGCCTCTACTTTGTAACCTTCACGCCCACTCAGCATGGAAGCCTAGCGCCATCAGTCAAGTGGAACTACGGTGACGGTGACGGTCACCACCTTACCTCATAAATGGAGGCTCCGTGTATCGACAAGTCCACGAGTTTGTTGCAGCTCTCATCGAACGCAAGATTCTCAATTGGTACGGAGAGATAGGAACTTCCCAAGTCTGCCAGTATGCGTGCCTTCATTACCTACTACCCTGCGTCGAGGGGGGCGTAGAAGTCGAATAAGGTAAGGTGCTTCTTGCTACTCCCGTCGCTAAGGCAAGGTAAGGTAGAGGTAGGCATAGGTATAACGAGGTCCCTACAGGCCTTCATCCAAGGACACAATACCCTCGGATACATCTCCGTTCTTGAAGGCGATCGAAGTAGAGGCAAGTGGAAAAGTGGGACCTTTTGAGGTACCGTAGAAGTACCTGTGCGCTAGGCGACGGTACGTACCAGGTCGGGCGCATCCACGACGTCCCCTTCCACCGCTCCAGGGACAGCGAGCAGCCGTCAGGCCTCTCTCCACCAGCTCCATCCACATCTCTCTTCCCTTCATTCTTCCATCCTCCTAGTTCTCTTGCAACACCACCAGCGCAACCACCACCTCCCGCAAAACCCGCGACTTGGGTTTCCACGAGCTCGCAGAGTCTGGTTGCTGATTTTCTGCCACCACTCATTGCTAAGTCTTGTTAGAAAGCCTGGCTAGTCTTTTATTCTGTTAGCAACACTGTCCATTTGCAGTTGCGCGGTAATCATTCGGGAAACCGTCTAACAGCTACTAGAACTAGGCTTCCTTTTGGAATCACTTGCTACTATTGCGGCGCCTTCTCTCGTTTCAGTCACCACGTCCTCGCTGTGTCCGGAACCCCGACAAAAGACAATAAGCTCTCAACAAACAGCACTACCAAAGTCAAATCTTTAAAGTTTCAACAACTCCGGCACGAATGCACCGCACGCAATTTCATTCACGGCCTTGACCATTCCAACCGCTCCCCGACTTTCGCCCTCTTTCTTCGCCTACCCTTTCCGACTACAGCTTGTGAACAGTCGACCGAGAAAACTGCATCGATACAAACGACATCGATACAAACGACTCTCTCCCGGGAAACAGGCAGGAGGATTGACACGCTGCATACTCTCCCAATCCCTATTTGTACGCAATCACCACCCGCGATCGCAACACCGACACGCCGCGCTACGTGCTTAATAGACCCAGGAGAGCCTCGACGAATGTAGCCAGTCTATTGGGCCCTCTCGTTGACTGGTGTTTTGCTTGAATTTGAACACCTTGATCCTCGAGCATCACCGACAACACAACGTTCAACGACGGACGAACTCCCGAGCCTGAGCCTGTTGTGCTGTATCCGCGCTATCATACCTCATATCGCTCTTCATGGACGGCTATCTGTCGAGCTAGGCATCCTACAGCCAAAAGCCACGATTCGTCTCCTTGTTACGAGGCAGGTTAGAGTTCATACGGATATCTTCCGCAGGAGCTGTTTTGCCTCGCTGTAGCACAACTTGAGCCTTACGCAGTTGGAGCACTGCAAGAGGTCCATACCGTTTTTGCAGGTTCTTCACGCTCTCGCGGTTTGCTCGACTCTACTGTTCCCGCGGCCATGGCCGCCAACATGGGGATGCCTGGCAACAGCCATCTGATGATGCAACAGCAACAAAACGGCAACAACAGGTTGCAGATGCAGCAGATTGTCTATTCCCAGCTTGTCCAAAGTACTCCTGCCATGCCAGCTGGCAGCTGGCAGGCTACCATGCCTGTCAACGATAGACTTGGAAAAGTCATGAGTCTGTAGGTTTCCCAGCTCTTTCATTCTTTGTTACTGGGTGTCTCGTTTCTAACATCTCTATAGAATCACCAATGTCATGCTCGCCTTGCCTCAGGCAGAATGGCAAAAAGCTGCTAGCTTTAGCCTGGAGTACGAGAAGAAGTGCTTTATCGGCTCTCCCGACCGCGTAAGCTCACCTGATAAACCGCCACAGCTTCTCCTGGGCTTTGATCGCGCGTGCTAATCCTTCGCAGGTGAGCTATGACCAGGGAATGGCGGCGAGGACCCAAGAGATGGTGAGGAAGAGACAAGCCGCCACTCCAGCACTTCAGAATCAACTGAGTGCCGAAGCGGCAGCTCGACAACAAGCACAGGCACAGGCACAGGCACAGGCCCAAGCTCAGCAGCAGATGATGATGAGTCAGAACGCAGCAATGATGGCCGCCCGAGGCATGGGCCAACCGGGTCAACAAGGCTTTCAGCACTTGAGGGGCCCTATGCAGGCGTCTCCCATTCCACAGCAGCAGCTACAAATGGGCATGGGAACGCCAGGCTTACATCAACCGCAGCCCAACCAACCACCATTTATGATGAATATGCAGCAGCAGAGGCCAGCCGGGGGCAGCCTACAGGATCGGTTGAACTCTTTACCTCCTCAGCAGCGAATGCACATAATGGACACTGCCAACAAACTGTTTGCCAACCAGACAGAAGAGCAGAGACAGAACATGCGAAACATGGTGCAGTCGAAAATGACGCAACAACAACTCGCTGAGTACCGCAACCAAAACCAGGATCCATTGTTGATGTACTACCAAAACCACACCCTCTTCAGAATGCAGAAGCAGCAGCAGCAGAACATGTTCTTGCGTCAACAGCAACAGCAAGGAATGGGTCCAAATGCAAGTTCAGCACAGGCAGCTATGTTGCAGCAGCAGCAACAGCAACAGCAACAGCAACAGCAACAGTTACAGCAACAGCAACTGCAACAGCAACAGCAACAGCAACTACAGCAGCAGCAGCAGCAACAGAAGCAGCAGATGGCTATGAATCCGGGTATGATGAATAATCTTGGCCTCCAGGCCAGTCTTCCTGGAGCGCAGCTCTTTGCCCCCAACATGGAGACGATCATCAACGAGCAAAAGGCGGGACTTCTCGCCGAGCAGTCTGGCCAGATGGTTGTGCCCGCCAGTAACGGGCCGAACCGAAACGCCACGCCACAGGCTATGGGCGGTGGAGGGCCCCAGAATATGCCGAATAGTCAGCCGGGCCCGAACCAGCAACCACGACCGCCACAGATGGGTCAGCCTTTCAACCTCTCACAGGTGAAGATGAACCAGGCTGCTGCGCAGTCAGCGGCTCAGAGCAAGGCCCAGGCAGCAGCTCAGCAGATGCAGGGCCAACCTGGGGGACTTGGTGGGCCTGCGTCGACATCCCAAAGTCCTGCGATGAACACATTGACCGCTCCCATGACCCAGCCTCCTGTCGCCATGGGTGGCATGGGTCAAGTCAACGGTGCCCGATTCAACCAGGGAAACCCAGCAATGGGTCAAGGTCTAGATCAGAGGTTCAACCACCAGGCCAATACACGGCCTATTTCCATGACGGGGAATATAAACGTCAATACCGCCACCCTCAACCAGATGCTGAGCGCTATGCCCGTCGATAAACGGGCAAATGTCAGTGCTATGCCGCCGGACAAGCTGCGAGAGTTGATGGCCTCATGGGAGCAGCAGCGCAACTCTATGGCGAATGGGCTAATGCCACAACAACCAACCCCTGGCCAGCCACAGATGAACCAAATGGGCAACCAGTTTGTTGGAAACCCCCAGCAGACACCTAATTCTAACATTCCCCAAAACGTTCAGCAGGCCATGATGCAGTCGGCCCGCGCTCGAGTAACAGCCCAAGCCATTGCGTCGAACCCTCAGGCTCAGGTTATGATGGACAGTATGGATGTTCCCGAAAACATCATCCAACGTCTGTTGCGAAGCGGTTGTCCACCAGAAGTGAAGAAATGGGGACAGCTGAAGGCTTGGATGCAAAGCAACCCAATGCCACCCCAGGCTCAACAGCAGCTGTTCAACTATCAAATAAACCAGTTTCGCGACTTGATGGAGAGGAAACAAGCGGCTCAAGGCCCTAACGGGGCACTTGGTGGTGGCCCTCAACAACAGCACCAACAACAACAAGGAGCACCTGGACAACCGATGCAGCAAAATCTGCCGAATTTACCCCCGGGCTTCCGCTTCCCTCCGCAAGCGTTGCAAGTCTCGCCTGCCGATATTCAAGCATTACGAAATGATCCCAGGTTTGCGTCGCTTGACGACCAATCTTTAGCCAAGGCTGCGATGAAGTTAAAGCAGGAGCAGTTTCTGCGTAGGCTGCAAATGGAGCGCATGCGTAAACAGCAGCAGGAAGCACAGCAGCAACAGCTAGGCATTGTGAATGCTCCTGGTCTTGTCCACCAGCAACTGGGAGGGTCTGCACCGCAAGCGACAGCATCGCAGCCGGATATGATGAACGCGCCACACGCCCCTGCTTCTCAACAACCAGCGCAGAAGCCAGTAGCTACTGGCCTAGAGCCGACCACAGCTGGAGCGAAGAACAACAACAATAACGGAAACAAGTCTGCTCAGAACCGTCCCGCACCTCCCAATCCGTCGCCTGCCACCGCTGCCAAGAACCTGAAGCGTTCCAGCCCTGCCGACGCCCCTGACGCACCGACTGCAACCAATGCCGCTAATCAACGGCCCAACTCTCAGCCAGCAGCGCGTGCTGTGACCAATCAGCCGACCCCAGAAGTGTTGGCATCATGGACCCCGGAACAGCGACAGAAGTGGGAGCAGTATCAGCGCCAGCGTCAAGGGATGATTCAACCTGATGCGGAAGAACACAAGCGTTACAACGACTACTTCAAACAAGTCCACAACGATGAGACGATGGCGAATAGGGACATGCCAGAGATTCAAATGTCCGCCGAAGAGAGGCAGGAGATCGAGGCGAAACTTCCCAAGTTGGTCGGCGACATGGCGAAAGTTTCTAAGATGTTAGTGAGATGGTATGTGATCACGCATGACGATCAGAGATTGAGGCTATTCTTCCGCCTGGTAAGTGATTAAGATGCCAATTGTAACGGGCTTTGTGCTAACATGATCACAAGCGATCACGTCTTGTGCAGCAATTTGCCGATGACAAACTGTCGCAGGTCAAGAGCGCATTCTCCATTCGACTGGCAGACGTGAACAACTATAGACAGTTTCTCTCGTCTATGGGTGTGGAAATGGCTGCACACAATATGATCCCTAGGAAAATGCCTGCAAACAATGGAAACGCGGCCGAAGCAACGGGACCAGCGGCAGCATCAGCTCAGAATCAATCGGCAATCCCGGTTTCCCAGCAAGCACCGCTAAACCCGGCAAATCTGGAGAAACACACGCAGGCAATGAGCAAGGTGCATCAACGATCAAACAGCAAGAGCGGCCAGGCCCCCGCAGCACCAACAACGACCCAGCCGCCGTTCCAGTTCGGAGCACAGAAGTCTCCGACTGGGCAGCCGACTTACTTCAACAAGCCGGCCGTGACCCAGGAAACCCTCAATCCGCCTCCTCCTGCACGCAAGAAGGCCAAAACAGGGCATCAGCAAGCTTCTTCTCCAGCTATCCAACAGTCTGGTCCGTCACCACAGGTCAAGGCTGCGTCCCCCGAGGTCAAGAGACAGCCACAGACCGAGCAGCCGAAGGCGCCGCCGAGACCGCTGTTCATTTGTCCCGACGCCCAGTGTGACCAGCACACTACTGGCTTTCCTACCAAAGAGGCTCTTGATGCTCACTTTCAAGAGGAGCATGTCAAGCCTTATGAGGATCCGATCAAATTTATGGAGGAGACATTGACCAAGTCGCTTGGCCTGGATGCTCAGGGCAACCCCATAGCAAAGACTGGTTCAGCTGATGTAACGCAGCCCAGCGCGCCGGCGATGAAGTCAAGCGGCTCTAAACAGGGTCAGTCTCTATCCAAACCGGACCCGGCATCAACGCCCATGTCAAGGAATGCATCAATGGGGCAGCAAGGCAGCGCTCAAGGAGGGAAGGGTGCGGACAACAGAGGTACCCCTGGGAATGGCAAGAATGGCCAGTTCAAGCCGGAAAACACACCGAAGCCTGTAGTGAAACAGGAGTCGGATCATGCCCAACAACCCACGACGGAGGACCCATGGGCCAACTCAACGGTTGATCCACAAGCCCTTTTCGCGACCTTTGCGCCATTGCAACCGTTGATCAACGGCCACTTTTCGAGCTTCTCGCCACATCGGTCTCGTACGCCTAACGACACACCCGAGTCTAGCAAGGACAGCGGAGCGTCCGAGCCTAACAGTGACATATCGGAGAGGGCGCAGCTTGAGATAGATCTGACGTGGGCACCCATCGATCTCGACTCGGATCTGCTGGTGGGTTTGGACTCGTTTTCGATGGGGGCGAACAGCGGTTTGCTTGCGGACATGGGGTCCGAATTCCCGCTGTGGGATGAACTAGAGAACGAGTTCTTGAAGTTTGACCACGACAAGCCGTTCGAACTGGACACGTCGCTCTACGCTATGCACTGTAGCTGAGCATGACGGGGCGAACACGGCACATTCTTTCACATCATGACACACGTTCTCTCTGGACACGATTGCGATTGGGATTCTGCACCGGTTTCTGGCGTTTTCTCATTGGCGGTATAGAGGGCTTCCAGAAAGTGAATTTGGACGGTGGACAAACAGTTGCTGGCCTGGGGCCGGGCGATAGGAATAATATGATGCATGAGAACGGAACGGATGGATAACGCGGAACTCGGTTAGGGTGGGTGAAAAAGCACGGGTGCATGCAGCGTTTGGCTTTCCTTGTCTCTCTGGCACTTCGATGCTGTCCCGTGGCCTTTGATGATATTCCTGGATGGTTCTGCGTCAGGGCTTATTCGGCTGGGGTTTCTCATATCACGCCGCTTGTAGGCGTGTAAGTGTATTTGGCACGGTCATTTTGGGGGGATGAGGAGTTCTTTGGAGATACCCGCCTGGTCACCTGCACGTAACTGTGTGCTGTCCAGGCATCTTGATAGCACAAATTATTCTCTCGAGGTCATTCTTATGTGTTGACTCTGCATCGTTACCCCTGAGTGCAAACGCGTGTGGGCAGGGCAACCCGCTGCTATTAAACAGTCGAGTCAACGGGCTAGCGAGATAGTGCGGGGCTGGTAGAGCAGTCTTTAGCGCGTCCTGCCGCGTTCTGTAGCAGCTGTGTCGACACAACCAGGATGTACCCCTGAAGGTAGCGGCCCGCTTTCGACGCTCGCTAACCGTGGTAGGCAATTAGTAAATAACCTTCGGTACGTTACCCTTGTCCCGCGACCTGGACTCCGCCTTCGCCATCTCGCCATCTCGCCTGCATTAATATCAAGCGCGTCCAACTCAACTGCTTCATGTTCCCGTCACACAACTCTTCCGCTTCAGTCCTCTGAACTAGGTACCTATTTCTACAATCAACTATATCCTGTTCTCTAGCATAATCTGCTGTCAATTGAGGCACCGGCATCTGCACCAGACTGAGACATCACTCACCTCCTGTGTCTACACGACGCGCCACGACAGTATCCAACCCAGCTGCTTCCCTCTCCAAGACCACACACAAAGCAATCCAGATCCCCGAGTGCGAGCTCTATAACAGCCAAAGGGAAAATGGAAGTTACATCCCCAACAAAGCGACGCGTCCTCGGTTCCCTAGACCCAAACGCGTCTCCGAGACCAACACGACTCGACGCCAAGCAACTCGCCAACGCGCCCTCTTCCCCGTTGAAGAGGGTAACCGTGTTTTCGGCGTCTCCCTCGCAGCCGGAGGCGAACAAGAGACCGCTTCTCTTTGGGGAGCTGGCTGCCGAACTGCTGCATCCGGCCAAGAAGGTCTGCCAGGAGGACAACAGACGTAACATGGCGGCTCACGAGAGTGGTCGCGTGTCGGAGATGCGGGAGAGCAAGACCCATGACCAGGTAGGTGAACTGTCTTTTCTTCCGTACTACACAGAATCCGCTAACCGTCGTTTCTGCTCCAGACCGCTAGTGCACCAGAACGACGCCAATCCGCCTCGCCCGAGCCGTCCTCGCTCTTCGACTCGTCCGTCATAGACACCTCCCAAGCAACAACCATAACCGAACCCGACGTCATTGGAGTCACAGCCGCTGCAGCCGCAGCAGCCTCGACACTTGGACCCATACCGCGTCCAGCGACGCGTCCGCGGTTAACACGCGAGGAGGCAAGAGAGGTACGGCCACCCACACCCCCGTCCTTAGACATATGACTTGTTCCATGTCATGCTCTGCAATCCATATGCAGACACGTCTTCCCCGCCCCATCTTGCATCCGAAAATACTAACAACCCACCACAGAAAGCCGAAATCCTCAAACTCAGACTAGGCCTCGCGAGCTACAAGCTCCGAACAGGACAGACCGACATCCCGCTCGAGCAGCTGGAGCTGCAGTCCGCCACACGCCACAGACGCGTGCAATCCCGGAACGGCGGCGGCGGTTGGGCCTCGTCGCGACTGCAATCGCAGCTGCAGCAGCAGCGCGCGGAACTCGCGGCCGGCGCTGGTGTTTCGAGCAGCGGTAGCTTCGGTCGTCACGATCAAGGTCAGGCGGCCGGTAGGCGGGCGCTGCCCGCTGCTCCGGTCCGCCGGACGAGTTCTGATGACGTCGGAGCGAACGCCTCGTTTTCGAGCCAGGTGCAGTGGAGCCAGGGGAGCAGTGATGGTCAAGCCGAGAATGCGGCAGATGAGGGAGCGCGGCAGGAGGTAGAGGGTGGTGGGCGGCTGGCGTCGTCGTGGGAGCATGTCCAGACGCAGACGCCGAGACGGCAGTTTCGGGTTGAGGTGGAGGCGGACGAGGAGAGGTTGACGAGTAGTGCGCTGCGTGGAGGTGCGGCGAGCGGGTTGCTTAGCCTTGCTCAGGCTAGGAGCTAGGAGCTTCTGGTTGAGTCGAGGGGTGCGGGAGTGTTAAAGGTTGTTGTGAAGTTGGTTGATGCCGGGAGAGAGCGATCGCGGGAGGTTGAGGTCAAGGTGAAGATTCGCAGTGGTGATGTGGGGAGGTGAATCAGTGGTTGTCATGCTCGTGGTGAGGAATGAAGAGCGACTTGAGGGTTGGTGGTTGTCGGTTGACGTTGGTTAGTTTGTTGGGTTTTGTGACGATACAGGTACACGCTTGCTTGACACAGTAAAGGTTAGAAACCTCGAGGCGAGTGTTGAATTCGAGGTGAAATAGAACCGCTCAACGAGCATGAGTTGGCATGCTTGGCGGAAATACAGAAAGAAGAAAATAATTTAACTCACTTCTTTGCCTTGATCCGGTTCTGACGGCGACGCAGTGAAAGACGACCAGCAATATTTACATGGCCATCATTCATGATTTTTATACTTCTAGGTTATCTTCATACTCGGACCTCGTTTTTGTCAAGCATTACAGTGCTGACCATCATGTTGTGATGTCGTGATGGCTACACGCACCCCGCGACCAGATGCGGCATATCGTCCGTCCCATATCGGAGTTGGGGGTAAGGGTAGGGTAAGACGGACCCGAAGATCTGGAAAGGGTGGATCCGCGTTCGCTAGGCCAGGTGAGGCATGGCGCCCGTGATCCACCCCGGCAGCTGCACGTAATCCCGTGATCCACTTTGAGAATCGGACGACCGTCGACGTCGTCTTGCCGCCTATCGTTATATCACTATACACCTGTGGTATGATTACGCATGTTAGCGGGGTACTTAACAAATGTATCGCGATGAGGCGATGAGGCGATGATACGATTAAACGATTAGACGATTAGACGGTCAAAGGACTACCTTAAACAAGCAGAATAGTAGAAGGCTAGATGATGAGACCATTAGACGCCTATGGTAAGTTACCTTACCTCCGAATCTCGAGACAAGACTGAGACCAAGTAATACCCTATATACTTCCAGGTGTATTGCGCTAATATGCGTAATCCTACCACAGGTGTATACTGCTCGATCTTCTCATGATATATCTTACGCTTTGGAATAGGTCATTGCAAGGATATTTGGCACGCTCGTGGACAAAACCGTGAAACCGAGTCTTGTACCGGGGAAATAGGATCACTACCTAGCCACCGATCTAACGCTCAGAGCGGCCCTGCCACTCCTTCGCAAAGCTGTCAAAGTCGACATGCACTCGCAGCCCCTTGGAGATGATTGTGCTCATTACAGCCTCGAGCTGAGACTCAGTCATCTCCCTCCTCAACGTGCCGAACGCCTCCATATACAGCTTCTTGGACCCCGGGCAAGCTGCAATGGCCCTGTAGAACACATCCTTTGCCCTTGATCTCAACTCTTGCCGACTGTTGCAAAATCGGATGTAGTACAGCCATAACCAGGAATTGCCTCTGCAAGCTTCGCTCTCAACAGCACTTTCAAATGCGGATTTGACAGAATGGACGTTTCCGACTTGCAGCTCATAGCGGATGGCGAAGAGGCGGCTGCTTACCGAGTCGTGTGACTCGGTGAGGGCCGTGTCTCGAAGCAGGGCCTTTACCGGGTCGTCGATACGCAGGCTCGACTCCGCCCAGGCGAAGACGCTGAGAAATATGGTGTTTTGAGGAAACAGCATGACGAATCGCTGGAGCTGCTCACGTATGTATACCGGTCGAAAGGGCCTAGTCAGGTTTTAGCAGGGCATTACAGGTTAAATGGTGGACCTACGTACCCATGGGTCGCATGATAGTAAACAAGGCGAGCAGCAAATTGAAGGAACCGCTCATGAACTGGGCTTTGCGCCAGGCCTCGCGAGATAAGCTCCGCCGAAAAGGCATTGCAGACGGCCATCGCAACCGTGATGTTGCCTTGGTCGGCCGACTGAGGCTCTTTCCCGCTTGCGTCACCAGCCGACGTGCTCAGGTAACTTAGTAAGGCTAAGCTAACGGCGAAGTGCGATGCGTTTCCGGGACTTCCCGCTGACAGAAAGGAGTCCCGCTGACTGGAAAGCTCCGACCTAGCTTTCAGGATGAGAGCCGGCGTTATTGCTGTACTTCGAGCGGGTTCACCGAAACACAGACGGGCCAGGGCTTTCGTTAGTTGAGTAGCTTCAAGCTCAATCCAAGCCCATGTGTTCTGCAGCATCTGCCTCGTAGCCCCCGAAGACTGGTTCACCAAAGTTAGTCTCACAATGTGTTGTGTGCAGCGACTTATGAGCGTGTTACATACCAGTCCCTGCCCTGTGGCAGATTGTAGCACCTTGTGCGCTGTTTCAAGGTTCCCATTTCCACATTCTATCAGTGCGTATGCGTTGTAGAGACCTACGTGGGAAGGATATTGCTTGAGCACGGCTTTTGCAACTTTCTTGGCTCCCGAAGGCTCATTGAGCCATTCTAGGGCCAAATGATACTCTGCTAGCTCATGAAATCCGAAGGTGCGAACTAGTTGGCGAAGCGTTGTGAGGATGTAGGAGCGTTCGACCGCTTCGTCATGACGCGGGTAGAGCTCACGCCAACTCGCCAGATAATTGAACCAGCTGCCGCCAGAAAATAGGACATCAGGTGAGATGGCAATATGGGAGCCATCTTGCTTGAAATTTGGTGGCTGCCGTTTTCTTTCCGAGGCCACATCGATTGATTGTGTGGGCCGGCCCGTCGTTTGCTCAAAATCTTTGCTGCCGCCATAGACAAAGGGGTCACTGGTAGCGGATTGCAGTATACTGCTGTCAGGGCAAAAGCCTGGAGGCAAATGACAAAACAGTAAATATGCGTCCAGGAGCGGTTTCTGAACGCGCCGAAGGAGAGCAGAGGGGAAGAAGACCAGAAATGGCTCTATGTCCGCAAACATGACCACTCGATATGGATCATCTTCTGTCCCTTCATCGACGGTCTTGGCTGGTGTCCGAGCTTCCAGGGCTTGCCGACTCTCTGCAGCAGCCCATGCTTCATAGAGATCTCTTGTTTCTGGCCGACGTCGAGGCCCTTCATGCTTTGTTTCTGGTAGATCTCCAATGCTCCCATCATCAACAAACTTCCGCCAGCCCATAGCGCCAGTCTCACCAATTCGGGGGACTTCGCTATCCCAGAACTCGCCAAGAGAAGCAATAGCTGACTCTCTGTTGTCTTCGAGCAGCGTTGCGCGAGCGAAGAGCAGCTCCAGCATTGCTTGCCACGCTCCCACGGCAAGATCAAGAAACCCTGCTTCGTGTAGGAAGCGTGTCAGTCGAAGGAAGACGTATATGGCTTGTTCGGCCAGATCACGTTGACCTATCTCATCGTCAGTCTCCCTCAGCAATTTCTCTTCAATAAACCGTAGTCTATCGACAAAGCGCTGCTTGGTGTCGTCGAACGAGAAGGTGGAGATATTGCTGAGCTCGAAATCCATGCGGGACTTCCACAGAGCAAAACTGTCCGGATTCTGCTCCGTTACATCGGCCCAACGTTTTGCAAGTTTATCATACTTCCACACCCTTGACCCCTCCCGCATGAGATGTACAAGCAGTTTTTCGCGGTCTGTTGTCGACATCGCATGAGGAAGCGCTTTCTCAAACATGGAGACCTTGATATCGGCCAGAGCCTTGGTCTCATCCCTCGTGCGGACATGGTCGTCTTCCTCATTTTCCCTGAAGAGAACATCTTGGAGACCGATTAGTTCAAGCCAAGCCTCAATATCATCTGGTCGCTCTTTAACCGTTCGCGATAGTTCGATAGCTCTCCTCTTCGCTGGAGTCACGTAGTAGCCTTCTGCCTCGGCATCGTCACTGTCTGACTCGAAAGCACTGTCGGAATCTAGGTGGACTTTCGCCTTTCCCTCTATAGACCTGTATGACTTCCCCTCGCGGTCCGAAGAAGAGTCCCCGTCCCCATCGTCTCCCCTCTTCCGCTTCCTGGCTGGCTCTAGAGCGATGAAATCCTGGTCCACAGTCGGAGGGGGTTGCTGCGTCGAGTTCTTGAACAGTCTGGACTTCGTTTTCCCAGCTTGTGCGAGGAGATTCTTGTCGCGGAAAGCGGAGCGCCCTTCACGAGTAGTTCGAATGCTGAACTCCTCCCGCGGTCCGTCTTGAAGAATTTCCAGATATCCACTTGAGCCCAAGACTATTCCTCGTCTGATGCGGCGGTAGGCAGGAACGCGAGAACGGTCGTTGCCTCTGTATCTGACTATGAGAGGATCGCCCCGCTTGTCAATAGTGAAGAGCTCATCCACAATGTTCTTAGGCTCCCGCGCCGGTGCTGTAGTTTTTGGTCCGGGCAAAGGAAACCGGTCAGAATTATTCTCTGAATGTCTTCCGGGATGCCTCTCAGAACGACTCTCGTGTTGTGAACGACGATGATTTCGGTCCCCGTCCCCGTCTCTGTCTCTGTGACGAGATTTGTGTCTTTTCACATCTCTGGATTCTCCTTCAACCGTCGGTTTCAATGTTTCCGTTCTTGATAGCTCCTCAGGCGCAACCTTGACTGGTGCCTTCGGTTTGAAAGATCCAAACTTTGGCACAGTCCGTGGTCTGTCCTCCTTCGAGGACATGTTGATGTGTAGATCGTAGTTATTTGATATGGCGTTCAACCAGCCGTTACCAACCCTAGCACCATTATTGCGTACGAGACCGTGGCCAGAACCATGTCAACAAGCAAACCCTTGCAGGTAGCCTATTTGCGTGAATAGGAGAGGTTGTTGTTGAGTTGGAGTGAAGCTGTTGTGGCTACCGTCGAGTCTTGGCACTGTAGGGGAAGTGGCTTGACTGTGGCTGGTCGAGACAAGATCACAAGGGAAACGTCGCTGACTTACAGGCTCCACAGTGGGGACGTGACCCTAAATGACAGGTCCTGCAACATCACTAGGTTCCATGTCAGATCTAGGGAACTGCGAACACTGTCAGGTTTTCCAACATTGGACTAAATGTTCTATCGCATCAAGACGAGGCGACTTATTCCTAACAGTACTCGGTCCATATAATCGTCAGAAGAGCTATCTAGCGGCTCTGCATGTGGCTTTCCAAGGGCAGCGACGGTGTTGAGATAGAGGAGGTTCACGTATAGGTAGCCGACCCCTGGTCAGTGCTCCAGTGACCTCGACGGCAGCCGACGGCATCTCGGGCGGGTACCGTATAAACTCGAGGAATCTGTAGTCTGCGCTAGCAAGGCCCCCCATACTAGCCCGGCCTGGGCGAGCCAAGCGAGCCACTAGGAGGCCGGCGGAATCAGCCACAGAGTCCCACAAAGACACAGACCCCCCCCTTTTTAGTAGGAAATCGCCATCTACCTATCCATCTAGGATTCCCACTCTAATCTCCATTATCCCCCGCCTCCTCGTTCATCTTAGACTTCGCTACCGCCGTAAGAGATAACGGCAACCGCGTAGATTACTCTAAGCCGTATTAACGTAGTATATAAGTATAAATAAGGCCTAAAGTAAATAAATTACCGTAATCTAATAGCTTAGATATAACCGACGATTTTAACGATTCTAAGTACTTTTCTAAAGGTGAAACTTACCATATTGTTAAGCGGCTACTCTCTTCGCCTAACTAGCTTATAGGACTATTTCTTTCCCTAAATAGCACTTATTTTAGCTAAGTAAAGGAGAAAGACTACTTCTTAATGAAGACTTATATCGACTTTGAGTAGGTTATAGAGTATATAATTATTAAGCGAGGTAAATGGTAACGTAAGTAGGATATTCGCTTCTCCGTTAACTAGTAATAGTAAGAGAATATCGCTAACTACGTCGTCTTCGCTAACGAAGTATAAAATAGTTGTAAATAGCTTTATATTTAATCTATAGCCTACTATATTATCTTTACTTATAGATTAATAAAGTTTTACTTATAGAGGCGTTAAACTTTTATAGCCTTTTTACTAGTATACCTTAATCTCTAACTCTTTAATATATCTTCTAAGACGGTATTCTTTTCGCGGCCTTAGCCAAAGCTAGCCTCTTCTTACGTAGCGATATATTCGTTAAGCTTATTAAAACCTTCTTTCAATTTACTAGCTATACTAGCGATAGTTATATCTTCGGCTTACTTTTAACTCGTAAAGTTAATCCTATTTATAGCGATATCTTTAATCTTAATAAGATAGTCCTTCGAACTATCTATAGCTATAGAAATCTTATAGTCTTTAAACGATTTAATAATCTTATCCGAGTTAGCTTATAGCCGTTTAAAGGTAATAGCGACAACGTAGGTAGTTATTATACGTTTATTTAAAACCGACTATACTTCGTATAAGTATTCTTACTCTTTCGCTATAACATAGTCGTTAGCTACTTTGTATAGCTATCTCTTAAATACAACGTTGATATAAGTATCGAGAAGTTATAAAAGAGACGTTATTCCGCTAGAGATTATTACAAATATAATATCTATTAAAAAGGATAGTTAGTAAGAAGCGCCGAAATACTTAAAAAGATAAGATACGTAGTAAAATAAGACGTAATACTTAGCTTTTTAAGCTACTCGCGAATTATATCTATTTTATAAAACGTAGCTATATTTATAGTTAAAAAGTTTAGCTAATCGCTAATTAAAACCGAAGCGAACTTATCGTCGATAAATTACCGAAAAAGGTCTTTATTATTATAAGCTATAAGATTATATTCGATAATAACGTCGAAGTTATACTTAAAGCCCTCGAGATTTCGTATTTTCGTATCCTTAGCGGCGTAGAAGATAATCTTCGGCGGAATACGGTAAATATCGTCGGCGAAGATATATAAGATTAAAGTAGTTTAACATTTTAACTATCTAAAACGGTTTGTTTTACCGAATATAGTCTTAGCGCCTTAGAAATCGTAGCTATAGTTATCTAAGTATTCGAATAGGATAAGTACTTCGTCTAAGTTTATAATTTTTAATAGTTTAAACTATCTATTTTACGTAGGCTAAGAATTTCTATATACGAATTTAAATAGGTAGATAGAGTAAATAAAAGGCCGTAGATAGTTAGTAGCGATAAATACTTACCTTAAGAAACTATTATAATAAACGAACGATTCTAACGATAATTTAGTAGCTTAATTTGTAAGGCGCTGTTATATAATACTATATCGGCTAAAGAAGCTAGCGAATTAGCCGTTCGAAAAAGTAAAGCTATTATAATAAGGATATAGCTTTTTAAATAGCTATTTAGCAAATCGCTAGAAGGTCGTTCGTATAACTAGTTTACTATTAAGCTAGCGTTAGCAAAACTTATTATACAACGCCGTTTCTAAGTCTAATTAAACGTAGGATATATCGGCGTACTTCTTTAAGGGGCATTAGGCGTAATAGATGATATTCTCGTAGTTAGCTTACTAATCTTAAATAGTTCAAACGAGGATAAGAAAGTACTACGAAGCTTCTTAGTAGGTAAGCGGCCTTTGCCTTTAAACTAAAGGTCGCCTCTAAAGGTAAAAGCTAGAATCGTCAACCGCCTCTTAGAAAAACTAGTTAGAAAAGGCCGCCGAGCCGAAAATAATCCTAAGGTAAGTTACCATCTTAGTAATCGAACGACTAACAAAGGCGTCGCCGTTAATAGGAAATAGGTAAGTAATTATATAAAAGTTGATAAACTAAAGAACTTAGAAAACGATTTTTCGAATATAGTAACAACTCTTCTTTCAAATTTTAAGCGGCGGCGGTTTATATTCTCGTACTCTTATCGAATACAAGTCTTTAATAGTTTTTCCTATACGTTTAAGAGGAGGGATTATACGTTATCTTTACGAATTCCTAGATATTTATCTTAGAAGCATTTTAGTATAAGGAAACCGTAGTTTCTAAGTAGTTAATAAAGCGTTAGCGATATACTATAAGATTAGGGTTATTAGTTAGAAAACTAACTTCTCAACTTAACTATTTAGCTAACCTAGCTACCTAGTAAGCTAGGTAGCTAGTATTTACAAATAACCTAAATAAGAATAAACAAAATAATAGAGTATAGCCCTATTAGCCTATAATACTAAAAACGGCTGAAATCGGCCATTTGAAGCCATCGTAAGGTATAAAAAGGTAGGGGGTAGTAAAATAAAGGAGGTTGCGGGAGGCGTTCGATGGCGCCGATTAGGTGGGCCGTAGTAGGCCGGGCAGTTGGCTGCAATTGGCCGCACAGGCTGCCCAGGCCGGGCTAGTATGGGGGGCCTTGCTAGCGCAGACTACGGATTCCTCGAGTTTATACGGTACTCTCGCATCATCTTCAAACGACGGTGTTGTGGGAGCGGCGAGGGCCACAGTGCCGCACTCAGCCCTGCTTCTTCTTTAGTTGGATACTCTGCCCCTTACCATCTGACTTTCTTTTGTTTGGGAGGTATACTTTTTTTCCCAGCATAACTTTCCGTTTATAACACCCGGGTTTCAAAGCGTGCAGTCGCGTCTACCCCGGCGTCGGTTTCCACAAATGCAGCAGTGACAACGGCAGGAACACGCTAGTACATCAGTCAAGATACGACTTGGAAACGACAGGGAATTCGACTTAAACTTTCTGTCCGGGAGATACTGATCCAAAGTGTGTGCATGTGTATCAAGCAGTCGAAATGCCCCGACTGGACACGGCCGACAGCAGCATGGCTGACCGCCAAGGCGACGAGCAACTACCGGAGAGCAATAACGTCAGCTTCACCTTGTCGACGCCCACCTCTCCAGGCACACATCGACGTCCAACACGACTAGGAATGAGTAGGAGAAGCTCAATAGAAGCCCTTGACGAGCGATCTCCGCTGTTGCAGACATCCCGATCACGCTTGCGCATCCAGAGCGCCTACGACACGACGAGACTCCCGAATCTGTCTCGGAACGATAGCTATACAGGTCAGTCTAGTGCCGAAACTGGACTCTTAACGCTGTGATCTCGGTCTAACGTGTGTGTCTTTCTTGAAACAGGCAGCATTAAGAGTGTCCGCCGCCATCACAGTCGTGCAGGATCCTGGGGCCAGCGACTAATACACGCCATTTCGGACCGAGCCGAATCACACTTGGCCGAGTCCAAGAGCTCCCTATACCCAGACGAACGCGTATGGTACGACCAGTTCACCTCCACCGACTGGGTCCACGACAGCATAGCAGACGCATACCGGGTCAAGGCTCTGCGGAGTAGGAAAGACTTCTGGGGCCGGGTATATGTCCTCTTCGACGCCTCTCAGGGATGGATCCTCATGGGCCTCGTCGGCGTGATCGTTGCGGTGATAGCATACATTGTGGACGTATCAGAGAGCACTGTCTTTGACCTCAAGGACGGATACTGCGCCAAGGCCTGGTATCTCAGCGAGAAGAGATGCTGCCCGCTCGGTCCGTGCACCGACTGGCGGGACTGGGGAGAAGTGCTCGAGGGCAATTCTATGGGTGAGCAGTGGGCTGAGTTCGGCGTCTACATCTTCTTCGTCGTCGCGCTAGCTGTGCTGGCATGTCTGCTTACCCTAACCACCAAGACCGTCGTGCCGTCAGCATATCGTCTCACGACTCTCGACGAGAACCTCGCTGCTGTCTCCGCATCGCCCCCGGGTGCCGATAATCCCGAAGACGACGAAGCAGGGGTCAGTCCAAGACAAACAACCCCAGAGACACAGCCGGTCATACCGCCGATGATCTACTACTCGGCTGCTGGAAGCGGAGTTGCTGAGGTTCGTGTCATTCTAAGCGGGTTTGTCCTCCACGGCTTTCTTGGCTTGAGGACCTTGATCATCAAGTCTGCCGGTTTAATCCTAAGCGTCGGCTCTGGGTTGAGTTTGGGAAAGGAAGGACCATATGTGCACATTGCCACCTGTGTCGGCAATGTCGCTTGTCGTTTGTTTAAGAAGTATGACGGTAATGATGCCAAGAGACGAGAGGTTCTCTCAGCGGCCGCTGCAGCTGGTGTTGCAGTTGCTTTCGGTGCCCCTCTCGGTGGCGTCCTGTTCGGGCTGGAAGAAGTAGCGTACTTCTTCCCTGCGAAGACCCTTTTCCGGACGTTCTTCTGTTGCATCACCGCAGCATTGACACTGAAGTTCCTGAACCCCTACGGCACGCACAAGATCGTCCTTTTCCAGGTCCACTACAACGTCGACTGGGAGTACTTCGAGCTCGGGACCTTTATGCTGGTCGGTATCCTAGGTGGAGCAGCCGGTGCGCTCTTCATCAAGGCATCGCGTCACTGGGCCAAGAGATTTCGTGGTATCCCGCTTATCAAAGCTAACCCAGTCTTGGAAGTTGTGCTGGTGGCGTTGGTTACCGGTCTAACAAGCTACTGGAACGTTTTGACTAAGCTTCCTGTTGCAAAGCTTCTGTACAACTTGGCTGCCCCATGTGATACGCGGGATAACAACCTGGATCACCTGGGCATATGCCCCTCGAGCATCGACGAGATACCGGCGATCCTGTGGAGGCTATTCGCGGCTTTCTTTGTCAAGGGCCTACTTACAATCGTGACCTTTGGAATAGTGAGCGTTTTGCTTTGAAAGCACTCCTACGAGAATCAGTAACTGACAATGATCCAGAAAGTACCTGCTGGCATATATGTGCCGTCCATGGTTGTCGGCGGTCTTATGGGCCGTATGATCGGCCATATTGTCCAGTGGGTGGTCATGGCGACTCCCTCCTGGGGTATCTGGGGTACCTGCCCTCTGGTAGCCGATGCCACCTGTATCCAACCCGGCATATACGGTTTGATTGCTGCTGGCTCGACCATGTGCGGCGTTACGCGTCTCTCTGTCACGCTGGCTGTCATTCTCTTCGAGCTGACCGGCAGTCTTGACTATGTGCTACCATTCTCACTCGCTATCCTTGTGGCTAAGTGGACCGCAGATGCGATTGAGCCGCTCAGCATATACGTAAGTAGCTAAGTATACTTTCGCCTCCACCACACCCGTACTGACCGGCCACAGGATCTCCTTACGGAGATGAACTCCTACCCCTTCCTCAACAACAAACACAAGCCAATATTCACTGGCGAGCTGGCGGATATCGTACCACGCGTGCGTCGCGAAAGGGTGATCGACATCTCCTCGTCCCCTCTGGTACCGGCAACCAGCCTCCGAACCAAGCTTGAGATGCTCCACCAGGCAGGCGAGCTCGACGGAGGACTGCCGATCATTCGGGACGACATCCTCGTCGGCCTTATCCCGGCTCCAGACCTGGAATTCGCTCTGGATAACCTCGAAAATGAGGGCTCGGATCTTTGCCTGATGGCGAATGTGCCTAGTATCGACGACTCAGATGACGGCCATGTTGATAAGACCGACTTTACCCCTTACATCGATCCTGCTCCTGTCGCTCTCGATATCAGGTCACCTCTGGACCTCGTCTACGAACTCTTTGTGAAGCTTGGCTTGCGGTATATATGCGTCTTGCGGGATGGCCGTTATGCTGGAATGGTAAGCAATCTTCCGAACTATCATGAAAAGCCTTGCTGACACTCGTGTTAGACACACAAGAAGACTTTTGCTAAGTACATGAGAGAGATGGAGGAGAAGGACAGCCGCTCATGGTAGGTGGCCTCGGGTGCACAGAATGACCGATGTGGGATAACTTTTTTTCGCGAGCATTGCATTAATTGGCCTGCATTCATCGGCGTTGAAGGTTCTGTCGTACTTGCTAATTTGCATGTCGGGTGAGGCTGGGGTTCTGCTTCTTTTAGCACAGGTTGCGTGCCATATGCATCATCACGTCAGGGATACGTTAGGATACCACGGGGAAGAGCACAGGATACATGCATCATCACCGCAAGGGGACGGCATTCACACGGTCTACCGAGGCAGCTGATAGGGAGGCTTCTCCTCGGTGGTGTGTAACTTCTTTTCAACTAATGGACTTATTACATCTATGTGACGGTGCCTTATTACCACTATAGTCCAACCATGGCCCTTGCGTATCCTGATATTCTCATCCGCCTACAACTTCAACACAGCCCGGTATCGCACGCGATTCTTGGAAAGGTCCTCGAAGATGGTGTTGATAGTCTCGGGTCCCTTGAGCTCGTACACCTGAACGACAGGCTTGATGCCGTGGCGTGCCGCAAACTCGAGCATGTCCTGGTGCTGTGCCTTGGATGCGACGAGGCTGGAATGGACGTGGTAGGTCTGCCAGAAAAAGGGATGGGCACTACAATCCACAGTGTCAGTTATCTCTCCCTTTACCGCCATCAGGAAAGCAGGTCACTTACGGGAAACTCAGCGGTCCGTGAGTGGGTGCCGCAAAGGGCATGATGATACCGTCCCTGGCCAGGACGTTGTTCTGGGCAAATCTGTTCACCAAGTCAGCACATTACCTCCATGCACAATATGAAGGAGAGAGAAACCTACTTGTTCCAGTCCGGATAGTTCGAACCCGTAACAAGCAGCACCTGCACCGGAGCCGAGACCTTCTCGGGCTCGTCGATCAGCACGAACTCGGAGGCGCCAAAACCCCTGGCCTCGGCCTCCTTGTCCTTGGTGGTGCTAAAGACGACCACCTCGTTGCCCAGCTTGGCCGCGAACTGGATGGCCAGATGGCCTAGCCCGCCAACACCGACGACGCCGACCCTGTCTCTCGGCTTGACGTTGTTGACGAGGGCCGAGTACACCGTCGCGCCGGCACACTGCAGGGGAGCCGCGTCCTCGCTGGACATGGCGTCCGGGATCTTGTGCACGTAGCCCTCCTTACCAACGAAGTAGCTGCCAAAGGTGCCGTTGTTGTAGTCGCCCTCGCCGAACGCGACGCGGTCGTAGCAGAGTATGTCCCTTCCGGTCAGGCAGTAGTTGCAGTGCCCGCAGCTGTCGCGGTGGAAACCGCCTCCGGTCCTGTCGCCGGGCTTGAGGGTGGTGACTTTGTCGCCGACGGCCTCGACGATGCCGACGCCTTCGTGGCCTAGGGCTAAGGGCGCGCCGTGGGAGAAGTACTCGTAGTCGCTGTAGCAGACGCCCGAGTGGGTTATGCGGATCAGGACGTCGTTGGGGCCGAGGGCGGGGATGGTAGCCGGCGTGGTGGTGAGTTTGCCCTCGAGGCCGCGGTAGACGGGGTAGGACTTTCCTGTTAGGGAAGACATGTTGTAGTTGGGATGGGGTGGTGTCTGGTGCTGAGGGTTGATGTTGTTGAGACCTGTTAATGCTGAAGCGAGGTTGAGGTGGAATTACTAAGTTGGGGAAGAGGTATTGTCGTGGTGAGAGGAGAAAGGCAAGCCTATATACTCAGTCCAAAGGCCTGATTCTCATAGTCATGGCATCTGTCTTCCATCTATCGACAGTGACGAGACGCCCGCACGAGGGAGCGAATGAACATCGGCAACTAGATCGCTGGAGATCAGACTGGGTACCCATGGTAGGCGCACTTCCAGAACTAGCTGGCGTATAGCTGGCTATCGGTATTCGAAATACGCTCCCGCATATTGTCGTGACTCAGCACGGTGCATCAGACACTCCGAACAAGCAAAACCTACCTCGACGGCGATATCTTGTCGGACATATCGTCAGGACCAAGAGGCAGCAGCATGTTCGTCACCTCGTTAGCGGTAACTGGTGTTCGGTAGATTCCATGTCGTAGCTACCGAGTAGCACTGGTGACACGACTGATTTCTCCGAGAAAGTTGGCGTGACAGATTTGTCAGTACAAAGGCAGGACAACTGGCTTTCCAGGCGCTGATGGGCCATGCCGGACATGTCCCACGGTGAGATGAGCTCATTGCACCCGTAATCTAGTTTATTCCTGGACAGTGGAAGGGGTATCTCTCGCTGAAAGAGCATACGATATCACTAAAGACCAACATAGGCCGCGGCTTGGCTTGAGGGTGATGATTCTGGGCAGTCCGAATAAGTGTTACAACGATTAGTGAACACAACCCTAACCCTTTGGGATTGGTCATTGCCGCGTATCGGGGTATCGGATGATCAGTAAACTTTTTCGGTCATAAATATTGATTCTGACGGCTCACAGGGTATACGCGTGGGTATTTTGAGCACGAGAAAGGGTGCTGCAGGGGTCAGTGTTCTGCGTTTCAAGATAGTAAAGATGTTGGGCCGTGTCCCAAGCAGCTACTGATGTGATGGAATAGGGGGGTTCGCTGACATATCAAGCGGGAATGTCACTGATTGAACTGCAAAGCGAGCTGATCAGGGCCGAAACAGCTGTTATTTTCTAAACAACTGCAACTGAGGGGAGTGAATTCATCAAGCCTCACAAGACACCCTCGATGTCTGTCTGTTTCCTTGCTATAACGCCCTGTTCAACAGCCTGTCAAAGTCCAAGCGAATAAAACACGCCTTCTGCGCAAATAACGGACCGCCAGAACGACCACATGGACAGCTTAACGCGAAGTTCGAAGCTTCTAGCGAAACCAAAGGTCGACAGCCTCTTCCAAACGGTCTTCACCCTCACGGAAACGCTCTCTTGCCTCAGTCAGAAGTTCCTTAACCCGGACAAAAAGAGCTTTGGTATCGTCTGCCGGAGGAGAGTCAGGGACAACCACCGGCTCAGGAGCCTGGACATGACTATCCTGAGGCTTTGGAGATGTAACTGGCGCCGCAGCGAGATGAGGCGAGGGAACGGAAGCCAGAGCAGACCGAGAATTGTCCTTGTCCGTGCGTTCCTCCTCCATGACACTAGGCAAGCTCATGGAGTCTACCTCTCCCAAGTGAGCACGCTTTTGGTTCTCCGCACGTTGATGATCTCCGCTGTGCTTCCTCTTCAACGGCTTTGTGTCCGCCTCGTGTACACGCGAGACTTGCCCTTCATCGCCTGCTTGCCTCCTCTCTTGATCCTCTTGGAGACACTCCGTTAGAAGTTTCCGAAGATGAATTGAGTATTCAATGCGACTGGTAATATGCTACTCATAAGGTTCAGTACAGCAAATGGTTAAAAGGAATGCATGTATGCAATCAGACTCACAGAAGGTGCAGGACGTGGAGGAGAAAAGAGTTCAGGGTACTTGAGACCAAAAAGATCCCGCGCAATGTCTCTTGCCCTCTCCGGACTGGATTATTGATTAGTCAAGTCCGAGGAGGACCCCATAAGGCATGAAACTCACAGCTCTTGGCAAATAAGGCCTGACTTCTTGCAACTAATACAGCTGCCATCAGCAGGGACAGAGCCACTGCCATAACACCGCTGGACATCACAGGCACAGCTGTAGCAGGGAACCTCCCGCAAAGCACCGGCCCCATCAGGTTGGTACCTTTGAGTGATTAGCATCATGTCCCGACAGTTATCTCGAGATATCATAGAACTTACCAGTCCGTAACCATCTTTGGTGGACCAGGAGGCATTGTATCTGGGGCTGGAAAAGCGCTTTCCCCTGGTGGCCAAAACGGTAGGTTTTGCCCGCAGGTTCTGTGGAAAGTTTTCAAAAGAGAGTGAGGCGAGGTCCAGAGAGAAACACTGGCTGAAATAAATACTGGAGGTTGTGATTTAGGGCGGTCTGTGCAATCACTCCCTCCCATTCTAGGTTGACAACTAGGCCGGTTTGGGTCGCCGACTAGGCCGGGCCAGGCTGGGTACCGCCGTAATTTCGGGGGTGATCTCGGGGGAGGTGATTCGGGAACCGGGGGCCATGAACGGGGATCACTTGGGCCCGGACTCGCAGGTAGGAACGCAGGGATCATCACGATCAGTAGCACACAGAGTCCCGATTAACATAAAACCTGGGATTTCCTTTTATGCGGTTCCTTTGTAAGTGTACGATTGCCTTCAATCAATCTCGTCTTCGCCATCCTCTTAAAGCTTTCCTCGAAAATCCCTTTCTTTACTTCTCGAGTGTCCTTTTGCTCCCCAGAGCATCTGTCCCATAGGTGTCCGGTGACTCGATGGGAGACTCCATGAGATCCTGACCCGGTCGTCCGCATTGTCCATGATGCTCATGAGTTCCTGGCAATGGACCAAGCCTGCTCACACAGCTACTTGAGTGCGCGAAGGCACAAAAACGTCAGATAAGTGGTCTGAAATACATGTACACCACACAGCTTGTGCAAACTGTAAGTAGGGGGTCAGAAGACCAGTATCCCGCATCCGCGAGCGCGTTTCAGAAAAGTCCTTCAGCCTTGCTAGCCAGGAGAAGCTGGACATTTTCTACACTAAGAATTGATTTAACGCTTTGTTTTACTTTCGATGTCGTATGGTAATGCTAGAGTGTCCTAGAGAGAAGACCTGGACTTCGTTTTTGATGTTGCTTAGTATCTTTGGGAGATCTACAACAACTGAATACCTACCTTAGCAGGAGGAAAAGTAGACCTAGGGAATTGATTTGAAAATTTCCCATGTATTGGCCTAAAAACAAAATAGAAGTAAATTCTTTCTAGGCTGAGATAATCACTTCTGTATGGACTCTCTACTCATCCTTTGGCCTGGCGGTTTTTCGGTTATAATAAGTGGCTCGAGCTGGATTGAGTTTCTCGGAAGGATTAAGCGCCCCTAAAAACATGAGGGACTTTAACAGCGAAGGGACCTGACGCTAGCGATATGAGGCATGAAGACATGGAAGATATACGTAACGGCACTCACAAGGGCATAGTCTAGCTATCCATGTTCTTAATCAACAAGATTGGTGAGATCTATCGTTAGAGCAGTGTTTAAAGAGCAGACGGTACGAAGTAGAGAAATACTAAAGCTGGGGCTCGGGTGAACTTCACATATGAGATGTATTCTTCTCTCCTAGGACAGGCAAATGTGAGGCCACAAGAGTAGCTGCCCTAGCAATGCCTCAAAAGTGAGACAATCGGCATTCTTGTATGAAAAGTGTTTATAAAGTTGTTGATTTGAAGCCAGGCGAGACACATAGCACACGATGAGTGCTTTAAAAGCCAGCGAAACAAGGCGCTTGCCATGAGTGAACTGAAAGGCAGAACACTCTCGCACTGTGATACCGCCTGTAGACTATAACAATCAACTTCAGCCATGCGAAACCTGCTGATCGGTTTGCCAAGAACTGTAGACCGGCCACCTACATCCATGGCGGCCTGTCGATAGATGTAGCCGACTGCTGTGCGCTTACTCACGATATGCAAAGCGTGGAAGTAGAGGAGAACTCAAGCGCAAAGCTCAATATCTATTCAATTAGATATGCCCTTGGCATGGAAGTTTAATGTGACAGTTGAGCAATTATGGAGAGTGATCAAGGTTAGCAAGGCATAATAACAGCGCGATACTCATAGGTTTACTGTGTACTGCTTATCACAGCAGAAAACGTTGCAGCGGTATGATTTCCTTGTTCGAACTGGCAGACTACCTAACCATCTGGTCATTGATGTTGACCATGTCGTTGGTTAGTGTGGATCCATTGACGTTGAAAGAAGGTGCAGAGGCTTGTCAGGGTCGGAATCTCGAGAAGACGCTAGCGGCTAATAGTGGGTCCAGCCAGCACCGATAAGATAAGGATGCTGTCCAAAATTTTTGGCTGGAGCAGACGACTGTTGGACCCCAATCCGTCTGTCATTGCAAGTTCGTAGCAAACAGCACACCGCAAATCTCCAGATACTCCAAAAATGCGGCCCCTAACAGAACAAGAGACGCAAACGCTGTTTGCCAAGCTGGCAAACTACACGGGAGCCTCGCTCAAGAACCTCATCACCCCGCTCGACGACTCCCCCAACGCCGACCGCTACGTCTTCCGCCTCGTGCGCGACAGAGTGTACTATGTCCGTCTCTCGATCGCCAACCTGGCCAGCAACGTTGCGCGCGACAACCTCCTCGCCCTCGGAACCTGTCTGGGCAAGTTCAGCAAGACGGGCAAGTTCCGGCTGCACATCACGGCGCTGCCCATCCTTGCGCAGCACGCGCGGTACAAGGTTTGGGTCAAGTGTGAGTTGTGGCTCCTTGGATGAACACAGTTGGACGGCTGCTAATGTTCCATCTCCCGCAGCAAACGGTGAAATGCCCTTCCTCTACGGCGGCAACATTGTCAAGGCGCATGTCGGCCGGTGGTCCGAGGACTGCCCCGAGCACCAAGGAGTCGTTGTCTACAGCATGAACGATACGCCTCTCGGCTTTGGTGTCACAGCAAGGAGTACAGCCGAAGCGAGGAGATTGGATCCTACGGGCATCGTTTGCTTCAGGCAAGCGGATTGCGGAGAGTATCTGCGTGACGAGGATACGCTATTTGCTGGGTAAAGACCAGTGCTGGTGGGGAAGAGTATAAGGTGGTAGTTTGCTGGGGTGTGTTGGACATAGAATTGCAGCATGACTCGGCGTTAAGGGGCGGCGTTCAGTGTCTTCGGACAAAGGAATATGGACAGTTACTTCTTTTAGTATCGACCGGTTTGCGTCATATGAATCCCAAGCCACGGGTTTGCATAACCTTCGTTCACCAAACACCTATCGATGGCTGTCCACACATCAGTGACAGGTACGCTTCGTTGAAGCTTCTCGGTATGTAGCGGACAACGTTCTCCCGGGACGACCACGCTACCGAGGTAACCACTAGCATCGGGATTGCTTCACTGCATCCACCCGACCTGTAATTCCAATCGTGGGTGATATCGACTGTATGTGCGGATCAAAACAACTGATGCGGTGCGGCAGTATGTAAGGAAGATCAGAGTAGAGTACGCTGGCATTGTCTGCGGATGAGCTAGCTATGAAAGTGCAACGCGACCAAAGTTTCCAAAGCATAGCTGTGTCTTGCGACGGCTGTTCTCTAAGTATACAGAAAGGATGTTGATGTCCGGAGCCTCCAAGAAGCCCTGATCAAACCCGGAATTCCAACACCAAACTAGGTGTGGTGTATGGACCTCTTGTTTCCTGACCCGCCTCAATCTTTCCGATGGCATCTCCGGACTAGTCCAAGTGACCCGCCTCACCGAGGACTATTGCCAAAGCCAAATACCTTCCGTCAGAAGAGTGGGATGGTTAGATGCATCCGACCTGAATAGAGATACACTCAACTTTTTCCCCTTTCTGTTTTTGTTGTTTGATTGAGAGGAGATCATATTGCCCGCAAGGCCGGTTGCTGAACTGGAATACAAATCCGGTACAAGTCCGAACATCTTGGTTGTGATTAGAAAGCAAAACAAGGCCGCGAGCCACCAAAACAGGCCGAAATTAGCAGATGCAGTGGTGCGAAGATCTCGAGTAAGATGTGCATGCTCTTCAAACATGGTGCTCAGGTTGCGAAAGACGAATCGTCTACTGGCCGGGAAAGTGCTTGAAATTGTTGTCGTAGTCGTACTCTTCCAAGGCCGCAAGACGGGTGCCGCGGTCATACTGCGAGCGGCGACGGCGTTGCTCGTCACGGAAATGCTGGCCGGCGTTCGGAGTGAAGAGGCCTTCAATGTGATTAGTTGCGCGGTTAAGGCAAAGACACATCATTCAACACTCACCGACGTGCTCCGCATTCTCGCAGCTTCGCTTCATCTTTGACTGATTGTCTGGGCCTGGAAAAGGCTCCTCCTGACCAGCGAACTCGGGACGTGGGCCATTGGTTGTGAAGTACAGCTGCAGGCGTCAGCACCTAGGACGGCTGGAAGATTGCAGAATTTACTCACCTTTGGGCGATAGTGGGGAGCCTCCAACATGACGGAGCTGTTGCGGAACTTTTGTACGAGACAGTCCTTGCCCTGGATGGCTTCTGAAAGTTAGCATGGGCGCAACATCATCAAGGCGGACGCACTCACTAGCATAAGAGATCTCGGCCACTTTGTCGCTCTTGAAGCAGTTCCAGCGCTGGTGATCACGCGCCTCGACAAACTGCATATAACACGGTCAATACAACATAAGACCAAGTAAGGGCTAAGGATGTCCTACGTCAATGATGTCCAAAGGCTATCACACAGTTAGCTAAAAGTCAAGTCGCGAAGAGAGTGTTCACTCACATCGACAAAGTTGATGAACGCATAACCGACACTGTTGAAGATCAGTAAAGCCAATACGTAACAACAAGGGTAAATGGAGGCAACTCACTTGCAATCATTGGCAAAGTCGATGCGCAGGTACATGAAATCGTACTTTCCCCAGCTGGACTCATCAATAATCCGCTTCAACATGGCTTGGTCAACCTTGTTGGGAATGTTCCGCAGCATGATCTGGACACCATCAGCAAGGGCGTGGCAATCTGCATACTCTCTTGGGCTTACTGTAGTTCGAACGTCAATACCATCACGAATGCGGCTGATCTCGACATGATTGTGATTTCCCGCTGCATTGTAGTAGGGAGAGCGGTTGACTCGCTGGGCATTCTGTCGGCGTGCATCTGGGCGGTTGAAGCCCAAACTCTTGGGTGTAGAGTAGCCGGGTTGGTAGGACACAAGCGGACCAGGGCTCGTTGGTTGATACAGCGGTGAAAATGTCGTCAAGTTTGTGGGCAGATGATAAGGAGTCGGAGGATGACTGGCGAAAGGGTCCACAAGGTAGTGAGTTGACGCTGGGGTCTGATTGTGATACATCAGGGGATGAGGATACATGCCAACTTGAGGTGCAAGAGGCATGGTCATATTGCCAATGCCGGAGCGACCGCCTGCTATCAGATTCCCCATGGGTTGCGATGGATTGACCAAGGACATATTCTGGAAAGCAGAGGAGATGTCTGACAATGAGTTGCGGCGAACAGAAGGTGTCGAGAGCTCTGCAGCCCCCTCCACATGTGACGACCCAGCGCCATGCTTATTATGGGAGAGGCGGAGAGTGAAATCCTGTAGATCCTCGTTAGAATATCATTATGTGCAAGAATTCGCTGGACATACCTCGCCAGGGGGGGCAAACCCATTGTACTTGTTAATAGCAATAATGGCTGCCTCGACTTCGTAGTACTCAACCAGGATGCGCATCAGGATGGGGGAAGAGTCGGCCTGTTTCACAAATTCATAGATCTCTGCTTCGAGGGCAAGCAGGCGGTACAGATAGCATTCCATGTCTGCAGAATTGACCAAGCAATTTCTGCCGATGTCCACGATAACCATAACTTGACCTTCAGTGGCCAAGTCAGCGTTTGAGCCAGGGCTGAACAGCTGCCAATAATGTTAGTCAGGATACACAGGTATGGCAAGAGACAGTACTCACCTGCCAGACCTCGGGGCGGACGAAATCAACACGCCAGTCAGGGCCGCCATGGTGTGCGTTGGTAAAGACCATGTAAGCATCCTGCAGGTTGGTGAACCGTACGTAGACCTTATTGCCGTTGCTGTGAATGTATCGCTTGCCTTTGAAGCGCTTACCGAGGCTCTCCAGGTGCTTGTTCAGTGATTAGCACACATCGAGCTGTGAGAAAGTCATACACTTGTGGTAGACTTACCGAAAACAGTGCATCTACATCGGAGGGAGTGAGGCTCAAGTCACCAGAAGAAGCGACAACAATGTAACGCGTGAACGCATTCCTGGTGCCGCCGGTAAGGCTCGTAGGACTCCTGAAAAGGGCACGATTCGCATCGAATGAACCATCATTGCGTTGGAACGTCGAATTTCCCAGTTGAAGAGGAGTCCCAAATGAGGATAAGGGCTGGAAGTCACTGGCAAGGGGGGACAATCTCTGGTCTCGCTTGGCCGAGGACTGGGAAGTGAAAGGGTCCTTGTCGGCTTGAGCCAAAGAAGGACGGAAGCTGTTGACAAGCTTGCCAGGGTAACGGAGTGGCTGAGGGTCGGACGCCGTCAGGGTGAGGGAGTTGTAATACTTGCTGGATCTTGCGGATCCCTCCTCAGGGGAGAACGCGGTGAGTCGCGTATCTGGAGTGCCTTCGTTCTTGTACGAGTCGGCATTCCCAGTCGACGAATGCGGCGACGATGGGTTGAACGCGGCCTCGCGTGGCTGCGTCATCTTGAAGGAGGAAACCGAACGGTACCTTATCGATTTTGTGTCCAACGATGAAAGATGTCCAGCGACAGGAACAACCGCAAACCGGCTGGATAGACTTGACAGACAACAAATGGCTTCGCAACGACGGAGAAGACTTGGAAGTCGGGCTGGCTCGAGGGTGATGTTCTGGGAAAGTGACGAAGGCGAGGGTGGGATGAATTAAAAAGAGTTCAAGGGCAGCTTGGCCACTTGGGGGGTTTGCGAAGATTCTGGAGGCTCAAGTGCTTCAAAACGGAAGGAACAATGGTATTAGTGAGGTGAATCACAAGTTTTGGTTGGGAAGGTGGAGTACGATGACCAAGTGAGTGGGATCTGGGGATTGAAATACGCGAGAGTGATCGAGTTGGGACAAAAGGCAGGAGCGTTCCTGGGTAGAGGTACTTTAGGTTGGGAGGGAAGGTGCAGCTTCTTCCCACAAGGTACCTCAACTCAACCTTCAACACCTAACGCCAGGTGAGGTGGCTACCTTATGAAAGATTCAAGCCACATGTAACTGCTCCAGATCGTTTTCCACAGATGATGGGCCTGTGATAAGGTCCAAGGCAGTTGAGGTGTGTACAACCTTGATATCTCGGCAGATTCTGCTAGAGAGGCGGAGGACCATCCATCCTCATGGGTATGACGTGCGAGCTCGGCTAGCTTTCTCACAATCGTTACTGCCTTGGTATTGAAGGCTCGCGAGACCGTACCTTCCCAGGGAAACCACCTTCCTCAGGTGACGGGGACAAATTCCACATTTAGCGAGTCGGCTGTCCACCTCGTGACTTTGCAGTCAACTCCGTAAGGAGGTAAGGTAAGGTAGGTAAGTTACCTTAATCTCTGGTCCAGATCCTGGACAGACCTGGATGGTTCCTTGGATCCGGAATCTCTGGGAAGTCTGGGAAGAGAGCGTCAGGAAGACAGAGATCAGAACATCACGGGCCACGTTTTGAATCGACCTGTACTGGTGGGTAGAGGTAGGGTATTAATCTGATTCATGTAGGTTAGAAACCTTGCAGATGAAAGTTTATTTCGTAATGACTAGCGACTCATCGTGAAATTTTGGTTGAGCTCTACAGAAACACAAAACCATTCGGAAAAGCCCAATGCGATTCAAGCGAAGTCTTTGCTAGTGATATGTCAAAAACACCTGCCTGTTGCCTCAGGCAGAACTAGCATAGCTGGCAAAATAACAGTAAGAAACATCTGGTTTAAGGAGTAGGTAGTTCTCCAAAGAGCCAAAGAAAATCTTTAAGACAACAAGGGATGTGGACATCAGCGCACAGCCCTAGCTTTAAGGAAGAGCGCATTTAGACCTTAAGTGTCAACAAAAACATCACGACGTATTGGTCGAGCCAAGCGCGGCTGCGCACAGACCATCAAGGATAGTTTGCCTTATGTAAGCTGGCCAGCATTGGGGACGCCCCACCTCTGTTGCATGTGCTCGGGGCGGTGCTTTGGGAGCCGAATGCAAGTGTTCCGGGCGACATGTCAACCCCGTCAAGTTCAAGAGGCCTTGGGCATCATTTCCAAAATGATATGCGCTTTCATTTGCTGACCATCCACTAACTTGGGTGTACAAGCTTCATTTCAACACAATGCCTCGCAAAGCCCAAACATGGGACGACTATGGCGATGCTGTCAATCAGGTTGGTAATGTTGCTAGTCAAGCTTGCTCGCTATCGTACTGACCAGTTCATAGATCATCTTGTCTTCCTCAGAAACGGATTTCGTTGACCAACTGATACCCGTTCTCAAAGACGCCACCACCAGCGGTAGAACGTCGACGCTTGCCCAGAGCTTGGCCCAATATGCAGATGCCCGCGAAGTCGATATCGAGCAAATCGGCTTGACGAAACACGAGGAGTTTCTTGGGTCCGTCAATCAGCTCCAGAAAGTGCGAGAGGGCACCGTGGCCCTGACGGGTGAGATCCTCGAGCTGAACGAGTCAATCCAGGCGAGCACGGAGAAGCTGGCGAAGCAGAAGCAGTCCCTGGTCAACACGCGCGGAGTCCGGCAGAACATCACGGATGTCTCCGATTCGCTCAAGGAATCGCTAAAGATCTTGCATGCGGTCAACAATGCCCACGACTTGATACGGAAGAAGAGCTACTACGCAGCGTTGAAGTCATTGGAGGACCTGCAGAACGAGTACCTCGTCCCCACCATACAGAACAAGTATGCTACCCAATATCGGCTGGCCGACCTCATCCAGAAGTCTATCCCGGCTTCACAAAAGGCTATATCGGAGGCAGTCATGACAGACCTGAACACCTGGCTGTACAGAATCCGAGAGACGTCGCAATTCCTCGGCGAAGTTGCCTTCTATCATACCGAACAGAGACGCGAGCGGCAACGGAAGCGGGTTGAGGAGAACGAATACCTGAGCCACTTCAAGCTGAACTCGGCCATTGAGTTGGTGTTTGATGAGAGCAGCGAATACGATGTATTAGATAATGAGGAGGTCCACGTCGACTTTAAACCACTTTTCGAAGCTCTTCACATCCACAACGCCCTCGATCAAACCGAGAGGTTTCGCTCAGACTACGCAGCGACAAGACGGCGTCAGAAAGAGTTACTGATGCCAAGCGCCGTCGATCTCGCGGCTGAAGACGACGAGAACTCGCTCAGCGGGCTTCTGGAGGGCATTGCCGGGTTTGCCATTATTGAGAAGGCGACCATGCGACGGGCGCCGCAGCTGCGTTCTGCTGTTGACGTTGATGAGCTATGGGACTCCATGTGCCAGACAGCGATAACCCTAATCACCACCGCCCTTAGCGAGGTCAGCAATGCTGAGATTTTGCTTAAGATCAAGCTCGTCATTGCTCTCTTCATCCAGACTATGGAGGGATGGGGCTACTCTGTCAGCATGCTGAACAGCTTCCAGCTCACCTTATTCTACAAATATGCTGAACTGCTCAAGAGGCGGTTCAGCGAGGACTTCCAGGAAATTGTTTCGACTGACGATTATATGCCGATGGCCATCAACAATCGCGAGGAGTACGATAAGGTACTGAACGTGAGCTGGTTCACGTCCGACAAGCCGCCTGAGGAGCTGTCGTTCCCCTGCGTACTACCCTTCTCACAGATGTACCCACTATGCTGCATCGATATTCGCAACTTCCTCAACCAGTTCTACTTCTTCTCCGATGATAACTTCGAGCATCCGAATATAATCGATGAGACACTGAGAAAGGTGTGTATTCTAGGGACTTTCCTGGATGGTGACGGCTATGCTGACAATGTGCACAGTCCTTAGACGAGCTCTTGACCGAAAAGGTCTGCAAGACACTGGTGGAGAGACTCAGCTCGCAGTATCTGGGCCAGATTGTACAAATTCTTATCAACCTTGAGCATTTCGAACTAGCCTGCCAGGAGCTAGAGCAGCTTTTGATCCGGGCACGTTCATCAACATCTGCCGGCGGCCCAGTGACTCTTAGGGCGACCGAGCAGTTTAGGAGCAATAAGAAGACTGCCGAGAAGCGAATCTTCGAGCTCGTCAATTCCAAGATCGATGATCTTGTGGATACTGCTGAGTATGACTGGTAAGTTTCTGACTCTCCATTACAGAACTGTTGAACAGCTTACTGATCCCTTCCAGGACGGCTCCTTCACCGCCAATGGGCGCAAGCAGCTACATGCAGACGTTGACGCGATATTTGTCGACCATCATGACGTCGACATTGCTCGGCCTTCCTCGCGAGATCAAGGAGCTCATCTACTTTGACGCTTTGAGCCATGCTGCTAATAAGATAATGGTAAGCCCGTCAATATTTTGTGTGCCGTATGTGCCACTAACCCGGGAAACAGGCATTGCCGCTCTCCCCCGAGGTCACCAAGATCAACCCCAATGGCGTTGCTCAGCTGTCGAAGGACGTCCACTTCCTGACCGACTTCGTCAGCAGCCTCGAGAACGCGTTCATGCTGGAGCAGAACCTCGACGAGCTTCAGCAGACTGTCGCGCTCATGGAGTCTGACAACCACGACGAGTTCTTTGACATCTCAACTAGGAACAAGAAATACGGCCGTGTCGACGCTATGAATGGGCCGATCCTGCTCGAAAAGTGAGTTGAAGCTCTATTGGTCACCAGAACAGCCCAAGAATATGTACAGTACACTAACTCACCTTACGCAGGCTCACACAGACGGTCGAGGCCCCCACACGGACGGCTCAGGCACCGACATTATCCAACTTCTCCTCGCGGTTCGGCCTGCGATGAACGAAGCCTCCGCCATTCCGTCGAATCATTAGGTCTTCAGCGCAAATACCCTTGCAGTCTCGCAGCTTCTCTTTTGGATCACACAGGACGACCTTGGCCTCCAACCGGACTTTCGAGGCTTGTCCACAATGCAGTGGAAAAATCGTTATATTGATATCTGGAAAGTCATGAATGCCTAACAACCGTGCTGAATAATACCTGTCCTCATACCTGGAAACAAACACTGCCGTGGCACGCTCTGGTTCTCGTACTGCTGTGCTCGTTTTATCCTCTCCTGTCTGGGAGAACGGACATACCATATCCTGCCTGCGCCGAAACTCAACACAATACCCTAGCTACTAGCTCAAACGAAACCGAACGCAGTCACTCCTCTTTCAATCCCTGGTCGCTGCACAGCTCTCGCTTCAGAGCTTCGGCTATAAGTTGGAACGCATCGGCATAACCTTGCTCATCCTGCTCCTTGACTTCTTTCACCTCCATGGCTGCGGGAGTCGCGTCCTTATCACCATCAAAACCGACACCCTTGAGGCTGGGGTCAAGGACGGCACCCTGGTCCATCGGCGTTGCTACGCGTGACGCCTCCTAGGCGTTCTGTTCCCCCGAGGTTAGCATGTTTCGGAAGGTCCGATAGTCTGGGTATAGCTTACTGGTTGCGGCGGCATCGTCGTGTACCCGTACATGTTCTCAATCTCACCATACATCTGCGCCTGAGGCTGGCCGTATCCCTGCGGAGGGGCAGCCTGGACCTGGCCAGGATACATGGCCTGTTGCTGTCGGTAGTCGAGCTCGGGCTGACCGTGCTCCGGCATGCCGTACTGGGCGGCAGCCATGGGGTGGCCTGCGTGGTTGGGCGCGGGCATGTGCTGGGTGGGGAGCTGGGTCTGGGCGGCAACAGGACCGGCGGTCTGGGCGGAACCGGTACCTTGCGCGTTACGCTTGGCGTGCGAGGCGGCCTCTTCGCGCGGGACGATGTCGATGAGGAAGTCGAACATGTCGCTCTTAGCGAGGGCGGACGCGATGTCGGACCGCTGCAGGGTTCGGCGCTTGTTCTCCTCGGCGTGTATCCAGGCGCGCATCGTCAGCTCGGTGATGAAGATGTCGCAGCCCTTGGCGAACAGGATCGGGGCCTCGGCTGAGATCATCTTGACCTCTGGGTCGGCCTTCATGACCTTCTTTATCCGGGCGAGGGGTAATTGGTGGAGCTTGTAGTCATGGTTGTCGCTCTCGAGGTGGTTGATGGTCTGTTGCCAGTACGTTGTGAGGATGTCCTTGTACTGCCCGTTTAGGCCCTGGTGGACGTTCGCCCATGTTCCTGTATACAACTCTGATGGTGCGAATCCCGATTGGGCGAGCTGTTATATGTTTGCGATGGTTAGTGAGATGGTACGATGGATGCGACACGGGAGACAAACCGCAGCGCTTGCGCCATAGTGGCCCCCATGAGCGGTGTCGTAGACTGGTTGTTGCTGCCGGCTGCCCGACGCGGATTGCGGGTTCTGAGGATCCATGTTGAGGTAGGAGGAGGTGCGTGGTTGGTTAGAGAATGCGGGATGGTTGTTGCGCGAGTCGGCTGTTTGGGAGAGACTCGGCGCGGTTTATCGGATGAACGCCTTAGGTAGCGCGAATCTTGGTGGGCGGTGAGCTGCAGATGTTTTGCGGGGTACGACGCTCTGCGTTGCTTCGGCTGTAATCAAGGTCGCGATAGCTGCTTATGAGCTGCAAACCGTCTCTGTTCTGGTTTTGTTTACTTTCACTGCAACCGTGATGCCAAGGTCCCGTCTGCCTTTCACCTTGTCAGTGTCAGCCTTCTCTAATGTCCAGATAAGATTGGCTGTGTTTTGAATGATTGGCCGGCAAGCTTCAGCGGAGCGAAGCCAATGGGTGGAGTTTAAAATGCTCTGGTTTGACGACTCGGTGCTCGTTAGGAGCCAGTCAGAAACAGCGCGCGAAGGGTTTGAAATGATTGGTGAAATCCAGTCCAGGTGGATGATGGTTGATTGGAAAATGGCCGCAACCCTCGATGGAGTAAATCACAGGCGGCGCAGGGGACATGCATACCTCTTTATATTAGTGTTGGAGCAACCGAAGATCTTGGTAACGTCCAGTCTAATGAGGTTGATCAGATCTACGACATGTGTTGTGAGGGAAAAGAGAGAGAAGATGATGATTTGGCGGTCAAATGAAAAGAGGGTTGGGCATCGACGGAAGAACAACAAGCTGTGGCGCAGGCCAGCGCGTTTCTTCTCCCAGTTCGGCCCAGTGTGGCCCAACCCGTTGTCACCGCAGCCTGCCAGCGCAGCTTCTGTGGATGACACATGATTGTGGCCTGAGGCACGAAGTCTCCAGCCTCACTTCGAAATCACTTGGGACGAGCCGCACGGGCCAGCTGCCAAATTGTTCAACTCGGTACTCCACCACTGCTGCGTCTCCACCTCTCGACATCAAAAAACTTTTGGGAGAGTTCGTACGCTATTTCTTTTCTCTGCACATCCTTCTTCCAACTCTTGGTTGAAGATGGCAACCACAACAATGATGGATCTGTCCGATGACCAGATCGACAAGCTTCTTGCCGAGGCAGAGTCCCGTCTGGCAGCTCGTGGATCTGGAAAGTCTGCACTGGTACCACACCAGAGTCAGTCAGTCCTAGCTACCGCGGAATCGGCTACACCAGCTACTTCTGGTACAGTTGCTACTACGCCTGTTCAGGATGAGGCCAAGCAAGCGAAGGAACTCTCAGTTCGGGTTCCCAAGCCTGTCATCAAGGAGAAAAAGGTACGTTTCAACACTACCCCAGCGCCCATTCCTGCTCCGCTTTCGTGATGATATCTTAACCCAAATTTCAAATGAAGCAGGCAACGGTCCCGTTATGGGACCAATGCCTGCACCAAGATGATTTCCTTAATCATAGTTACTCTGACATGAATGCACCTCTATCGGTTATTTGACTTGACACGTTGTGTTTACGATCACTGACCGGTTCTCAGGAAGTCAAGGACAACGCCGGGCCTTCATGGTACGGCCTACCCAGAACAGACCCCGCCACCAAGAAGGACTTGCAAATCATCAAAATGAGGGACGTGCTTGCCATGGGCAAGCAGCATTTCAAAAAGGTATTTACACGCTCAACGACGTCGATCGTGATTCAACCAGGGCGGCGCTGACTCGTCTGGTAAATGTAGGACACGCGCAAAGACCCATTCCCGGAATTTTCGCAAGTCGGAACCTTGGTCGAAGGCCCTACCGAGTTCTACAGCGCTCGTCTCACGAAGAAGGAGCGGAAGCGGACTCTGGTCGAAGAGGTGCTCTCTTCTGGCCAGGCGCTCTCAAAGTTCAAGTCCAAGTACAGCGAGATCCAGGAGCGGAAGTCTAGCGGCAAGAAGTCCCACTACAAGAAGGTTGTTGCTCGGCGCCGGTGGCAGCAAGGATGAGCGACATTGGAATGTCAGCGATATTGCACAGACAACCACGGCACCGATACTGCATCGTGTGCGGCGTGACATGCTGAGGTCACTGAAGAGCGGCCTGTGGGTTAGACAGCTCCCAGACGACTGCCTGATCGAGCATTGGATGCGATCACAGTCACACGGACTGTCGGCTTCGGACCCGTCGGACATTCAGCGTTGCTCGCGTCACGTTGGTAGAGTCGAAAGTCGCTCACACAACCGGCCTACGCTCCTAATAGGGCAGAATGGCTTGACAAACCCGGTGACACGGTTTTTCGGGTTCAGCTCTGCAGCTTTCTGAGCTAACTATCTTGGGGTCTTCGCGGAAGAAATTTTGCGTCTCTGACAACTTCATGAGTTGCCCGCCCTACGGCGTACCAGCTCGTCAGTGATGCCTTCTCGGCATATGTCCTGCTACGAAGCAAGGCAAGGTCTAGAGGAGGACATCGCCCAGTCGGTGGCAAGCAAATTCCACTGAGCATGTGCACAAGACACATAGTTCGACTGGTCTCGCACCAAGCCAGGGCTTGCATCTATGCGCAATCAAGGACTGAGGGATTGCCGTCAATCCTTTGGATTTGCGTCTGGTATTTGGTTCGAGGGACAGATCAAGAGACTCCCACCGGCATACTGCCTTGTCGAAAGAATTCTTCGACTATTACGTCGCTGTCCGTACTGTGGATGGCGGAAGTGTATCCCAGGTCCATGGTTGGAAAGGCATGACAGCGGATTATCCGCAAGAGGACGACTAGACGTTGGTCGTGGAACGGGAATATGGACGACGTAGGCGGCGTTGGTGTGAAGGTTGTGGAGGAGATGCAAGGAACTAGATATCTATCTCACTGAGAAGCTATAGCTAGCACCTCCAAGAAACCATCTTCCATTGCCAATTTTTCCTTATTTATCGTTGTGACATTCGCAATAAGGCCTCTGAACACTGACATTGCCTGTTGCCGTAGTGCGATTTGATCATGACAGTGTCAGTACAGTGCGAATACAGTATGAATCTTGGCCAGTCGGGTCTTATCGATAAAGTAAACGTGCAACCAGGTCTGAACGCCAAGCTAAAACTTCTTGAAGCGCGGCTCCTGAACGAGGCAACGACATCGAGAAGAGCCGACACAGACGATCATGCCACCATTAATACGGCCCCTGCGGCCGTTGCTGCAGAAGAGAATAGTGCGTTAGAGATCCGGGTTCTTGGACGATACCAATTGCTGACCCTTGCTCTCGCGCTGCCACAGCCACTTGCGACCGCACTCCGACCGTCCACATCGTCGGCGTCTGGACAGATCCGAACACATGCCTCGGTGTACGTGCAACTGACTCCTACATTCGTGGCCAAAATCTAACAGGCATCATCAGAAACCACGAGTCCGGCGCTTCGGCATCGTCACAGTCAGTCACATGGATCCCCTATTATCGAGCATCTTGCTAACAAATCCTATCAGACCACCAAGTAGCACCGACACCTCCACCTCGACCGCCACCCCCTCCACAAACCAGGCAGACGCCTCTGCGCCAACCGACGCCCGCATGCCACGCAGCTTAGCAGCACTCTACCTCAAGCCCCTCCGCCGCGAAGCCGAGTACGGCGTCCCGTCCTGCGACCTGCAGCTGCGCTCCTACACGCTCCGCAACCTCGAGTTCTTCTGCGACTTCGCCCTGCGGGCGGCCTACTACCTCGGCCTGCCCGCGTACGGGCCGGTCCCGCTGCCGCGCATGACGGAGCGGTGGACGGTGCCTAGGAGTACCTTCATCTTCAAGAAGAGCCAGGAGAACTTTGAGCGTATCACGATGCGGAGGCTGATACAGATCCGGGACGGACACCCGGACACGGTGCAGATCTGGCTTGCTTTCTTGCAGAAGCATGCTTACTATGGTATTGGTATGAAGGCGAACGTTTGGGAGTTTAGCAAGCTTGGTAAGTTGCTCTCATTCCTCTCTCTTTTTCCTGGCGGAGTGACCTGGGCTGTAGAGGAGCGCTAACTGGAGTTCTAGGCGTCGGCAAGGCTATGGATGAGAGCGTCAAGGAGGTCGAGGGCTTGCTCAAGGATAAATGGGCTCATTTGGGAAAGAAGAAGAGGCCCGAGGAGGAGACGGTGGAGAAAATCCAGGAGTTTCTGGACAAGGAGCGGATGAGGATCTCTCACGGCAGGTGATCGTGCTTCTGTGTGTGATATTGTATAGTCTGTACCATACCTGGGTTTATATATGAGTTGAACACAGTCAACTAAAGGGGCTGCTTTCTATACCTGCCATCTTGTCAAGAACGTGCTACCGAGTACCCATGAAATCCAAGCCGCGACAGATCATTAAGTAAACCAGTATTGAAGGTTGAAAACTGTTCTGGATATCATAGCATGCGTATCATTCGAGCACTTTCAATTCTCTCACTCACCTCGTTGATGTCTAGGCTTCAGGGGTCGAACCCCGCTGTAACTCGAACCTCAACCTGCTAAAATTCTCACTTACAATCCGCGACTCATATCGTATGACACGATCGCATTAATACATGCGTATCTAATACACCGAGACAGACTCGCGTCTCTGCCTCAGTTACTTATGGGACCCAGAATAGCCCGGTTGGGACCGACCCTAGGTCAATTGCAGCGGGCACAGCGACGAGCGGCATCACAAGCGGCATCCGACTCCGATGCAGCCACCGTGATCTTCTCCGGCATCCAGCCAACCGGCATCCCCCATCTGGGCAACTACCTCGGCGCGCTGCAGAACTGGAGGCGACTGCAAGATGAGGCACAACCGGGTGCGAAGCTGCTGTACTCCATCGTCGACCTGCACGCCATCACGCTGCCGCAGCAGGCGCCCATGCTGAGGCAGTGGAAGAGGGAGATGTTGGCCGCTTTGCTGGCAGTTGGTCTTGATCCGGCGAGGTCGAGCATCTTTTATCAGTCTTCGGTGGGTATTCCATGAAGTTGTGAAGTTACGAGGGAATGATTCTCATGCCGGTTGTTATTCTGCAGGTTCCGGCGCATACTGAGCTCATGTGGATACTGAGCTGTACTGCCTCTATGGGATATCTGTCGAGGATGACACAGTGGAAGGTAAGATACTATAAGGCTCCTCCTCAAATTCATGTTATCCTGACTAAATGCCTGAAACAGAGCAAACTACACCTCTCAGACGACGCCTCGGCCCTAGACGAGAAAGCAAAAGCATCCCTCAAACTCGGCTTGTTCTCCTATCCCGTCCTCCAAGCAGCAGACATACTCGTCCACAGGTAAGTCCATCCCCCTATCTCCATGACCACCATCTAACACATATCACAGAGCCACCCACGTCCCAGTAGGCGAGGACCAACGCCAACACCTCGAATTTGCCCGCGAGTGCGCAACAAACTTCAACCACACATTCGGCGCCGGCTCGAAGCTCCTCGTCCCACCAGAGACAATCCTCTGTACGTATCTCTCCCTCCCCTTTCCTCCCCCCTTGTCCCCCTGCCCCTTTTCCTAATGAGAGCACGCAGCACCCGCAAAACGCATAATGTCCCTCCAGACCCCGACCAGCAAGATGTCCAAGTCCGACACGGACCCTCGGTCGCGCATCCTGCTCACCGACTCGGCCGAGGAGATACACAAGAAGATCATGGCCGCCAAGACGGACTCGACCAACGCCGTGTCGTACGACCGCGCGGCGAGGCCGGGCGTGGCGAACCTGCTCGAGCTGTGGGCTAGTTTTGACGCGCGGGGGCGCGGTCCCGAGATGTTGGCGGAGGAGCTGGGCGGGCAGAAGGCGAGTTTGAAGGATCTGAAGACGAGTGTGGCGGATGTGTTGGTGGAGGAGATTCCGGCGATAGGGGTGAGGTATCGGGAGTTTCTGGAGAAGGATGGTGGGCGGTATTTGGATGAGGTTGAGGAGGAGGGGGCGAGGGTCGCGAGGAAGAGTGCCGATGAGACGATGGAGATTGTGAAGCGGGCGGTTGGGTTGTCAAGGTAGGGGGTTGTGAGTTGATGCCTGACAAGGGTGGAAAGACAAACGAGGTGAGTAGAAGATCAGGTGGATGATAGCAGTGTATAGACCGACCGGGGATTGACCAATGACCAGGGGATGCTAAGGCAGAGATATCAGCTATGCGCTGGTCAGAGTGTGTAAGATAGACTGGGCATGTTCGATTGTAGGATGAAGATGGCTAGATAGATAGAGTCTAGGGCACTGTACTCTACTGGACAACTTGTGGAATGATGGGCAAACCTCAATCGCATATCAAAGGATCTATGGGCCCTCCTTCAAGTCGAACATATCGCCTCCTGCATGGCAGTCCCAGTCCATCACGAAGCATACGCAAAATTCGACCCCCTACACGCAAGCCAAAACTCCCTAACGACCTGGTTCGTCTGCCGCGCACCCCGGAGACTAAACACGCGTTAGCAACAATTCTACAATGTTCAACAAACTGAGCCAAACTTACTTAAGAATCTTCTTCAAGAACATTCTCTTCTCCTGAGGGCTGACCTTATCACTCGGAAAGCCCTCCGCCAACAGCGCCGCCTCCAGCCACGCCTGTGCCCTCACATGCTGCGTGACCAGCTTCTTCAGCGGCTCGCTCAACTTGTCCAGCTCGCTGCGCATGGCATCACCGCCGATATTCCGCATCAGCGAGCGGCTCACGAGCGGACCCAGGTGCTCCATGGCACCAGAGATGGAAGCTTGAATGGCCGGGTCCTCGCTCCTGAGTGCAAGGAACTCGGTCCAGAACTCGGCTGCTGCGGCTTTGGGGAGCGGTTCGCTGCCGTTGAGGACTTCGAGGGTGAAGAGAAAGAAGAACTCGATGAGGGAGGAGGGCTGCAGTTGGAAGAGAACTTCGGGAGCCTTGGCCATTAGGCGGCGGACGAAGTCGATCGAGTGCTGGGTGAGTTCGGTGTCGGCTTTGGGTTCTGGCAGAGCTTGGAGGAGGGATATGACCCATGGTAAGAGCTGAGATAGGGTTGGCAGCAGTTGGTCGCGTGGTCCCTTGAATAGGGAGCTGAGGAATGAGCATGCGGTGCTAACGACTGTGCCGATCCGGGGTGCGTTCAATGTCAGACTCGTGAAGAAGGATGAAACGATGGGTGGCGGGAAGACGAATGGGCCAGGCTCGGCCTCAATAAATCCGGCGCGGAAGATGTTGCAGATGACCTCGACTACCTCTCCATTTGTGGGGAAGGTAACAAGAACCTGGTTCAGCGTGGTGAGAATATCGTTCTGCAGCGCTGCCAGTTCAGGGCCTATCTGCCACTGGGATGCCGGGGCGTCTAGGTCGACAGGCCCATCACGGTTAGATTGCATGCCCTTAGCCATGCCAGATATACACCGCAAAGCCCTTAGAGCTAGCTGAAGTGATACCTCTGCTGGTGACGGCTCCGCTTGCAGTTCGGCAGGATCGATTCCTCTTCTATGAAGAGGATCTTCCAGATTGAGCGTCTGGGGGTTGGCCGCTATCTGTATCGACCTCTCAATGTCTTGCCTAGCAAAGTTGAAGAGCTGCGCAAAAGCGGACAGTTTGTCCGCATCATTGGTCACAGCTTGGATGATAGATGCTATTGCGAGGACGACTTTCTCCTCTGCCAACGGGTCCAGTGGACTGCGATGGTAGATGCCATCAAACTGGCCAAGAAAGGCAGGCACCTCCCCAGTAAGAATGTGCCGGCACGAAGAGCATAGCTTAGCTATGTACTTCGCCGAGTCGCCGCCGAGTGCAGGGTCGCCCAGGCCGCCAAACAATAGGTTCAGCGCCGACGCCAGAAATTCTGGTCGGCGCTCAAAGTAGTCAGAGTATCGCTCAATGAGCTGCAGGGAGATGTGCCGCAGACGCAGCGGCACTTTGTCTTGGCCCTCGAGCATCAGAGCGAAGAAGGGTGCAGCAAATACTTTGCTGATCATGTCGTCGCAATTCTCATCATCTGAGATACAGTCGGCCAAGGAGGCGACACAGAACGCCGAAGCTTCGAGCTCTGTCCAGGACGCAGAGTTGAGATGCTGAAGAAGCAGGTCGACAAACATGGACACCAGTGGCGGACCAGTCATGGCAAACACCGCCTCAAGGAGATCTGCAACATCCTTCCTGGCCTCGACGAATCTAGCCCGGTCATTTGTGTCCCACTCCATGAGGGTCTCGATGGGAGGCCACTGTATCTTGCGCCAGCAGTTGCTGAGAACCTGCTTGACATGTCCCATGGCTGTGTTGAACCAGGGCTGGCGCTCTCGTGATGAGAAACCGAAGTCATCAGTCATGGTCTCCACAAAGGTTGACCAGAACTCCACGGTGAAGATGAACACAGTGTCTTCTGCGGCAACATATCCCGGACAACCGGTAAGGCCAACCAGCCCACTCAGAAAGAGCTGTGACTGCTCATCAGTGCTCTCGATGAGCTTTGACACCCTTGCGCCACCATAAGAAAGCATAAGCCATATGAATAGCTCATTGTCATGATCAAAGTCTCCCTGTACCAAGGCGCGATACCTGGCTTGGAAGTGCTCGGTCTGGAACATGGACGAAAGCTTCTGGTAGTAGTCTTCGTTCAGAAAGCCGGGATGTGAGTCGATGATCTCGGTCAAGAGCTCTACAGATGTCACGCCCAGTCCGTCAGATCCAACCAGACTGATGAGCTTGTCAACTAATGGCCGCAGAAGGACACGTAAGGTGTCACTTGTGTCCGACAGTGACCGTGCGTAAAGGATCCAAGACTTGAAGCGAGTTAGTTCCAAGCTCTCAGAGATAGTCCCGCCATAGTCCATCGATGGCACACGGAGGGAGAAAGGTTAAGCATACCTGAAGACACCCGATAGCATCCTCCCCGACAGCGACTGTCTTATCACCATGCCTATTATCGTTCATGCCGATGAAGATGAGTTCCACGACATCCTTGGCATTTTCCAGGGCATGAGTATGCAAATCAGCACTAGACAATATCAGTCAGTATTCTGAATGCGGTATATCCTGTCAAGTGGTTCTCCCGAGGTGGCGTACTACTTAGCTGAGTTTGGGTCCGTCCTCTCGATGTCATCGGCAAGGGTAGACGCAAAGCATATCACGGCCTGTAACTTGTCCCAGCGCAAGCTACTGGCAGCCATCAAGACAGGCACCGCATCATCGAAGTCTTGGAGGGGTATATAGCGGCCAATGTCAAAGCACTGCACAAGATGTCGGATACAGTGCTTCCACAGGCGAGAGAAGTGGATGAAGTAAGTAGACAGGGCAGAGCACAGCTTCAACACGACGAAGTGCCCCGGCCCAGCACCCTCAGCGACAGCTTGCAAGAGCCAACCAACCAGATTCTCAACCAGCTGTATCGCATCCCCATCAGACAAACTAGAACTGTAGGGCAGTAGGACGATTAGCATGGACAATTCTGCGGTGTGTATCAGAATAATGCCCTCACCTCTCAGTGTTCAGCTTCACGATGAAAGTCAATGCGCCGAAAAACTTGAGGTTCGAATCAGGGTTGGACAAAAGACTCTCAGCAAGTTGCCAGCCCTCAGCAGACTTCTGGACTTTCTGAAGAACTTCCTGGATGTGCTTGATCCTGGCTGGCGGCCCAGGAGCGTACAAGGCCCTGATCAGCTATACCGAGTGTCAGCGTAGGATCACTACCAGAATACTCCACAAGTATGATTTAATGAGGAACACTTACGGCTTCTACTTCAGCCTGGCTGGACGGATATGGTATTGAGTCCATCGTGACAGCAACTGGTCATGCCCAGTCTGGATATGTGCAGTATGTAGACGGAGTGATGCACCGAGATGGTAGGTTGTTCGTTCGGGCTGTACTCCACTGTGCTAACGTGAGGTACCGCCGCGAGGTACTTTGGTGAGAGTTGGCCGGTGCTACGAGATGTTGGCTCAGTGAGATGCCTAAGGACCTCAGAATCCTCGGCGTCGCTTGTCACCTCATGGTGAACTTGGAAGCGCTTATCTGGGCATCAGAGAGGTAGTGAATGGCGGTCCACTTGGAAAGAAAATCGCCTTGATGTGTTCCATGTGTGGTGCATCTGCTGGGTAACTCGGGTACCCACCGTGAACGATGCGCTTGCTCTGTGCAAAGCAAGGTTGCTTCAAGATCGCAATATCAGAGATGCATCTAAGCAGACATTCATGTTCAAGCTCTCCTGAGTACTTATTCAGATGGCTAGTCTTTGGCACGCAGGTAAACCTCGATAAGGCAAAGGTCCTCGAGACATGATTGAAAGCACGAAATGATGATTAGACGATAATATGACTACCTTACCTTAGAAGTAGGCTGCCCTGACAGGCATAATCCTCCCACCCTCATAAGGTGCTGGCTGCTATGCGGGGCACACAGCTCGGCTTGCAACGGGCGAAGCCTTGTGTCCCTTGCCCATCTTGCCGTTTTCTGCAAATCTCTTTGGTTAAGGTAATTTCTGAAGGATATATTTGCCCCAAAACGGCATCAAGCTATTCTGGTGGTAATTGGACTGCTTAGTTTTCACGTTGGTCATCGATTGGCCTTAGGATCAAGGACCTACTGCATCTGGAAGGCGTCCTTTGCAGGAGACATCATCCGTAATAGCTCGCGTGGGCAAGAAGGTGGGGTAGAAACTATCCCCAAAACCATTGCCCGCGCTGCCGTTGATCCTCACCGGTTTACCAAGTCCGTGTGTCTTCTGTTTAAATATACTACGCAAGGTGCCCTATCGCCTGCTTGCTGTGTGCGTCTGTCCATGCGCTATATATACAGCTATCCTCCCTTCGCTCCATCTCTTCGAACTCTGGCAGTCCAGTTCTTGCAACCCCCTATCAAGACTGCGACACGCCCGAGGAGAGCGTTTGTACCTGAAAGAATCTCTGTATATTTCTCTGTATCAGCACGAGTGTACAGCTCTGTTTCAACCTACGGCACCGAGGACATGGAGACCGTGGATACTAGCGGCCGGCTGTCGGTCCTCAGGACCCTCATGAAGGAGCGGAAGATCGACGTCTATGGTGCGTATCAGTCAACGAACACCGGTTGATATACAACGCTGACCACGTATAATCACAGTCGTCCCCTCAGAAGACAGCCATGCGTCCGAATACATAGCCGCCTGCGACGCCCGACGTCACTTCATCTCCGGCTTCTCTGGCTCGGCAGGAACAGCAGTTATCACACTGGACAAGGCAGCGCTGGCTACCGACGGACGATACTTCAACCAAGCTGCCAAGCAGCTCGACCAGAACTGGTTACTCCTCAAAACCGGACTACAAGACGTTCCGACGTGGCAGGAGTGGACAGCTGACGAATCCGCCGGCGGCAAGACGGTGGGCGTCGACCCTTCGCTTATCGGGAGCTCGACGGCGGAAAAGCTGGACGAGAAGATCAAACAGAGCGGCGGAGCTGGTCTCGAAGCCGTCACTGAGAATCTGGTCGATCTTGTCTGGGACAAGGAGCGGCCCGCCAAGCCAAGCGAGCCCATTGTCTTGCTATCGGAGAAATACGCAGGCAAGGACACGAAGTCGAAGTTGGAAGATCTCCGCAAGGAGATCGAAAAGAAAAAGTCAAAGGGCTTTGTGGTGTCTATGCTGGACGAGATCGCATGGCTCTTCAATCTCCGAGGCAACGACATCCCCTACAATCCGGTCTTCTTCTCTTACGCAATCGTGACGCCGGATAATGCGACATTGTATGTCGACAGCTCCAAGCTCAGTGATGATGCCAAGACCTATCTGGCCAAGAACAGCGTCATGGTCAGGCCGTACGAGACATTCTTCGACGACATCAAGAGCCTCATTGCATCCATGCAACCGTACGGAGAGGCTGCGGCGCCGGCTATCAAGTTCCTGATCTCGACGAAAGCCTCCTGGGCCCTCAAGCTGGCACTGGGCGAAAAGAACGCTGAGGAGATCAGAAGCCCGGTTGGAGACGCCAAGGCTGTCAAGAACGAAACGGAATTGGAGGGCATGAGGCAATGCCATATTCGAGACGGCGCAGCCTTGACCGAGTACTTCGCCTGGTTAGAGGACCAACTGGTGAACAAAGGAGCCAAGCTGGACGAGGTTGAAGCTGCTGATAAGCTAGAGGAGATCCGCAAGAAGCAGAAGGACTTTGTTGGCCTCTCGTTCGACACCATTTCATCAACCGGAGCAAAGTAAGTTCATCAGATGGGATTCGCGATTATTATGGCAAGAGAACTAACGTATAGTAGCGCTGCTGTTATACATTACAAACCGGAACCGGGTAATTGTTCGATTATCGATCCGAAAGCTATTTATTTATGTGATTCAGGGGCACAATATCTGGACGGGACGACTGATACCACCAGGACTCTACACTTTGGTACGCCATCGGATGAGGAGAAGACGAACTACACTCTTGTTTTGAAGGGCAACATTGCATTGGACATGGCGGTATTCCCCAAGGGGACGACGGGTTTTGCGCTCGACGGTCTGGCACGGCAATTCCTATGGGTGAGTCGATTCCGAGCAACGAATCGAGCTTCCTTCGCGTACTGACACCCGGATCAGAAAGAGGGACTAGACTACCGTCACGGAACCGGCCACGGCGTCGGCTCCTATCTCAACGTTCACGAAGGCCCCATTGGCATCGGCACACGCAAACAGTACGCCGAGGTAGCATTAGCCGCGGGCAACGTCATATCGAACGAGCCCGGATTCTACAAAGATGGAGAGTACGGAATCCGTATCGAGAACATCATAATGGTAAAGGAGGTCAAGACCAAGCACCAGTTCGGCGACAAGCCGTATCTAGGCTTTGAGCATGTTACGATGACGCCCTATTGCCGGAGCCTGATCGACGAGAAGCTTTTGACGGATGCGGAGAAGAAATGGCTGAATGATTACAACCAAGACATTTTGTACCACACACAGGACTTCTTCAAGGACGACCCGTTGACGCTGGCATGGCTGAAGCGGGAGACGGCGGCGTATTAGATTTAGCATGCGGGTATCGCTTGTATTATAACTTCAGCGACATCTACTAGTGACATCTAGAAGGAGGCAAAGGCGGCCAGGGCAAAGGTGACGCCGAATGACAGTTTGAACATGGGGTTCTTGTTCAATGACCGCAGGATTTTGGAGGAGTCGATCCGCTTCCTCAGCTTGAGCATGTCCACCAGGTTGATGCCGTATCGTGATGCAATCTGGCCAGATTAGCGCCCGGCGCTGGAGGGAAACGTGTTATGGGGAGCTATTACCTCAATGGCGACGATTCCTATGCCAGCAAGGAACACAAGTGTCTTGGAGAACAAGCTGATGACGACGCCAGTAACGAAACCTATACTGTATGAGCAAACCACTTGTTTCTGTATGGACGGAGGAGACGTACCAGCTATGCTCCCACTAGAGAGCTGTTTTATGATATCCGGGTTCAGAGTCTCTTTCGGGCCGGTCGACACAGGTCTGGATGCTGCCGGTATTCTTGCATCGAGTCGCATTGGTGACTGTCTGCTTGCGACCATTAGGGAGGCTGTGAGGCCCAGGCTCATGGGCACAATGTTGCGCCGCAAGGCGGAGCGGGCCATGAGGAGCGTTGCCATATTGAAGATTGAGAGGATTAGCCGATGAATTAATGCTGAAAATAGCTTCCAGTGAAACCCGATTTGGTGATGCTGTGTGTACGTGTATATTAGCTGCAGAACGCCGCCGATGATGTCGGCTTAGGCGAGTGACGTAACGAATTCTTGTAAGCGGTATTGCCATGATACCGCGCCGCAGTTCTAGACATGGAAGCTCAATCTGGTCTACGCCCCTTTCGCATATCAAAGATTCTGAAGCCCTACCTTGAGTAGGTAGCCAGGCATGAAGCTGACCAACCATGCAACATTGTAGACTCTTGAACAACAGGAGGCAGAGTCGACATTAGGTAGATTAGGCACATACTTCGTAATGTGCCTGAAATAAAGGCAGCTGATAACAAATATTCAATTGACGATGTTATGCAAAAATCAAGCATCTGATGGCCCCACCTTCTGAGCTGGAGCTTGACGCGCTTCGACCCCAAGTCGCGTCTTGTTTTCTTCCCTCAGCAACACCATCTCCACTCCACCGAACACATCCTCGCCCTTCCCCCCCACTTCGAACCGTGAAGCATTGTCATACTCTGACCTCACTGCCGACAGCTTCTTATAGCGACAGTTTTGCCGACCTCAGATACATCATTATACTACCTTGCGACACAGCATCCGCCACCATGCCTCGACCCAAGCGAACGCGCGCCGTCGCGTCGCGAAAAGCTACGGAGGAACCTACAGCTTCCGAATCACCTGCGCAGCCAGTACAAGCTTCTGCTCCGCCGAGCAGCGATATCTACGATCTCAGCGACCGCGAAAAGGAGAGACTTGCCAGGAGGAAATCCGGTATCGACGTTGACGCCGAGCAGATGGAGGGTCAGGCGCGCCAACCACCGCCACTTGTTGTGGACGCGATATCACAGGATGCGACAGTTGGCGCGTCAACGGGCGACGTGGAAAGCCCTCCGGAGCTCGGCCGGCGCAGTGAGACGAGCGCGCGGCGCGCCAGACATACCGACGTGTCAGGTCTTGAGTTGGATGACAGCATGTTTGGTGATCTCGATGACAGTCTTGTCGGGGCTGAGGAATCGCAAAGTGGTCAACGTTCAAACGAAACGTCTAGCCTGAATGTCGCGGCCTTCCGTCGCCGGCCACGCGTGTCGAGCATTGTCGGCAAGGATGATGCTCCCATCAGACCCAGCAGCAGAGGACCAAATACACCAGGCATAACCTCCACCTTCAGCTTCGGAAACTTCAAGCGCAGGAAACGTGAGCCAAGTATCCTGGGCACGGCGCGCAGACACCGTTCGACCAGTCGACAGCCCGGTGTGTCGGAGGATGAAAGTGCCGGCGAGGAAGACTTCACCCGTCTCGGCGATCCAACTCCAGCGCGACGAGCTGTCAGTCGATCTTCCGCTGTGCCTACCCGCGCTGGATCTAGAGATCTTTCACCACAAAGGCAGGCGCGCAAGAGAAAGTCATTAGAGGACCAAGGAGGTGGCGGCAAGCGGGTTGCTGCTGAATCGGACACTGACCTCCACAACTCCATCGAAGTCGACGACGATGACGAACCTCTCTCTTCACCACCTACTACGCCTGCACGCGCCACTACTCCCGATCCCAATGATCCGGATCTAGCTCCTCCAGCCAGCATCGCGTCGTCCGAGGACAGCCCTGTTATACGAGCCAATCTGGACAACTTCTCACACCGAAACTACCACGCCAGGAGATCAGTCTCGAGAGCGCGGAAGACGCCAGAGTTAGACGGTGATGCTAGCGACATCTCGTCCCCTCCGTCCCTAACACACTCGCCGAACTATTCGGCACCTACACGGAAAGCAGCACCACGTGGCCGGGCACGGAAACGTGATCCATCGCCAAAAGTCACTACGGCTGATCTGGCGTCTCTTCTACCCCGCCGACGCCACAAGCATGTGGAGATAAGCTCTGATGCCGAAGAAGACACGCTGACGCTCGATAACGACGACGACGAGCTCTCTTATGCTCAGCCGAGAGGGCGGAGCACGAGGAGGACACGTCCACTGGGCAATGTGTCAAACGTCGCTGCCAAGGGCAAGCAACCTGCTAAAGGCAAGGGTGCGAAGCGCACATACGGATCGCGCGTCTCTGACAAGGAGAACGAAGAAGACTCGATCGTGGTAGGTGGTAGCGAAGATGAGGCGGCGGAGGAGGAGGAAGAAGTCGCCCCCGACGCTGAGACTAGCCAGATGATGCTCGAGAGGCTCGGCGAGGAGCTGAAGAATGCGGCCCAGAAGTTCAAGGAGGTCGACAGGTGGGAGCTTGAGTTTGAGGAGGTCACCGAGCCCTCTTCGCCTGGGGCTGCGCGTTAGGCTCAAGAGACGTGTGAAAGGTCGGATTGTAGCGGTGTTTTCATTCTGGTGTTACTTGTTGGGTTCGCTATGGGATTGGAGCTTTTAGGATCGTGCTTATGATGAGAAGACTGGATGTTCTATGTCAGGAAATACCAACCTTCTATTTGCTTGGTTCCTCAGGTGGAATTTTATGGTTTCTACGATGTCGCGTACAACACGTGGAGAATTGGCGTCCCCTTAAAAATGAACTGATTCCCTGCCCTAGTTCGAAGTGCAGAATTGACTCCTCAACGCCGTCTCCGATGCTTCCCGTCTGATTGCGCCTTGTGGTATCCCCTAATCTCAAGATGACATAAATGAACAGATTCCGCCCTCATGCCACCAGGTCGATACTCTCCAGTTGATGCTCGACAACCGGCAAAAGATTCGCTATTTGGTTCGAATCCCGCATAGCCACCGTAACCGCATCAGGCCCCAGCCCGGTCATCATCAAGTTCTGCACACAGTTAGCCATCTCCCACTCCATCTCTCCGCAGAACGAACGACATACCTTCTTGACATTATCGAACTTGTCCTCCTTAGCCGTATACTCCCTTATAACCTCGTCCTTCACAAAGTCGACATAAACCCGCGTATCCCTCACCCGTACCAGCACGCCGTCAACCCGCATAAACTGCCGACACAGCAACAACATCCTCTGTTCCATCACCCTAAGCTTGACACTAACAAGACTTATCCCATTATCATCCAGCTCGCTCTCATACAGCATGACCTCGTCAAAGAACAGAATCGGATCCCGCCTCTTCAACAGCTCAAGCGGAATCTGCTTCCCGGACGCCTCCAGCCCCTTCCCGTCCCGGCCGCGCACCTCCGTGCCCCGGTAGCTGGTAGAGTAAGTCCAGTCGAACGGCCGGACGACCTCCCTGATGCCCACGGCGGACGAGTTCTCCCGCGACGAGGTCCAGTCCTTGGCGTGCGCCACCTGGAGCATGTTCTCGCCCGTCTTGTTGACCAGGTCCAGGGCCGGCTCGGCCGAGAAGGACACGGACCAGCCTGAGGGGCGGTGGACGACGGACACGAGGTTGTCGCCGAAGATCATCTCCGGGATGGGGATGTGTAGCCTGGATTCCATGGCCGAGATGGGCCCGGCCTTGGAGATGGGCAGCTTGCGTGAGGTGATTGTGAAGGAGCCTTGGGTGTGGAGCTTGGTGGCTTGTGCGACGTCTGGCTCTGGGGGTGCTGGGGGGCGCATTGTGGTGGTGGATGCCATACTGGCAGCTATGCTTTTGGAAATTTTAGGGAAGGGTATTGATTTTGTGTTTGGTTGTTTCCTGAAGTATCACCAGTTGAGTTGAGTTGGAGATATGTGAGTGTGAATGGAGTGAGCCTGAGAGCCTCCGCGGGGCCAAAAAAACATCGCCGTCCAATGACAGGACTCGCAGAGTGGGTCACAGCACACGACGTTTACATTGAGCTCAACCTTAAGACGACTGGACATTGACGACTGCCACTGCAAGCTCGTAAATTCAACGTTACTTATTTCATAGAAGACTCTCTTGTACCTTTATGTATTTAACGGCCACGTAGCAGAGTGTAGCCGGGCACACATTTCTAAGGTTACCTAGCGCTTATGAACTCTGCCCTTTGTTGTATCTCAAGCGAGCAACAAGCCAACTCTACGATCCGACCAAGAATATGAGAGATGCCACAAGGTACGACTATAGAGATCCCCAGCCAATGTAGCCGTATAATAGCCTAGTCCTTTGCTCGTCTTTTCGTTGTGTCGTCCACCTGTCTGGTCGTATATTCTGATTTTGAGTGGTATTGAGCGAAGTAGACATGTATGGGTCCTGTATTTTTATCCCTCCGGAGATAATTGTCGAGAGATTCCAACACCTATACACCAGGTGTAGTTAGACCGACCACTTTCTGTCCTTTAACTCAGGCCTTGATGCTGTGGTGGTGGCATGAAGTCGCAATAGTCTTTGGCAAAGTGGGCCCAGGCTGTGTTGAAGTTTCGGCGTTAAGTGTTGCCCCTGGCGACCACTGTAGATCCAGATGGTAAACCAAACTCCGCTAACACTACAAACTTCCCAACCCCGACATCACTAACATTGCCGTCGTCCCATCCTTGTGGGCTGCATATATCTGCTTCTTTTTGGCGTGCACATACCTTACCGACAGTATGGCTGCTCGTACTTTGGAAGCTCGCTTCGAGCATCTAACTGTCAACGATGAGAACGATCCTGGCGATGGTACTCAGTTATACCAGAAGAAGGTCAGTCATGCGCAAGACAAATCACAAGAGCATCTGAACTAACAGTAATAGACTCTGGCAACTTCAACCACCAAACAGCTCACACACTCCACAAGCAGACCCAACTTCAAAGTAGCGCTGCAGTCGCAAAAGGCCAACACAGTCACAACCACAACAGTCACCCTCCCTTCCCAGCAAGCGCAGTGGAAAGACCGCCAGAACGCACCCCTCCCACCATCACCAGGCAAGAAGACACAAACTACCACCACCTCGCGCAGCTCCGACGAACTCGCCCTCTCCGAACGCACATCCGACTCCTACGTCGACCGGCCCCTCGTCCCAAGGCAATTCCACCTCGGCATGTTCGAGATCGGCCGGCCCCTAGGCAAGGGCAAGTTCGGCCGCGTCTACCTCGCGCGCGAGCGCACGACGGGCTTCGTCTGCGCCCTCAAGACGCTCTACAAGTCGGAGCTGCAGAACAGCTCGGCGGAGAAGCAGGTCCGCCGCGAGGTCGAGATCCAGTCCAACCTGCGGCACCCCAACATCCTCAAGCTGTACGGCCACTTCCACGACAGCAAGCGCATCTTCCTCATCCTCGAGTTCGCCGGCAAGGGCGAGCTGTACAAGCACCTGCGCCGCGAGAACCGCTTCCCCGAGTGGAAGGCCGCGCAGTACATCGCCCAGTGCGCCGCCGCGCTCAAGTACCTGCACCGCAAGCACGTCATCCACAGGGATATCAAGCCTGAGAACATCTTGCTGGGCATACACGGCGAGATCAAGATTGCCGATTTCGGCTGGAGCGTGCACGCGCCCAGCCGGCGGAGGCAGACGCTGTGCGGCACGCTGGACTACCTGCCGCCAGAGATGGTTAGCAACGGTCGTAAGGAGAGGCCGAGTAGTTATAATGAGAAGGTTGATCTGTGGAGCTTGGGAGTCTTGACTTACGAGTTCCTGGTCGGTGAGGCCCCGTTCGAGGACACCCAGGTTATGACCCAGGTGCGCATTTCGAGGGCCGATATGACGATCCCTAGCTTTGTCAGCCCTGAGGCTAGAGACCTCATTAAGCGAGTGAGTTCTGTCGCCCATGTCTTGATTTCTGGAGTGTGTTTGCTGACATGACTGGTTAGTTGCTGGTGCTCGATCCGGAGAAGAGACTGCCCCTGGAAGATGTCCAGACTCACCCTTGGATCGTCAAGCATTGCGCCAAGGGAGCGAGGATGAGCAACCCGAACAGGGAGTGACCGGTGCAGTAATTATGAGACGACGATAAACATCCCTGAATGGCGTATGTTGTAGGAGTAATATGGCGTTATCAATGGAGGTTACCAGGGGTACTGGTGCAAGAGGTTATTTTTCAAGTTGTGCATAAGACGCAGTCGGTTATCTGCCTCTATTCTCTTTTTATGCCAATCAAATCATTATGGTATCGCTGGTTCTAGTCTTGTTCGGAGATGTCGTTAATACAAACATAATACAAGAGCAATCCATGCTCTCAGCCTATCGGTACACCTCGTTAAACGGCCTCGTGTCACTGAAGCACGAGTCCCACACCTCGTTGACGACCTTGACGGCGTGCACATCGTCCTTACACCTCGGCCGCGCCATGACGGACTGGACGGCCCTCTTCCGCACGCAGTTCTGGAACTGCTGCGTCAGGTTCCAGTTGCCTCGTGTTATCGACTCTCTGCTCCATCTGCACTCGCCGCTGAGCATCGATGCTCGGATCTGTAGTCACATCCACGTTAGTCATTCTTCTGCACATGTTCACCCCTTCATAGTAAAGGGAACTTACCTCAGTACAAGCCGCCTGCCTCAAGTCCTTCTCCCCCACAAAATCAACCTTCCACCTCAAATGGTCCCAAGCATGCACCATCTCATGCGACAGCGTATCCTCCAAATGCCCCCGATTCCGCACCTCGTTCGCGCATATCAATATCCCGTGCGCGGGACTGAACCCCCCGCTCTGGCGCACCACGTTGCCGTCCTCGGTGAGCCGCGCCGGACACCGCTTGCACACCACGTTGCTGCCGTCCAGCTCCCCGCCCAGCTTGCGCACCTCGTCCCGCATGTAGCGCACCACGGGCGAGTGCTGGAACAGCCAGTCGCGGTAGTCCTCGCAGCGCTTGCAGTCGCGCTCCTCGTGGATGCGGTACCGGTCCTCGCGGTAGTGGAACATGCCCTCGTTGGTCGTCTGCCCCGTGATGATGCGGAAGTAGGACATCCACCATTTCATGCTCGGGTCGTAGCCTGTTCTTGCGGGGTCGTTTTTGAGGAGCGCGGGCACTTTGGGGGGTGTCGAGCTTGAGTCTGAGGGGGAGGAGGGTGGTTGTGGCTGGGACTGGGGGGTGTCTGATGGTCCGGCTTGGGACGGGGGCTGTGTTGATGCCATCGTATGTTCGGTATTCGATCTGGTGACCGAAAAGATGCAGCTAGACGGAGTCAATTGGCGAAGTATGTTCTGCAGGTCGGGATCGGGAGCCGGGGGCGATCTGAAAGTGCAAGAATCGCGACGCTGCTGTCAGGCTCGATCCAATGTGCAAGTGTTGGGACTCGCGAATTAGAGCTCGACATGACTTTCTTATCGATAAGCCCGGCGGTGAGTCAACCGGTCTGTTTCTGCCAAGCTTTTCTCGGTATCCTGGCATTCCCCCCAGCAGTGGAACCCTCTAAAAGAGCGGACCTGCCGATCGAGCAAGCGAAGTTAACGACACTCCACCAGGACCAGATACTGAAGCTTCCGAACCAGTCATCGCGAATAATTTTTGGTTAAACCCCTGCACGTAACCGATTTCGTAGGGAACTGCGTACTGTATTGACTAAAAGGCGTACGGTAAAGTGAAATACGATGGAGGGCACTGACTGTAAGGCAATTTGAACTTCTTCACCTCACTCTACGGTCTTGAAGATCGCGATTTTGTATTGTATATACTGAATCTTAAACCACGTTTAGCTATGAAGTGCAACCGCTCCCTCGGCATTGTGATCAAATTAGGTGAGTAACTTGAGTTAGTATCTGTGCCATAAGAAGTTCAAGAGCTAACACGGAGACAGGGACAAGTTCCATTGTCGATGAGAAGACACATGAGCCTCTGCTGTCAACTTTGACTGTCATTGTCGAGACCGCCGTGAGGTTACGGAAAGATGGACACAAAGTCGTCATTGTGTCCTCGGGCGCCATCGGTGTCGGCCTGCGGAGGATGGACGTCGACAAGCGTCCCAAACACGTCTCACAGCTGCAAGCCCTCGCAGCAATAGGCCAGTGTCGGTTGATAAGTCTATGGGACGGCCTGTTCTCACACCTGCGGCAGCCCATCGCCCAGATTCTGCTTACGAGGAGCGACATAGCTGACGTATGTCACCCTCCCAATACAGCAAACGTACCACAGTCTCTAACCGTGCATATAGCGATCGAGGTATCTCAACGCCCAAAACACATTCAACGAGCTCTTAGATATGGGTGTCATCCCCATCGTGAACGAGAACGATACGCTGGCCGTATCCGAAATCAAGTTCGGCGACAACGACACGCTATCCGCCATCACAGCCGGCATGGTCCACGCCGACCTGCTCTTCCTCATGACCGACGTCGACTGTCTATACGACAAGAACCCGCGGACGAACCCAGATGCCCAACCAATAGAAGTGGTCGAAGACATCGGACAGCTCGTCGCCGACGGTGAGCCACCCCTCGTACCACCCCTCTTACGCACCCAAACTAACAAAACCACAGTCTCAACCGCCGGTTCCTCCCTCGGCACAGGCGGCATGTCCACAAAAATCGTCGCCGCCCGCCTCGCCACCTCGGCCGGCGTGACAACAGTGATAACCCGCTCCTCCAACCCGGGCAACATCCTCAGCATAACGCGGCACGTGCAGGCCTCCCGCTCGCCCGCCTCCCTCGCAACCCAAGAGAACGCGGACGACGACCACCCCCTCTCCAAATCCGTCTCCTCCCTCCACCTCGCCTCCGACACCGCCGTCGTCCCCCTGCACACCCGCTTCCTCCCCTCCCCGCACCCCATCCGCGACCGCTCCTTCTGGATCCTCCACGGCCTCAAGCCCCACGGCACAATCTACATCGACAGCGGCGCCCACCGCGCCCTCCTCGGCAAAGCCGGGCTCCTGCCCGTAGGGGTAGTAGACGTGGACGGCGTCTTCGCCCAACAAGAAGCCGTCTCCCTCTGCGTGGTGGCGCACAAGCGCTCCTCGCCCGACGAGCACGGCAGGATGTGGGACGGCCCCGTGACCGAGGTCGGCCGCGCGCTGGTCAACTACTCTAGCACCGAGATTGCGCGGGTTAAGGGGCGGCAGAGCACGGAGATTGAGGGGCTGTTGGGGTATGCGGATAGCGAGTATGTGGCGCAGCGGGAGACGATTGTGTTTTTTACGCGGGAGAGTCGGCCTGTTACGCCTACGCTGGGGGTGGGTCATGGACATGGGCATGGGATGACGCCCGGGACGATGACGCCTGTGAGGGAGGTGCTGGATGGGAAGTGGGGGATTGGGGGGTATGAGGTTGGGAGTGGCGGTGGGTTGTGATCGGGGAATCGAGAGAGGCGCTGGTTCACATGGAGTCGGATGTGGCAGCTGAGCGGCCGTTGCAATATGCCGTATCTCATGGGCCTTTCTTTGGTTGATCTGCTTGGTTTAGTTAGGGAACTGAGCCACAGTACACGTCACAGTACGGACGAGTCACTGCACGGTGTTTTCATAACGGTATCAAATTCTTGGCTCCTGTTGCACTAAACTCCCCCATCCAGCAATCCTTGACTCCCCTCTATCGAGATCCAATCAAGTTCCTGCTATCGGGAGTAGTGGAGGTTCGCCGAGTATGAAGTGGTGGGCATAGTCCGGTTCGAATGACCGATACTGACGACGGTGTGTTGATGGTGAGGATGCGAGGGAAGTTTGCGAAGTGGTCGAATCGTCCAAAAAGAATCGGGTGATTTGTGTTAAGGGGACAACGGCCCGTGGTGAGGATGTTGGTCGAGATGAAGGTATGAGAGGTAAGAGCAATTTGTGGAAAGAGGCGCGCGGGATGATTGAGAGGCGGTGGTCATGTTTTGGAGATGATTTTGTTGGTAATGGGAGCGCAAGCCGTGAGACTCCGCAAAGAGGCCGCAAGTGCCCGAGAAGGGGTGAAAGTCGGCCGGTCGTCAAATAAAGTTGGTAAGGTAAGTGAGCGAAACCAGTTCAAGGAAATAAAAGGCCCGGCGGAAGATGCTTTTCGTGAAAGAAGAGTCGTTACGTCGTTGTCCCACCCGCCAAATAAGCAGCCTTGCGGCAAGTCAGATCTGGAAATGACCCGTAACAAAAGGGTTGCCAAATCCGACCCGTATCAGAGACCCCCAGGGAACGTTATAAAGCTGCCTGGCCTTCGTGGCCCCCTCAATAACCGCAACGTAACATATTATAACGGCACTTCACATCCTAGGTTTGAATCCATCGTCCGAGACCTACTCAGACGGTGCCGACGCCTGTTGCTGGCGCCTCATCTTCTCTGCCTCGAGGTTCTCATAGAGAAGGAACAGAGCAGTCTCATTCGCCTTTGCCGATCCCATGATGGTGAACATGCGCTCACCAGTCTCATCATGAGGAGCCTTGAAGAACGTTAGCCGTCATGTACACCACAATCGAGAAAATTGTCTAATGTAGTTGACTTTGCTTACCTTGGCAATGGAAATACGAGCTCCAGATGTCTTGCGGATGTCGCTGATCTTGGAGCCTGCGCGACCAATGATGCATCCGACCATGTCTGCAGGGATGCTGATGTTCTGCGTCTGGATCTCCTCGCCGTTCTCGTCGTGCGTTGGTGGGCCGCGGGTGGCTGCATCGGAGTCAGAGCGCCGGTTGTACGTCCGTGGCGCACCATTGCTGAAATCGGCACCATTGCCAGTTCGCATGACGCGGGAACCACCATAGTCGTTCCGCCTCTCTCCGTAGCCTCCGTTGCCATTGTTGCCCGCTAGAGGTGTCGTTCCACCGGGTTGAGTGCGGACGACGGGGTTGTAGAGGACGGTGCCTGTTCCGCGTTGCCAGTCATCGACCAGACATTTGCAGATTTCCCAGATGGCGCGCTGGATGCCCTCGGGGTTGCCTTGCACCTCGACTACCCGCTCAGTAGACTGCGGCAGCATCTCCTTCTGTGCCACCATGCGGACACCTGACTGGTCCTGAATGTGCTTGATTTTGAGCCCACCCCTGCCGATGATAGTGCCCATCTGATTGTGCGAGATAAGCAGCTTGATGGCTACGAAAGAAGTTAGCAGTGATTCAAGGGATGTGGAGAATCATTTGGTCGTACCGTGTGTGCCGTTGCCTGAGACGACGCCGCCCATGCCCATGGCCGGAGCGCCCTCGAGAAGAGCCCTGGTGACAACACCGTACGCTCGTGAGATGGCCTCGCATCCGCCAGTGATGGTAAGGACGCGATCATGCACGCCCTGGACAACCTTGCTCACGCCGGCCTTGACGCCGGTCTCGTCGCGCAAGTCAGCGACATTCTTGCCACCCTTGCCAATAATCACGCCGGCCTCCTTGGACGACACGATGGCTCTCAGAGTCAGCTGGGTCTGGGCGTATTCCTCGTCCGTCTTGGGCGCAGGCTCCCCATCAGGGCCGAGGCGTGGCTCATTGTCGAGCTTAAGCTGGTCCATCTGGTCGGCGAGCTCGCCGCCATTTTGTGGCTGGTTATCCTGAGATGCAGACATTCTGATGATTGGTACAGTGGAGAGGATTTGTGGTGGCTCGGTGTCTTGCGAACGGGATGCGCGGCGGTATTTGACGGCAAGGGACGGATAAGATGACCAGAAGCTATCGCCGTTAGCTATGGAACTCGGAACACTGCAGGTGGCACCCAACGAAATAGCAGATCCAAAGTGCGTAAACAACCAATGCGATTACCAATCGAATGCCTCCTTAACACATGTGATGCTCTTGCTAGAGAATCACGAAGGACAGTGATAACGCCGTGAGAAGTGAAGCGCAAAGGAAAGCCGCTATAGCGGGGCAAATGCGTGGTGGTTGTTACGTACCCTTATTTTGATTTGCTTTGATTTTTCGAAAGGTGCGGGGCAAAAGGTGGTGGTCCCTGTTTGGCGTCCAGATATGGCGATGCCGGCGCAGAAGATTACCAGATAGTCGGTAGGTGACAAGCGGGTGGTTGAGTGGCGGAGAGGAGGGCAAGATACGGTTGCGTACCTAAAGAGGAGGGGGGGGCGGAGGATGGATGGAGTTGGAGTTGGGGGCCGGAGTTTGGGAAACGGGCTTTTGATGTGAAGATTGTGTGGTGAAGGGAGGATGAGGTGGAGAGAGGGAGGGCGAAGAGATGGAGATGAATCGAGGCGCTACGGATTTGGAAGAGCTACCTTAACACAAACAGGGTCCAGCGGTGATTCTGAAAGCGTGTGAGGGGAAGAGCTTCTCTTGCAGTAGCCGGAACCTTGGGAGGTAAAGAGCGGGCAGAGTTCTCGCTCTGAGATGCCCACAAACTCAATCCAGATCCCCAAGTGGGGCCTCGAATGGCTTGTCCTTTGTTCTTTTCCCAACCTCGCCGATTTTGGAGGCTCTGTAGCCATTAGCCAAGATACCTTATGCTAGGTATAGAAGGACTATAGGTAGGTATTCACAATTGTGCTCTCTACCCTACCTACTGTTGCAGTAAGGCCTTGTTATAGACGTGAATCATGCACACTAGCTGTTCCTTCGTTCCGTCATGTATTGTCGTTATTGTATGAAACATACAGAGGTATGTACGCTGCAAACCTGGCAAGTACACACGAGTACTCACAGTAATTGCCACGACCGGTGAGCAGTCACTGTCTCATGTCTGTCTTCTTGCAGCCGTCAAATGCGTCTGCCAAACGCAACTTCCACACATGCCGCCACTCGCTTATGGACACACCGTTGCTGGCTTCCCGGATGAGACCATAGAAGCACGAGCGAGTCGAGAAGCAAATCCATGAAAGTTCGCCATTGGCCGGTCAAAGAAGCTTCGAGTGGGGTTTGCAGCCACGAGGCACCGTTCCCATCTGCAGGAGCCGCCTCGCTTGTGCAGAGATCAAAATGCTTCTTCCCATTCGAGAATGCCTGACATGTTCTTCCCTGTCCATCTGCAGAACGCTGCAGGATGCAGACGCTTAGTTTTCTTCTTCTTCTACTCCCCGCAGGCAGCTCTTGCCTTCTCTCGACTCCGTCAGGACCACTCACAGGCGCAATCACAGGCAGAGCACCCAATTGGATCTGTTTGACATGTCTAAGTACTTGTTTTATCATGTGATGCTCACGCACTGCATTTATGGCCGTGTTAACTAAGGTACCTTAGGTACAAGTACCCGGTGGCGGCTATCGTAAGCCGGAGGTGGCCGTTACCGGTACTGACCTAGTGGTCTGGACGTCATCAAGGAGCCTCAATGCAGATATACAGTCTTCGATCAGACTGGACGAGTTGTTGTCGCAGGAAACGGACGTTGTGGCGGCGTTGGATTGGCAGGCTTCACTGTCCTGAGAAGGGCAACCGGCCCCTCGCGACTGTGTTGGCGACGATGTCTTGATTCGAAACAGCAACCAGATTGAGGACTTCAAGTCATACCAGTGCAGCTCCGGTCGTCTTTAGGTAGGAGTAGACGCAGCCGCATACCCCTGATACGTGGCGCAGGCGGTAGGTGTGGAGAGCACTTTATCGGAACATGTTGACAGACTCTCTGAAGCCCAGATGGCACTTGCAATACACAACTCCTCGTCCTCGGCACAGATACCCGCCTACTCCTGCTTCTCGAATTGCTCCTTCCCAAAGGTGCCCTTCCAGTCCAAAACCAGGAGATCTTTACTGACGATCTCCTCCTTCCTCGCCACCAGGCCGTCGACATCCCAGTTCGCAACAATGGTACGGCCGGATAGGAACTTGGACCTCTCAGGATCCGCACCCAGCCAGACAAGAGTGCCGCCGATAAGCGAAGGGTCGTCGAGATTGAACCTGCGGAACGCTTCGTTCAGAATGTCGGTGTCGTACAAGCCTGGGTGGACGTTAATGGCCGTAATATTTGGGTATCCGGCTGCGATGTTGGCCGTCAGCTGCTGGGAGGCCAGCTTGCTAAGGATGTAACCGCTCATGAAAGGAAGCGTCTTATACGTGACCGAGGTCACGAGGTTCGCGATCACTGCTGGGTAGTCCGGTGATGGCAGCAGGGAGATGAATTGCTTCATGACCAGGAATGCGCCCTTGGTGTTGACTTCCTACAGCCAGGAGTTAATGCCTGTAACATTGGAGAGAGGATGACCAGGGCTCACAAAGTTGTCCCACCACTCTTCGACATCATTCTCGTGGATGACAGGTTTACCCTTGAACACGCCGGCATTATTGATTAGGATATCCGCATGGCCGAACGTCTCCTTGACCTTCCTGAACAGATCTGCCACCGACTCTGGGTTCCGGATGTCTGTCGGGACAGCCAGGGTTTTGACATGTGGGCTGATTTTGTGGACTTCTTTCTCTACTGCGGACAGTTTCTCCGGGCCAGAGGCTACCAGAACCACGCCCTTGGGACCGGCTTTGGTTACTGCCGGAGTGATGCCCTATGGACCGCGTTAGCTTCATGCATGAAGGGCCATCCCAATGCCACTAGTCGTCGAAGCTTAATACCATGGCACCTATTCCTCTGCTGGCTCCATTGATAATGACGACCTTCCCTGCCAAGGAGTTCTGAGGGTTGGTAGGGTCAATTGCTGGGTAGTTGGTCTGGTACGTCTTCGGTGTGAACTGGAGAGAAGTCACCCAGAAGTCAGGGGGCAGGTTCTCCATGGTTAAAGTTCTTGATAGGGAGCTATTACAGCAGTAGGTTGAAAAGCAACGTACGTGGTATCAAGATTCAGAGAGATCCTCATCGTCTTTTCGGAGAAAGCTGTCTTTATCTATATGGTTACCTACGCTATGTCTCTGCGAGGTCCAATACTGTGAGCTCACTCGTATCGATGAGCTTCCTTCCCACGTTGTCATGAGCTCATAGCTTTCATGCCCGCATATCAGCCCCGCTCCAATAGATGCAAGCGGTCAGCACTTAGATCGGACTGGTGGCGCATCCAACAGCAATAGGGATGGCACAGCTGCCCTTCAGCATTGTGCATACCAAGCTCGACAGTGGACGACATGCGTAGTTGGTAAGCGATCGGTCACGCCTCTTGGGCTGCTCAGGTGTGTCTGGTGAGCTCGGCTTCTAGAACTACGGGCCGGCATAGACCGCATCTGGCCTGGTTCGGGAGAGGGTAATAATGCCATCACAACTCTCTTTGAGATTCTTGGACCAGAGGATATACACTGCTGCGAGACTTGGATGTTGACTGTAAGATAAATCAAATCACATTCTATTTACTTCTGGATCATGGAAGTGAGACTTTCGGGCCCGATTCGAAAACCACATTGTGGGGTCTCAGCTTCGCTTCGTCCCGACTGCGCCACAGTGGGGTCATTTAGAAAGCGGGGGCCTGTGGCTGGTGGAGCCGCTTATGAATGGGAAGTCTTGTCCCCTATCGACGTCAGGCCAACTCTCTGGTTGAGGCCAGAGACGGCAACTTCGCATCCTCCGCCTCTTATCGAGGAACATTGGATTGCTGTACCCCAGTCTCGCACTTCGAGGCAGATTGCGGGCTAACCTAGCTGTCTGATACCAGCTTCCATGTCTCGCTATGGACAGACGACGAGCCCTTTTAACTCTTGATTTAACATGCGGTTGGAATTCGGAACGACGACACTGCTTGCGCTAGCATGGCTCAGCAATCCAGGCCTTTGCGACAGCCAGAGCCATGGATCGAAGTCCGGGTACGACAGGCCATTGAGTAGCCCGATACCAGCGTTCGCAGAAGTGTGCGAGTCGAGGACGATCAACTATATTACCCATACACTGCCGCAACAATGCCTCCGAACCTCGTGGACAAGTACACCGGCCACCGTCGCCACGACCACAGGCGAAGGGGCCAGTGCCACGGCGTCTACCAGCTCTGGAACTCCGGGGGACGACAAGAACACTACGAAACCGGTGGTCGAAAAGGAGGAAGACCGACCGAAAGAGAAAACATCAGATCAGCAGGCGCCCGCAGACAATGATGCCAACGAGGAAGCGGAAGATCTGGCCACCAGCTCATTCATGTCATTCGAGGAGTGGAAGGAGATGATGTTGCGCAAGTCAGGTCAGGATCCGGCGCAGATCAAGGGACACGATAAGCCACACAAAGAACACAAGGGACACAGAGACGCTGGGGACAGTCACGCGGATTTCGACAGTTTAGGAGATGACGGCGAAATATCCATCGACTTTGACGCTTTGTCCGACAAAGTCTCCGAGCTCACGGCAGCCAAGTCAGGCGGGTCCACCCCTCAACAAAGTGCCGAAGCCCGGGAAGAACAGGTGCTCCTGGACGATGGCAAGATGCAGTATTACCGGAGCAAGGATGCGGGCAAGACTTGCAAGGAGCGGTTCTCATACTCGTCATTCGATGCCGGCGCGACAGTTCTCAAGACCAGCCCCGGTGCGAAAAACGCCAGGTCCATATTGGTCGAGAACAAGGACTCATATATGCTTCTTGAGTGTCATGCAAAGAACAAGTTTGTCATTGTGGAGTTGAGCGACGATATCCTGGTCGACACCGTGGTGTTGGCCAACTTTGAGTTCTTCTCCAGCATGATTCGCAAGTTCAGGGTCAGTGTCAGCGACCGTTACCCTGTGAAGCTCGACAAATGGGTCGAACTCGGCACTTTCGAAGCCCGGAACTCGAGAGACATCCAAGCCTTCTTGATCGAGCATCCTCAGATATACACCAAGTATATTCGGATCGAGTTTCTGACTCACTACGGCAACGAGTACTACTGCCCTGTCTCGCTCCTTCGCGTCCACGGTACCCGTATGCTGGATTCGTGGAAGGAACCGGAGGGCCGCGACGACGACGAGACGGAAGCAACGATTGACGCTACCCCTGAAGAGCAGATTACGGAGACTCCCCAGCAGGAGACTGAGCCTGTCAAGGAGACGCCACAACCGTCGAACGTTACGGAGCAGATTCCGGTTCAAAAGCCAGAGGTCACTGCACCAGTGAGCGAAGTCAACCTGACGCACTGGCAACCCGCCTTTGACTTTGAACTGTCTGTCGACACTTGCAGCATAGAGGGTTCAACAGCAGATTCGCCGACGCCAGTAGCCACCAGCTCGGTCTCCGCAGATGGCAACTTTTCTGCATCTGTGACCGGTCGCCAGACTCCGACAGACATTCCGTCGCCTGCTTCAAGCGGAGCAACGAGTGTCTCTAGCTCAGGAGACACCCCGCTGAAGAGTTCGTCTTCATCCAGTTCCAGGTCCCCTAATTCAGCCCCTCCTCCGGTGCCGTCCACCGATTCGGCCGCAAGCAGCGAGACGCCAGTAGCCAGTAACGGCCCCAAACAACAGCATCCGTCCTCTACGGCAAATATGACCGAGACCGTGTCCTCACCACCGTCAGCCAAGGTCTCCTCATCAACTGCCTCCACTAAGAACAAAACGAGCACATCCTCCGCCTTCGCCGCCTCACCAACTATACAGGAGGGTTTTTTCAAAACCGTAACAAAACGGCTCCAGCACCTAGAAACCAATACCTCCCTCTCCCTGCAGTACATCGAAGAGCAGTCTCGCTTCCTACAAGAAGCTCTCCAAAAGATGGAGAAGCGGCAGATCTCCCGAGTCGACGCATTCCTCGACAGCCTAAACAAGACCGTATTCGCCGAGCTGCGCAACGTCCGCGCGCAGTACGACCAGATATGGCAGAGCACCGTCATCGCGCTCGAGTCGCAGCGCGACCAGTCTCAGCGGGAAACCGTCGCGCTGTCGGAGCGGTTAAGCTTGCTGGCTGACGAGGTGGTCTTCCAGAAGCGCATGGCTATCCTGCAGTCGGTGTTGCTGCTAGCCGCTCTTGTGCTCGTCATTTTCAGTCGCGGATATTACGTCAACGCCCCGGTGACCGACTACTATCCGATGTCGTCCCCTTTCCGACACCACAACCACAATGCATCCGTTTCTGCGCCTGCGCTGGTGGATTCGCCTAGCCGCTCACCGCGGTCTGACGACCTAGATCCCGACGGCGGGGAGTACTCGGCCGCTTCTCCTTCGCCGGACCGGGCCGGGTCCGTGAGACAATCTCTCTCCCGCTCGGGATCGTACCAGGACAAGGATCTACCTCTGACCCCTGTGTCCAAGTCGGCCGCGTCCTCCATCTACAGCCGCGAACCGACGCCGGCTATCAATGTCGAGGAGGTAGATACTCCCTTCTTCCACGACCTTGGCAGTGGAGGAAACTACATCACACCGCCGAAAAAGCGGCAGGAAGACTCCTTGTTCTCGGACGACTCCGAGGCGCCGGATAGTGTCGAGGGGACGCCTGTCAGGAGCGGCGGCGAGGACGTCAAGAATGGAAACGACGAGTATATGAGCGGGTCTGATATTCTGGATCGGATACAAGAACAGCACGAGCAGCAGCAGGCCAAGAGCCTGAGGCGGTCGGCCATGCCGCAGTTGGGGGGTGCTAGGAAACCCCTGCCGGCGCTGCCGGAAGATGTGCCCGAGGATCAATAGCCCTCGATAATGATTGGGATGAAAGTAATAGCGTTTCATATAGTGCAGCATGAGGCAGACGGTACATAGGTTACGATTAGTGTAAGGATTCATGACACCTTAATGAGAAGATTAATTCAATGAACGGGCTTGCTGTTTAGGCATAGGGGGTGGAACCGACTCCTGCCCGAGTACGCAGCCAGCTGTTAAATACTACGCCAAGGTAGGCACTCATATGAAGCCAGGAGTAACTCTAATCCCATTAGAGCTTGTAATAAATGGATCTCGTTCTGGTGATTGTCAAGTCGAATGGATTATATCCCCGTGAACTCCATCTCACGTGCACCGGAAGCCCCTTTTTGGACATGAGTTACCGTGTACGTGTGCACCATTGCTATACCGCGAGCTGTGCACCTTGATGTATCGCTGGACTGGTCCCTGACAGCCAGATTATACTGCATCTTACGTGGTGGATCTAACGGAAGCAAACAACTCGGCATCCCGAACCACGTCGCCAGGCGTCCCAAAGTGCACCAGTTCGCCCCTCTCCAGCACCGCAATCCGATCATACTGGAGCGCGGTCTCCAGCCGATGCAGGATAGAGACGACGGTAGTCCCGCCGAGTCTCTGGCGGATGATACGCATTATCCGGGCCTCCGTCGCGACGTCGATGCTGCTTGTCGCCTCGTCGAAGAGGACGAGGCCACAGGCCCCGGCCTGGGCGCCGAGGATTGTGCGTGCGAGCGCGAGGAGCTGCGCCTCGCCGGCTGATAGGGTTACGTCTTTCAGAGGAGTCGACAGGCCTTGGGTGTCTGCTAGCTTCCCGAGTAGGCCACACTCGTCCAGAACATCCACGATGATCTCGTCGGATAGCTTGTCCTCCGGGTCGAGCGCCTCGCGGAACGTGGTTCCTTGAATAAAGGAGTCCTGAGAAATGACGTGGATGCGTGATATCAGCAACGTAGGATCCACCAGGTTTATGTCGACTCCGTCGAGAGTGATGGTGCCTGACGACTGCTCCATGAGACCCAGTATGGAAAGGAGTAGAGTGGATTTCCCCGAGCCACTGCGGCCACACACAGCCAGCTTCTCCCCACTCCTGAGGTCGAAACTAACATCTCGAAGACTCCAGGTAGTCTTGGAATGAGATGCGTCGTAGCTGGCACTGACCCGATCGAACTTGACACCTCCATTGCGTGGCCAGGTCGCCGAGACGCCGATGGGGTTAGCTACACGACGTTCGAGAGGCGTTGTCTTGGTGAAGGACTCGATACGTGCAATGGCACCCATTGAAGTCTCCAGCGATGTCCACGCCGTCATTAGGTTCTTAAGCGTGTCTCCCAGACTGACAATGTTGAGCAGCGCAACGCCCAGAGCGCTGGCGCTCGCATTGGCGTTCAGCCGCGTCCCTACGGCAGCGCCTATGACGATAATGGCCAGGGCAGCGACGAGGAGATTGAGCACCATCTGAAGCCAAGTCTGGGCAATCCAGAGAAGGTAGACGGGAGCCTGAGACACGTCGAGCTTCTCTTGGAGCTCTTTTTGGAATGCGTCTTGCCAGCCATGCGCCCTGATTGTGACCAGTCCGGCAAAGGATTCTGTAACCTTGGTGTGCAATCCCGCCTTGGACTCCAGATCAAGCTGGCGTAGCTGCTTGGATGTCCGCAGGTAGAAACGTTGTATGACGTAGAGTGCGGTAAAAACGACCGGCAACACTGCGAGGGAGTAAAGTACAGCGACGACAACGAGTACGATTTGCATGATGCCTTGGAAGAGTGCTGATGTTGTGTTCAACAGGTCAAGGGGAAGCTTCATATCGATGAACATCAGGTCCTGGTTGAAACGGTTCAGGATACCACCCGTGTCGATAGCATTGATGTAAACAAACGAGGCGCCGAGAACAGTGTCCAGCATCCGACGGTGCAAGCCGAGACCAGATTTTGGTATCATGACAAGCAAGAGGTGCGTAGCCCAGAGGCCGAGGAAGATAAGCGGTAAGACACCCAGAAGAGCGTATATGCCCATCCAAAACCTCGTGTTTGTCGCTCCAGGTCCTGACGACTCGGCCACAGACCACCATTTGACCCATAAGTCTGGAAATCTGAGGAAGAAGGCAGTCACCACACCGGTTGCCAGGAATATCACCATATGCGCCCGACCAATGGAGCCAATGTAAACTCGGTAGACCTGGCTGTCAGAAATGATGGTAGGAGCCTCGTGTTCTTTCTCCTTTGTATCGTGACCAGGACTTTTGCCATTTTTCGGTAGCAATGTGTTGTTGACTGTTGCATCGATGCCCGCAGTTGTAGGAGTACTGTCCTTTGGTGTGCCTCTGCTCTTAGGTGAGAGCAGCAACCGGAGGCCTGCTTCCTCGTGGATGTCCCAAATATTATCAGCTGATTGCTGGAAAATAGGATCTTGAGTGACGTGTATGACCGTGGTCCCCAGCGCTCTTAACAAGCCCTGTGGCCCAAAGAGGCGTTCGTTTATGATATGTTTCGTGGTGTTATCAATGGAACTGAATATGTCGTCCAGAAGAAGGAGAGCAGGACGAGCAGCGACAGCCCTAGCTAAAGCGAGTCGTTGCTTTTCGCCGCCACTTGTCTTGGAACCGCCGCTACCCACAGTCTCACCAGGTGCTTGGCTCTCGAAAAGCTCTTCCAATACGCAGGCATGGGACACGCTCCGCAGCCAAGCTTCGTCCCCGGATTGGAACCGAAAGGCACTCTGCCATGCAGGGAGATTTTCCACCCATGGCGTTTGGCTGCAGTAACCAATGGTCACATCGCGGACACAAAGACTACCGCTTAGCGGTTCAACCTCGCCCAAGATGGTAGTCAGGAGGAGCGTCTTGCCAGAGCCGACTGCTCCACTTAGAGTGACGTTTTGACCCGAGGTCACCAACATACTGACACGTCGCAACAGAGGTGCATCTTTGTTCCAGCCAAGATCGACGTCTCGCAAGGTGACAATGGGGCTTCCAGTCTTGAGGAAGGCGCTGACTTTCGTATTGTACCCATGGGCATATTGTCGCTTCCGGTACCATGTGGTTCCCGGTGCCTTGGTGGTTGTCTGAGATCAAACTGGATCTCTTCCCCTTGGAAGAATTGTTGAAGTCGCGCAAACGAGCCAAGCATGGCTCCGAACGAGGGAAGGACCTGCAGAATTCGAGTAAGTGGACCGGAGATGAGTCCGATGAGGATTAAAGAGCTGAACAAGCGCGATGTTGTCAGATCTGCACCCGTAGTTTTGGCAACGGCTATGTAGCACCCAAAAGCAAGTACAGGGGCGAGCGTTAATGTCGCATGTGCTAAACCAAGGTGAGTTCATGTATCACCGGCTGGAATGGACGTGTCATCGGTCCTTACAAGAAAACAAGGTGGCAATGAGCAACTGGCGGAACATCTTCGATGCTGAGAACTCAAGCTCGCGCAGTTTCTCGATGGATTTGCCGACACTGTGGTCTAGTCCCATCACCTTGATCGCTTTCAAGGAGGAGAGCATGATACCGGTAGCCCCAATCCTTTTTTGAGTCGCTGACAACCACCTGCCCTGTTGTGCTACAAGACCTTTGCCAGCATATGTCGATGCCGCCGTGCATACTGTGCCAAGATGGTCAGCTATCTCAGTCGTATCGTAATAGCAAGCACAGACTACCATACCGAGCGCAATAGCGAGCACAGTCAAGCTGGGAGGCCCGATCTGCCGCCAGAGTAGCCACGTGCCAATGGCGGTCTCTATTGGAGTTATCCAAATGTCGTGGAAGAAAACCAGAGTTCCGGTTATTCTCTGAACGTCCGATATAATCAAGGTCAGGACATGTGACTCCGCATCTTTGCCTCTCCACGACCTGAACATCTTTTGGGAGACTGATGCAACCAAGCCACCCCGTAGCTTGGTCATGGCTTTGTAAGACAAGTGCCAGTACCACCCGTTACATATCTGTTGGGAGTGAGCAACTGGATGAGAACCAAGCAGAGAAGGCCAGAAGGGTTACCAACCGCGATACCAAGGTAGATCAGGGCGGCAGCGCCTATCAGTCCATAGCCGGGGCTCGGCCCTGTCGATCCGCCAGCGTTCAGATATGCAATGATAGACGACGCCAGAAATGGCTGACAGAACAGAAAGGCAGTGAGGCAGAGCCTCGGAATCACAGGGAACCAAAAAGATGATCCTAGACATAGTAGAGTCGTGATCAGTAGCCTTGTGGGCTCTGCTCCTATTAGCTGGCGCAGTCTGCAACTCCGAGCCGTGCAGCTTATACGTACGTGGATTCGCACAAGGTTCACTCAAAGTTCCAAATCTTGCTGCCAAGAGCTCAGAGGACAAGGAACGGTCAATCGGCCCAAGCTCTTCGAGTTTCAGCGGATGTCTGTATCCAGTAACCAGCAGTCTGTCAAGCCAGATAAAGAGACTACGACTGAGAAAGCTAGCTGTCTCCTCGGAAGACACAGCTTGGCCGCTCGAACCGACATGCCTAGTCTTCTGACAAGTTTCCAACACTAGAAGGCAAAGCTGCACCAGTACCGTAGCCAGACTCGTCCAAGTGATGGAGAAATAGCCTTCAAGGTGGCGGTAGGTTCTGGTCAGAGCTGCTCTGAGGAGTATGACTATTGCCAAGTAGCATGCGACGAGGAAGGAGGGCTGGATGGACCGGGTATGCTCCAAAGGTACAACGAGAAGCAAAGCACAGGCAGCGAGAAAATCCAGCGAAACTGCAGCTGCCGATAACGAGGTCTTGGAGCCGCCAGGTAGCAAGTAGGTGAGGGCGAGTTGGACAAGGGAGAGGCAGACTGAGGCGAACGAAACTGTCACCTCGAGAGCGTACAACCTCCGCCTGAGAAATCTGACGGGCTGGCGAATCAAACATGTTAAGCGGAGAGCAATAAGTGCGAGGAAGATGGTCGAGGGGAGCAGTTGGAAGACGGCTTGTTCAAACAGAAGAGTAACGTCGAATGGGCGGCGGCATGTCGCTACACCAGGGCCCCAGGACCCCTCGGCCACGAAAGAGCAAGATGCCGCCATGGTGTTGCGCGGTACAGAGCAGTTCAATCACAGATCGGGGTTGAAGAGATGCGAAGAAAGAAGAACGAACAGATGGTCCGTTGGGGTCAGTTGAAGTAGGATACCATGCGAATATGTATGTATATGGAACTGCCTGCTTACTACCTGCCTAGTCCGGCACAGTGTTTATCCTGAACAGTGCCGGCATCGACAATGTCAATGTCGTTGCCTATTTCTTATCATCACTGGCGCGTTTGTTGGCAGAATACGAATATCGTGGTATGAAAACCGTTGGTGACAGGTTATAAACACGGGGAAGGCGCGTATATGTGGGCCTGAGATCTGCGACACTAAAACACGGGGAAGGCCGCGGAAGGTAGCCGCAATCGTCTAAGTGGACTGGGGGCCGCTACCTGCGCACCGCCCGGCAGAATGTGCCGTCAGGGTAACACCACGTTTGGTGAAGTAGTAACGCGACAGCGCGGCTAGAGTTGAAGCCAGCTTGTCAGCTTCGGAGACGCTCGAAGCGAGACAGTCAGTCCACCACCACTTTTTTTTACTTTCCTTTTCTCTCTCTTTCCAGCCTGTGTTTGCAGGGACAGAACACGATTGATACTCAATTGCCTCCTTCTTTTTTCCTCTTTTTTATTTAATTTTTATACTGCGCCCGCTCTCTTCGTCGATAACGATAATGGCGCGGACAAAGCAGGCGACGCCCCTCCGGCGCGAGACGTCCTCGGAATACGTCAGCAAACACGATCGCCCACCGCTGAAGCAGCGGCGCTCTTCAAAGGGAGATGCCAATGGACAAGCCGTCCTGTCAAAAGCACCACCCAAACCCGACAACACCATCGTCCAATTGGTCGTCGCCGTCGCCGGCATCTACGGCTCCTTGTAAGTGCCACTTACACCACCCTCCCGGCCCTCGACAACCCAACTAACCTTATATCCTCCAGTCTAACCTGGGCCTACCTCCAAGAAAAGCTCACCACAACCCCCCACGGCGTCTCGGGCGAACGCTTCCAATACCCCGTCTTCCTCCTCACAATCCAATCCACCTTCGCCCTGCTGACGGGCTACCTCTACCTCCTCTTCCGCACCCCGCGCGGCAGCCCCCTCCCACCAATCTTCCCCTCGAGCACCATCGTCCCGCCCCTGCTCCTCGTGGCCTTCACCTCCGCCCTCGCCGCCCCCTTCGGCTACGCCTCCCTGGCGCACATAGACTACATAACCTTCATCCTCGCCAAGTCCTGCAAGCTCCTCCCCGTCATGGCCCTGCACATCACCGTCTTCCGCAAGCGCTACCCCCTCTACAAGTACCTCGTCGTGGCGGCCGTCACCGCGGGCGTGGCGGTCTTCACCCTGCACTCGGGCAAGAAGCACGGCAAGACCGGCGGGCGCGCCACCACCGGCCAGACCTCGTGGGGCCTGCTGCTTTTGGGGATCAATCTCCTGTTCGACGGCCTGACCAACAGCACGCAGGACTACATCTTCCAGACGTTCCGGGGGTACACGGGCCCGCAGATGATGTGCGCCAACAACCTGCTCAGCACCCTGATCACGGCGGGCTACCTGGTGCTCAGCCCGTGGCTGGTGCGGACGGGCGTCGGCGAGTGGCTCGGCATGGACGTCGCCGGCGCCGCTGGGGAGTTGACCTCTGCGCTGGCGTTTTTGAGGCGGTATCCTGGGGTATGGGGCGATGTGCTGGGGTTTGCGGCTTGTGGTGCCGTTGGGCAGGTTTTTATCTGTGAGTTTTTGATGTTATTTTTGTTCGCTGGGATTTGTGGACAGTGTGCTAACGATAGGATAGTTTATACCCTGGCGACGTTCTCGTCGGTTCTGCTCGTCACTGTGACGGTGACGAGGAAGATGTTCACCATGATTTTGTCGGTGGTTGCCTTTGGACACCGTCTTACGCAGATGCAGTGGCTTGGCGTCGGGCTGGTCTTTGGCGGTATTGGCGTCGAGGCTGCGATCGCCAGACAGGAGAAGATGGCCAAGGAAGCTGCTAAGAGGGCGAAGGCGCAGTGAAACTATATAGGTTCGCGAGCTGTCTTATAAAGAAGCATATTATGTAGACTTCGTATCTCTCTAGACAAAAATGGATGGCGGATCGTTTAGATCTTGTTTATATGGCTGCTCGTGTTCATGTTAGGTCCTGTTCGGAGACAGTGCTTGGCGGAGACGTCTAAGAAGGGCTCAAGGTGTTTTATGCACGGGCTCCTCCTAACCCATGGGCAATGTTAGTAATAGTATAACAAGCTGGTAGGGAAAAAAGACAAGACAACCAAATACTCGGGATTTGTGTATATCGAGGAAGCATGGATGTTGCGAATGGCAAAATGATCAAACGTGTTGGTAGATGACAGCTTAAGTGGTTTTGAACATGGCACCTCAGGTACACTACTAGATAGGGGAATCGTGCAATTAGATCACTCCGGCCACTCGACAAGCACCCTTCTGCTCTCAGGTAAAGGAACGAAGAGTCATTTTCGTTCATAAGCTCATCGACCCGCGAACAAGGTTTGACACCTTCCGGTCATGCACATAGTTCGGATGGAGGCTCCAATGATTTCGGAGCTGCAAGGGAAGACTTTCAAGTGCCATGAACTATTTGTTAGCCTAGCTCTGATATGACTAGGCTTCTTGCGGTAAATGCCATATCCTTTCCAGTGCCAACAACTCCGATGCCTGCCATGACTTCGGTCGGTGACCCCCGACTCTGTCCTGGCCCCTAACATGCATCCATTCCGTTGATCGTGTCTCGTAGTCTTTGATTGTGCCAGCACTTATCCTCCATCGAGGATCTTGTGTGTTGGTGCTGCTCTCGCCAGTGATAGCGGCGTAAAGGCGACAACGGCCCTTTCCCGTAGACTTTTGGGATCTGGTGAAGGCTTCAGACTCCTTTCCGACCACGGTTTCCATCAAGTTTTCATATCCCCCTGGCACGCCGGTAGATTACACATTTCGAGTTAATATAAACGAGAGAAAGAAATGGGATATCGTAGCGTAACCGTCTTAGGTCCGGATTCGCCGCCATCGCGCCTAGGTCCTGCTGAAAACAGCGAAACAAAAGAAAAGAAAGGTTGGTGATCCGTGAGCGACGAACCATCTCTGTTGGTGAAAAAATACTTGGATCGCCCGCTGAAACGCTCTCAATGGCGCTGTCAAATCTGAGCTCCAACGCCTGGCTGGTAGAGATGCAAGACACTCGTTGTCGAGCTAATGCGTGACGTAAATGGTCAGAGGGTGCCCTGAACCTCAAGAGGTTATAATATTTCGTCGATGGAGCGAACAATCGGTGCCTCGCCCTGGATCGGCGGACTCCTAGGGTCCTCCTTCACAGTCTGACGGCCGAATGGGAAGAAGGGGTCCCGCGGATACATGGCTTCCCTAGGCGAAAAGAGGCCCTCGCTCGGAGTGGGAGGGACCTCGACGAACTGTAAGCCCGCGACCTTGTTGAACGGATCTCTTAGCGGATTATTCGTCATGGTCTCCAGCCGCGGTGATAGCAAGCCCGCGTCGTCGAAGCTCTTCATCACTCGGATTTGTCGCTCAGGGGTATGCTCTGCTGTGGTCTCTAGACGTCGGGGTTGCGGTAGGTTCAGAGGCATGAGTCCGAATCCTCTCGACTTCCCTGCAAACCTGTGACTGCCAAATCCCGGCGACGGTGGTGGCCTGGAGAATGATGTGGTGTCGAAACCTGGAGACGGTGGGGGCTTGGAAAAGGAGTCGTCGCCCAGCCTCAGAGACGGCGGCGCCTTCGAGAATGAAGTGTTATTGAAACCGGGCGACGGTGGTGGCTTAGAAAGTGAAGAGAACGACGACCCGAACCGAGGGAACCCGGGTGATAAGGGGTGTGAAAAGTTGGGGAACGGCGCCGGCGCAGACTCTCGAGGGAATGACCCAAATCCCGGGGCACCGAATCCAGGGGATAAGGGCGGATCTGCGAATGAGCCAAACCCGGGAGATGGAGGTGGTTTTGCAAAGACCGGTGGTGGCGGAGCCAGTCGTGTCGGAGGGTCGGGTGTTGTCATCGAGTCTAAGGACGCAAAGCCAGATGAAGGCTGAGACGGAATGGGTACCGTGTCCAAATTGAACCGCCCGAATTTGCCGGGATCTTTGTCGTCCTCTTTTTCGCTCCACGAAAAACTTGATGGCGCGGACGACGGGCCTGGTGATATTGGTTCTCCTCTATTCGGCGTTGAATTGCCCCGCGCCCTTGCTGGACTCCGATCATCCGGACTCCTCGTGCCGTTGGAACTGCCGTCTTCTGCGGGTAACGGAGCAGTCAAAGGCTGGTTGGGCGAGATATCGATCGCATCCACAGACAAAGTCATCCGATGCTTGTTCGTCGGGCTCCTGCCGGCCCTGATTTTGAGACCCGAGCTTGGTGCCAGCTTTCTCTTGGTCACTTCTTTTTGAAAGTCTTGCAAGCAGTACATCAGCCTCATGTTTGGGCTGATCCACCTGCTCTTGGCCTGTGCAGCGTGGTATGCATCGTTGACGCTCAACTCGGGGTTCTGCCACATGCCGTAGGCAATAATCAGACTAGCAGAGCGACTTGCGCCTTGTTGACAGTGGATGAGGACCTTCTTCCCTTCCTTCGTCTTGTTCTCTATCGTCTCGCAGAGAGTCATCAGATCCTTGCCGATGTCAGTGTGATGATCCCAGGGCATGTGTATGTACTCGGGTTGCTGGAACGTCGTTGCGCGCGGTGTGGCGGGCGAGTCTTCTTCTGGGAAGAACTCGAACGCGGTCGCGTAGCTCATTCCTGTGAGAGCCGTGTCCGGTATGGGAGAATCACCCCCAGACGTTTCTTCAGATGAAGGTTGCTGTGATCCCGTCATCGCGTCAAATGGATTACGGACTTCCCGCGCCACGTTAATGACCACATCAAACTTCGCTGCTTCCTCAGCAGTCGGCTCCAGGTACAGGTACACGCTGTCGTTATATATCGCGATAGGTCCATCTGGGTAACCTGGAGTTTTCTGGTCCTCGCCATTCTCAACCTCATGATTATCTTCGTAGTCAAATACAGCTCGATTCGCCATCTGCGGGCGGATCGGCGAGTCCTCTTCGACAATCGGAGATTTCAATGTCGGAGGAGGAGGAGCCTTCGAAGGACGGAAGAACTCGGATAGGCCAGACTCATTTCGTTCCAGCACGGTGGGTATTGTCATGCCCCCGGGAGGAGCGAAAGTTGCCGACTTCAGGGAGGACAAGATATGTGGTGATGAGGTAGAATGTTTCAGTGCCCGACGCTGCAGAATCGGCGCCTGTAGAATAGGAGCGACCGACGGCGAACTGGGAACCTCTATACTCCGTGTGACCAAGCCTGTCGTATTGGTCTTGAGACTTAGCTGGCTCGGCTTCCTCTTCATCCCTGGAATAACAGGCTTGATAAAGGACGGAGATGTCGGTTCGGACGGGTTCGCAACCGAGCTGAAAGGCGGCTGTATAGAGAGGCCCTTCATGTTCTTCGCTCGCCTGGGCGCTGGCGATGTAGTCGGTCTTTCGAGGTTCTTCGCGTCGCACACGTTGAGTGTCGCCATAGACGACAGGCCGCCGAACGAGGTGGTGCTGGACGTGAACGAGGATAGCGGTAGAAGGTTCATTGGGGAATCTGGCGATGAGGAAGGGGACGGATCGGAAAGAGAGGAGGAGTCCGTACACGAGGCCGTGGTTGTGGGAGAAGACCCCGCTGACTCCGAGTTCTGAGTCGACGTGCTGTCGTGATGCTTGTGCGCAACGTCTTGCGGTAGAGTTGTTGGTCGCAGCTGCGTTACACCGTTTGGCGGTAACTTGTATGCCTCCACCTCCATCAATTTGGGTTGATCAACAGTAACACCACTTTGACCATCCATAGCAACCGCATTCAGGTCGAATACTGACATGAACGAGGGCAATTGATCCTCGTACATCCGCCGGGCAGCAGACGGCATGGTCATGGGCAGCCAGAGAAATGCCAAGTAGGGCTCCCTCTGTCCTCAGCTGGCGACCTTGAAGACTACCTCTTGCTCAGGGCGCAGTTCGCAACCCGGTTCCGGATGAGAGCACCTGGATTGCGACTACCCCGATATTGTGTGGTGACGGTCGAGTCACCAAGTGGTAAGGAGCGTCGAGAATGAAAATCGAAATCTGTAAAGGAAGGTTGAGTTCGAAGATTGCACCAAGGGGACAGCTCTGCTGAATCCTCTCGCGCTGCGTCCGTCCGTTGTCCCAGATCAGACCGAGCTGATCTTGTTTCTTGCCGTAACGTTGACACCGTCGGGAGGCACAGGCGAAGAGTCTCGAGTAATCAACCAGGGCGAGGTCGAGACTTGTTCGGAGGGATCGGCGGCGAAGGGGTGGACAGGAAGAAGAAGGGTGGGAAGCCGAGGGTGGTTGGTTGTCTGTAGGTTGTGTATGTATTATTTATGGGTACTATTGGCGAGTACAGGCCGGCGAGTCGAGAAGGTGCGGGAGGAGCGAGGCACAGGTGATAAGGGAACTAGGATGGCTTTCAAAGAACCAGTTGGGTCGTCAACGCATGGTCGAATATGCTGGCCAACAACTGAAGGACAAGCGAAGCGAACAAGGCAGAACCGAGTGGACGCCAACAATAAAACAATGCGAGACAAGAAGGCCGACTCCCCGTCTGCGACTCTTGCCGTCTGCTATTGTCCGACTCTCGACGCTTTAATCCTTCGGTGTGTTGAAGAATAGGACTGGGTTTGGAGAGGTAGGGGAAGAAAAGAGAGGAGAAATGGTGAAGAGAAGGAAGACGTCGCCGACGAGTAGCAGTTCGAGGTCTGCTTGGCGAGACAGAGGCGACAAGGGCGACAGGCGACAAACAGTGGGGAGACTGGAAGAGAAACAGGGGAAGTATTGGGTGACGGTGACTTCTCAGTGGTGCTGACAGGCGCAATGGTGGTGTCGGTAGAGGCGCAAATCCGTCCAGAGGTGCGCTAACCTAAACTCCAGACGCTACTGCGTGCAGAATGCAGCCAGCAGCGACAAGAGACAGAAAGGAAGCAGGGGCAATTCAAGAGGACTGCGCTGAAGTGTGTGAAGCACTGATGGCGGGACTGGGTTTGGACTGGGGGGTTCCTTCCCAGGCTGACCTCTAGCGGCCTTCAGTTGTGAGAAGTGGGTCTCGTTCAATCCAGCCTGGAGTTCCGTTGCCACCCCACCTCGATGTTTCAGCCAATGGCACAAGAATCAGGGGGCCATCTCCAGAGATAGAGATGGCGGCAAGGCACGAGCCAGCCACTCACAGGCGGCCAGGCGCACTGGTCAAACGCTATAAATAGTCTGAAATCCACTCTCCTCGGTTTTTACGCGCTCCCGCTCAGCCAATGAGCGGCCGAAACCATAATTAAATTCTCGCTAGCTCCGCGCTCCAACAGTCCAGGTACGTACCTCGACGGCCCTTTCTCTGCACTCTGGCGGGAGAATGAAGACAGAAGCCTGACAGGATCTTTTGCCATTCTCTCTCAAGCCGTGGACAAGTCTCTGGGTCGCCCGCCGCTAGCAAAGTTGACTCTCTCCGGGTGGTAATACCGTTAAGTCGACTTATATAGCGACTCTTGTCTCGGTGCCTCCGTCAAGTGGCTCTTCACTCGTCGCTCAGTCTTCTTCCTGCACCAATTGACTCAACGCACAATCGAATGGCAACCTCCGAGCTGCTAACGATGCTCTTCAGGAGACAGGACGCGGTCCCGACGATCTGGTCCGGGGGAACTAGCCTCTATCCAATGGACCTCAGGTACTGCACCTAGTCCTAGGTCTGGACTAGGTGCACCCTACCTGAGTCCCGGTATATCCTAGGATACGATGATTGCGATCATCGGGCTATCGAAGTTTCGAAACAATTGCGAAGTACATAGCCGCCGTGGCATCTCGTCACCTGCAAGGTTCAAAGTTCGAATCGCCGACGCGGGCCGGCCGGAGATCTGCCACACGAGGTCTTCAAAGAAAGACGGACGGAACATCAGCCGCACGTTGCTTTCAAGATCTCCCGAAATATCTTTGCTACCTTACATACTGGTTTCCTATACCCTGTTCCTTCAGAACACATTCTCAACAACTGTCGAAGGTGATGTTAAAAGCTGTAGTCTCCCGTCTGTTCATGTTGCTCGCTAAATGATCCGCTTGTCTAAACGAGTCGGTCAAACTCGAGCCCCTGCTGAATCTGAAACAACCAGCCACCGTTGCCTCGCACTGCTTTGAATTTGAGCCCCACGAACTAGTCCCACTTATCCGCCCCTCCACTTTCAGCCCCCGATTACACGTAGAACTCTCGCGATGGTCGTTTGAGCCTCACGGCAAACACGTCACGACTCACGCAAGACTCATGTGGACTATTCATGGCGACCTGTTATAAACCACACCATCACCAGTTCATGGCAACAACTAAGCTCATATGTTAATCCGACTGGCAGACCCTACCAATCCGGTCTCGCAGTCTTCTTCAACGCGCGGCCGGCTAGTCGATTTCACTTACAGTACAACTAGACTTCTATCCGCCCATTTCTCGACTGGCAGTGCCTGGGTATCGTGTATTTTGCGTGCGCCAGCAGGCCTCACGGCTACAGGCCGTGGGGAGAAACCTAAATATTGACTTTATTACGAACAGGAACCGGACCGCGCCTTCGTTTCAGAACGACCCAACGGGATCTTGAGCTCTTCATTTTCGCACGCCTGACGAGAAACAAAACTTGCGGAAGAGGACGATTTCAAGTGAAATCCTAATTTCTCTTTTACAGCACTTTTCACGGCAATCTGTATCTAACGGCAGTCGTCCTGGCCCCCAGCTTCTGATCCATCTCGGTTGCCTCTATCCTGTTTGTTGCTCATGCAGAGATGGTACAGTCTTGTCTTGCTTCAGCCGAGGGCCTTCCAGACTACATGTCGTCAGTGACACAATGTGTCGTGATTTTCCTTCCCGTCTAGCCGTGCTGGACCATCAGGCCAGGATATTACCAGGTCAGCAGCGACTTCCCAACAACGGCAAGCCTACCCGTGTCCGAACATGTGGGGAAACGGGAAACCTGTCGTCGGAAGACGCGTCGTTTCAGTGTCTCCCGGGAGTCTATCTGAAGCCGGCTGTAACATCAGCTGCCTTGGTCAGCTGCCACGGCAACGTGTTTCTGCTGTCTGACAAGAGGAACCTCAACAATGGCTTTTACACACAAATTGGTCATATCATGATCACGATCCTCCTTATGTCTTTGTTAAGATGAACGACTCCATCGAGATCGCATGTTCCAGTGCGCTCATGAACGCGGGATGCTTCATCCTTCAATATGTTGGACGTGTTTCTATACTTCGGACAGATGCTGGTCCGGTTGACACTGGCGACGAGACGCACGTTCTATAACCACACAAGAAATCGAGTATGAGGTTGAAGTAGTCACACGAGCTGGCGCCAACCGAACATGGGGCATCGAAGCCTCCATCTTCCTACAGTACTAACCGCGGACTCTATCGCAGATGGCAACGAGACGCGGCTTTGTCTTGGCATCCCCTGAGTCACCCGGTCTTGGTGCGTGCCTTTGTAAAGGGCATGGCCGGCGGCATGAGTTGGCTTAGCCAGGCGCTGGAGCGGATAACCCCCTCCTCAAAGGGCAAACAAGAGAACTCGCAAGACACCAGCTATACTTCGCAACGAATAGCCAGCAGTCAAACACCATACGGTCTACCTTCATCATTTCCAACATACGCGACGCGACATGGTGTACCATCATGTGTTAACTCTGATCAGAGATGGCACGAGCGACCAAAAGGTAGACGTCTCGCGGTGAGAAATACCGATTCGACGGCATCGCCATGTACCACATATGGCAAGTTTATTTGCTCAGCGGTGTTGGAAGGTCCGGTCTGCATTGTGGCTCGTCATCCCCAAAGTTGTCCTGAAGTCTGGCTGGATCTTGTTGGCTCACTATGCCTAAAGATAAAGGGCCGGTAAAACGATGAACCAGCTTCTTCTTTTTATCAGGGGTTTCTTCCGATTAAACTAGTCTTTTGCCTTCCTCGAGATCGTTTACTGCTGACTATGCGAATGGCATGCAGCATGATCGAAGCTTCGAGACCAAACTATACCAGAAGAAGTATATCACTTTGGTTCAACTTACCATGTAGGAGGACTACATGTGGCAGCACGCAGGTCTTCATATTAAAGAACAGAAAGGCTCGCTCATGACGGTCTGTTTGCTATAGGACATACGAACCGTCAAAATACGGGTAGAGAGGTGGAAATGCGACTGCTTTGGTATGTCGACCTGAGCCGAGGGAAGCCAAGCACGCGACGTTGACTTCCGCCCTGTCCAACATCGTCTGTGTCAATGTCACTCGCCGTTTGGGTGAGATGTTACTCGGGGATCAGGATGTGCAAGCGTACACCTGTGGGAGGATTGCGCATCTTAGCGCAATACAGGTCCAGGGCATTACTTGGCCTTGAGGTTGGTCTTGTCTCCTCAACTAGGCGTCTCATCGTCTCATCATCTAGCCATTCAGTTGTCTACTTATTTAGTGTTTAGTGTGATCGTCTAATCGTTCAATTATCTAATCGTCTCGTCTCCGTATCGTTCAAATGATTTGGTCTCTGAGAGATTGTCAATGAGGGAGTACACATACATTGTAGGCGTCAGCTTTTGCTGAGCCATGTTCAACATCTGACACAGCATCGGCGATTCTACCTTGTTTAGAACATTTCGCTTTAGTAATTATCAGAAGCCTACAACTCTTTCTAAATAGGAGGTTACTTTCCGATCAAGCTTCTAGATGTGCCTCAGGGAGAGTGGTGGGGTGATGTGGATGCCACTCCCCATCTCCACCCTCGTAAGCGGCAATAAAATTCGTGATCTTCAACCACCACAGCCCGCTTGGCTAAGTGGTATAGCGTGTCACTCGTACAATGTTTCGACGGTCATGACAAGGTCCTCGGTTCAATTCCGAGAGTGGGCAATCTTTTTTGGTCTTTTGCCGTTCAGATATCCTTCTTTTGATGCTCCAGGTCTGCCAGCATCGTTCTGGAGTGTGCAGGCCATTATTTTGGGCTTTTATTGATGGCCCAGGCTGCTTTCATTCAAGTCGACGCTTGGCTGGACTTTTGAATTTCTGTGACCTTAAGCCGAAAACCACCGCCCCAACCGGGCATGGACGCAACAGGAAAGGAAGGAAGGGACGACTGCTCATGCAGCAGATGCCGCCTTCCGTCGTCATCGATGAATGATGGAAGATCTAGATCTTGCCGAGAGCAATGTTGAACTGCGTGATCTAGCCTCGTGCAAACTTGCAGCTCATTTCACAGACGCAGTGGCCAGCTCCAGCCTCCTCGTGGCTCTCTACATCGGACCTTGCTCCGTGCGGAGTTCACTTCACTCGACTGGAAATACTCTAAACTGAGAGCCTGCATTGCATACAAATACGTAGCAAAGCTGCAGACCAACAGCCGAGTAGAGTTTTCTCTTTGTCATGGCACTTGTTGAAACTTCAGGTCGAAGTCCGTTCGGATCCCGGACGTGCAGCGGTCCAAGGCTGCCCCTGTTTGTGCTGCATGTCCGGCTAATGCTCTGCAGTAGAGGATTAGATGATCGCAAGTTTGTTCTGGGGGATTGATCGACCCATCTCGGGAGAAGTGCGCTCAGAGCCACCAAGACATCCGTTGTACCTGGAGATAGCTGGTCTCTAGAAGTCTAGACGACACTTCTCTTGCTCCCCAAGTCGTCTCTGTAAAGCATCACGACGTTGAAACTTGAGGGCTGGCCTGGGAGCTATGGCCACGTGCGGTGCGGGCCATACACAGTACCTGGCTTGAGCTTCAGTGCGTTACCCCCCTTTTCCAGCCTCCTCCCCGCCCACAGGGTCCGGTTGACGGTCCGAGTAGTGTCGCCAGGGCCGGATTAGGCGAGTCCAAGCTCACTGGAAGGCCCTTTCATTTCAGAAGCGGATTCGACGCACGACTAAGTGGGCGCAGCGTGCGCCATGTCGCATGCAGTTCGGTGGAGTTCTGCATATCCCTCACCTCGTTGACAGCGAGGTCAGTTGAGGTTCAGCTGGGCGATGCTGTGTGCGACATTGGTGAGGTTCCGCGGCGGTCGTTATATCAACGATATTGGAACTCGACCGCTACCATCAGTAGCGCTTTCGTAAAGAGACTTACGCTCGTCATGGCCAGGTCACGGTAACACTGGTTGACTGGTCACTGAAGGACGGCGGCCAGGGGGTCTTAGTGCTGCAGTCCGCAGTAGTGTTGTGACAGAGCGTGATGAGGAAGTGCTACGATGGTCTTGCATCAGGATAATCCCGGTCATGATGTACTGCGGGTGCTGCTCAACATTTCATTTCAGTGTCCTGTTGGTTGCGACTCTGGTGCTGTGCATGGAGGCTCTGTGCGCCGGGGTCCCTGTAGATGCTCAGTTCCTTTGAGATCAGCGTGATCTATCCCCGGCCTCGCTAGAGCTGGCTTCGGCCGGTCAGTCGTATGCACCTCGCAGTTAGACTTGTCGACTCGACGATTCCTTATTCTTCATTCCCTTCTCACGTTTCCTCCTATCCCAACTACCAGTCCATTCGGCGGATCTCGTCGTCTCTGGACGGATCCGGAGTCGATATTTGTCCCTCTCGGCTTCAACTTTTCAGACACCCCAGTGTCAGCGTTGACCGGGAATGCTTGTCTAGAGACACAAAGCTCTTTTCCAACAGCACAACGCCAATTGACAGGCTGGAACCCTGACTGTTGGTTTGCGTAAGGTACACGACATATGCCAGCTACAGCACCAACGGTCCAAGGCATGCTCGCTGGTGTCTCCATGGATTGAGTGGGAGCAAACCTGATCCGTCTTCGACACTGTCGCTGCTACTAATTAGTATGACACCTTCCCGAGGATTGGATGCTGAATCTGAAGCACTATTTCCTGGTCAAAGTGCATTTCCTGGAATCTGACTGGAACGAGACCATTGGCACCAAGAGGAAGGGAGAGGCAGATGCGGGACTCGACGTCGAAAAATGGCTTCGACCAGTTTCACAACTGAGGCGGGCCAGGTGCCGGGTTCAGCGACGACACCAAGTTCCATCGTAACGGCCGCCGCCGTAACTTCCCTTGCGCATTCAAACTCAAACTCAAACTCGAATCGTCCGAATCATAGCGACGACTCAAAATCCACCACTGGTACAACCAAATTCACTTCCATCATCAACGACAAATCGAATCTGAAAACCAGGTCGAATTCACTGCGGCAGCAAAACAACAAAACCGGCACCGATAACTCTTCTACGAATCCCTCCAATATTAATCCTAATAAAACCGACTACGGCAGCGCAACCGGCAGCAACAACGAGACGAATAGCATTCTGCACAACCACCGCCAGAACCACAACTCGTCTAAACTTCCGGCTTTCCGCTTTGCAGATCTGAAAAAGGACGCGCTGGTGCGCCCGACCTTGCTGCAGCATCGCATCCCACCTTCACCTGTGTCGCCGACCCCTGCGCAAGCCGATCCGGCCCGGCGCAGTGCTGAGTCGTCCGAGACGGTCGACGCGGACAAGAATCAGAGTGAAGCTCAACACCGTCAGCAGGAACCCGACCCGCAGCGCGACCTGCATGACGCACCAAGTCCACACCAAAACAAAGCAACGCAGCGAAGCAAGCACATCCCAGCGTCATCACCAGAACGGCAGATCCACAACAGCAACAGAAAGACCGAAAAGTCTTCTACCTCTTCGGAATCGCATCCAGAACACGTTTCTCAGCCAAGTCCTTCCAGGACCAGAGCATCGACAGTCCAGATTGCGTCGCCTGCCAATCCCTTGACATCCTTCTCCAAACGACCAGCGTCCTTCCCTGACTCGCCAACTGCCGTCGCAAACCTCTCGAAATCGACGCCGGCCGTCAAAGCACAGCATCGAGGAGCGCCTGCGCTGTCCAGTCCGGAGTCAAATGGCACGCCTGCTGGCAACGGCCCGGCTCTGACAAAACCTCGACGTGTAGCCTCCGATAGTGCGACGAAAGATTGGGCTCAAGGCCAGCGGGAACTGCTACTACCCAAGACTATTGACGCGACAAAGTCGGACGATAAGCGAAGATCGCGCCCACCTGTCTCTTTCAGACCGCCAAATATCACAAGCGTGGCATCGCCCCGCGCCGTCATCCCTCCTATTCGAGGATTCCGCTCTTCAGGATCGCGAAAAAGTCTGGTTCTCGATATGAATTCGAGACGAGTGTCGTACGACGAGAGCAGTGACGGATCTAGCGATCCGAATCACCGTGACCGGACTCTCAGAGCGCTGGAGGGCAGAACAGATGACGACTACTCCCAGATGACCCCACCAGATTCCGCGGAGGCAACTCCGGACGAGAACACGGCTGACATCTTCATGAGAATTGCTGCTCGCGAGGACCCCACGCAGAGAAGCCCTCGTGATAACGGTGCTGAAGATGAGCGCAGCGCAATAGTAAGTAACACGTTCATATTGTTCTGGACGAGGCGCTATGTTTTGTCGCAGGCGGCTTGCGTGCTACTCGCTCTGATATTACGTCCCAACCACTTCCTGTCTTGACTTGCCCATACGTGTTCGTCCGGCATGGTGCAGCGGGTATGGGGCTGTCTCGGAAACCTGCTGGACTTGCTGGTCGGATCTAACGTATTTGTGCATGCATGTCTCACAGAGCTGTAGCACCAACTTTAATGGTGTCTTTCATAGTAGCCTGGATCCAGACTAACAGTCACTAGACTCGACTCACTCGAAGCTCTCAACGTCGACCCTTTTCGGCGGCCGTTCCGTCATACCAGGTCTCGTCCCCGCCGCAGGTTCCCCGACGCCTCTCGGACCAGAGAGAGACATCGCGGACCCGCCGCATGGCAAACGAGCAGTCGGCTCAGCAGATAACCCGAGAACTGAACTACCGTGGGCTTGCGAGAGAGCAACCAAAACCAAGCTCGAACGGCAACGACGACGATCCAATCCGGACACAGAGCAACAGAGCATCTTCCTTAAGACCATCACCAATCACACCCCGAACTCTCGCCTTTCATGATTCGCAGTCCGAGGTGGGATCGTGGAATTCACGACGGCGGCCTTCGGTGACAGAGAGCAGCGGAGGCTTGTCATCTAGGGCGTCACACCTGAGGAACGCAAATCTAGCATACGGGCAAGGACGGACGTATAACTCGTCTCCTTTGGCGCCCAGAGCAATAGATGTATCGAGCCATCATCCCGCCGAGACAAATCATGGACCGGAAGGAACCGAGTCGTCAGCTTCGACAGCCGCTCCCTCCATGATCTGGGACGAGCTTGACGACCTCAAATCACGGATCCACCGTCTGGAGCTGACTGGCAAGCCCCCCGCAACCTCGGCCGCAGCCATGTCTCGAATCTCGGACGAGAGGCCAGCGACGGCGGTCACAAATGCGACGTCAATGTCCGCTTCACCTAAACGAGGCACTGGCACGAACGCTCCACAGCCCGAAACCGGCAGCACGACATCCTCTCAACGAGAATCCCAACCCATTATCTTATCCGCTTTATCCAAAACCAAGGACATAGTCAGTTCTGACGTGTACAGTGCCATTGAGTCGGCCGCCAATGATGCACTGGCGCTGATGTCGATGATGGGCACACCTGGCCAGCCAGGTCCGATATCCAGCGGCGCAAGTACGATTGGCGGTGGCGGAAGCGTGACGGACAGGCAACTCCGGCGGAAAGCCGAAAGCATATGTCGAAGCTTGACGGAGCTATGTCTAGCCCTGACCGAGGAGGCTCCCGACAAGTCTACTGCTACTACTCAGGTCGTCGTAACAACTCCTCGTGAACAAGAGACTCTTACCAGTCCCACTACCTCGAGGATGAACAACGTTTCTAGCCAACGCCGACCGAGTGCCCTTACGGACCAGACACTAGCCAGACTGAACCCAACGCCGAGGGCGCCAAGCAGCCTCGAACAGAGGAGAGCAACCCTCATGGCTTCGACGCCACTTGCCAGTCCGCGATTCGCTGCTCTTCCCGGCACTCCGACTGATGCGGTAGGACGGAAGTCGTCACTTCTAGTGGCGAGACGACGAGCTGGCACCGAGGAGCCGGAGGAGCAAACAGGCAGGAAGACTTCGCTCCTTCTCCGGACTCGGCGTGCGGGAACCGAAGAGCCGGAAGAAGGCCGCAAAACGTCGCTTCTCCTGCGGGGACGGAGAGGGACAAACGACGAGGAGGAGGACGAGTCGCGATTCAGAGCTCCCTCCAGGGCTGTTACCGAAGTGAATACTTTGCGACCGCTTCGTAGGGACTACACAACTCAAGCAGCGAGCCAGCAGGATACGAATGGCACAGTGTCCTCTGCTTTACCGCGTCGCCGGCTAGTCCCGTCAAGCCTGAGTTCGAGACTCAACGTGCCTTCATCGCCGGCAGCGCCGTCCCCGGCGGCCGGCCGACGGTTCCTCGACAGGTCAACCCCGGAACGAGACACCAGCGGTGTGGCGGAGAAGCTGGCCGAGGACAGGGGCCCACGACAATTCTCTCTCAGCCAGACTGCCATGCTGAATCGCACGAGCAGCCTCAGTCGGCGGCGCGACAGTCATATCCCCAGCTTATCGTCCCCGAGCACCCAGGCGGCCGGGCCGTATCGATGATAGACGACGAGAGAAGAGGACAAATAGAGCGAAGGAAGCATGATCATGCCCTTACGACCAAAACAACTTATGTTCAACGATGTACCACTAGACACATTACATTCATGATGCGCCAGGCGTTTGTTTTTATCATTCTATCGTGCAGTATCGCACGACTTCCGGCAGAATTCGGCAGTCTGGGGTCTGCCAAATTTGGTTGACCTCAGAGCCATCAGCACATCTCACTGGTCCCCAGAACAGGATATCAGGCATGTTGAGTATCGCCTCAGGCTAGGATTTTTTTGGACTGCCGATATGGTCGAGTTAAGGATACTCTAGGGACACAAGGATAGCGAGGGGCTTCTGTACTTATATTAGGGATGTAGTCGGGTCTACAGCTACAAAATGTATTTTACGGTATCAGATGAACCGGTCATTTATCTGATCAACGTCGGAAGATGTCCCTAGTGAAGTTCGCCCATGGACCAAGCCTATTGTGAGTTTTGTGAGTCATCCGGCAAGCTGACGACAGGCTTTAGACAAAAGCTAATCATGTTGTGAGATGTGAAACGTACAGCATTTAAGGCTGCTCTCAAATAAAGGAAGCGGCTTTTGCCAGAGATAATTCCAGCTAGAGGTGAAGCATCCGGTTGTGGATTGTTCCTGCTACAGCTCGCTTGCCACATCGCAAGTAAGAGTGGAGTCATACAGCTAAACTCAACCCTCACTTCTCGAATTTACCGTCGTTCAAGCAAACCTCTCTCACCTCAACCGCAGCTCTGCACTTCAACTCGCTACTCCATGAATGCCAAGACCTAGTATCCTCCGTCTCACATTACGAAATCCCACAAAAATCACAGCCCATCAACAAAGAGCAATCCCCCATCAAATCGACCAGCTCGTCTGGAGTCGCTACCGCTCACCACAGCTCAAGTCCACACCTGCCACTAGCACTCTCAGAATGGACGACATAGCAGAGTCCTTCGAGGAGACGGTCGCCATACGGCACGACAAGGGAAAGGGCAGGGCAGGCGGGCGCGGCGGGAGGGGTACCGGACGGGGAGGCGGCGGCGGTGCGAGCAGAGACATGCTGCTGTCCAAGGCCTTGTCGAAGCTGCTGAGGCACCAGGCCGTGTCTGCGGGCATCCAGCTGGACCGGGAGGGGTTTGCGCCGCTGGATCGGGTGGTGAGTCTACCATTTTTATTTTCTATTTCTCGATGATCCTTGAAAGTACTGTCAACATAAGTTCAAAGTGGCAAGCTCACTCCATCATCAATACCACCCACCAACTCACCCCTCCCCTCTCTCACCGTATCCCACCCATTCTCACACAGAAACCACATTAACACAATCCCCCAGCTCCTCTGGGGCCCCATCAAATCCCTCCAACCAACCTTTGCCGAAATCCAGTCCGCGGTCCGCGACAGCGACAAGCAGCGCTTCGCCCTCAAGCCCGCGGACCCTTCGGCCGCCGCCGACGACGCCTACGCCTCGACCGACCCGGCGCGCTGGCTCATCCGCGCCAACCAGGGGCACAGCATCAAGGTCGAGTCCGAGGCGCTGCTGCGGCCGCTGGCCGTCATGTCTTCTGACGAGACGTCGGAGACGTTGGAGAGTGCTGGCGACGACGGCAACGGCAAGGATGGACTGAAACCCGTGCCTATCCCGCCCACGGTCGTGCACGGGACGTACTTCGCCTTCTGGCCCGCCATCGTGGCGGCGGGCGGGCTGAAGAGGATGGGGCGGAACCACGTGCACTGCTCGACGGGGCTGCCGGAGGGGGAGAAGGAGGTGGTGTCGGGCATGCGGAGGGACGCGGAGCTGCTGGTGTACATCGACGTGGAGAGGAGCATCCGCGAGGCCGGGATGAGGTGGTGGGTTAGCGAGAACGGGGTGGTGCTGACGGAGGGGGTGGAGGTGGACGGGACGGAGGGGGTGGTTCCCAGTCGGTTCTTTAGGGAGGTTGTGGGGAGGAGGAGGGATGTTGTTGGTGTGCTTTGGCGGGATGGGGAGAAGGTCGCGGACTTGCCGGAGGGGTTGAAGGTTGTTGTGCCTGTTGGGAAGGGGGGACGGGGCGGGAGGGGTGGGAGAGGGGGGAGGAGGGGACGGTGAGGAGGGTGGTGGTACCGGGAGGTTTAGGACAAGTTCGAGGTATGGAATTATGAGCTCATGTCGAACTAGGTTTGTCTTGAATCTGCACGACTGCTGGCTCATGTTCATCTAGCTCAACAGCACCTGTGGGAGGAATACGCTGTTAGAGTGCTCTAGGCCACATAGCAGTGATATGATTATGATGGAGCAAAAGCAAGGGGAAAAAGGAGACGTACAACATCAGGGATTCCTCGATGGTTACTTACCCGAGTACTAGTCTAACTGTTACTAGCTTAAGGTATCTATAAGAGAGCGGACAGAATCTCAAATTCTCTAATAAATATAATACTTTAGTATAAAGGGTGCTGAATATAGGTACACCAATACAACGCCTCAACTGGGCTGAGCCACTGAGACTAGCAACTTAGCTAAGCAGCACGAGCCAGGCTGGGGCACCTGTCTACTTGGTCTCGATCACCTCTGTTCCTCTGACACTTCCAGAACTGTCCACTGCATAAATCCTCTATGGTCATCATCTCAGCACAGCTACAATGAACACTGAAAGCGAGTTATTATACGGCTGCATTAGAGAATCGCGATGTCGGTTGTGCCAATTTGACCTGCAGAAAGGAGACTCGGTTATTGCATTTGCGTTCCGAGATGAACGACACTTGTCTTACTTCACCTTCGACACTTATGATTACCGAGATACAGTACTTCACGTCAACTTCCACATATGTCGTGCGGGTTGCCGGTTTGGCGATTTCGTTACTCCCATCTTCCACAAAAGCTGCTACGAGTTCATTGGCAAATTCGGTCCAGTCACGACGAGCTTGCTTGCCGCCACAGAATACAGCTTCCAACCTTCCTCTTACGAGAAACAACAACGGCTCAGACGGCTCAAGGGAACATTGTGCGAGACCTTGCCGAAGACCTTGCCGCTTCCACCTGAGATCATCACCATGATAGCCGACCTGCTTGTTCACAGCTATGCCGCTATTATCACGCAAACCCAGACGCTTCAAGACGGCTCAGCTGCCGAATCCGTAGTCGACCTCAATGATAATATATACGCGCCGCACAAGTATTTTGACGGAGTCCGATATATCCAAAGTCTCTCGAACTCGGGCCTAGAAACGGAACTTGTGCTGAAAGCGAACGAGAAGGGCACAGTCCGCAGGATAACAGTCGCAGAAGATCACCTTGGGATACGACAGGTACACAATGACCGGGATACGACATATGACAACGAGGAAACAATCCATAACGCCTGGTGGAGAGACATCTCGAGGTCAGATGGGATCGCTTCGATACGGACGAGAACCGACGTAGGTAGAGCCACTTCCCACTTCTGAACAAAGCTAATCAGCTTGGCAGGGTGTCAAACTCAGGGACATCATGGAGACCTCACAGTCCAACACTTTCTCGGGTGGCTCGGAGGCCGGTCCTTTTTCCTGCGTACGTTGGGCACATCCCAAGCATCCAGCAGAGATTCTTGATCTTGACGCTGGCAACTGTCCACAACGCTTTCCAAGTTCGCTTCGGATGTGTTATTTCGATTGCAATGGTCCAAGAACGATTGGCTATTCAGTAGCTACCGATGGATTGAAAGTCAGCTCGATCCACGCGCACCGCCAAGATGACGACGTTTCGTTTTATGTTGACTCAGGTGCGGACTGGATCTATATGCCCGTTGAAGGAGGGGAGTACTTGACCGAGATTGGTGTACGGTATCATCAGCGGAAGCCCCTCGCAATACTGGTAGGTATACAATATCTAATCTGTCGCCGATCTGTACTAAAGATTTTACAGTTTACCACGAACCGAGGGCGAAGAACCCTTTTCGGAGCTTCCTCGACCACTACCCTCAAGTTCATAACCGTCCACAAGCCCTCGCGGAAAGGATCACGTATTTGGTTCAACGCATGGGATTCCGTACAGGAGAGGCGGCTAAAGTATATGGCGTTTGAGGATGGTCCACTGGTCGAACGATTGCCTCCGAGCTTGCTCACACCACCAGTTGCTGATCTTCCTCATACACAGTACAACGAACCGTGGTTCTTTTCGTCCTGTAGCCTGAAAGATATCGTGGGGGTCACTGTCTGTAGGGATACATCCCTCAGCCACCAACCTATTTTGGGAATTCTGCTTCTTCATAAGGGGGGCCACAAGACCTCTTTGGGACGCTTTCGCTTCGATCAGGCTATCAAACAGGTACAGGTCGAAGAATGCTGTTGTCTACACATCGGTAGCCGACGGACAGATGAAGGATTTCCGTACGTGGCAGATGTCACGGTCTATCCGCAGTCTGAGTGCTTGTCTTCGATTGTCCTACACTCCGGGGACGTCTTGGAATGGTACTTCTCAAACCGTCATTGTATCGTACGTAAAGCCGCTGGAGATAACTAAGAATGCTAACTCCCGGGCTGGTCGCGGGTATAATAATTCGTCCCCTTATACGAGTAGTGCCAGGCCCTTTTCCCCTTCACCGTTATCTCAGTCCAGTCGCCCTTGTCCGTCGACTTTCTATGACCGTTTATAGTTGTAAAAAGATATCCATCGCGTTTCGCCAGGTGACGGATCCTTTCCAAACGGATCTTCGACCACGTAGGTTCTGGTCGTTCTGCCATCGCTGCCGACCCCTCTGCCATCTGTGCCGAGCACTCTGCATCGTCATCATATTGTGCTTCTTCCATCTGTCCGTCATCATATTGTGCTTCCGTCTGTTCGTCATTCTGTCCTTGCATACTGCTCTCTCCGAAGTCACCTCCTACAGGCAGCAGGTGAGCTTGGCTTGGAAGTGTCGGTGCGTCTCCCAAGGGCACTTGTTCTTTCACGTATCCGACGAAGTCATACATTATCCAGGCATCATCCGAGTCAGCGTGGATGTACTGGTCCACAAGAATATCTCCGGAACTAAATGGCACCAATTGCAAGTCGTCTTTGTCGACACGCCATAGGCGAAAAGTGAGGCCAATTGTCGTCATTGCGTAGATGAAAAGCAAGTTCTCCTTCTCGATACATCGCCGACATACGTCTTGGGCTTTGCTTCTCAACTTCCTTGGGGTTTACACCCGGTCGTTTGGCTTCGTGCCACGTCAAGCTCGAAAGCGTATCATGATGGGCGTCATATCTGCGTACAATAGCGTTGGTTCTCTTTCTGGACCCGTCTGCTGAGTACTCGCATACAATGCCATAGGTATCGAGTTCGAAAAAGGCGCGCTGGAGCCAGATCTGCCAAAATGCGGACGAAGGGTACTCGATTTGATTGTCGATAGCCTCGTCGTAAAACTTCCGGACAATGCCCGTAGCAGGAACGATGATGCTCATGGTGTACAATGCCTACTGCTGATATGGGAGAAAGGGGAGGAGTGACGATCGGGTATTTAAAGGCCAATTCAATGAACCGACGTCGGCGGGTGTAGAAGTTCCAGAGGCACGTATTGTTCACGGGGGACTTTATCTCAAGGTTCTTGATGATGTCCTACACTACCAACTCGCCAGAACTCGAGGGCGTCATGGGGCAGGCTTCCCCCAGCAATAGCTACAATGCCTTGCGGTTCAACCTAGACCAGGCGTCCTGCAGATACAAGACAGATGTGTTCACGTTTCATTCGCTAACTTCCATGCACCGGATGGTACCCCAGGTGGCTTGGAGTGCATACTGAATGCGGGAGTAGGTGTTAAGGAGTGGGAATCAGTGAAATCGTCCGTTCCGACACGGGACTGCTGAAAACACAGTGGCAGTTCGGCGTATGGGCTGGAGAATATCCAAGAACCTAAGTCCAAGGACCATGTTGCTGATGATCTGCATAAAAGAATGGCAGAATTCGCCCTTGAGATACGTTCAAACCGTCTAGACCTTCTGCACCTCCCACCCTGCTCATCTCAACGCCCCCTATCAACCCCCCAACCCACCACGACCTAATGATAATTCAACTCCGGATTAGCCCTAAAATTGCACTTACACCTGCACTCGGGAACAGGACACTCCTGATGGCGCGCAAACCACTGCCTCGCGTGGTCCAAGTGCAGCACATGCTCGCATTTCAAACAAAAAGTCGGAAAGTTGCCCGCCCCCCCTCCTCCCCCCGCCTGCCCCTGCCCCTGCCCCTGCCCCTGCTTGTTCGACAGGCCCACGATCTCGAGGCACACGGCGCACCGCGGCAGGTGCCGCTTGCAGTTGGGGCAGCTGATCCCCGCCGCGACCATCTTCTCCGTGAACAGGTTCCCACTAGCGTTCTTGGGCGGCGGCGGCGGGGCGTTGGGCTGGCCCACGTGCAGGCCGGCCGAGGGGCTGGCGCGGGACAGCATGGTGAGCGAGGAGGAGGAGAGGAGCGACATCTCGGCGTCGCAGTAGACGCACCGGAGGCCGATCTGGCGGCCCGCGGGGAGGATGGTGGGGCGGCCCAGGTGCTTGCTGCGCTTGGTCGACTCGACCTCGAATTTGGTGCGGTGGAAGAAGGCGTGGTGGCGCTGCAGGTGGGCGCGGTAGGCGTTGCGGAAGGCCGTGGCGCGGATGTCGTCCAGGAAGCGCGGGGCGCAGGTGGATAAGAGTAAAGTGGCGGTCTGGTAGTCGTGGAACTTGGTCACGTATCTCGCCAAGATGTCGACGAAGGGGTCCGTGATGCCCGTCAGCACGATGCCCTCGATGTCGCCGGCGTGGATGGCCTCGGACACCTGGTTCCGCAGCCAGTCCGTCAGGTCACCGTCGCGGAAGTGCCGCACGGCCACGTAGACGCGGTCGCGCAGCGGGAGGGACTTTTGGTTGGCGATGCTCGTCCAGTCGCCTGTGGCGATCACGGAGGATATGGCGCGGAGGTACGGGTCTGACTGCGAGGGCACGGCGGCGTCGAAGTCGAGCGTGTCTTTGTCCTTGGAGCCGGACTCGTGGTTCTTGGCCATCTGGAGCGCGAGAGATACGAAGAGGAGGTGGGGGTGGTCGACGCTCGCCTTCTTGAGCACGTCCACTGCCTCCTTGGTGTCGCCCTTGAACAGCGCTCGGGCGGCTGTCATGGTCGGCCAGCTCGCATCCGAAGACTTCTGAGCATCGTACAATGGACTTGGTTGACGGCCCCAGCTGCATATGTCGAGGCATAGTGCTCGGTGGTTGGGCCACCTGGTCTCCACGCCGTCGAATTTGGGTATGTTGAGACTCTTGCAGATGGCATTCATGCAGCGTTCCCAGCCGAGAACGTCGGGTGGTATCGACCCTTCCGCGAGCCTTGTGTTAGGTTTGCTTCCTAGACGGTGTTAGCGCAATGGCTGTCGACTGTGTCAGGGAGGCACGTACCGAGGTCGTTCATCCATATACTGTAGACGCCCATGTAGCTCACATCCAGGGGATGAGACATCATGCCCCCATCTGCGGCAGCATCCTCGGCTCCTAGAACAGCCAGTTAGCACGACACGAAACTCTGGTGTCGGGAGTGGACGTACCGGCAACCCAGCCCCAGACATCCTGCAGCCAGGGGTCATCGGCAACCACCCTCTGGTTTGTTTCCGTGCCAAATAGATACTTCTCCTTTGCACGGAGCAGCATGATGTGGTCCAATATCTCGTGCCCTTCACTAGGCAGTCCTAACGATTCCATCTTCTCGCTGAGAACCCTCTCGTGGCGCTCTCGCTGGACTTTTGGTTCCATGTCGGCCTGTTTCGGTGAATCCTTACCATTGGCGCCACGACCGCGGCTCTGTGGTCGCGAGAGGTGTTCTTGAGAGTACTGTCGCAATGCCTTCAGCTTGTCAGCTACGGTCACCGCGCCCCTCAAGTCTAGCCTTGGGGTATTTGCAGCAGCTTCGTCGACCACAAGATCTTCGTACTGGGCGGACAGTTGTAGAGCTTCCTTAACCAGTGTCTCAACGTCTGCTTTCTCCGGCCCGAAAAGGGGGACGTCGGAAAGCAGACTCTCCGTGAAGAGCGGACCAACGATGCCGGGCGCTTGCGATGGCTCAAACTCCATGAGAGCGTGATACGGGTGTTCTTCTGTGATGTGTCAGTATTTGCACGCAAGTGGATAGCAGGGCACAACAAACCCTCTAGGCCTCGATGAGGTGCCTGCCAGGGAATGAGTTTATAGGGATATTCAGCAGTGAAGGACGGCTTCTCCAGGATTTCAAAGGCGCCGTTGGCGCGTAAAACCAGCAGTCGTGGTCTTATGGCGGGAGAGCTCATGGTAACCCAATCAAACGACACGATCTTGTCATTCTTGCGGCTTGTGTCCGCGTAGTGAGGGTCCATTTCGTGGGATTTGGTGACCTCCAGAAGCTGCGGGCTGCTCTCGAATGTCATGTCTGTCTCGGAGAACTCATTCTTGGTGGACAGTACCTTGAGTTGGCCCGTTCGGGACAGGATGGCCAGCATGCCAGGGTGGTCTCGACAGAAACGCAGTGAGCGGATAAAGGAGCTGTGACTGTCCATGGCGGCCGGATCTGTCTCCATCTGCATCGCGCGGTTGAGCCTGAGGGCGCCGCCCCAGGGCACGTCGTCTTGATCAACGGCTTCGAGGTAAGAGTGTGAAGCTGCGGCGCGGCTTGTAGCTCGACGGTCCCAGACCATGACGCCAGGGTGGTCGAGGGCGGAGGACGCGAAGTAGTTGGGGTCGGCATAGTCGATGGCTAGGTTATTGCAGCATTTAGTCTGCATGGAGATAGCAGCACCATGTGGGCGGTCGCGGAGATCGTGTATGCGGAGGCCCTGGCCCTTGATGCCGGCCACCAGCAGATTGGGGTTGTCTTCGAAGAACTTGACACTCGACACGGAGACGCTAGCTTCGAGGCGGTCTCTGGGCTCCGAAAAGGGGGCCATATCGGCGGGGAAGCCATGCGAATTGGAATCCAGGGATGAGAGGCGGTTGACATCCCATATGTAGAGCGAGTTGTCGTTTCTGACGCGCTCCAGACCGACTGCAAGCTTTCCTATAGTGCTGAAGGCTACTGCTTGACATGTGCGGGACATCTTAAGGTTCAGCTCCAAATAAGCATTTGAGCCGTCGTCGACGCGCAGCAGGTTGACGACGCCGGTTGAAGTGCCGACAGCGACGAGGCCCGGTATCGAGGGCGACCAGTCGTAGGTGGTCAGCGGAGGCACGTCGTCATGTTTGCCACTCTTCTTCCAGTCGAAGCGTCCCGTCCGGGCATGGCCTGTTGGCTCGTAGAGCTGGATGATCCGGTGAGTGAGGTTGATGTGGAGGAACGAGTCGAAGTGTGCATTGGGCGACCACTTGACCAGCCCGGGTTCCGGCCTGTCTCCCATCGCGATATTTGATATAATCTGGGCAAGAGTTCTTCCCAGCGTCAATGTGCGGAGAGATGATAATACACAATGCTAGCACGGTGACATGCTCGAAGCGATGAGCATGTCATCAGTGTTCCTGGTGGTGCTTAAGATCTTGGGCCAATTGGCTCATGAGGCTGGTCTCATGTTGTCAGTGACGAGCTAGCATTGATTATCGCACCAACTGCAACTCACAGCCATGGAGTTCCGGGAGCATCATATAAGTCGTGATTGATTGTCAATGTCCATACTAGGGCCGGGATGATCAAGGTGAAGAAGGTGGAGGTCTGACCTTAGCCCTTCCAATGTTAGTGCAGTACCTCAACACAGCATGGCAGGAGGGCTTCACAGTAAGACAAGACCACAAGACGGCTATATAATGACACGAATACACGACTACCTTAGCTAACTATAATTAATATGACCACATCAGCGTGGATCTTTACCAAGAGGTAAGGTCTCATGGTTACCTTAGCCAGAGGGGGAGGAAAGTCACTCCGCTAACCTTCCTCATTCCTCCAGCACGAAATAACCCTAACCCTTATCCGCCTGTCGCGAGGCCTATCTAGGATTTTTTGGAATGGCGGCTTCTCGCCTTGGTCTCTTCGTGAAAACCACTACAGCACTAGAATTCGAACAACTTGGCCGTGTTCAAGCGTCAAACTCCCAACGAGCGATATAAAACCTACATCAGAGAGAACCATCATCACACATTACCGCCATGGGAACGAAACGTTCGTTTTCCGAGGTCGAGTCCTCCAACCCTGGAGAGCACCACGGCGCGAAGGAACACAGGCACAGGGACAAGAAGCCACAGTTCAAGAAGCTCAAGAGGAAGGAGGAGAATATCAACTGGGTCAAGAAGCGCGCAAGGACGATCGAGCGGCTGTTTCAGCGGGACAATGCAAAGCTGCCGGCCAACGTGCAGAAGGACCTCGAGCGCGAGTTGGCTGCGCACAAGCAGAGGATCGACGACGAGAAGTTCAGGAAGAAGAGGAGCGATATGATTGGGAAATACCACATGGTTCGCTTTTTTGGTAAGTGCGCTCCCGTGGAACAGGTGCTCGCTGTCGCGCATAGGACACGGACTGACTGACGGACCCATCTTACAGAGAGGAAAAAGGCCGAACGCATGGCGAAGCAACTCAAAAAGCAAATAGAACAGGCAACAGATCCGGAAGAGAGAGTTGCTCTCAAGTCAGATCTACACATCGCCGAAGTAGACGCCCACTACGCCAAATACTTCCCCTTCCTCGAGCGCTACGTCAGTCTCTACCCGATCGCAAAGAAAGCGAAGGAGTCAAAAACGGACGACGAGGACGAGGAAGCGGACGAGAAGAGCCTGGCCAAACTTGCCCTTCGCGCTCCCCGTCCTCCGCTATGGGCTACGGTCGAGAAGGCAATGGAAGAGGGACAGGAGGCGCTGCAGAACTTGAGAGATAGGCGGTCAGATGTCGATGCGACTGCTAAACCACAGAAGAAGTCACACAAAGAGACGGGCAGAGCTGCTAGGAGGCAGCAGGAGCGGAACAAGGCTGCGTCGGGAGGGAACTTGATGGAGCTCGGCGCAAAGGGCAAGGGAGCTGAGATTGCGGCCAAGAGGCAAGCGGCAGAAGAGGCAGACGGCGGGTTCTTCGAGGAAATATAGGTCCTGGCGTATCGACAAGGCGTTGTCATCTGTTTGCGAGCATGATACCCAGGGTTGGAGCAGGCTGCATGTATGGACGCTCAGAAAGTTACACCAGAGTGAGGCGCAATCGAGGCCATACATGAGGCCAACAAGAAGGCTTATTCGTGTTCTGGCGGGCCTCCTCCAACACCAACCACTTCATCATTCCTGCGTGAAAGGCAACCTGCAACTCTCGACGTGAGATACCTATCGTTGGCCCGAATGCCCCACCCATACACCAGTAGACGGACGCATAGATGCACTTTCTCACCATGCGAGTCCAAGTCGTTCTATCCAAATGTCGCCGTGGGCCTCCTGCATAATTGTAAAGGAAACTTAGGTTGTCATAGTTGCCAAACTCTATATATCTTAAGATTGAGAGGCCACTCGCCAGCCGGTTTCTATTCTCTCCTGCTGAACACAACACCACATCTTCACAACAATCCGCATCCAACCCATATATACACACATTATATCTTACAGCCCGAAGCCAGGCAAACATGTCCGACAGCGCACCCCAGAAAGTCGACTACCAAGCCCTCAAGGCCTGGATAGCCGCCCAAGAAGCCTACGCGGCAGCAACCGGCGAACCAGCACCCACAACACCAGCCCAGCGCAAAGCCATCGCAGAACTGAGCAAAAGCAACCCCAGCCCGCTGACCCAGAACGTCACCCTGGGCGACATGGACTCCATCAGCATCCTCCACCGTACGTCCCCTTCTACTACCCAACCCCCAACACGCCCTACCCACCACCAAACTAACAAAACCTCAGACTACGTCAACGCAACCCAAGCACAAGGCACAACCCTAACCTACTCCGACCCCCTCCCGACGCCCTCCCCCTCCTCCCCCCCCCCGCTCTGGACCCAGACCCTCGTCCTAACCCTGTCCCCCTCCTCTCCCCCCCTAACTTTCCCCTCCCACAAGACCGGCGGCCTAATCCTCCTCGACGCCGTCGGGTCCCGCTCCGCACCCCCGGCCTTCACGCGCGTCAGAGACGCCAAGAAATACGCCGCCCAGACCGCAGTCTCCTACCTCGCCAGCCTAGGCAAGCTGGTACCCTCCCCTGCCACGGGGACGCTGGCGCCGCCGAGCCCGCCTGCGCGGAGGGGCGTGCCGACGTCTGGTGGGGGAGGGGGAGCTGTAGATGCGAGAGATGACTCCATCCCCGCTACGCAGCGGGTGGCCGAGCTGTGTCGCCGGCTGGGTCTGCAGGCGCCGAGCTACGAGCTGGTGCCCGCGGCGGGAGCGGCTGCGGGTGCCGGGGTGTGGGACGGGGAGGCGGATTTCGGGAGGGATAGGTGGTCTGTGCCTGACGGGACGGGGAGGGTGGAGGGGGTTTATGGGAAGAGGAACGCGAAGGAGGGGGTGGCGGAGAGGGTGTTGGTTTACTTGTTGGGGGTTGAGGAGGAGAGGGAGAGGACGAGGAGGGAGTTGGAGGAGTCTGAGGATGAGGATGACTCTGAGGAATTCTGAGGATGAGGAGGGCGAGGAATGACTTGTTTGATGTGGTGAGATGGGAAGGATGAAGAGGTGTTGAGTGTAGATGGGATGGCGCGTGGCGGCAGCTTTGAGCAGGGGACGACACGATCACTTGTGCTGGCTGGATTCACAGCTACGGTTGCTCTTAGGGTTGTATCCTGTACTAGGTATTCTCGTGTTACCATCACCGTGCGAGGTCATAAGGAAGAACAGTGTGTGGTTGAAGATGATACCAGATAGATACTGAGATAGTCGGACACCTGCTTCACACCGGCTCGAACGAAAACGTGTGCAGACTATAAACCAACAAGAGCCCCTCTGAACACCCGTGCCGTGCGCCACTGACACCAGTCAGAGATAGAAAGACAAAGCCGTATGCCCATGACAATTTCCCTTCGTGTGCTGTCCATATATCCGTCGTCGAAAATGACCCCAAACTCCTCCATATATCCCACGAATGTGTGACACAAAGAATCTATCACTCCCATATGCGAAACACAACTCCAACACCATCCCATGCCGCGGCACCAGATTGCGTACCTGACCCGTCTCTCGTGTGCTCATTTCCATCATCTCCGTCTCTTCCCACATCGGATCCCTGCCCAACTCACATGACAAGACAAGCAGCAGTCCTCGCCCTCCTCCTCCCGCCCACAACCACACCCCCATCCTCCTCGTTCGCATGCACAAGCTGCGCCTCCCTAGCCCTCCTCCGCCTCCTCCTCCCGCCCGCGCCGGCGACCCCGGCCTCCTCGTTGGCCTGCATGTAGTCCGCCCACTTGCGCTCCAGCCTGCACGCCGCCTGGCTGTCGCCCCGCAGCACCCGCTTGGTGTGCTCGTCCACCGTCATCTGCCACCCGTAGAAGCACCTGAGCGAGATGATCTCGGTCGGGTACAGGCCCCCGACCGGCTTGGTGTTGGCCTCGGCGTTGCGGTTGAGCACCTCGCGCGCGCCCGTCCAGGTTACGTGCGGGCAGTCGTAGACGACCATGCTCAGGCCCACGGACACGGGCGGCCGGCGGTTCTTTTGGGTGAGCGGGGCGAGGGAGCGCTTGCGCACCATGGAGGCCGCCTCGGCCAGGGAGAGGTCGCTGATGCGCGTGTTGTCCGCGTCGATGCTGCGGAGGGAGTGGCACGCCCGGATCAGGGGGAGCATGCCCGAGTCGCCGATCGCCTCGCAGTACGAGACTGATAGGTGGGTCAGGATGGGGGCGCAGGGGGCTTTGGCGAGGTGTTCGGAGAGGAGGGAGTTGGTGAGGTGGTTGAGGTCTTCGAGCTCGAGGTGCGTCAGGCGCGGGGTGCTGGCGAGGATGGGCTCCAGGGCGGAGTCGGTCAGGGCTGATATGCCGGCTAGCTGGAGGCCTTCGAGGTCGGGCACGAAGTGGCCCAGGGCGCTGACGCCGTGGTTCGTCAACCTCGTGCAGCGTGACAGGTCTAGGTGTCGGAGACGGCGGGCCGGGACTATGGGGCGGTCGTAGAGGATGTCGATTTCGGGGTCGCGCCCGTAGAGGATGGTGCGCAGGGCGCCGTCTGTGAGCTCCTCGCAGCCCGAGAGGACGAGCCGCTCGAGGTTGTTGGTCTTGAACAGCGCGAGGGCCACGTCGGTGTTGTCGAAGCCCCTGATCTCGCCGGCGCGGAGGTCCTTTAGTTTCGGACAGCCCTCTACTACGGCCTTGATGCCGCGGGCGTCCATGTGCTTGCACCAGGAGACGTTGAACATCTCCAGCTGGGTGCACGACTGGGCGATTATCTTGCACGTCGTGTTGGTGACGGCGGTGAGGCCGGTCAGGTTGAGGTGGGCCAGCTTCACGTTGCTTTTCAGCAGGTTGTGGAGGGTGTTCCTCTGGAAGTTGCGGCATCCCTCCAGTGTGGCGGTCATCAGATTCTTGCATGCCTTGACCATAACCTCTGCCCGCTTGTAGTGCTCCACCTGGACGCAGCCCCTCAGGTTGAGGTCCTTGACGAACGGCCCGGCCGCGAGTATAATCTTGGCCAGCGATTCGGCCGGTATGTCCTTGTAGAACTCGGATGCATCGAAGCACGTCCACAGCTGTCCGTCAAAGCAATTCTTGTAGAACTCCTTGCTGACTCTCGATGCCCGCACCAGCTCCTTAGGCTGGAGGAAGGCGAGGACGTAGATCTTGATCTCGTGAGGCATGCTCGCCCACAGCTGGAAGCTCCTCCTCTTGAATCGCAGGTCCGCCGGGAGGGCGACGGTGGTCGGCACGGTCCCGGCAGCAGCAGCGGCAGTGTCGAGCTTGCGGACGGCCAGCACGCCCTCGATGTGGTGGTAGACAGGTATCACTTCGGCCATTGGGGTGCCGGCAACCGACGTCGCAGCACTCGAGTTGTACTCGAATTGCGAGGCATAGTTGAAATAAGAGCCCGAGCTGGGCTGGCCGAAGGGCGAGGGGCTCGAGGCCAGACTGACACACGACAAGCTCCCCGGAGCTCCATATGGTCGACTGCCGGCGCTGGCGGACCGCGAACGGCCCATTTGAGCCAGCGTCGGCGACGAGGATATGCGTTGGATGCCGCGGAGCAGCCTCTGTCGAGTCTTTCCCTTGTGTTGCTGCTGTATTTCCATCACATCATCCAACTGACTTCGTCCCCCGATACCCCGAACAGGTGATCCGGGGCTAGGGGGGTTAGTGTCGAAGGTGTCATCCCGGGTCGTCTCAACTTGGGCCATGTTTGCTATCTGATGTCTTGAAACTCCTTTAGATGGCGCAGATTGGCAGGTTGAGATCAAGACAGGAGACAGGGAAGCGAAGCCCTCGAGGGGTATTTTTTTGTCGTAACTTGGTGCTCCCGAGAGAGGGAAATAGAACAGGCTTTGGGGCCACACCCCGTTGATATGGTGTATTCCCTTAGTGTGTGCTCAATCGGTGGGTAGCCAGGTAGCGAGTCCAAGCCGGCAAGTGTGTCTCCAGTTCTTGTCTCCAGTTCTCCTGCTGTCCTGGTCTCGTCTCCTCGCCGTCGGTCCCAACTCCCAACACGACCGGGCCGGCGTACAGCTTAGTGGGGCAGGTGGCGTTAAGTTTATCGTTTAAGGCCCGTTGTCGTATCGATAATGGTGGGGTGGAGTTTGGACTGCGGGGTTCTGGTTCGCCCGTTTCTTTTGCTGCCGGCGGGGAAGGAACGAAGGAATTGTCGTTTTACCTTTCTGGAAGGTCCGTATTCATATCACTTCTCTACCTTAGGTTCTCCAATGGCTGGGCTGACGAGAAACGCTCGTCGTCGTGGCTTAGGTATGTAGAGGCTGCTGCAGAGCTGCGAGTCGTGAGAAAGCGTAAGCCCAAGTCGGTCCCAACTTCTCGTAACCGTACCAGGTATGTACCTGACAGGTGGAAGTGGGCGGCAAGTCTCTGTCGATCTCGGCCGCTTTCTTCCTTGCTTCGTCCTTGCGTTGCCAAGTTCAGGTATCCGATGTCGACACACGCATCCCTATCTTCTCCAACAGGTCCGGAATCTAAATAGCTCGTGTATGTCTGAACATGCCTTTCCGAGTCCTGTGGTAGCTTCGCGGGTAATATGTTGCCCGACCAGGTCCAGGCCCGGATCTAACTATCCATGCCAGTGACAAGCGATAGGAAGAGGGGTAGTGTAAGGTGCCGGGGGGCTTTAAAGAGAATCCGATGAGAAACGGGGAAGCGAAAAGACGAGAACCAACAAGAGACATGAAAAATTAGGGGTCCTTCCTCTACATATATGTGCTTTAGTTCCAACTCTTCAGCCTCAAGCAGAGGCGTCTCTTCATTTATCTTTCCTGACTCGTTTTCCTCACCCATCAGGTCGTATCAAGATCGGGTCCTTATCGCCTGGATGAAAGAGGAAATAGTAGCATCCCGTTTGGCATGCGCTAGCGACGCAACTGCAGAGTGTCAAATAGGGGACCATCAGTTAAAAAGCACGCAACCACACCATCTTCGCTCGGCAGACCTATCAGCAGCTTAGGTAGAGGCTGTTCCGGCCATGTCGAGACTTCGAAGGGCTTGCCAGGCTTCTCGACCACCAACGCTGATTGTGCAACGGTACGGTAGTATTAGCTGCGGGTGCCTGTCCGTCCCGGACACACACATGGACACCGCACAGAGCTGGGCTCAGCTGGACGATAACAGATGATCAGCCCTTTGTGGCCGTCGTGGCACACTCTGGACCCTGAACTGGCTGTTGTCTGTGTGGTGACGAACCGCATGATCATCCCATTGGCTGCAGCAGCTTTGAAGCGTTCCGTCTCTTGACCTCAACACAAGATCTCATGTCTCAGGGCCTCTTATCGCCAACGACCTGGTGTTGGCATTGCTCACGAGTCTCCCGGTGCTGATTACCTAGTCCGACTGTCTCAGGCCGACACCGCTAGATCTCTGTCCATTGTTCTGGAACCGGGCCTGTTCAAACGGCATGGCTTGGTGGCACGGAAAGGCTGTGTACTACTGGTCCACCCGTAGCGCCATCAAAAGACCCTGCATCTGGTCCTCCTCTTAACATTGTTTAGTTGTTCCGTCGCTACAAGGCTCTTGGCCTTTACCCCAACGCCATGGCCGGCCCGGCGGGGTCTCTTCGGTGTCACAGCAAAGGACCCCGCAGTCCTTTCCACGCGGACGGGATTTGGTTGGCGCGGGATAAGAGTTCGGGATAGCCGAAGCGAACTGCATGTCAGGGCCAGGTTGGCGGGATTCCTTGGTGACATTCAGACCTGCTTGCGACGTCGAAAGTTCAATAAGTCGAGCCGAGCTTCCGCGTCTCTGAAAATATAAGTGCTCTCCTCCCAATCTCTCCATGTTGGACTCGCAGCAGAGTGACACACTGAGCTGAGAGCCAGAGCTTGGTTGCTGTTGTTGGTCAGATGAGACCGGCAACGGTCATGTTCTTTGAGACAGGTCAACTTCCGGCTTGTCCAGTCAGCCGACATTCTGCTGAATCTGTCAGGTGCAGCATCTGAGGTTGATGTCTGATCTTGGACAGTCCCGAGACTAGCGCGGATAAGCAACCTTTTCTCAACTGGGCGCTCATCGCGGTATCACGGCATCACAGTGACCTCACATGCCTCCTTGCCGCAACCTGATGGATGCGACGTTGGCAGTTGTGATGAAACCAACAAACCCGACCTAAATGTCTCTAATGTTGGCCAGACGAGTGCTCTGCGAAAAGCTGCCCACAGGCTGTCCTGGTAGATAATGGTTTGTCCAGGTGAACAACCGAATGAACAAACGTTCGACGGAACCAGCAGCAGCAATTGTCGATCCCTTGGAAGTTCATGACTGGCAGACATCAGCTGGTCTTGTTCAAAAAATACTCACCGACGAGAATATGAAAACTCCTTGGCGTGTACCACAGTAGGACTCGGCGTAAGCTGTTGGATATAAGAAGGACCATAGTATCTTATCTATAATCTAAGACAGTGAAATACGGGATGATAATGGGCAGTAGGTAGGGTAGGGTAAGGTAAGGTAAGGTAAGGGATTGGGCAGGGACAAACTCAACAGTTTCACATGCCAAACACGCTCGTGCTTAGTTGTCGTCAAACGCTATGGCGGGAGCAAAGCTACCACTAAGTCCCCTATAGGAGTTAGAACAAACAGCGATGTATTACGCGTATGGGTACCTTATTGATACGTAGCGCTGTACTCTCTTCAGATGTCTTGGTGTCTTGGAAGTTGGAACCCTGATTCTAGTGAGCGGGTGCTGTGGAGACAAGGTACCGTTACGGGCAAGGAGATCGCTGAGCGCTGATCGCCTTACGAGACTGCCAGACCAGGTCCAGGAAGTGTCTCTACCAGCATGTTATGATTTTGCAGGTCTCCAGTTTCTGCACAAGACAAACGTGTACCTTATCGCTTGAGTTATTTTCTAGGAGAAACTCTGCTGTTTTCTAGCGACTTGTTACCAACCGGAGGACAGTCTGCAACGACTATTGTGACCGTGACTGTTCAAAATTTGAACTTGCAGTGGTGACACGCCACTCCAGCGGCGAGTAAGGTGTACTGTATGTACATGAGCAGAGCAACAAGCTGCCACAAGCTCATCTCCAAGGCTCAAACCAAGCACGACAGAAGCAGATCGTGAGATCGGGCAGGTCTCCGAACTCCGACAGAGAGGAACACCGGGAGACGAACAAAGTCGGACGAATCTGGACCCTCTCAGACGTCGAGCAGAACATTGCGAGGCAAGGCGAGACGACGTCAAAGGCAATTGACATTACTGTGTACAGAGTCAGACAGAGGTTGGTCCCGCCTATTTGGACGCCAGTCCGGCACTTTGAAGTTTGTTGGCTCCGCCGCTGACCAAAATAGGTTCGCTGCGACAAATCGACCTCGACCAACCTTGAATACCCCGCTGCACTCTCCTCGAAAGAAAAAAACGACGAGGACGAGACAAAGATAGAGCAAAACAGAAAGACCGGTGTGCTGGTCTTATAATAGCTCTTCTTTCATCACGTCTTTGCATTATACTTTGCTTTAGAGTTAGTCGATCACCGCATCTACCGTCGTTCGGGCGTGGTGGCCACGCGTCGAGTGTTCTCGGGTCCAAACAATTATGCTACACATATATGGTGGAGACCAGGAGCATGGTGCGTTGTTTGCATTCCGTATGCTGGTTCCCCGGACTTTCGATCTAGACTAACTCGTTCTTGTGATGCGGGATACAGGCGCCGAAATACTTCACGATGGAGAGGAGCGTGGCAGAAGCAAGCTCTCGCTCTCTCCGCCTCTGCAGCTGCCCAAGAACAGGAGCACCGGAAACCTGGCCGCCTCGGGCGACACGTCGGACAAAGCTAGAATGCGTTTCTCCTTCGATGCGGGTGCCGCCGCCGCCGATTACGACGCTCTCACAAGGTTTGTTTTAGACGAAATCTGACACCGTGTTCCGCATCCGCACGCCGTGCTCCCCCCGTGTGGCTCCAGGCTGTACTACACCACCAGCAGTGCTGACCGTGACTTGTGCTACTATAGGGCTCCCATCATGACCGATCACGACCACGGACTAGGACTGTCTGGCCTCCGCCGAATCCGACAGCAGCACAACCCTCACCGACCCTCACAAGCCTCGCAAGCCTCGCAACCGGCGAGCCGAAGCTCCTCCATCGGCCTTACGCGCACTTCCTCTCTAAACGTGATTGCCGATCCTGCCAATGGCCAAGCCATGCCCTCATCCCCAGGTCCTGGGTCGCCTGCCTTTGTTGAGGACCTCTCACGGTTTCCCTCGGAATCGCTACACTCGTTCTCCTTTGCTCACCAGTCCGAAGACTTCATACATAACCGACAAAACATGCTCAAGCGGTCTATAGATTTTATGAAAGACCGGATGGGCTGGTCTATGACTTCTAGCGCCGGTATTGCTAGCGCCCAAGCCCGCGCGACTGGCGACGTCGAAACCCAGAATATGCTTGACCTGCTGGCTCGAGCGCAATTGGTGGGAGCAGGAAACCTACCTCACGCAGATCCTCGGCTCACAGGGCCCCTGAGTGGACCAGCAGAAATGTCAAACGACAACGTATTTGAAAAGCAATTTATACCACGGACAAGGAGCCCAGATATGATAGAGGACACGCCACTCTCGCCGACGACTTCAAGGGCCGCAGGCTTCGCTGAATTACCGAGGCCTGAGGGCAAGCCAGAGACTAACACGGGTGGGCAAACGACCTCTTCGGATCTGCGGGCAATCGAGTCGGGCTCGGAGAATCCGTCCAAGATACCTTCAGACGAAAATGGCAGCACATCGCCACCCCCTCGGCGTCCAACGCTCCACTTGAAGCGGACCATGACGGATACCGTGCAAATATCGCTGCAGCAGAGGCTTATCGACACCATGGCACAAGAATCAGCATACAAGGAGACTGTTGGCTCCCCGACCGCACCACACTCGTTTACTCATGTCCTACAGGGCCCCAACAGGATAACCCAAGCCTCCTCTCTGCAAGGTCATGCGACTCGGTGGGTTCCGGCAGCCCAAGCCATTTTTACGACCGAAGCAAAACCCCCATGGACAATCCTGGCGGCGAACGATCTAGCATGTCTCGTCTTCGGTGTGACTAGGGCTGAAGTGCGGAAGATGGGCATCCTGGAAGTCGTTCAGGAGGAGCGGCGGGCCTGGCTTGAAAGAAAACTGCTTCGCGGACATGCCGACGACGTCGGAGACGGGTCCGAGAGTGAAATTGTACAGCCGAAGGCAAATCGCGTGGTACAAGCCTCGAAGCTTCTCGGGTCACGCGCCGGCGGCATCACTTCGAAACTGCTGAGTAAGCCCAACTCCCGCTCAGCCACGCCGAACAAGGTCGAGCGGCGGGCTGTGACTGTTCACAGCGGTGATGCCCGGCCACCCAAGACATCGCATCACCACAACTTGAACAAGTCTAGGGGAGTGTTACTGTGTGGTGATGTGGTGCCCATCCAAAAGCGGAATGGTGCTACGGGATCGGCCAGCTTATGGGTCAAGGAAAAGAGAGTAGGGTTGATCTGGGTGCTCGAAGAAATACACGAAGACGTTGCCCACGTCACGCTCGGCGAGGAGGGTCTGGTCACTAAGTTGTCTGGAGCCTTGGGGCCTATATGGGGAGACGACAAGATGGAGCCAGGCATGGATATCGGGAAGCTCATACCACGTCTCCCCCGGCAAGGGATCAACCCCGAGATCGACTATGCTCAGGTTGCCAAGCGAAAATACTACACCTGCCGCAACTCTGAACGGGTCAACATCCCAGCTACCATCCAGCAAGTCAGGGGCGAACCAGAGCTACGGGTCTCCAGCTTCCCGCATATTGCCGGCATCATCGTCGTCAACACCAGAAACCTGACTATCAAAAGCTCGAACTCGGTGTTTTGCGGCGCACTTTTCGGACACGAGAAGCCTGACGGCCTGCCTATCAACAATCTGATTCCTAATTTTGACAAGATACTCAAAATCCTGACTGATCAGGACGGAATCAACCTCTTGGAGGGTATCGTGGTCCCCGAGCACAGTTTCCGCAAAGCTTCTGCGTTTTTGGGGTTGAGGGAGGGACGGGCGGATGCGGCAACAAGTTTCCTTCGACCAGAGGGACTTCCAGCGAAACACAGAGATGGTTCGGAACTCAAGATCGACGTGCAGATGAGGGTCGTTAAGAGCGAGAAGCCTGCCGCCATTCCCGAGGAGACGATTGTCGAGGTCAGCGGCGACGACGATTCCACAGAAGGAAGGGATCAGTTCGCCGTGGCCACGTCCGAGATGGTCTATGCGCTTTGGATCACGTACTCCAGGCACCTGCACGCCTCGAAAGGCAACATGGGCGCAGCCTCGCCCCTGCTCTCGGGTAATGCGACGCCACTACATCAGCCGTCTCCAGGACAGACGCCCGCTCACACCCCTGCGGAGATTGTCTCGGACTCGGAAGAAGCCAGGAAAGGGTCGCAGTCTACCGTCTCCATGTTGACCGAGCAGCTGAAAGAGGTCGCCCTGACCGCGGCAGCCAAACTGACCCGCAGCAAACCCGAGGAGGCCGAAAAGCCGCCCTTGGAGCGGGCCACCACTCCCGTCACGCCGGTCGAGCACTCAAAGAAGACGATCGACGACTTTGTCATCCTCGAGGAGATGGGCCAGGGCGCCTACGGGCAGGTCAAGCTCGCGCGCTACAGAGGCAACAGCAAGACATGCGTGCTAAAGTTCGTGACGAAACGCCGCATCCTGGTGGACACGTGGACCAAAGACCGACGGCTGGGCACCGTGCCGCTCGAGATCCACGTGCTCGACTACCTGCGGCGCGACGGCCTCCGACACCCCAACATCGTCGAGATGGAGGACTTCTGGGAGGACGACGTGAACTACTACATCGAGATGATCCCGCACGGGCTGCCGGGCATGGACCTGTTCGACTACATCGAGCTCCGGACCAACATGGAGGAGCCCGAGTGCCGCAGCATCTTTGTGCAGGTCGCGCGGGCGATCCAGCACCTGCACACCAAGGCGCTGGTGGTGCACCGCGACATCAAGGACGAGAACGTCATCCTGGACGGGGAGGGCAACGTCAAGCTCATCGACTTTGGCAGCGCGACGTACATCAAGAGCGGGCCATTCCACGTCTTTGTGGGCACGATTGGTAAGTGACCTCACAAGAAAAAAAGAGGAAAAGGAAATACTGACAGTGTGTTGTAAATAGACTATGCCGCTCCCGAGGTGCTGGCGGGCAAGCCATACGGCGGCAAGGAGCAGGACGTGTGGGCGCTGGGCATCCTGCTGTACACCATCATCTACAAGGAGAACCCGTTCTACAGCATAGACGAGATCATGGACCGCGACCTGCGCGTGCCGTACACCATCAGCGACGACAGCATCGATCTGATCCGCTGCATGCTCGACCGCGACCTGGGCAAGCGGATCGACATTGACCAGGTTCTGGCGCACCCTTGGTGTCAGGACCGGTGAGCGAGACCTTATCTGGAAGCGAGGACGTGGACGTCGGAATAAGGACTGAGATGGAGAGATGGACCGGTGATCGGTTACAATGAGAATAGAGATGCTAGAACTCTGAGAGTACTTGGTTTGGTGTGGTGATACCCGCATAGATGATTGGACTTTGGAGACAAGTCTTGGGGAAGTGACAGAAAGAACCTTGATAAGACAAACTTCCAGATCCTAGGGCATGAAACGGACGGACAGCGTTGAAACTGATACGAATGAGACACGGTACGGGGCGTTGGAGATTGGTACTTGCATGGCACTGGCGCCGCGAGACTCTGGTACTCCTCCTTTGTTTTATATACAAAGCCAGACCAAGCATGAGGAAACGTACGGTGCCGGCTGGTTGGAAAGAAGACTGGTCGTGGCTGCATAGCTTGAAAGACATCTGTATGTGCCCAATCATCCGAGATCTAGCCTACCTACCTTATGCTTCCTAAAATGTATACCGTACAATATGACCTCAAATCAAATAGGGGTCCTCCCCTGTCCGCTGTCACCCATCCCGACCTCCCCCTATCCCATCCCCCCCTGTCCCCCCTACCGCGACCTCAACTCCCCCTCATGCTCAACCCAAAAATTCCTACACTCCCGATGTCCCCAAAACTCAACCCACCACTCCCCAAAGCTATCCTCCACCCCGCCATCAACGCCCACGACCCTCTCCTCCCTCCGCAGCCCACAGACCACACACGCCCTCGGCGCCGTCAGCGCGCCCCTGACCGTCTCAACCCTCAGTCCCCCGCCCAGCTCAGGCACCTTTAACGCCCTCCCGCCTCCCACACCATCCTTCGCGACAGCAGCGTTAGCCCCCGCCACCACCCCCCTCAACCGCCCCACCACCTCCCCCCACGCCGCGACGACGTCGGCCGCCTCGCGGTCCTCGCGCGCGGTCTGGGACTTGTCGATGGTGGCTAGCTTCATGCCGCCCTTCTTACCTGTAGCGGCGGAGATGGTCATTGACTGAGAGAGGAAGGCGTCGCGGTGCCAGCGGAGGCGGCGGCCGGCGATGAGGCGGGCCGCTACGGTCGCTAGGGCGAGGTAGCCGCGGAGGAAGGTTTGGGTGGAGGGGGAGGAGAGGATGCGGGATTTGGTGGCCGCGGAGGCGGAGGCGGTTGGTTTGAACAGGGATGTTGCGGCTGTGCTGAGGAGAGAGGGGAAGATGGAGAGGAGGATGGAGGGAGGGGGGATGTTGATTGGTGGTGGGCCGGGGGAGGGGGTGGGTTTGCTTGCTGGGTTTGGAGGTTGAGACTGGGGTTGAGGTTGAGGTTGAGACTGGGGTTGAGGTTCAGGGGTGTCGGCTGGTTTGCCCCAGTCGTCCCAGGCCCAGTCGGGGTCGGTGGGTGGCTGCTCGGATGTTGTGGTGGTCATTGGGTTTGGCACCTGTGGTTGGACTGTGACGCTGGGGGGGATGTCGTCGAAGGCTCCCCACTCGGCTTCGAAGCTGTTCTTCTCTGCCGCGGGCTTGGTCTCGTCGCCCTTCTCGAACGTGGGCCATGCTGTGATGGGAGATGGTGACCCGGGTTTTGCCTGTTTTGGGAACTCAGGACTGATAGGCGTCTTCAGGCCCAGTCCAGGGAAGGGGTTGCGTTCTTGGAACGAGGGAGATTTTGGCGGTTGCGGATATGTTGATGATGCGTCGTTGAGACTAAGCGTGGAGAGAAGCTGGCTTGGGGGAGCTTGTCTTGCTTGCAGAGGCTGAGGAGCGAAGCTGGCAGACAGCAAGTCCAGAGAGGATTGCGCTGGCGGCTGGACTGGTGCTGCTGCCTCAAAGTCACCAAAGTCGTCGTCGTCTTCCTCATCAGGAAGGGCCCCTTCGTCAAAATCATCTGCGTCGAAGAGGACGTTGGGATCCGGGTTTTTCGGTCTCGACTCTGTACTCTGTCGCGTGGTAGATTCCCACGATGGTCTTTCGGTGAGTTCTCCAAGTGTCACCGGGTTTCGTGGTGACGCATCGAGGCTCAGGAGGTTGTTTGTCATGAGATCTATGGTAGGCGCGCGGACGATCCTTGTTGTAGGTCGTACTGATGAGATGACGCTCGCAGGCGCAGGTTTCGGAGCTGCGGTTTGAGCAGGAGTCTCGAAATCGCCCCAGCCATCGTCTTCGTCCTCGGCGGCTGGAGCTGTAGTTGGTTGTAGAAATGAAAAGGGGTCCGTTGTAGCCGACGATGCCGCGTTCTGCCGTGGCCTCGTCGGCACCTGGACAGGAGGCGCATCAAACAGCGCAAAGAGATCCGCCGACATTGTGATCGGTTGTGCACGATGCCGCTGTTTCTTGTGTAATGATGTGTATCGAGGATATATACACAGTCCGGCTTAGCTTGACAGCAGATCTCAAGGTGTGTGACGTGCAGTGAGACAACCTTGCCCGGTTTCTCTTCCCTTTAGTCTCATATGAGTCAGGTTCGTCTATCGCTACTATCCACGACCCTGAAGGCTACCTTGGTCGTGAGCGAGGCGATCGTTACGAGCGTTCCAGCTTAAAGATAATCCAGCAAATGGGTGGACAGTGGTTGCCGAGAGCTGAACAATGGCCCTACAGGAACGTCGGTTACAGGGGTCTTCAGCCAGAGAACGTCATGTCTGAACACATTATGTTAGCGCAAATTTGCCTCTGTACGAAGTAATTGCATCTCTTTTGCAGTGCATCGAATAATGCACCCAATTTTATGCCTATACCAGAAACTACGGCACGGCCCGTTTCACGTTTTCGTCCGTCGATCACGGTTTCTCATCAAAACCGGGCACGCCATCCTCCAAAATTATCGAAACTCGGTAAGGCAGCTGGGAGCATCGGCCAAGGGCGCTCTCATCGTGGTACTCACTGAAGCCATCACTATGGTACGCGTTCGCCGAGTTCTGTGCTTGTTTGACAATGGAAGGGCTACGCGCCCGGGAGGATCGGCCGTGGAGCTGAAATAATCTCGACATGACCGGGGCAGACACGGAATCTCCGCCTTTGTGCCTGCCCTCCCTGTCTCCTAGCCTCGTTAGCAGCTGCAGGCGCGTGGGGTGGGCGGCATGGCGTGGCGTCGTGGTTTGTTTACGCTCTTCAGCAGCTGGACGTCCCCGGCAAGAAGGGACATGAAGCTCATGGACACATTCGAGATATGAATGAAGCATACAACAGGCGTCCGATGAGAAAGCAGAGTCTGCACAACCCACCGGCCAGATGAACTTCACCATTCAAGTGCCCCCCGACACCAAGAACCATGGGGATCCAACCCTGCTCTGTGTCCCGCCTCAATGGACCGACTATTTTATTTTCTTTGCGACAAACTACGTGGCTCATGCCGCCACTCTCATCAGCCGACCGGGCGAGGGCACCGTAGAGACGCTCTTCGATGCGCTTAACGCGCTGTTCATTCCCGGCTCCGGCGCTCTGCGAGCCTTCCGGCTGCTCGTCTTGTACATAGGCCGGCTGTTCGCCGGAAATTGGCGCGTCAACTCGATCGAAGAAGCGCAGCGCGCAGGGGCGCTGTGCATGGTCATGCGCGAAGAGGACCTAGGCGCACGTGGCCATGAGGGCTTCAACCTGTTCTTCGGCTCCAGCGTGGAAGAGATTCCTCCCACCCGAGAGATCTACGGCATACACGTGCTACCGCGCCCTGGTCCGGGAATCGACACCTACCGCATCATCGAGGTGTCGGCAAACATCCCGCTCATGGACTACCAGCCGCGGGAGGTCGGGGAGGAGGAGTCGACCTATTCCTCCTATACCCCGGAGCCGGAGGCGGCTCCGAGGATGATGAAACTGCCCAAGAGCCGCAACATCCCCAAGATCCTCATCAGTATCCTGCAGGTGATCTGGGGCGTCATCACCCTCTACAAGGCAAAGGGGAACCAAATCAGCCTGTACGGGTACGGCGCGTTCGGCCTCACCGTGGCCCCCTATTCCATCATGAGTCTCCTCAACCTGGCGACGAATTTGCTGCGCCCGGAGTACTCGACCATGTACATGGTCCACACGACGGCCATGGACGAGGCCATGAGCCAGGGAGGCGATTTCCGCGGCATCGTCGCCTCGATCAACGAAGACGCGATAAAGGCGGGGCTGCACACGGGCGTGGTGCCCCCCAACGTGTTCTTTGGCATCAACATGGCCGGCTACATTGCCATCTGTATCGTGCTTCCGCTCGCGCTTGTGGGCGGGCTCACGGGGTTTCGCCCGGGCGAGAACGTCGTGATTGCCACGAGTTGGATTCTTGCGTGGCTCATAATTGGTTCCGCTTCGGCTCTCTGGGTGCGTCTCGTCATGAACTTTGAGATACCTCTGATCTGGAAGGCGATTTTCATTTTCCCGCTGTGGATTCCGGCTATTGGGGGGTTTGTCGTGGTGGCTCAGATGTTGACGGATTTTGGAATATGCACCGACTTTGGACTTTAGGATGGACGAGAACGTGTCTGAACAGTTATTATCGTGATTGATATAGTTCTAGATGCTAGGTTGGACTTGGAGTAAGAAGGATCCCGTTCGTTCCAGCGGACAAAAACAGGAGGATGAGGAGAGGAGTGTCTGAACCAAACGCTCTACCATCCATAATCGAGGCGATGATACAGTAAAGCCAGTGGTTGTCGAGAGCCGAACAATTGGTGCAGGAACATTGGTTACAGGGGTCTCCAGCCAGAAAACGTCACCGTCATCAGGCCGAGACTGGCCCTCGTACCTTGGCCACGTTTGGATCCACTTTTACCTGCCAAACCGGGATCCTCAATCACCACCTCACATCAAATCCGATGGTCTTCCCACCATCTTATTCAGACGTCCCGTCGCGACTCCAGACCCACAGTCCCTGACTCTGGCATTCCTTCAACTGTTTGAACTCCCCTTTATAAGACTGGAGCCCACATTGAATGTTCCCGTAGCAAATCACAAAGTAAATGAAGCGCCGCGAGAGTTGTTCATGACAGTGAGCTCGCGCCATCTCGACCATCGTCAATCGTCATCATGAGGGACCCGGCAGAGGCGAGGTAAGGCTCGCCACGCTTGAGCTGGATAAAGTAACTGCTAACTCTTGCCATAGGACGAGATGGCAAGAGACATTGAAGCACAGCTCCAATTTCACAGACCTGCAAAGAGCAGTCAAGTTCAACGGCCCAACGAGTCCATGTGTTGCAGGATGTCGGTCCGTATGCTGGAAGACATTCCTCCTGTTTCAGACCGAAGTCTCCTCGGACTGGGCACAAATACTGCTCAAAGCGAGGAATGCGTACAGCTCGTTCCGTGACCAGCACCTCCAGTACATCAAGCATCCAGAGCAGCTGAACGACCTCCCATACGATCCTCTGGCCGACGATCCAAACTCACCGTGGGACGCACTCCGCAGAGACGAGCTCATCAGAGCCGAGATACTGCAGGACGTGCAAAGACTGCCAGATGAGCCATTCTACCACGAGGAAAGGATACAGACCATGATCCTCGACATTCTGTTCATCTACTGCAAACTCAATCCGACCGCCGGTGGCTACCGTCAAGGCATGCACGAGCTGTTGGCTCCCATAGTCTTCATCATCGACCAGGATGCCGTGGATCGCACCGTTGCCGGCAGCGACGCGGATCAGACCATGCTCGAGATGCTAGACTCTAATTACGTCGAACACGATGCCTACGCACTATTCTCCAAGATCATGGAGCGAGCGGGCTCATTCTACGAACTTGGCGACCCGAACGGCGCCTCGGCCGACCGGAGCGCGATTGTCGAAAAGAGTAAATATATACACGAAGTGGTGCTTATGAAGATCGACCCGGACCTGGCCACCCATTTAAAGAACATCGAGGTTCTACCGCAGATATTCTTGATGTACGAGACACTTGCCCCTGAAACCCACACTTCCCCGCTAATAACAACGCAGCCGCTGGGTGCGTCTGCTCTTCGGCCGAGAGTTCCCCCTTGAACAGCTCTTGGAGCTTTGGGATACTATATTTGCCTTTGATCCGACACTAGACCTTATAGATTTGATATGCGCGGCTATGCTCCTCCGAATACGCTGGACGTGTAAGTGTTTCGTAACACCGTGGTTCGATCATTTGCTAATGATGATGCTCAGTGTTGGAGGCAGACTATTCCGTTGCATTACAACTTCTCCTAAGATACCCTGCCCCAGAACCCCCACACGGCCCGTATACCTTCGTTGACGATGCCATTTACTTGAAGGGCCATTTGAACCCGGCCGGAGGTTCAACGCTCATTCTCAAATACACCGGTAAAGCACCAGCATCGGCTCCGCCACCACCGGCGGTAACGGACCCACGTGCTTCCACGCCGTCATCATTAGGTCTGCACCTCAGACAGCGCACCCTCGGAGCACGGTCACCACTATCAACACCCGCAAAGTTCCTCCAGACTCCCGGCGGCGTCGAAGCGTTGTTCCAGGGGGCAGCCAAGGGTGTGATCGAACGCGGCGAGAAGCTGGGTATCAACCAGGCCGTCCGCGACGCGGTGGGCGAGATCCGGCGTAACGTGCAGGGTTTCCAGGAGGCCCGGACACCAGGCAGGTCCACGCCACGGGATGTCTTTATCGACGACAACTATAGACAGCCGTCACTGGCAGTAGCTCTCGTAGAGCGCAGGGATCGACAGCTGGCCACGATGCTAGACGAGACAATCACCAATCTCAGAGACATGGTGACGTCAAAGCTAGATGGCGATAAGGACAAGTACGTCGAGGCTCTCGAAGTGGCGGCAGCAAAGATACAGTTTGTCAAAGTCCACCTGGAAGACCCATCTCTCGGCCTGCCCGAGGAAGAGATGCCAGCCATCAACGCGCTGTCAATATCCTCGCCGAGGGAAACGAGGCGGCCCACCGTGGCCCTCGACACCACACCAGTGGTGATGACTTCGTCCGCCGTGGAGACCGTGAGGTCAACCCTCTCGTCTCCCGGCTCCACGATGCAAAACGGACCAACCTCCCCTCCGCCGTCAGACCCCCTGCCGGACGGAACCGTCCCTCTCCCCGTCGTACAGGAACTCTCTGCACCAGACCCTCACCCAGACAGCAACCCGGACAAAATGGACACGGACATCCCCGACCCCCGACCCGAGCCGGAGCCCAACCCGTCCACAGCGCCCACCTCTTCACCACCCCAACCGACCACCGCATCCACCACCTCCAAACCCCTCCCCCGCCGCCCAGCCCCGGTCCCAACCCGCTCATCAATAGCCCAGTCCTCCTTCTCCTGGATGCTCGAACCGGACGGCACGCAGGCGTCGTCTCCGCTGTCATCATCCTACCCCGCGTCCTCCTCCGACCCGTCGCCCTCCAACGGTAGTAGTAGCCAGGGTGGACAGGGCCAGGGAGGACACAAGAAGCGGCCTTCCTCGGGGAGGCGGAACAACAAGAACGCGTTTCTGTTCGGCGAGGTGGTCTCGAGCGAGAGTGAGGGGGAGGGGGTCAGGAGGGGGGAGATATTTGGGTTGAAGACTATGGGGAAGTGAAACTGAACTATGCATGAACAGGTGATAGTGAGTAGGAGGTGATAGTGAGTAGGAGGTGATAGTGAATAGGAGGTATTATGAGGTATATGGAGTTCGGTTTACGGTTCCTATAACGGTAGGCGTTAGATGTTGGACGGACGTGCTTGCCTTGGGAGCTTTTGGAGATATTCAATTTTATATCAGCAGCCGACTTGAACGTCCCTTCCAGGTCCACAACCCTCTTGGTTGCTCTTACTTTACAACGAGAAGAGTTCCTTCCTAAAACGACGACGAGCACAAACAGCCCTCAGCACAGAAAATGACGATTGTAGGCTTTTGTAACGCAAAATAAAATCATCAACTCTCCGGGCACCGACTGGAGTATTTAACTTCCATCTGGCTCACCTCCAAAAATGCCTTCATCTAAGGTACACATGTGCAAGTACGAAACGCGCACAACAGCTCCCTGTCTTCACACTCCTCAAACTCGCACACAACAGACAGACATGGCGTCGTCCCAACCCTCCAGCAGCCAAGACTGGGATCTACCAGTATACCCAATCGCCGTGGCAGGGCAACCCGACTTCACGCCCGTGAAAGATTTTATTGCCAACTTCTACCGTGTGTCCGACATCACCGACGACGTCGAGCAATGGACGCAGCTCTTCATCAAGGGCGCCATCGTAAAGATGGGCGATGGGCCGTCGACTCCCGACCAGATCGGTACGTAAAGACAAATTCCTACTACAATCCTCCACCAGCAACCGCAGTTTGAGCTGACCACGCCCAACCACTCTCTACGCAGCACTCAAAGACCTACGCACGAACATGTGGAAGGACGTCAAGACGCGCAAGCACACGGTGACCCGGGTCTTCCCAGCCGTATTCCCAGACTTCCAGGACGGCGTCCTGGCCTTTTCGGCGTCCGGCGGCGTCGTAACCGAGGCGAAGAATGGTGGTGACACTAGCAGCTTGTTTACGCAGCGGAACTGGTCGGCCTTCGGACAACTTACTACCATGGACGACGGCGTGTGGAAGCTCGCGTATTATGAGGTCTATTTCGGGGGCCAGTGGTCAGCATCGTCGGAGAGTGAGCTGTAGGGTAGGGTATCCGGATTCCGGAGATCGGCAAGGGTCTAGATCCGGATGGCCGAGTCTTGGATCGTCATCAATGGGCATTCTTGTGAATACGTCAGCACTCCCGGGTCGTTATCGGAGCTTTATCGCGCGTGATCCTTATCAGCAGACCCTGGTCGTTATGCCAAGGCGGGTCTCTCATTCAGCCCCTCTATTCAGGAAGTGTTGGTAGTCATGTATTGGTATCTCACCGGCTTCGTTGACGCTCAGGAACCAAAGTTCTGTACCAAGACTGTGATAACATGAATCTTGTTCAGACAGGGCATCTTTTCCAAGAGACATGTAGAAGAGTGCCTTACTGTGTAGTCTAATCCAAAGCTGGCCGGTTGACTCTAGGCGGCGACATCGTCATACCGGGACCCTTCTGGCACAAGCCACAAGCCACATGACCCCCGGTATTCGTAGAGGGGGGAAGGAACAGCCTTGGAGGGGTCGGCCAGGTAGCGGAACAACGTGGAAGGTCCTTCCTCTTTGTGTTTTGACAGCATGACTTCCAAGGCCTTGAATGCAGGTACACTGTAACAAGTATCTTCTACGCAGTAATATCGCCTCTGGCCGTGGATGACGTATGAGGAATTTGTGCTGGATACCAACCATGCGCGCTCAGCCATAGAACACAGGACTCGAGAGAATTGGGAGCGGAAGTCAAATGAGGAATAAACTCACGAAGCTCTTTACTGAAGAACCGTTACAACTGCCAGACAGAAGGGAGCTCAATGGTTCAGTGGCTCCTTCGGTAGCCAAGACTTTACGTAGCGACTTAGACACAGATCTACACTAAGCGTCAGCTCAGGATCTTATCGACGTGCTTATCGCAGTACACCTAGTACTACCTTGTGGATGTCACCGAGGAAGCGCGCTTCCATTGTTGAGCTTGTTGATGCATCGAAACTGCATGAATCCGGTCCTCCGCACGTCGCAATAGGGGACCTGACGTCCTCAGTGTCCTGTAGAAACCCCGGACTCCCCAGCCAGCGCCTGCCACCCAGGAACGTGCTCAGAGCTGCTCAGCTTCTTACCCCTCCCTGCATGATTCCCGGGACCCGCTCCTTTATCAAGCAACAAGGGCCCCCCGCCATTGCGTGTCTTATCCAGAACCATCCCCTCAGTCCCGGTCAGAGGGTCTTGGTTGTCACCGCGGTCCAGCTTCGAGTCACGTCCGACGGACCTCTTGACTCCCACGCCTCCTTCGAAACCAGCCAGCACGATCCTGTCATTCTTCTCTCTCTCTCTCATTGTCTACATCACGCCCTTTCACGTCTCTTGTCTGTCTTGACTAATACTCCAACGACCCCGTGTCTCTTTCCTTTTGGATGACTCTCTTGTAATCTCGTTGCTATTAGCTATCTCCTTGTCTTCTACCTTAGTCTACCTATCTTAGGCCATCACGTTTCAAGCTCCCTCAGACTCTCGGTCACGACTCGTCCAATCTCACGGCTGCGCCTGTTCTTGGATCTCGGCTCTCTTTTCAGGTCCTTCAACCTTCCACCACCTCGATTTCTGTTCCTCTTGCATCCTCTACCGACGCTGTGTACCGTGACCTTCAGCTCTTACTACCCTACCGTAGCCGCCCCTTAGTGGATCTGTCGAACCTTCAGTCGTGACGCTACACGCCGATACGCGATACTTCCAGCTGCGGTTACCACATCTGCGGCCAGCTCTCCTCAACCTGAACCTCCTCCTTACGTTCTGTTATAAACCGCTATACGCTCCACTCCCCGTTACGGCATTGTCCCTGGCCGAGCCCGGGCAGGCAACTGCCCCCAACCCCCCCAGAGTCATTCATGCCCTGTGAGTAGCTCCGTGACCTCTGGCAACCGTCTTGACATGCAAGCGGAGCTACTTTTCAGGAGTGAAGCAACTGCTTGTTTCGAACCCAGGGGAGCCGCATCGCCACCATCATGCTGACTCTCTCTATGACAGCCTCGAAGAAGGACAAGAAGAATGGCAAAGAAGGGAGAGTCGCGGCGGAAGTGACAAAAAATGCCCCTAAGTTCACGTATGTTTCCACCAGTCTCAGCTCATGGTTTCCAAACAACTTGCCTAACAAGTCCGAAGCAACGATAGGGAAAGCCCAAAGGATAGTCCCCGGGGTCCTTCCCCTGTCCCCTCGCTTCCTGCTCTCCAGTCTCCCGAGTTGAAGCCTTCATATCCCTCCTCGAATGGCCCATCACGAGCGTCTCCTATGCTGGATGCTGTCTCCACGACCTCATTTGCAACGAGCGCATCCCCTAGCATGAAGGACTGGAACAAAGGAGTCCCAGCTGGAATGGCAGGCTCCCCAGGAAACCTTATAAGTCTCATGGGAGACTCACCCCCCACGCAACCCTCTTCATATGAATACCCGAGGCCTCCGTCCGGATGGTCTTCGCCACGACCTGCGAACTTCCATCAAACGTTCGGAGCGTCCCCTGCTGCGGCTTCTCCGCCAAGCATGATTGGTAGACATCCCCTGAGTTATCAGTCCGAGACTCGCTTCTCGCCACCGGACCTACATACAAGAAGCGGCAGCTCGGCGGCCGCGGCTGCCCGGAGAAGCTCGATGCAATCTCACTTCGCCCATCAGCGGAATAGCCCGAATCCACCCCTGCCGTACCAACCGCAGGCGCACTTCTACGGCGTCACGGATATCGACAACTTCGATCTTCAGCCCCAGTCGGGCTTGAAGGCCGGTGAGCGCGGGTATTACTTTGGGTTCGATACTCTCCCGTGCTTGAACGTCGACCACGTCCCTGGAAAGGGTAATGTGGCTCTGGCAGGCTACGAAGGAGGGCTAGAGGTGCACGCCATCGGGCGGCGAGGCCTGGAGCATATCGCCAGTCTGAAAGGGCTGCGAGGAGGTGTCTACTATGCCAAAATACTTCCCTGGACTGCGCAGAACGCAGACGTGTTCCCACTGGTGGCTGTCGTTGTCCATGGGCCCGAGTTCCCTTTGCCAGCTCCTGGGATCAACGAAGGCGGCTACGATGCCGTATCAGCGGATAGGTCCGACGCCATCTCGAACGCAAACCCGGACACGGGAGCCAGAGAAGGCGGAGTGTCCAGGCCGACTCCCGGATACATCGAGGCCTACCAGACAGCGGTTGAGGTGTATTCCTTGAAGACCAACAAACTCGTCCAGGTACTCCTTGAGGCGCCTAAGGTGCCCCTCAGTATGCCCATAACAAGTCCGATCTTCAAGCCGCCACCACCAAGCGGAGCTTTCAACATCAAGGCCGACGGTTCAAATATTATCGTCTCGTCCGGTATCACGGGCGAGTGCTGGGTGTATCGCCACATGATCGTGCCGTCAGAGCAGTCGATGCAATTTGTCTGTCTCGGCAAAGTTTGGACTACGCTGCAGCACGCTCAGACAGAAGACGCGACAGGGCCGAGAAACGCCCAGTTCCCACCCAAACCAACTCAGCGACCTGTGACGGCCATCTACGCGTTGAACGGAAGTTGGCTGGCTTACTGCCCTGCAACGCCGCAGTCTCAGATTACTCTGCGTGCTTCTCCCACAGTTCCACGTTACGGCAAGACCCCTGGTCTGGCCTCGATGACCCCTCCCCAACTCCCTTCGATCAACTCAGAGGTCGATCTGCCGATGTCAGAGAGTGTCATGAACAAAATCATGCGCGATGCCACACAGGAGCTCATTCATGGGGCAAAATGGGTTGGGAAACACGGCTGGTCGGCTTGGAACAAGTACTGGAATCCGCCGACCCAGCTGCCTGCTCGGTCCCCACCTCCTGGGTCACAAGGTTGGGGAGGTGCTCATGCACATCGGCAGGATGCAGCACAATTTCCACCGACTCACAGCGCAGTGACGCAGCCGTTGGTGCCAAAAGAACCCGGCCTGATTTCGATTCTCGACCTCGACTCGCTGAGCACTTCGTCGTCACTACACCCAGTGGTGACATTTCAAGTTCCTCATGGATGCAGCTTCCTCTCGCTCGCTCCATCGGGCCTCTTGCTTTTCACGGCTAGCAGCAAGGGCGATGTGCACACTGTCTGGGATCTGATGCGCACTCACCATACTAGAGCCTCGAATCTGCAACCATCCACAACCGTGGTAGCGGGTAGTCCACGTGTACGTCAAGTTGCCCAGTTCTCTCGGATGACTGTCGCACGCGTCGTCGATGTGTCTTGGACAAGACCAAACGGCGAGCGGGCCGCCATGGTTACGGAGAGAGGTACCGTCCACCTATTCGATCTGCCGTCGAGCGCTTTCACATGGCCACCTCCTCGACGGAGGAGTAACGAAGGGGAAGGCCAAGCCGCCGGTGGCGAGGCCGGCCAATCGGCTGTAGCGATGGCGTCTAATGCTCTGAGTTCCGTTCGGAATGCTGCCGGACCACTGATTTCACGTCCTCGACGTAGCAACTCGAATGTACCTGTACTGACGGGCTCGGGCCTGGTGGAAGGAGCTGCCTATGGCGGGAAAGCGATAGTGGCAGGAATAAGCCATTCGCTTGGCGTGACAGGCAAAGCCGCTTTCAACCAGCTACGACACAACCGCGAGAAGCGCGTATCGCTGCCGGGCACAGTGACTTCTCACGGGGCATCCTGCGTTGTCTGGATCAGGGGGCGGAAGAACCACCACCTGTTCGGTCTGGGTGACGGTTTGGTCCGGACGTTCCCCCCCAAGAGTCGGCGCACGGGCTCTGGGGTCTCCAAGAGCAGGACAGCTCGTCCCACACGGTACACGGACTTCAAGCTTCGCCAGTTGCCGGACGATGTGCTCTCGCTCTCCGTCAGGGCTTACATGGACCCCGACGAATACCTGGACCTTCCAGAGAAAGGATTGGATTCGGGTAACAACGCCGGACTCTTCAACGACCGCTATCCAACTCAAAAGCCGTACACTGGATCGGCTATCCCACAGGCCGAGATAGAGTCGAGTGCTCCATATCAGCCATTCCACACGGACCGACGTGTCGCCCTGTACGAATTGGGCGTGGATGGCGGAGACGGCGCAGACGGCGGAAGCACTTCTTTGTCGGTGCTTCTTGCCAATACTACGCTGGACGACACGCCAGCAGCTCCATCTTCCAAGAAGAAGCAGCAAAAACAGCAGCAGCAGCAGGTGGCAACCCCGACGACCGCAGAGGCCTGGGCCTTTGGCCAGCCCATCAACGCGACGAAGCTCGACCTGGGGCTGCCGGCGGTCACGGCAGAGGAGCTATTCAACATTGCCTCGGGCGACCTCCGCGCTCTCCCGTCGTCGGCGATGGAGACGGTGTATCGCCAGGTCGGAGACGCGGAGCAGATCGTGGTGACGACGCGACGCAGACGAGGCCCCGGAAGGGGCGCGGACGCGGACGAGGACGGCTTCTTCGAGGATGACTGCGAGGTTCTCGACTTTGCTGATCAGCGTGTTTGAGGATTGTTTGCGTGTTTGTCGTGGGTCTGAGCGACGAGTACATGTTTTGCACCGAAACCAAGTTGAGGTGGCCACGTCCCGGATGCTGTTCCGAGGACACAGATCTTGGCATCTCGACTGCTATACGTGTAACATGTGTATTTGGCTGCTCGGATATGGCTGGCGTCGCTGGTAACAACACTGCTTACATGGATTTGGGCCTTGGTTTTACTAGGGATGGCTCTTCGCTCCGGTCTGCGTGGTATCGTTATTGTTGGATGGACGTCCTGTCTGCAAATGTAGCCACTGCCTTGGGTACATGCTAGCTCGCAGCGATATAGGCACGCGCAAAGCCTTACTGGATGTTAAACACAGAATTGCATCCATGTGCCAACCAATGCCCAATGCCCGTTAAAATGTGAACGTTGAATGTGACGTGATTAATCCCTTTGCTCCTGCCATCGCAATGCTAGAGTAAGGTAAGGTACCATAAGCAACCTAAACATGACAACCGACACTTCAATGCAAATGCCCACAGTCCTATCTATAACCTTCACAATAGCAACCTGCCAGACCATTTAATTTACCCACCCTCAACGCCCCAAACGACACCCAGCCTTCTACGCCTTCTTTTTGGCCGCAGCCTTGGCCTTGGCGGCCTTCTTCCTGTTGCTCCGGATCATGACGACGCTCAGGAAGGAGCCGACGACGGCGCAGCCGAGGAGGATGAGGATGATGGGTATGCGGATGGCCCAGACGCGCGGGGGGAAGACGTTCTGGAGGGGGTGGTTGGAGTCGACGAAGGGCTTTTTGGGCAGGCGGCCAGTTGGTTAGCAGGGCGCTCTGCGTGGTAGTTTGGTTGGGAGGGAGCAAGTTGGGGGAAAGAAGGGTAAAGTTTACCATGAGGAGGGTCCAGATGGAGTAGTAGAGGAAGACGACGGAGGCGGCCACGAGCATGGCGAGGCCGACGAGTTTGTCGAGCTGTGGGCGGGATGGGGTGGTTAGCATGGTGAGTTGACTGGGTGAAGGTACGAGATGGTAGTAGGTTTCTTGGAGATTGGTACGGACCATTGTTAATTAGTAGATGTTTCGAAAGTACTTGAATGAGTGTAGAGAATCTGAAAACCCCGTGGAAGTAATCGTGCTGTTGAGTGTCTGGTCGAGATGTCCCACTCCCGAAGTTGTAACCTGGCAAGCTGTCCAGTCCGCAGCGCTGTACCTCGATAAAATCAGGGGTACGTACTTTCCATTCAGCGCGTTCGCGTCCGCCAAAAGCCGGGGTTCTCCCGGCACTAGCCGTCAGCCTCATGTGGTACGTGCACAAGCAGTGGTGGAGCAAGATCTGCCTTCCGCTCCAAAACTTTTGGATGCTTTGGGCCTTGCAGCAACTTCGTAACCAACCCTGTATCACTATCCTGGCGTTGATTCTCTCGCCTTCATCACTCACCGACATCTACCACGCGAATCTACCGTCACCACGAGTCTGGGTTATCAACCGGTATCCGACCGCTATTCCAAACCTGATGCAATAGACACGAGGTCGCTACCAGCCACATCGTCACCCACGATGGCATCAGCCGAGGCCCTCCCAACCCGCCACCTCGACGACCGCGCACCCCCATCCCGCCCGCGCTCACCCCGCCGCGACCGCTCCCCCCCGCGCCGAGATGGCGGCGACAGCTACCGGCCAGGTCGCGACGCCGACCGCAGCCACGGCCGGGACCACCACCCCGACCGCGGCGAGCGTCCAGCCGCCAGACGAGACGCCGCACCCGAACCTCCCCCTCAAAAGACCGAGGCTGAAAAACAAGCAGCCGCAAAGGCCGAGTACGAGAAGCTCCTGACCATGCGCTCGGGAGGCACCTACATCCCGCCCGCCCGCCTGCGCGCGCTGCAGGCCCAGATCACGGACCGCAGCAGCAAGGAGTACCAGCGCATGGCGTGGGAGGCGCTCAAGAAGTCGATCAACGGCCTGATCAACAAGGTCAACGTGTCCAACATCAAGCACATCGTGCCCGAGCTGTTCGGCGAGAACCTGGTCCGCGGCAGGGGGCTGTTCTGCCAGAGCATCACCAAGGCGCAGGCGGCCAGCCTGCCCTTCACGCCCATCTACGCGGCCATGGCGGCCATTGTCAACACGAAGCTGCCGCAGGTCGGGGAGTTGTTGGTCAAGAGGCTGGTGTTGAGGTTTAGGAAGGCGTATAAGAGGAATGATAAGGCGGTGTGTCTGGCTACGACGACGTTTATTGCGCACTTGGTCAATCAGCAGGTCGTGCACGAGACGCTGGCTGCGCAGATTTTGGTGCTGCTGCTGCAGAAGCCGACGGACGACAGTGTGGAGATTGCGGTGGGGCTGATCAAGGAGGTTGGGCAGCATTTGGAGGAGATGAACCCCGAGATTGCGCGGATTGTGTTTGATCAGTTTAGAAATATCTTGCACGAGGCGGATATTGATCGACGCGTGCAGTACATGATTGAGGTGCTGTTTCAGATCCGGAAGGATAAGTTCAAGGATAACCCTGCTGTCAAGGAGGAGTTGGACTTGGTTGAGGAGGAGGACCAGATCACGCATCAGATCTCGCTTGACGGGGAGATTGACGGGCAGGACACGCTCAATATCTTTAAGTTTGATGAGAAGTGGGAGGAGAACGAGGAGGCGTACAAGAGGTTGAAGGCGGAGATTCTCGGCGAGGGCAGCGACGACGAGGATGACGATGATGATGACGCGTCGTCTTCTGAGGAGGAGGATGAGGAGGTGAAGGCTCTCGAGATCAAGGACCAGAGCAACGCGGACCTGGTCAACCTCAGACGGACCATCTACCTCACCATCATGTCGAGTGCCGACCCCGAGGAATCGACGCACAAGCTCATGAAGCTGCGTCTTCCGCCAGGGCAGGAAACGGAGCTTGTCAGCATGATAGTCGAGTGTTGCGCCGAGTCGAAGACGTACCTCAAGTTCTACGGCCTGATAGGAGAGCGGTTCGCACGTCTCAACCGGATGTGGTGTGATCTCTTCGAGGAGTCGTTCTGCAAGTACTACGACACGATCCACAGGTACGAGACCAACAAGCTAAGGAACATTGCGCGCTTCTGGGGCCACTTGCTTGCGACGGACGCCATAGGCTGGCATGTTCTCTCGGTCATCCACCTGAACGAGGAGGAGACCACGTCGGCCAGCCGTATCTTTATCAAGATCCTGTTCCAGGATCTGGCGGAGAACATGGGCATGAAGAAGCTGGAGGCTCGCATGAAGGAAGACATGCTCCAGCCCAGCTTGCAGGGTATCTTCCCCCACGACAACCCGCGCAACACCCGCTTCTCCATCAACTACTTCACCAGCATCGGCATGGGCGCGCTTACGCAGGAGATGCGCGAGTTCCTCCAGAACATGCCGAAGCCAGCGTTACCCGCTCCCGCTGCCGCAGATTCGGACTCGGAGTCTGTGTCTAGCTATTCGTCATACACCGGGTCGTCGTACTCCTCTCGGTCTCGGTCACGCACCCCACCGCGCAAAGCCATCGATCGCAGACGGTACGAATCAAAGTCGCCGCCGCCGCGCCGAGGCAGGAGCTACACTCGGTCGCGGTCAGTGTCTACTCGCGGTCGATCGCCATCACGCTCCGTGTCTCGTCCAGCTCGTCGCGACGACTACTCCAGATCGCCGAGTCCGGCACCGCGAAAGGGCGGCCGCGCGACGCGCTACTCTCGCTCGCCTTCATACTCATCCCGGTCGCGCTCCAGATCTCCGCCACCTCGCGCCGCACCACCACCCCGAAGACGCGGCTCGTCGGTGAGCGACCGCGACCGCGGCCGGAAGCGGAGAGACTCCTACACACCCAGTCCCAGCCCGGCCCGGAGGAGAAACAGCTCGTCCGTGAGCGCGAGACCGAACAAGCGTCGCGCCGCGTCGTACTCGGCCAGCCCGCCGCCGCCGCGGAACAAGAAGCGGTACGGCAGCTACAGCCGGTCGCGGTCGCCGCCGCCGGTAAGGGGTGCGAGGGCGGCGGCGGCGGCTAGTCGATCGCCGTCCCCGCCGCCGAGACGGGCTGCGCCTAGACGGGATTCGTACTCGGACCGGTCGGTGAGTCGGAGTCGTAGCAGGAGTCCGCTCCCGTCCAGGCGGAGAGAGGCGACCAGGTCGCCGAGTCCGGCTGCCGCGGGGAAGAGGAGGCGGAATAGCAGCTCGTCGAGGTCGAGGTCGCCGGTGCCGGTGAAGAGGGGGCGGGTTTCGAGTTAGATGCTGAGACTGCCCGTGCTGAGGGGGAGGGGTGTGAAGCGTGAAGCTCGTGGGACGAGAGGAAAGACTGAGAGAGGGGAATAGGAGCTGGGAAAACGAAATATTAGTTTTGTATCATATTTGGCGATGCATTATTTGGCATGCGGGCGAACTAGAACTAGCTCTAGAATGGTGAATGCATGAGTTAGACAAAAGGACGACGGTCTATTGGCTGTGTTAACTATCAGGTACTCTGATATGGTGACTTATATCTCTACAACAACATCAGCTTGAGGCGCGACGCTATTCCCCCCTGCGCTCGGCTGGCCTCGTGAGTCGAACATCCGCCATTTCTTAAGACGACTGCCCGTCTCCGAGTTGCCATCGCCGAGGCTCGCGTGGCTTGTAAGGGTTGTGGTATCGCCACTGCTCATCCAGCAGCTTGAAGTAGTCCTGCGATGTCACACCCGCCCTGTCGATCTCGGGCTCCTGTACCCCGTCATCTCCTCTCCACCTCCTGACAAACGCCGTGTCAAGCTCGCTCTTCCGAGTCAACGCCTTGCAGTACCCATCCTTCCAGCTCGGCAGCACCATGGCGCCCCTGTCGTTTGCATCAAGCGTCGTGCCCCAAAGACTCACCCCCTCACCGTCGATCAGTTCCTCGGCACACCGCCTCACCTCCTCCACGTCCACCTCGCCGTCCACGCCTCGCACATAAACAAGCACCGTCCCCCTCCCCTTCTTGACCCTGACATACCGATACCTCGCCTCCCTCCCCCTATCATCCTCCGCCCGCCCCGTCTCGGCATCCCACACAACCCTCAAACAAAACCCACACCCATTCCTTCTACACCCCTCACACATCGCCTTACCCGCGTTCCTCCTCCTCTCAAGGCTACACATCAGCCCCTTCACCTTACACCTCAAACACCTCCCCCCCACATCCCTCTTCCCCTCCCTCCCCGCAAAATAAACCGCCCTCTCGACCCGCACAACATCAAACCTCTCCGTCCTCTCCCGTCTCATCTTCGGATCAGACGTCCTCACCAGCCCCATCCCCTTCCCCTCCGTCACCTCCCCGGCAAAAACCGGTATCCCCCTCCTCCCATCCAACGGATCCTCCCTCACAGGATGGTCCATGCAAACCCTCCCATACCCCCACGCTGTATTCGGCGTCCCGCTCAAGACAGCCACACACGCCGGCGCAGCCGGCCTATAATAACACTCCTCCGGCAGGAGCGCGGGCGTGCCCCAGCTGACGAAGGGGTCGGTGTCGTCCCACCTCTCATATCTTTCCTCTGTATCCTTTACCTTCTTGGCTTCTCGGGCAGCGTGTAAGGCGGCGAAGCGGACCTGCCGCACGGCCGCGGCTGACTCGGCCCATGTGGCCAGAGTCAAGGGGTCGCTGACCTGGTGCTGGGCGCGCACGAGCTTGAGGCGCTGGCGGATGTGGTCTGCTTGCGAGAGGGGGGAGGAGACGGCGGTGCCTGTGAGGGGGTCGCGGGGGTAGGGGGTGGGTGAGGGGGGTGGTGGGGAGGGGAGGGTGTTGAGGGCTGTTAGGAGGGGGAAGGTGGGGAGGGGGGGAGGGGACATCGGTGGTAGTGAGGCGGGTGGTTGAAGGTTTGATGTGGTGGTGGGAGTGGGAATGGGGAGGGCTTACCTTGGTTGAGTACCTTAGATGAGTTGATGGTGTTGTGTGACTGTAGACGGGTATTGTTGGATGTCTGTCGGTGGAAGGTCTGTTAGAGGTGCTAGCAGAGAGATTTGTTTGACGAGACGTTGCGGAGGATGCAATACACCATCACACTGAGGTTTATATGGTGATAGGAGCCCCTGACGGCTCATAATGGACAAAGGGGATGTACCAAGGGGCTCTATGGTGAAATGGGCGACAAAGACATATACGGCTACTGAAGAACTGGACAATGCGCTTGTCATATCTGGAACAAAGACGACCACCAGACATTGTGATAGCACCCTTGATCAGATCGCCTTTGGCAAGGCGAGGACAGCACGGCCCAAGAAACCATTCGACAAGAAACTGTATCTGCGTGTCTGAGAACCATAGGAGTCAAGCAACCAAACAGAAGCAAGAACAAGAGAAAGGAGAAATCCATATTCCACCCTGCCCTACCTATACTTTTAGGCCGACCCTGTCAAAGACCGCCGACCAAGCATACCTTACCCAACACCTCGACACAGGGCTCCGGGCCAAGAGAAAGATATCGTTTCAATTCATCACTCACTCCGCACGCAGTACAACCAACACCGAATAACGACACGCGAGACCGCCCGCTCGTTCCCACCTACACTCACCGCTTCCAGACTCGAACTCCAACCCCCCTTAGCGAACACACACACCCCCTACCTCTCCACCATCGACAGAACACCCCGACCTCACGACCGCGCAGCCTCAAGCTCCAGCTCCAGCTGCCTGATCCGCTCGCTCTGGTCCTGCGGCGCGGCAGGGCCGTTGCCGACCCTCTTCTTGAGCGTCTCGACCTCGGCGGTCAGCTGGCCGATGCGCTCGCTCTGCGTGCTTATTATCTTGGTCTGCTGCTCGAGGAGGTGCTTGATGGTCTCCAGGGTAGACTCGACACTCGAGCCGGCCGACGCGGCGGTGGTCTGGGATACGGGTTTGGGTTGGGACACGGGCTCGGAGGCCTTTGCCGTCACGGGGGACTTGATCGGCGACGAAGGCGCGGGCGCCGGCTTGGCGGGCTGCACCGAGGGCGTCGGCTTGGCTTGGGCAGGGGCGGCTACTGCTCGTTGGACGGGCTTGGGGATCTCCTCGAAGCTGGACGTCTCGGCGTCGTCGTCGTCTTCCGAGGAGGATTCGTCCGCCTTGTACTTGTCTGCCATGGCGGAGATGGAGGCCTTCTGGTCGGCCGTGGAGGGCGGCGGGGCGGCGCGCGCGACGACCGGTGCTGGTTTCGGCTCTTCCTTCTTGGGGGCGGCGGGCTTGGACACTGGCGCCGGGGCGGGGGCGGGCTTGTACTCGGATGCTGCGACCTCGACCGGGACGTTGCCGTCGTAGATGCTCTCGAGGTCGATCTTGGGCGGCAGGCCTGTCTTGCCGTTGAGCCACTCCAGGGCCGAGACGGCGGGCTTGGTGCCCACGGCGGGAGGGTAGATGTCGGACTGGAAGGTCTCGGCTCTCCTGGGCACGGTGAAGGAGATGGGCTCGATGTAGGAGTCGTTGACCGTCTTGTAGGCGCGCATCACCTCGTTTTCGTGGACCTGGTGTTGTTAGTATAAGGTTACGAGCTTGTGACATGTCTGTAACTCACGTTGATGCCGCGCCTCGGCAGGAAGGCGATGCCTCTCTGCGGCTCGCCAGATTTGTGCTCGGACAAGAACTCGAACTTGTCGTTCTCGTACTCGAAGTAGCGGATGTTGCCGTCACTGTTGCTCGTCAGCTCGCCTCCTGCTTTACTGGGACGATGAAAACTCGCTTACCCTTTACCAGCCAAGTACAGACAGTTCGAGCCGTCGTCCCAGAAGGGCATGCACACGCCCGAGATGGAATCAAGCATGGTAAACCCCCCGATGGGGTCCTTCCGGCCGGGCTCCCACAGGCCGATCTGCCGGTCGCTCATGCGCGAGAAGCCCGTCGTGGCGATGCGGTTGTGCTCGCCCATCCACACGGCGCGGCTGTTCTTGGCGCCCTCGTGGCCGGGGTACTCGTGGACCGGCTTCTCCTGGCGCACGTCCCAGACGCGCAGCTTCTTGTCGCGCGACGTCGTGACCATCAGGCCGCCGTCGGCGCTCCACGACAGGCTCTGCACGATGTCGGCGTGCTTGAGCGTCAGGTGCGACTGGCCCGTGCCGATGTCCCAGAGCTTGATGGTGAAGTCGCCCGAGGCCGAGGCGAGCACGTTTTCCGCTGCCGGGTTGAAGAGGACCTGGCCAACTTTTCTGCGGGAGGTGTTAGCGAAGCTGTCTTCACGACTATGTCTTGCGCCCGTCGTGCCGGGAGACGCACCTTGAATGCCCTGTCAGCTTCGAAAGCGGCGCCACATCCTCTGGCTCTTCGGCATCGGTATGGAGTGTAAAGCCCTCGGGCACCTCCCATATGAAGACCTTGCCATCGTCGGAGCCGGAGGCGATGATCCGATCGTTGAACGGGTTCCAGTCGGTGTCGAGGACGGCGGCGGTGTGGCCGCGGAAGAGCGGTATTTGGTCGGGGACTTTGCCCTTCTCGTTGAGGGGGATGACGGCGAAGGCGCCACCGCCGCTGGACTCCCAATTGACCGAGAGGTACTCCGGGTTGGCCTGAATGTCGATGGCACGTGTCAGCTTCGGAGCTATGCTACAGCGACTCGAGAGAGAAGAGAGCCGTCTATACCTTTACGAGATTGGTATCCCAGGCATTCCGGCTGATGTGCAGGTTGTCATAGCAGAACTCTTTCCTCGTCGGTTTGCCAAAGACGTGTCCTGCGTAGATATGAATCACTCGGTCAGCAAGCTGTGCCAGCAGGCGCAAAGCTTAAGTCTAAGCTCGCCCTTTGTCCTTCGGATTCGGGGGGAGCTCACGGTACTTCGACGCGCGCACGAAGCGGCCTGCCATGGGTCAGGATGTCGAATTGATGTATAGCAGGTGTAGTGGTCTCCAGTCGATGACGAGTGGCGTCGATGTCGTCAAGCGTATTGAAGAACACGGCGGGCGGTCGTGGTGTTTTGTTACTGAGCTCAGCTTCGTCGGAGTTGAGGCGCAGGCTAAAGCGGCCCCGCTTACCACAAAGTTCCAGCCCCTGAAGCTCCCCCCGGTCCAACCGTTCCCACCGTCCCACTGTAGGTCCGCAGGAGGTGAGCACAAAACCCGCACAATGTAACGGGCGTTAGACACCGGTCTTCTCATTCGCAGGCCCCCTAGACTCTAGTCTAGTGGTTATCACGCCTTGCAGGCCGCCTGGTGTAGTGGTTATCACGTGTCGTTCACATGAGAGTGTGAACAATTTTCCGACAAGGTCCCCGGTTCGATCCCGGGGGTGGTCATTTTGATGCTCTCGTTGTTGGAGCATCACTTTTGCTGAGTACTGGCGTTTCTTTGCACGAGTGTGGACAGCTGCAGCCCCTTGTTAACAGGCTGGCAGCAGGCTGGCAAGTGGCAACAGGACTGTCAGGACTGTCAACAGGCTGTTTTGAAGAATAATTGTCCTGACATTCACAACGTATTCGAGCTGTAATGTAAATTTTACCCTAGATGCGACACTTATATGAGACCTCTGCCAGCTCATTGCCAAACGTCTGGCGGTGGTACAATAATCGGAGACCTGGACCCGGACACGCGTCTTGCTGTGGTCACGGGAAGTTCTTCCGTCCCCAGGCAAGAAGAATTAGAGAGATATCTCCTTGTCCAGTTCATATTTACAAGCTCGCTATTGTGTACAAGTTCACTCTCACCGACCTCATGACATGGTAACACTTCCTACACAACGAGCATTTGCGAATCTTCATAACCTAAGCTAGGTCTTATTTATCACATTGATCAAAGTCATGACCTTCGCTTCTAGGTGCTTCATAGTGTTACGACGACTCGCCGCTATTTCCACTGGGCTCTTCTGTGCGAGTGCCTCCAGCCTGTCGGACAGTGGACCCGATGCAGGGTCAGACCTCCTGTACTCTTCCAGAAGCACAGCCGGCACTTTCGATTGTGAAGTATATGTATTCGGAGTGTGCCTACGACTGTGAGTTGGTGGTCTCCGCGCCAGAACTTTCCTTTGACGGGAATCAAAGATGAACACTCACTTTTCATCGTCACTCAGAAGAGCGGAAGGGCATAAGGATCGGTATGGCATCCTTGTGTCAATAGCGGTTGACCGTTGGTGAGCATGGCAGCGACAGACGACGAAGCCTTCATGTTGCGTCCCCTTACATTATTTATGTACTCTTGAGGTCTGTGAATCTACCCCGTCTCCTACCTGTTTCTGGCCATCATTCTCAGTGTCCAGGCAAGTTCTGCTCTGGATGTGTTTCCTTTGGCGCATAGCACGGGAGGAGCATGTGCTTCTCTTCTCTCCCAGAAGGCCCCGGCTGCCCAAACACGCACCTGAATTGGCCAACCAACCGTGGGGTAAGCGCACACGCCTCATAGCAGTTGTGCGCTTCAAGGCGGTGGTGCTACAACCCAGCTTTTATAATTTCTTGCAGGTATGGTAGTTATATGTATATCTTATTCCTTTGCTTATCTCACACCTAGCTGCGAGAAACAATACTACGGCATATTTCTACCGACCGGTCCATCGCATTGACACACCCGCACCGAACGCAATGGCTAGCTTTCGCGCCTCGGAAGACATTGAGACTACCGCATCTGATATCTTGGCGCTCAAGGCTCAGCTTGGGGCGGAAGATTTGGATCAAGATCAAGATGATTCCGAATCGTCTGATGACGATGATGAGTGGGAGGAAACTATCTTCATGCCCTCCATGTCGTCAGAGCAGTCACCGACAAGCATACAACTGCCTACGTGGTACAGCCGGCATGTCGACACACATCCCTTCATCTCTGCTGATCCGTCCATCGTGCACGAATTGCTGGCTGAGTTCAAGGCATGGAAGCATCACGCCGACGATGGAGGTGGAACGTCAGGCAGCGCAAGCACAAGTAGCGAGGCAAACAACCAGGACACGGCGGATACCAGGACACCCTCTGGGGCCCGTGCGAGGAAAAGAGGTGCTGAAGCCGGCGAAGATGAAGATGATAGTGAGGAAGATCAAGGAGGGTCCAGGAAGCGATCCAAGAAGCCCAGGTTGCCTGGAGAGCGTCAACGACTTTTGGCCTGTCCATTCGCAAAAAAGGATCCACGAAAGTATCGTGAATGCTACAGGTTCAGGATAAAGAGGATCCAAGATGTCAAAGCACACCTCCGCCGCCACCACGATCAGCCGATATACTGCCACTGTTGCAAAGACAAGTTCAAGAGTGAAGCAGATTTGCAGATACACGCAGAAGCGAACTGTTGCTCCCCACGTCGCGAAGTCGTTGAGGGGGTCGACAGAGATCAGAAAGCGAAGCTGTCCAAGCCAGTTCCTCGTGGATGTCTAGAAGATCAATGGTTCTACATCTTCGACATACTCTTTCCTGGGTTCGAACCGAAGCCGCGATCGCCCTATGTTTCGGATAATCTGGAACCGGCCTTCTCAGCGTTCCGTGATTACATGGCCAATGACGGAGCAATGGTGCTGATGGGGATACTACAAGCCAGGGGACTCGTAACAACATCAGCAGGGGATGAAGGACAGCTGCTTCTTGCAGCGCTGGCTGAGGGCCAAGAAGCAATCGCGAACGAATGGAACTCGACACGGGCCGAACCATTCTCGCACTTCACTATTGCCGGCATGCCGCCACCAGGTAATACTCACACAGCACATGTACCACACAAAACCCGAAATGCTGACATAGATAGCGGCGGATAATATCCTACCATATGTGCCCGATGAGCCCCGGTCGGTTTCCGTACCCGGTCCAAGCGACTACCACCGAATGGTGTTTGATGGGAACGTCGAGCAAAAGTACGGCACCGAAGCTCCTGAGGAAGATATAGACCTATTCGATCAATTGATCTTCCCGGAAGGTGGAAATGAAGCGTGGTTGGGGGAGACATGGTTTCCAGACCTGCAAAGCTGTGATTTGGACGGTGTGCCATCGTAGGCACGTCTTTTGAGCTGTACCTTTCCCTTTCCTTATCACGTCTGCGCAGATAGACTGGTCGGATCACAGGACCGATATTTGTTACAGTACAATAATCTAGACACTAGGTGCAGACAGACCCTCATGGCAAGCCATCAGACCATATGAAGCGGTGATGCCGACTCATGGGCCACCACCAGCCAAAGCAAGAGCCTCTGGAAATGCGCAAAGACGAAAAGTCATTTGGTACAATACAAGCCCTGATCTCATTCCCTCTTGCCTCCCTTCCCATCCATTCCGCTCGAAAGCCTAAAATGACGCCGCTCAAAAGGACAAATCCATGCTCTCGTGTCTCCTTCCCGGCCGAGAAGCGGCCAACTGTGTCTCCTCACTTCCCACAAAGAATCAAAAGGGTAGGCCGCATATACCAGCGACCACAGACCAACTCCTTGTGTGTCTTCAACGCCAAGTGCGCCAGACGGCCAAAGGTGCCGCCTCTCTCAACACGAATTCCAGCCAGCCCTCTCTCTACCTGATTTTGCGTCGCTTCGAAGGCCCCTACTCCTCGTCGCTCTGGACGCCGCTGCTTCCACCGTTCACCTGACTTGCGCCGTTGGAGTTCGACACCAACTTGATCCTCGTCGGACCGTTTGATGTTGGCTGAGGCGTGCCTGCGCCGGTAGATGGAGCAGCCGACGTGTTCTTGGTCGCTGACTCGTCCTCTAGCTCAGCCAGCTCCGGATGCTCGCCAAGCTCCTTCTCGTATTGCTGATTGAAAAAGCTCTGGAATAACAACATTAGTACACTGATCACTAAGTCAAGGTCTGGCGCCGGGTATTACTCACCTCCATGGTATTAGCATCGGTATAGAGCATGCTGCCATCCTCGTTGTAGGTCCTGCAGTTGTTGACCAGCAGCTGGACGTCCCTCCGCATGTCGCTCAGCTTCCTGTACTCTCCCTTCTTCATCTTCTTCTCGATGTCTTTCATGCAGATTGGGTTCTGAATGAGGATGTAGTAGTCGCCATAGTCGCGTTTCGAGGGAAGCTTGACGAATGGTCCGATGATGAGACGCTTCGGCGGCTCGTCGTCCTCATCATCCTTGTCGTCCTCATTCTCTGGCTCCGGATCGTCGACCGCCAGATTCATGAGGCCATCGTAGAGTCTGCGCATACTCTTGTCCAGAGCATTCCGTACCTCGGGTGCCATACCGGTTCCATTGGCTTGAACAGCCTTCGGACGTCCCTGAGGTCCGCGTCTCTTCTTCGCCGGTGGCTCGTCTTCGCCCTCTTCGGCCTTGCGCTTCTCGATGTTCTTGCTACCCGGTTTCCGGCCGCGTTTAGGCTTGACTGGCGTCTCAACCTCCTCGGTACTAGCGCGGCTGGCTGATGGCGAGTTTTCCAACGATGCAGAACCTCCGGCGGCCATCCTCTTGAGCCGGTTCTGCTCGCGTCGCTCCTTGCGGGCCGCCTTCCGAGCAGCGGCCGCTTCCGGCGAATCGTCGTCGTCGTCGACAGCCATGAGCCATTGCTCTTCGGTGAGACCGTCGTCGTAGCGGACCTTATTGCGCTCGCGAGCTCCACGTCCAAGTATGACCTCCTCCTCCTCTTCGACGGGATTGCCATCCGAGAGGTAAATCTCGGGAAGCTCATCCTCCGTCATGAGACGCGGCACAGCCTTGCAACCAGGTTCTGTACCATAGGTGGGATCCTTGTACCGTTGCCTATCCAGTTCTGCGAACGTCACAAGTTCATCGTCATTACGTGCCAGGATCATGTTGAGTTCTTCGTCGTCCATCTCTTCTTGCTCCTGCGTCTCCGCCATGTCCGCCGTCTCCAGGAGGGTGCGCAGCATGGCATCACGGTCTGTCTCGGACGACTTGTTATCGAACCGACCGGCCTGGATGACCTTGCCGTCCATGTCAAGCTTGAACCTGGCTCGCTCCAAAATCTTCTCCTCCACGGACGAGGAGCTGATGAGTCGGAGAATGCGCACTTCGTTCTTCTGGCCGATACGATGGGCACGATCCTGAGCCTGCAAATCCTGGTGGGGATTCCAATCCGAATCGTAAATGATGACAGTGTCGGCAGTTTGCAAGTTCAGACCAAGACCACCGGCACGCGTCGACAGCAGGAAGATGAAGTAAGGCGAGTCCGGACGGTTGAAATCGCGAAGTAACTCGGACCGATCTTCCGATTTGGTCGTACCGTCAAGACGCATGTACTGGACCCCACGATAGCGGAGGAAATCTTCCATAATATCCATGATGGCCGTCATCTGGAAGAACATCAAGATGCGATGTCCCGTTGCCTTGTACTTGGGGAGAATCCGGTCCAGCAGTTCGAATTTGCCAGCCGTTCTCCACAGCAAATCGTTACTTGTGTTCGTGGGATTCATCTGATTTTCCACCACGTCGAAGACAAACGGATGATTGCACAATTTCCGCAGCTGCATGATCATGTTACTCAGACCGCGAGCTCCAGTCTTGCCACCTTTACCGTCGTTAACAAGGATCTTTTGGTGAGAGACCATCTGCTTGTAGAGTCGAGACTGCAGTGCCGAGAACTTGCACTTGATGACCTTCTCCGTCTTGTCCGGCAAGTCCTTTTCGACATCCTTCTTCAGACGACGGAGCAAGAATGGGCGCAGCACCTTGTGAAGACGACGGATAACCAGGATCTGCTCTTCTTCAGTGAGCTCCATCCTGTCTTGACCACCAGTATTTGCGAACGGAGTGTTGAACCACTCGTCGAATGTCTTGACCGACTTGAAGATGTTGGGAAGGACGAAGTTGAGCATGGCCCACAACTCGGACATATTGTTCTGCAACGGGGTACCGGTCAAGATGAGACGGAAGCGGGTGCTGTAGTACTGAGAGATAGTAGCGCTCAGTTTCGAGTTGGCGTTCTTCATACGGTGACCCTCGTCGACAATCATGTGGAACCACTTGATCTTGCTGAGAATTGGTCGATCCTTGATGATGTATTCGTACGTGGTAAGCAGCACCTGGAACCTGCCCTGCCGGATCTTCTCCTGCTGCAGTTTCCGTGTGTTCGGGGGGCCCTTGTACACCACCTTCGTGATGCCCGGCGCCCACTTATCGAATTCCAAGTTCCAGTTCGTCAGCGTGCTGAGAGGTACAATGACCAGATATGGCCCGTTCTGCTGCTTCTTTTCGATGAGGTAGGTGATTAGACTGATTGTCTGGATCGTCTTTCCGAGACCCATTTCGTCGGCCAGGATACCGTTCAGGTTGTTGTTGTACAATGACAACATCCACTGGAGGCCCTTGATCTGGTACTCCTTGAGGGTGCCGCCAACAAGCATGTCTGCCTGCTTCGTAACATCTTCTTTGACGCGATGTGCCACAGCGTAGTAGTCAATTTTCCGGCTGCTATCCTCATCTTCCTCGTCCACCTCACTTTCCTCTTCGGGTTCCTCCATGCCGCTGTCTGCATAGCGTTCTGTGGCCTGTCGCTGCTGGGCCTTAACCGACGCGGCAAGTTGGTGCAAGAATCCATCGGTCTGGCGAAGAAGATGGGTGATACGGGTATCTTTGGCCTGGTCGAGAAGCTTGAGGTAAGCCTCTTCGTCGTTGGCCTTAAGAGCTTGGAGACGTTGCTTGGCAGTCCTCTCGACCCTCTTCTGCTCTTCCTTCTCAATGTTGAAGTGCTGCTGGTACATGAGCCGTCCGAGCTTCTGCGTCTTATTCCTCTGCGTCTGTGCTGAGGTCTGCATCTCCATTCTATGGGTCTGCACAGCCTGGATGAAGTCGATGTGCTTCTTTCGCTCGCGGTTCTTCCTAGCATCGCGCTGCTCCTTCTCAAGCTTCTCCGTGATACGTGCCTCCCGAACGGTCTGTTTCTTCATCCGGCGGTACGCACTTCTGTTGGTAGTCATGGCGAGATTGTCGTAGTGCATCATCTGCCGTCCAATCTTGTCCCTGAGTGCGCGCTGTTTGGAATAGAGTGCGAGAGACTTCATCTCAATGATAGCCTTCCGCTTCAGTGTGTCGTCGGGAATGACCTCGTCGTTCTTGGTATCCCAATATGCGAGGTTGCCTGGCAGCGACTTCAGCTCGGCATATCTAGCGCTCATGCGATTGAAGACGGCACGTTCCCGCTCCGCTCGTAGTTGCTCAAAGTCAATTCCTGTCGGGAAGACGCCGGGGAGCATGAGCCGGTTTTTCCTCCGCGCATGCTCGAAGTAGTTGATGCTCGAGCGGATCTGGCCAGCCTCGTATGGCGACTTGACAGTCTTGAACGTATGGAACTGCTTGGCTGGGGCGGATGTCTCTTCAGATGTCTCAGCGTTGGGGCCATCGACAATAGGCTGAGCGTCTTTAGGTGTTCCCTTCTGGGCCGTCGGCGTCGATGAAGGCTGCGGAATTTGTTCGGCTAACGACGCTTCCCGACGCGCTCTGTGGGCAAATAATGCCTGTTGCATCTGGAGAGGAACACCAACATTCTTGCCGAGCAACTTAAAGGCAGAAATCTGGTTTCTCAGTAAAGCCAGCTGTTGAGGCAGGAAGGTTGAGTTGGCGCTGGTCGGAGTGGACTCAGCAGTCGCTGTCGTGGGCCCACCAGAGCCAGAAGCTGGCGGCAGAGCGGAGGCGCCGAGTCCAGTTGATATAGGAGTTTGACTTGGAGGGGTCGGGGCCTGTTGAGACGGATGACCTTGCTGTCCACCATTGACCATTCCATTGGCGCCATTGTGTCCCATAGACTGCTGCTGTGCTTGTTGTTGTGCCTGTTGTCGCGCAAGCTGTTGTTGCTGCATCTGTTGATGGTTGCGCAGCTTCTGCTGTTGCTGCAGGCTCACAAGCAGTTGCTGCGTCCTCATGTAATCTGGGTCTGTGGGCGGCACGCCTTGCTGTCTCATCTGGTTGAATTTCTGTGAAAGTGTTAGCATGTAAAGACATATGGGATGTATATGTGGCGCGCAGCTGGGCGGATGGGATGGATTCGACAGCGTCTCTCTAAAGGGGTGTATAGGTTTGGCGCAACGGCAACGGGGAGTACACACCTGTATCGTCTCCTCGATCTGATGCCTAGTCAAGCCAACAGGAATGGCTGAGCTAGGCGGCTGCACAGCCGGGGACATCTGGACACTAGCCATGATGACTGGTATGTTTGACAATGTTCCCAGGGGTAGGTCGTGTCACAAGATAACGATAGTTATTGGAGCATGTCCAGTATCAATAGGTCGTAGTGATGACTGACAGGTCAACCGATCGGAGAAAAGAAGCGCAGTCTGCGAATGTCGCCAAAAGAATGGATGTCGACCGGGACGCGAGACGGGGATGGACTGTGATGCAAGGTGTCGCGTACCCGGACACAAGGGGGCAGCCGGAAGACAGGGGAGGAGGGAGGAAATGATGGGTTGGCCGGAGCTCCAGAGCTTAAGGTTGGTTGTGTCGCGGTGCGGAGCCGGTGGCTCGGGAGTACGGATGGGAAAAGTCGCGTCGTCGGGGAAACAGAGTTCGTGGTCGATGACCGGAGGACAGTTACGGCGTGTTCAGCCGGCGCGGACAAGAGACGTGTGTCGTTATTTTATGTGGGGTCGTGCTGTGGGAGCTTGCAGTGCAGTAACGACAAGGGAGACTGGCGAAAGTCAAAGTTGTGGTTGGCCTCAGCTCAGCAAAGAGTAAAAACCGTGTGTTGCAAGGCTGTGGTGCACTGGTGGCGCGTGGATGCCGTTCGCCGGGTGGGAAGCGCGAGAAAATCGCGTGTCCAAAAGTTTGTCAGCCTTTTCGAGATGGTTATCGATGGTTGCGGACGGGGTTGGCGATTTTTTTGATGCGCGCGGTCGCCCTTGGGATTTGATGGGAGAACGTCAAAAGGTGAAGAGATTCTGCCCCTTCGCTTGGTTGCCTTGAGTGGAACAGCTGGTATGGATTGTGGCCCGCCACGGTAAATCTCAGCACGGCCGAGCGTGAGCTAATCAAAAGCCCCGCCTCGCTCCACATTTCTGCCTTTTGGCTTCTGCCTAAGGCGGAGCAGGCGCGAGTCGCCTCTGGCAGCTCCTGCCAGCTGGCATTAATGTACTGAGTTGCATAACATCCATGCGTGTAGACCGGGAGGTATAGAAGGCCAGGCTATTGACCAAGGTATGGCCAGCTACCAGGTCTTGTCTCAACTAGGTAAGATTGGACTATCTGGTATCTATTCGTGATAGTCGAGAAATAGGCATACCTGTCATACAAAAGTCACAGTACCCTCAACGCTTTACCTTTTTCTTATCCGGCCCATCCTCCTCGTCACTCAGCTCGGCATACTGCGTCACAGGCTGCGTCGACTTCCACGCATTCGTGAACAGAGGGTCCTCCTTGGCGACATTGGCATATTTCAGCAGCGCCTCCCTCGGATCCTCGTGGAGCATGCGGCTCAGCGGGATATTCTCCGAAATGTGCTTCTCGTCAGGCTGACTCCTCATGAACGGCGTTATCTGCTGCACCTGCGGCCTCATCGGATCTCTCGACTTTCCTGATGCCGTCACGCCTCCTTTCCTGTTGCCGTGCAGCTGGCTGCCCGGTACGACGATAGAGTCGCCGGACATGCCCAAGGTCTGATCCATGGTAAGGGAGGGGTCGTCGTCGATGTGCCGCTTCTTCGGCGCCTTGGACATGACCTCGACGGCACCTCTTGTTGACATGGTAGGGTTGTAGAGCACGTGTATCTCGGAGTTAGCCGAGCCCGTGATGATCTGGTTGAGCTTGGGGTGCCAGTCAACCACGATGAGAGGCGCACCCGGTGTGATGGGAGTGACATGCTCTGGTTGTAGGTTGCCCGGGTTCAGAATGTGCAGGTGGCCGGTTGCCGACCCTGTGATGATGCTGGTAGATGTTGGAGAGTATTTGATGTTGCTCATCGGATATCGGTCTGATGTTGACGCATGCTCAACCGTAACGAGCGGCTCTTTGAACTTTCGCGTGTCCCAGAGCTTGATCAGGCCATCACCTCCCCGAGTCACGACCATCCGCCCGTCGGAGCTGATATCGATGCCACCCGTCCATGTATCCGACTTGTGTGCCTTGTTAACTTCTGCCGTTGGCCGGTGGAACGGCGCATTGCCGCTGTACATGACCAAGGAGCCGTCCAAAGCGGCTGCAACGAGGACATTGCTCCCGCCTTGGCCAGCGGCACCCCAAGCCACCGCTGTCATCCTGGACCGGCCTGCGGTGCCAGGGGTTTTTGATTTGAAGACGATGATATCCTTCTGGCTTCGTTTATAGTTGATGTCCCATATCCGTAAAGTGCTGTCCGAGCCAGCCGTCACGCACAGGTTGGGGTCGGTCGGATGCCAAGTACCGGTTGCCACCTCTCCGACGTGACCTTTGGTATTATGCATGTCGCGCAGATACATATCGCCCTTTACAAACTCGGTGACGGTATCGCCATCTCTCGACATTATCTTGGCTTGAGGGTGCGCTGTTACGCATAGGAAGACGCTGCCAGAGAGGTGGCTAAACTGGACATGGTGTATGGGGTGCGACTCCGACGAGGCAGACGCTTTTGTTTCCCACGGATCGACACTCCTGAAGGCGCGGAGGGTGGTCGGCGTCATGGACGCAAAGTCGTGTAGGTTGACATTGCAGTCAAGAGAGCCGCTGATCAGCCTTCCGCCGTTCGGGTCGAGAGATACGGACGTGACAGCGCGGTCATGGGTTTTAAGTACGAGCTCGTGCGATACAGGGTATTCGTCTTCGTCGTCTTCGCTGGAGTCATCCGAGTCGTCGTCGTCGCTGTCGCTGTCTTGCTGCTTCGCTTTGGCTGTCGGCGCGGGCTTGTCGGCAGTTCTCTTGGTCTGCTCGATTTGAGCGGCGATATTAGCTTCCCTCTTCTGCTTGCCGAAGGATGTTGGTAGAAACTTCCTCATAGGATCATCTTCCGGCAGGGCGAGCTCTTCGACCTCGTAATCATCGTCTCCGTCGGCCATTCTGCTAGCAATTATTGTTTTGAGTCGCGACTGTTTGCGACAGCTTCTGGAAAGTATAGGCCAGGTTAGATCGTGAGGTAGGTAGCTTTTAGCTTTTAGCCGTGGCGTTGGGCAGATCGGAGGGATGGAGGTTCGAAGATTAGCGAGCCGCAATCCGAATCAAATCCAAGCATTTGGAGATCTGCACGGTGACACACTGGACAAGGATTAAAGCCTTTTTCACATGCAGGCAATATAAAAGGTCCATACTGTGGTAAACGCAAAGCTGCTTCGTTGTTACTCAACTCCGAGCTACGATCTACACCTATGTTTGCAAATTAAGATATACTCTAACGTCTAGCCCGGCTGTCTGCCCGATTACTTCGTTCGTACTCGCTTGGCATATCAAGCCGAAGCAGAAACCTCCCTCGAGGCCACACCAGCCTCAGCGTTGTGCTTCGTTTCCTGGTTATTCTCCGAGTTTGCCGCGAGAAGCTGGTCGAATGGCGCCGATCGTCCCGGGACTGCTCGCTTCGCTGCCCATGAGTGTCTTGTGCATGCCAATGAGTGTGAGCAGGGCTGTCCGTTAGGAAGTACGACCGCACACTGCCGCTCGACATCGACAGGTCCTTTCCGTAGCTCCGCGAGCCTCTTGAGCTCCTCCTGCTTCATCCTCTCCTGTATGCGAACTCTCTCAGGAATGACGCCCTCCCTAGGAGCAGCAATCTTCCAGTCGCCCAGCTTATCCTTCCCCAGAGCCCTGAGCGTGGCGAGCTCGACAAGGCTGTAGTCCCCATCCTCCCGGTTGAACACGTGCGGCTCCCTCAGACTGATAGGCGGGTTGGTAATGATGCGTACGTTTCGCAGCGCATTACTCGACGCCGAGTGCAGCATCAGAGGATGCAGCAGAAACACATCGCCAGTCTTGCCGTGAGCCTCGACAAAGTGCGTCGACTCCCTCGCCAGCGCGTTGAACCAATCGAGATGCTTCTCCTCCTTAAACCCCGGCTGGCCTCTGGGTGTCATCCGCGGTGACACTCCCTCGGGATGATCATACAGATGCTTCGCCACCTTGGGAATGGCCTCGGGGCAGATCATCGTGCCGCCGCCGTCGGGCAGGATATCCGTAAACAGCGGGATGACCAACAGCCCCTGCTCCGGACTGTCGAGGTAGTGGATGAAGAAGTCGCCGTCGACGTGCCACCCGTCCAGGTCCTGCGGCGGCACGGGCTTCCCCTCCTTCTCGGCGCTGCCGAGGTTGACGATCAGCGAGTCCTTCCACATCTTGGTGGCCGGGTCGACGCGCTCCTCGCCGCCGCACAGCTCGCAGATGGCCTGCCACGCCCGGGGCGCGAACTCGGACGCGTCGAACTCCTGGTGGTGCGGCATGTTGACCCGCACTTGGTCCCAGGTGCTCTTGTCCGTCGGCGACATGCCGAGCCGCGTCCAGACATTCTGGGTGATGGTCTCGGCTTGCTCGGGGGTGAAGGCACCGGGGATTCTATCGAGTGTGGTTAGCTGTGGTGCGCCAGGTTGCTCTGTGTCTGGGGCATGGTACTTCAGCCAGCCATGGGCGAGGAAATGCTCCTTTTCCTCTGGTGTGAGGACTGATGTAGAGCCCATTGTCACTGCAGTTCGATGTCGTTTTTAGTATAAGATGATGACCGGATCTCGCGAGGAATGCAAGCTTGCAATCACGATTTAACAGAACCAACACCCCTCGAAGGCATCTTGAGTCCCTCAGGCTCGTTTTATACGAGGCGAACCACTAGGTTCCAGCCAGTCCCCGTGATTTCATGTAAGGCCCGACAAGGCAGACACTCGTAAACCCGGTTGTGACTGACGCTTGCCACTGCTCGATGCGGGGGATGGGACTAGATATTTAACCACGAGAGCCCCATTGGACGGCCGGCTTGGCTTCGGAGCGCTTGACGGAAATGTCGGCTGCAGCGCCGTCAAAACGCTCCGTTCCTAGGGCAGACTTGCCGGGATTCTGAGATGAATCATGACCACAATGCCCGGCCGGTCACGGCGTTACCATGGTGCCGGGTAAAAAGGATGGTTGTGCAATGGGAAGGATTATGGTCAGTCAGCGTCGGTAAGAAGTCCGACATCAAGCGTGTTACACCTCCAGATAAGAGGTAGTTCGATAATCAAGAACAGAGACTACGGCCTTCACTTCACACGTGGACAACCGCATGACTAGGCCATCATACTGACCTCGCCGACTTAAAGAGAAAAGTGGTTTATTTTGTTTCTGCCTATGAGACCAAGGTAGGTATGCTAGGTACTCTGTCTTGAACAGAGTGTACGAAGTATCCCTAAGCACTTTGGTCCTGAGATCTGGAGTTGAGACGTCCTGATAATCCATCGCCGTAAATGCAATCTGCGCTGGCTGGGTCAAACATGCGCCCGGAGCTGTAGACTATCGAAAAATCATCGCTTTGGTATCCGATTATGCAGACAACGTTGCCATTGTTCTTTGATCGTTCTTGTAGAGAGTAAGACCATCGGGTGCTAAAGACATCGCGAATGTAGAGAGCTTAGCAAACTGAGAGACCGACCAGGTAGACTCGTCATTTCGAGGTCTCCCGAGCTACGCTGGCTGTACGAAGAACGCTAGCGAACTCGCCGTCCACCCTAAGGAGCATGGCATAGACCTTCTCTTGCACAAGAAGTAGAGACGGGGAAGCATCCGCGCCCGACAAGACCATCTCACGGCCGAGGATCGCCAGTTGGTAGTCCTCCTTGATCTTGAGCAGAACATCCTCGGCGTGCTTCCTCATCCTTTCCTCAAAGGACGAGCATATTTTGTCGAGGAGATTTCCGACAGCTTGAAGCGATTTGGACAGTATCTCCTGGCGGTTCTCGTCGACGAAGTCTTCCAGGGCTTCCTTCAATCGGTTGAAGCAACCAGCACCTGCTCAAATGTCAGTTACGTATTTAGATGCAAGAACCATGAGTTGAGAAACCGGTGATATAATGGACGAGAAACAGAAGCGAACAGACGTACCGTGCATGCATGAGCAATGCTCGTATATGTCCTTCATGTATCCGGCAATGGCTGTCACAAACCAGCGGCTGCCTCCACGCTGCTTGTGCTTGACTACAACCTTGAACTTTGCCTCAACTTGGCGAATAGATTGGACGCGGGCATTGAGCTGGTCATTCAGCAGTCCTAGATGAGCGGAATTGGAGCAATCCAACTCCGGGCAGTCTAGTACGGTCTTGTGAAAGTTCTCGAGTGCCTCTATAGCGCCCGATGCATAGACTGTCATGCCATCGTTGAAAGCACTCCCGAAGGCTGAAGCCCAGTGCAACGCCATACGTTTTTTCAAGGGAACGAATAGATCTTGAGATAAAGTCAGATCAAGTGTCAAAAGGTAGTGGATGCTCGTAACTTGGGACTTACCATCATTGAAATTCATCCCCTGTGAGATGCGCGTGACGCCCTCGCCCCTATGGGTCCGTTAGCGAAGAGACTGATCATATTCACGGTTCAATGTATCTTACCTATGCATGACAATAGAACGGTATGTCGCCCACCGCATAGGGCCCCCAATCGCGTTGCCGTTCTTGGACCATCCAAGAGCAACACCAGGCAGCTTGACCGCTGCGTCTACACACATAGGTGAAATGGGTTCGAGGAGGTCATGCTTCACTCTGGTCCTGATTCCGGTCATGGCAGGTTTGATCCGGTTGTCTAGCACCACCCGAAGTGTGGTGATGAGGTCGTCCAGGCGGCTCATCTTGGAGATCTCGTCCTCCGACAGCCTGTCTATGCAAGAACCTCCTCCAGAGCGACCACTAGATGCCCAGAGCAGCAAGGATCGCATTAGTCGGGCCAAATCTGCAAGAAATGCTTTGCGTGTTGTAATAAGCTCCAAGTCACCCAGTTGCATAGCGTGCTCCTGCAGCTGAGGAATTTGGGTATCCGCTGCGCAACGATATCCGCCAACAGTCCCGTCTTTGAGAGACCTCCCCATAAGGAATTGATACCCGCGGCTGCTGACACAGAACACTGGCAGACTCTTGGCAATCTGAGCATAGTCTGGCTCGGTGGCTGGTTGAGGTTCGACCGGATGCTGAGTCTCGGCATCCTCCACGGTGTCCCTGACTCCCTCTGCAAAATCAGAACGAATGGCATCTTTGCTGTAGTTATTTCGCGCTTCGACACATCGCGCGGTTGCTTCGACGCTGAGCCTCTTGCATTCTGACTGAAGCGCTGACATCTGTGTTTTTAAGTCCTTCAGCCGTTTGCGAATCCTGACGGACTCCTTAGTAACGTGGGCGGTTTCTTCTTCCAGGTCTCCATCTCCAACATCCAGTGGATCTTGAGCATCGGCACTCTTGTGAAGATCAGCGAGCTTGCGTTTCTTGGACCTCTGAGTCTCAAGCTCATCCCTCATCTCATCGAGCTCTTCTCTCTCTTCCATCAGCCCTTGTATCTCACCCTTCAACTTTGACACATCGCGACCACATTCCTCTTCCTTTGCCCATATCGATCGAATAGCGCCGTCCACATCCAGCTTGTCTGCAACTTCCTTGACAGATATCTCGTCCGTTTTCGAGCAGACAAAAGTCACATTTGAGTAGCTACCGTCCATGGTAAGTTGAAGTTTAAAAGAGGTTCCTAACAGGTGCTTGGCCGCCTTGTCGTCCACAGCACGGTTGATAGGTGACACGATCCATATAGAAGAACACTCTTCTCTGAAACGATCGGCTACAGCAGAACGGGCCGCATTCGAGTCCTGAACTCCAGGGAGATCAACCAGAACTGTGCCTGTAGAGAGCACCTTGGCTTTGAGATAGATCCGCACCACCTTGATTAGAGGCCAATAGGCCATGGTTGTGCCAGCCTGGTTGTCGGCGCCATACTTCTCAGCGCTGTCGACATAGATCTGGAGGTCAGCCTTCAGGTCAGCCGCTTTGGCCCTCTGGTGCAACTTGATCGTGCCTAGCACATCTTTAACTGCAGGGTCGTCCATGAGATCCTTGACGTTGCTCTTTGCCAGCCTCTCGTTGCTAAGCTTGGGATAGACCGCCTTGATCTTTGCATATGCAATGCCTGCGCCAGTGTCGGGTTGGAGATAGTCTTTGGAAAGCTTCTTGGCAGGGTCAACCAGCTCCGCGAGTAACAAGCTGACTTCTTTCTGCCAATCTTCCTCGGTGATGAATTCGGCCTCCCCGCGGTAGCAATGACGGGCATTTTCGTCGTGATTGAACAAGATCTCAGTAGGCACGGCAGTGCAAGCACGCATGCAGTTCGTTGGTATGAGACTCTCTTCGTCAAGGAGCGCATTGATGAGAGAGCTCTTACCCGCGCCGGTGTTTCCTAGAATCCCAACAACAGTGCGGGTTTCCTTTAGTTTCCGCTTGAGCGAGGCGAATCTTGTCAGCCAGCGTGCTGCTTCGTTGCCATCTCGAGCTTCGATGTTAAGAACCGCTTGAAGGCGGTCCAGAGTGACAAGTCCAAGCTCGACGCCGTCACCAATTGTTTCTGAGACGCTGGAAGAACGGATTCTCTCCAAGTTAGTGAACGTCTCAGTCTGTGCATCGGAGGATCCGTTATTCGTGTGTTCTTCTGTTCTGTCGTTGTTGGCGTTGTTAGTGGTGTCATCCGTGTCGTGTGCGTCTTCGTTTGCAGTGTCTGCGACGTGGTCATTCATCTCCTCTCCTATAGTAGATGTAGGAGGGATGGTGTGCAACTCTACGTTGCCTTCCTCCTTCATGCAGCTGTTGTGGTTGTTAGTGGTGTCATCCATGTTGTGCGCGTCTTCGTTGACAGTGTGTGCGACATGATCATTCGTCTCCTCTTCCATATGTTGGTCGATGTACAACTCTACGTTGCCTTCCTCCTTCCTGCCGTTGTTGTTATTGTTCGTGGTGTTATCCATTTCGTGTGCATCTTCGTTGGCAGTGTGTGCGACATTCATCTCCTCTGGTATAGAAGACATAGCAGGGATGGTGTGCAACTCTACGTTGCCTTCCTCCTTCTTGGGGGGTGCTACAGCAGGTAGAGAAATATCCTGGCTTCGCGCCGGCTGTGATGGCCCAACAGCCTCTTCTGTTGGACTAGACATGGTGGCTGCGCTTGCTCATCAAATCCTTCGGACAATCGAAGAACTCTTGAACTTGAATACGCTAGTAGACAACGTGAGTTGTTGAACAGGCGTGAGTTTGGTGAAAAGTGAACGTTCTAGAGAACCACTGGCTTGTGAGAGAGAGGCTGAACAAGCGATGGCTGGACTCGTGGGTTGTACGATCCACGGCCCTCAAAAAAAGTGAAGAAGCGACAGAAAAAAGTGTTAAGTCATGATCTGAAGACCTGTTGCCAGGACACTTGACTCAAAAGAAGCGAGTCACGTTGAGAGGGATGAAGATCTTTCCAGACAGACGATTACCTGAAAGTGACTGTCGGCCTGACCCGGAGTAGTTCCTACCTCTAAAAAGTTGAGGCAAGGAACTAGTCGTCTGGGAATGATGGACTGGATGATAAACCGAGGTAGGCAAAGCTTCAGGCAAAGGCCTCTCAGCATCCGAGCAGTATCAGAATGAGAAGAGAGGGTCAAGAAAAGGTTCAGCAGATGTCACAGATGTGTGCGTTGAGAGAGAGAAGAGAGACAAGAGAGAGGGGAGAGCAAGAGCGGAAGAGAGACGTTGTGGAGGTTGTGAGTTGTGAGCAGATGGTTGAAGCAAGAAGAAAGATGATGTCCTTAATACTGCCTTACCTTACCTTAGTACTGCCGTAAGCTTAGAAGGGGGGTCATCGCTCCTTCCAACAATATGACTTCCCGTCGAAAAGAAGATCGACGGAAGGTGCGAACTTGAAGCATTGGCTACAAGTGGTGATGTGATGTGTTGTGGAAGGAAGGAACGACCAGTCTAAGCCTTCACCGCCTTCCGTATCTGGCAGTTACGGATATACTGCCGAGCCTTCTCCTCTGCCCAGCTCAACCTCTCAACCTCGCAACTCACCCCAACATTGGTACAAGATACAATACTGCTGCAAAGAACAAGCACCCGCGAATCAACAACATTGCAGAAGATAAGACATATACCTTACGTATCATTGCGCTTGGTACCATTTCGCAACTTTTCGTTTCGAGCTTCCCCCACCACCTACCGCCACAATGTCGACCATCGCGACGACCGTCCTCCAGTCATCGAAACCTCCCATCACCCCTCTCGACTTCAACGCCAATCAACCACAGACAATCCGCCTCTACCCGCTATCCAACTACACCTTCGGCGTCAAAGAGACCCAGCCAGAAGAGGACCCCTCCGTGCTCGCCCGCCTCAAGCGCCTAGAAGAGCACTACACAGCCCACGGCATGCGCCGCACCTGCGAGGGCATCCTAGTCTGCCACGAGCACAACCACCCGCACATCCTCATGCTGCAGATCGCAAACGCCTTCTTCAAGCTGCCCGGCGACTACCTGCGGCCCGAAGACGACGAGGTCGAGGGCTTCAAGTCTAGGCTGGACGAGAGGCTCGCCCCCGTCGGACGGCTGGGGGAGGGCGAGGAGGCCGGGGACTGGGACGTCGGCGACTGCCTCGCGCAGTGGTGGAGGCCCAACTTCGAGACGTTCATGTACCCCTTCATCCCGGCTCATGTCACGAGGCCGAAGGAGTGCAAGAAGCTGTACTTTATCCAGCTGCCCAAGTCGAGTAAGTGCACTCTACGGGGAATCTGGTTACTATTGGTTGATCAATTGTCTAATCTGCTTTCTCTCCAGAGGTTCTAAGCGTGCCGAAGAACATGAAACTGCTCGCTGTGCCGTTGTTCGAGCTCTACGATAACACCGCGCGTTACGGCCCGCAGCTCTCCGCGATCCCCCATCTCCTGAGCCGGTACAACTTTGAGTTTGTGAACGAGAACGGCGAGGTGGTTGCTCTTACGCCGGGATCTGGACCCTCTGCTGGTCCCCGCCCACAGGTCAAGGTGCTCGCGGGTGACGATGTGGATATGAAAAACGAAAATGGCACACAGTAGAGTTGTGACAAGCATCAGGAGGAAGAGCATCAGGAGGAAGAGCATAAGGAGGCATCAGGAGAAAGACTCGGACCTCGACTGGCTCGACTGAGATCTATGCTCTTGGAAGAACGACGGTACCTACTCAGATAAGGGCGTGCTCAGCGGGAGGAGAATGCCATCCGGCAGGAAGACTGACAGACCTCGGAAGCTTGGCGAGGTTTAGTGGCTGGTCGGGCTGGTCGCGGCATGTAACTGTGACTGGTGGTGCAGGAGCTAGGGAGTTGGACTTTGGCAATGGAGTTATTAGGCGTAATAGTTAGCTCACGGTCTGTGGTGTAAGAGCACTGATAAAGTGCATGTTTAGACTTCATTCTCTCCCTGCATCGTTCACGCCGCCTTCTCCTCCTCGCCTTGAATAGTCGCCATGACCCGTCGAGCATGCTTAGATGTCCGGAATTCAAGATACCAGATCCCTTGCCATGTGCCAGTCGCCTGTGAAAGGCATTAGCTATGCAGTGCCAACCAATGCGACAGCGGAATGAACCTACCAGCTTCCCGTCCTTAATCGGAATTGTAACGCTCACACCCATTAGAGAACTCTTGATATGAGCCGGCATGTCGTCATTCCCCTCGGCATCGTGACGGTACAGAGCCTCGCCCTTGGGACCAAAGTCGGGGGCGATGCGGTCCAGCGCATCGCTCATGTCGGTCCGCACGTCCTCGTCCCAGTTCTCGTTCATGCTCAGGGCGCAGCTGGTGTGCTGGATGAAGAGGTTGAGGAGGCCGACCTTGAAGTTGCGGATCTCGGGCAGCTCCTTGAGGACGTGGTCTGTGACGAGGTAGGAGCCCCTCGACTTGGGCGGGAGGGAGAACTGGCGCTGGACCCACATGGTCGTCGGACTGCTGGTGCTGGTGCTGGTGCTGATAGCCTGAGGTGCGTGTGTGGGCTGGGGGGTGAACAGGATGCTGAGTGGGATATGCCAGAGGTAGTGGAATAGGCCGGGGAAGAAGGCAATGAAAAGGATGCAGAGGAGGCCGATGGTTGCTGCTGAAGAAGCTGCTGGAGTTGTTCTTGGCATTATCGCGGGAGTGCGATGTAGTTCTAGTTCAGAATCTAGACGGACGTCATTGGTGGTGATTGGAAGCCTTATGTGTGGGGTAATTTGTGTAGCCAAGCCGTCTTTGCCGTCCTTGTCTCGTTCAACGTGTTTGACGCACTTATTTTCGGAATTGTAGGTCGATGGCTTTTGGCTAGATAGGTAGGTAACATTTGCTGGATATTCTATGTAGAATCTAGAGCAAGAGAGGAAGGAGTCTTCCACGGCGAGAGAGATGCTCAATCCCTCGTCCACCTTGGGATTCAGAACCTCATGGCGCTTACCTCAGATGATTCAACCGACAACAGGCTGTCGCGATTGTGTTGTGGCTCTTGTGAATCATAGCCCAGACAGTACCTATGTAGTGTATATTACCAAGCTAGAGATGATGTTGATGGATGTGCCTGAGATGCTGACGTCGGTCAAGAGATCAGTGACCCGCGATACTGGAACCAGGCTTAGTTCCGAGTTCCGGACAGTCAAGACATTGTTACCAAGGAACATTGAGTGGCCATAGCTCCTAGCAACCTGAAGCGGTGAACACCACATATACCGTTCTGATCGTGACCTGCTGTAGGATTCCATGTAGTATACGAAGTAGACTTGGACATCAAGACATGTGTACCTAGGTTCTGGGTAGGCCATATGACATCCTGGGACGAGTACACCACCTTATCGCTGTGATTATCTTGCGGATCACCAGGAGAACCTTGAAGTAGAGCACTATCGTAACCCCACCATTGCTAAGGTAATGTGCACTTGCTAGCGTGAGTCCACACAGCTGCATTACGACCGCTCATCGCCGGCCGTTAGCCTAGAATTCCTTCCCCGGAAACAGAAACAAGCCTCCAGTCGCTGGATCGGAAATACGGCTGACAAAGAAGTCAAGATTTTCTGCTGCAGGTCCTTAAGCCCATTGTGTTGCATCTCTTGTCGCTTGGACAAGACGTAAGCCGTAGGTACCTGATCTCGGGCCAATTCCCTCCAGAAGACAGTCCCAAGCAGCTTTCCATCCCGACTTCCGAGAGACCGACAACCGTCTCTGGAGCTTCTGACAATCTGACTGCACCACGCCGACCGCCCGCGCCTCCGATCCTCCGATTGACCTACACGTGCGACCGTCCATAGGTAGCATGATCTCCTGTTTTGGACAGCGAGCATCATAGGTAGCGGTTATGGACGTCGAGTTTGACGGTGACCTCCAGAAGGTCTTCCTCCAGACCGGGTCCTTCACGGGATATAGACCACTCCTCGACCTGGGCCACGGCTATCTCAGCGCAACAACGACCACCAAGCAGCCACTATGCGGTAACGAAGAGGGCTGGGGGCCAATGAGCCCCTTCCGTTACGACTTCACACCGTGCTTTATCGACGTTTGGGTAGCTACCGTTGCTGCGTTCGGCATTGTGGTTGGCTCGGCGGCCGTTTGGTTCCTGCTGAAAAGGAGGAAGCCGGCCGAGATATCCAAGGACTGGCACTTCTGGACGAAGCAGGTAGGTTTTCAAGCAGACAGGGGATAATCACGACTGGTCGTCTCGTTGGAAGGAGTGTCTGTCATGGTTGCTAACGTACCGTGCAGACTATTCTAGGCCTCATCATCGCCGACTTTGGTGTCCAACTCGCCATTCAGATCATCAACTACCCCGATATATGGTACGGCGACTTCCGGGTATATACCACAGTAGGCACCATTCTGTCTCTTGGTGTCATCTTCTGGATCCAATGGCTCGAACATGCCCGTCTCCGGAACGCAAACGGCGTCGTCCTCTTCTACTGGCTCTTCCTCCTCATTGCTCTCGCCGTCAAGCTCCGGTCGCTCATCTCGCAACAACTATATGAAAAGAACCTGCCGTATTTCGTCGCCTACAATGTCGGCTTTGGCTTGGCTGTCGTCGAGTTCTTCTTCGAGTGGTTGTGGCCCAAGGAGTCGAGCGCATACGCAGCACTGGTCGACGACGAGGAGTGCCCGGTCGAATATGCAACCGTGTTTTCGCTACTCACCTTCTCGTGGATGACACCCCTGATGAAGTATGGCTACGCTCATTTCCTCACCGAGGAGGACCTCTGGGCGCTCGCCAAGAGCGATACAACAAAGGCGACTGGCCAGTCGTTTGAAAGTTCATGGCAGCACGAGCTGGAGCATCGCAAGAAGCCTTCTCTGTGGATGGCTCTGTTCCGATCGTATGGAGGACCTTATGTCATTGCCGCCTTTTTCAAGGCTGGAAACGATATCTCGGCCTTTGCGCAGCCGCAACTGCTTCGCCTGCTCCTTACCTGGGTTGATTCCTACCGAGAGGGGCAGGAACCGCAACCCGTCATTAAAGGCGCAGCCATTGCATTGGCCATGTTTTCAGTCGCTGTTCTCCAGACGACGATGATTCATCAGTACTTTCAAATCACGTTTGTTACTGGCATGCGGATCAAGGGCGGACTAACGTCCTCGATCTACCGCAAGTCGTTGAAGCTATCGAACGAGGGTCGGGCATCCAAGAGCACAGGTGACATCGTCAACTTCATGGCTGTTGATGCCCAACGTCTGCAAGACATTACGCAGTTCGCTCAGCAGCTATGGTCCGCGCCTTTCCAGATCACCCTTTGCATGCTCTCCCTCTACCAGCTTGTCGGATGGTCTATGCTTGCCGGTATTGGTGTCATGATCTTCATGATCCCAATCAACGGCTTCATTGCCCGATATATGAAGAACCTGCAGAAACAGCAAATGAAGAACAAAGACGCGAGAAGCCGTTTGATCGCCGAGATCGTCAACAACATGAAGAGCATCAAGCTCTACGCTTGGGGAGCGGCCTTCATGAACAAGCTGAACTACATTCGAAACGACCAGGAGTTGAAGAACCTGCGCAAAATAGGTGCCGGCCAGGCCGTCGCCAACTTCACTTGGAGCACCACACCGTTCCTGGTATCGTGTGTTACGTTCACTGTTTTCGTTCTTACCAACGATAAGCCCCTATCGACCGACATTGTGTTCCCGGCCTTGACGCTTTTCAACCTGCTTACGTTCCCACTCGCTGTTCTTCCCATGGTCATCACCTCCATCATCGAAGCAAGCGTTGCCGTCGGCCGCTTGACTTCATTCCTGGCCGCGGAGGAGATCCAGCCCGATGCTATCATCGTGAAGCCAGCTGCCCAAGATATTGGCGAGGAGACTGTTTCGATCAAGAACGGCACCTTTTCCTGGAACCGTCATGAGAACAAGCCCGCTTTGAAGGATATCAACTTCTCCGCACGGAAGGGAGAACTGTCATGTATCGTCGGCCGAGTTGGTGCGGGCAAGAGCTCCTTCCTTCAGAGCATTCTTGGAGACCTGTGGAAGATGCAGGGGCAGGTCGAGGTCAGCGGCACCGTTGCGTATGTTGCTCAACAATCCTGGATCATGAACGCAACCGTCCGTGAAAACATTATTTTCGGGTATAAGTACGATTCAACATTCTACGAAAAGACTGTCAAAGCCTGCGCTCTGCTGGATGATTTCGCTCAACTTCCCGATGGAGATGAAACTACGGTGGGAGAGCGCGGTATCTCACTCAGTGGTGGCCAGAAGGCTCGACTCGCACTAGCCCGGGCCGTCTACGCACGAGCAGATATCTACTTGCTTGATGACGTCCTGTCGGCTGTGGACTCTCACGTTGGGCGGCATCTGATCGATAATGTCCTCGGGCCAAAGGGTTTGTTAAGCTCGAAGACACGAATTCTCGCGACCAACTCGATTCCTGTCCTTGTGCAGTCTGATTTCATCTGCATGCTGCAGAACGGCGAGATTGTTGAGAAGGGAACATATAGGCAGCTCATGGCTATGAAGGGCGTGGTGGCGGAGCTTGTCAAGTCTACTCAAAATGAATCCGGTCCCTCGTCGACTGCCCAATCCCCCGAAGGCAGTGACAGTGACGGCGAGACGTCATCTACCCTTATCGAAGCGAAGAGCAGTCAAGAGAAGGACGAGATCGAAGAAGCCGAGGAACGTTTGAGCACTTTGGAGCCCATCAGGTCTGGACTCGGCAGCTCCTCAGCAAGGAACAAGCCGCGAACCTCAAGCATGGCCACGTTGCGACGGGCAAGCACAGCGAGCTTCCGCGGACCACGGGGCAAGCTGCAGGACGAGGAGAATCCGAACAGGACCAGAACTCTCAAGGAGCACTCGGAGCAGGGCAAGGTCAAGTGGCAAGGTGAGCAGTCACAGTACATGGATATTTCTTGCATATCGAAGCTAACGCACTCGACAGTTTACGCCGAGTACGCCAAAACAAACAACCTTGTGGCGGTCGCAATCTATTTGTTCTGTCTTCTGGCAGCGCAAACAGCACAGATAGGTATGTGGTCTTCACCGGTTTCCTTAGCCCCTCTGCATGTCAGCTCCGGAATGCGCGCCGTTGCAGGATTCCTCACCTTATTGAAGCGCTACGGAAGCCTTCTCCTCACGCCCGTGTTTCGAATAGCTCTTGGTAAATGACCATTTCTGACTGAATAAACTACGTAGGCGGCAGTGTTTGGCTTAAGAACTGGTCTGATCACAATACGGAGGCTGGCGGCAATCCCGATGTCGGAAAATACATTGGCATCTACTTTGCCTTTGGTATAGGATCCTCGGCTTTGACAGTTTGCCAGACGTTGATACTGTGGATCTTCTGTTCCATCGAGGTACGTATTCACACTGAACGATCGGCCTCAATATGTTGTCTAATGACCCGATACAGGCATCGAGAAAGTTGCACGAGAGAATGGCAACTGCCATTTTCAGGTCACCGATGTCCTTCTTCGACGTAACACCGGCTGGCAGAATCTTGAACAGATTCTCAAGGTGCGTTCTTTTCTTGTCGTCTGTTCCGTCTTTCTGCAGCGCCATCAGCTCTGTCCGACGGCTCTAATGCAATGCGAGATGGATTCGGGCTAAGTGGCCATGTAACATGCGGGAGTACGGGAGTTGCCAGCCACTCTGCAGTCGGGGACCAGGCCTCTTGACGGGACAAGCAATCTTGCAGCAACGCTACAGTGCGTAATGATGCAGCGGAGCTAACCAATGGTCCTCGTATTAGTGACATCTACAAGGTCGACGAAGTCCTGGCGCGGACCTTCAACATGCTGTTTGTGAACGCGGCGAGGTCTGGCTTCACATTGGTCGTCATCTCCGTGACGACACCGGCCTTCGTTGCCTTGATCATCCCCCTTACCCTCATGTATATCTTCATCCAGCGGTACTACCTCCGGACATCACGAGAGCTCAAGAGGTTGGACAGCGTCAGTCGCAGTCCAATCTACGCGCACTTCCAAGAGTCCCTCGGCGGCATCTCGACAATCCGGGCATACCGACAGCAGCAGCGGTTCGAGCTTGAGAACGAGTGGCGCGTGGACGCCAACCTTCGGGCCTACTTCCCGTCCATCAGCGCAAACAGATGGCTTGCCGTGCGACTCGAGTTCATTGGCGCCATCTGCATCCTCGGCGCCGCGGGCTTCTCCATCATCTCGGTGGCCAACCACAGCGGCCTCAGGGCTGGCATGGTGGGCTTGGCCATGTCGTATGCTTTGCAGATTACGACGTCGCTCAACTGGATCGTGCGTCAGAGCGTCGAGGTGGAGACCAACATCGTGTCGGTCGAGCGTGTTCTGGAATACGCCCGGCTGCCGAGTGAGGCTCCGGAGATCATCGCCGGCAACCGGCCGCCGGTGAGTTGGCCCGCCAAGGGCGAGGTGGAGTTCCACAACTACAGCGCCAGGTACCGTGAGGGGCTTGATCTGGTCTTGAAGAACATCAGCCTAGACATCAAATCTCACGAGAAGATTGGCGTGGTTGGACGAACAGGCGCGGGCAAGTCATCGTTGACTCTGGCCCTGTTCAGGATAATCGAGCCGGATACGGGTTACATCAGTATAGACGGCTTGAACACCTCGACCATAGGGCTGCTGGATCTCCGCAGGAGATTAGCCATCATTCCTCAGGATGCAGCCCTGTTCGAGGGCACCATCCGCGACAACCTCGACCCGGGACATGTACATGACGACACTGAGCTCTGGAGTGTTCTTGGTATGTTACACAACTCTGCCCCTCCTCCGTCAACACGCCACATGGCCTGAGGGCACTGGGCCGAGTGCACTAGGTGCCGTGGACCTTTGCCCATTCTGAGCAAATCACTGACTCGTCCGTATAGACCACGCCAGACTAAAGGACCATGTCGCGAGCATGGATGGCGGGCTAGAGGCTAAAATCAACGAAGGAGGTGAGTGCATATTTTTCCTGCTCGTTCCATTGCCATGTGTTTCTGTACTCTGCGCTTTCCATCGGCTTTTCACATATCCATCACCGGTCTTAGGGTCGGACCAGACTTGGGGCAGAGTGCGGGTGTCGGCATGAGAAGTCCTCCTTCACGACACACCTTGTATCGTACAAAGGACAGGATACGAGAGGCAGTATGGGGCAAATATCCGGAGGAGCTACCCTATAGGTGCTCTGGAGGGTTGCCCATCTCGCCTGTTCCTATCACCAACCTTGTCTTGATCCGAAAACCCTTTCTCCTCCGCATCTGCCACATCAAGATGTGCCTGCATGATCGGCTGCGCATGCAGCATAGCATCCTGGGCATCCGGCCTGTTACCGGATCCTCGGTTCTTACTCGCCGGTTCGAGACTCACCGGCTTCACCTGTGGCACACCGCCGGCTGGGTCAAGTCCGAGAGAAAAGCGTACCGTCAAGCGACGATATACGTCACCTCATTCTTACCAAATGGACATCTACCCCTCCCCCAATCCCGCCTCTCTCACATGCCAACTCTACCGCGCCCAAAAAACATCAAAATCCGGGAAACACAGCACCAGTCCGCTAACACACTTCGCGCTACAGGATCGAACCTATCCCAAGGCCAGCGACAGCTCGTGTCCCTCGCGCGCGCGATGCTGACGCCGTCCAACATCCTGGTGCTGGACGAGGCCACGGCGGCGGTGGACGTGCAGACGGACGCGATGCTGCAGACGACGCTGCGCGGGCCCTTGTTCAAGGACCGGACCATCATCACGGTCGCGCACAGGATCAACACCATCCTCGACTCGGACCGGGTCGTGGTGCTCGACAAGGGCGAGGTGGCCGAGTTTGGGCCGCCGCAGGAGCTGATCAGGGCCAAGGGGGCGTTTTACGGGCTGGTCAGGCAGGCGGGGTTGATTGATGGGGAGGCGTAAGGTGTGTACGAGATGACGGGCAAGACGGGTAGGGGTCGGATCTTGTGGTGTTGTGTGAGATGGTGGGCGTGTTTGGGGTTGTGAGACCGGGTGGGAGACGCCGAGATGCTCGCGCTGCGGGTGGTCATGTGCTTGGTTGGGGATGCGATGGTGCATCCATCTCTTTTGGGGGGAGACGAGAGAAGGACTTGTAGAGATTGTATTTGGATGTATGAATTGTACATATGTTGTCCCGGTATGGGTAGCTAGTATGTGTATACTTAGATCAGCGATAAGTCAAGTGTGAGTGCTACACCAGCTATAGGATTACGCGTATCTGTGGGGTATGTTACTGGACATGGAAGCAGTGTAGCAGTTCTTCTGACAAGAGCATGGGCATCTTTACGTATGATATCTCGACATCAGGGCGAGAAATTACGGTCAGAAGGATTGACGACAAGATATCACTAGCAGGTATGACTTCGCAGTTACGCCGCTCAAGGACTGTTGCAACGCTGACATGCGTGATGCTACCACATTGTGTACCGGCCGGACTAGACGGTGCAGGCGAGAAGGTGGGAAGGATAGAGCGTGGGACGGCATGAGCGGGATATCGTGACCTGCTGGCCATGCTGTGTACCACTCCCAGCGCGAGGCCTGTACATGTGCCGAGCAAGCGAGGGGGTAGAATACAACCGGTGAGACCGTTGTAACCAGGACGTAAATTGCAGCCGCGATGTAAGAGAAGCATGTACGGTTCTTCCATGCATAGATTACTTCTCTGACACCGTTGATGGCACCCTCCACACATGGCCCCAAAGGGTAACAGGCAATATGTCAAGCGACGGTGTGGATTTTAGGTGCTTAGCAGACCAAGCCTCGCTTCTGCGTCCGGTCTTATGGTCCTTTACTCATGCCGTCCACGTGCGACGCTGGGATAGGGCTTGTCTACCGCATCCTGGTCAGACTTTGGTGGCAGCCGTAAGGGTAAGGTGTGAGACGGGATGCGTCGGAGCCCGACCGTGAGTTAAGGCGGGGAACGATGGTTATGAGAGATAACGGTGTTGTACGGCACTACGGGTGAGGTTGGAGTTACACGAGCGGCTTTGTTCTAGGATGGAATCATTGACGCGGTCAGCAGCAGTGCGCCGCAGTAACGGACACAATTACCGCTTATGTTTTACCGTCTGCTGCTATGCGGCGAGGAAGGCATTCGACATTTGTGTGGGTCGATTCCTGTGGCAGCGCAGGACTCGGACGTCGAGAGTCGAGACTTCCATCTTGGTCTGCCCGACAGGGTGACGGAGCTCGGGTCAGCCAGCTCGATGTCTGGATTCCCGGTAGTGGGTGCGGTACCCGCACAGCACTTCGCATACCCTTGCGCTCACATGGTCGAGGTGGCTTTGATATATCCTCCTCTGCGATCAAGCCTTATCCTTGCCGATGTCAAACTAGTCACCAACAGACTTGTTAATGGCACTGTGGTGGACCGCCCTTGGTGTGGTAGTGTGATCCCAGTGCCTCATCTCTGTGTTCCAGCGTTGCAAGGCCAGCTGTGTAAGGTACTCCCCTGCACACCGCAAGACACGAATAAGAAGGAAATAAGTTTGTCTGCCACCTCGACGTGCTTGGAGTATTGACTTGACCGACGGTCAACCACCCGAACCCCGGCTTGTGCATGTCCTGTCCTATAACTGAGGCAGCCCCCCTTGATATCGCTAGGGAGGAAGGTCCCAGTAGAAAACCTCCAGTTATATGATTGACGCTATGCATCGTGATAGGCTTGGCGCAATGGCCTGCATCACAGCCACCCTGCATATCGGTTCGAAAGGCAGCCGCACAGCTCGTGTTCATTGGCCGAGTCCTCCCACAGACAACCACGCTGGTCCGGCACCGCGAAAGCTCTTGGGCTCGCAAATGCTCCCAAACGCTTTTCGTCCAACTTTCTGCATGTACGTTGGGAGCGCGTTGGTAAACAGCACAAGGCTAGTGACCGGCTTTGGGACTCCTCTTCCAAGCTTGCATTCAGTCTATAAGCCATTCATAGACCGGATGGAGTTTTCACGAGACCGCCAAGTTATAGTTATGCAATGCAGAAGAGGCTACCAACGCCAGGAAATGCAGGCTTCATGTTCCGGAGAGATTTCAAATAGGCGGACGAAATAGCCATATGCATGACAGTCCCGAAATGGGTTGCGTGGCTGGTTCTTTCTCAGCTGCAGGGGAGGAGATCGTCGCCAAGTCGAGCTAAAGGTAAGTTGGGTTGGTGCGACGTGAGCTGCAGAGATGGCCAGATAGCTGGGAGCATCGACACCAAGGAGGGCGATGCGCGCGGATGATTCGCAGATTGAAAGAGACTCCATTTCAATCTTCTGAAGCTTCTCCACTTGATTCTCTATCCGCATATGAATATGTGACGCAGCAGAATTGCACTTGCACCCCAGCGCTGCTTCCGGTGATTTCGATCTGCGAGGAAAAAGAAAACCCGTCCAGGCCGTCGTGACAATACCTAGGCGCAACCAGGTTGGGTGTGGGGGACGATGCTGTGATCCCATTGGGTAGATTTGCCTGAGAGCAAGGTCAGGGTCGGCAACAGAGACCTGCAACCGGCCCAACAGGCCAGTGCTGGAGACGTCGGGTCCAGCTTTGTGAACGGAATGGTGCCAACCAAGGAACCGAGAGTGCGATCACGAGCAGCTGGAAGGTAAGGTAAGATAGGCATATGCCATGTACCTACCGGCAGATGAGGTAGGGAGTTGAGAGCCATGTGCCTGGGCTTAATCATCCCGCCAGCTAAAGTTAGAAACAGACGGACGTAGGACCTAAGGTACCTAGAGTCGCTGGGGCGATACTCTCGGCAAGCCAGATGGTCCCAGCAGTCCGACAAACCCCGATGAATTCACCTTCACGTTCCTTCAGCCAATGTCGTGATAATGCTGTGATGTTCCTGTAGTGGCTCGCCATCTTATTTCCTCGAGGCTAGGTAGGGGAACTTCCAGGTTGTGTGAGAGTGGTGACTGATCAAGGTTGCCTACCAAAGGCCATTCTTGTCACCATCCAGGCATCCACCAAGGCATCGATCGACCTTTGGGATGTGGTCCGAAGCTTGGCATTCTTAGCAGATGTGTGCGATGAGTAACACGGAGCTCACGTGAATGACGTTATCAAAGTGTCACGATCGAGTTCGGCTTTGTCGCCGAGGGCTGTGGCCCTTCTGGGAAATGAATCTGTCAAAGCGACGCGGGTCCATGTCACTTACTGGGGGCGGCGCGCGTCGTAGTCGTATTCACAGCGTTGCCGACAGCTCGACAAGGGGATGACCCGACTTTTTGGGTCGATGAACCACCATGCAGGTGATATGGCCAATTCGTGATGCGACAGATCAGCGCAAAAGGTATGATGTAGAACCGGCACTCCCAAATGGGGAAACATCAGACCTCTTGTCTCTCGAAACGGGCCGCCTATGGATTTCCGAGGTATTGCGAGTTTGCGACTTATTCGCAGTGGCCATTGGCTGCGTTAGCCCGTCCCGGACGCGTCGGAACCCGATAGGATGAAAGACTTGAGGCGGCGCGAAACGGACCTGTGGCCGACGTTGAACAGTGAACTGGACTCGTTCCAACAGAGACGATTGCCTAGTTCCAGCAGCTCTCCGAGATACGAAGTCGATATCAAACGTAGAGGTAGTCGAGTGTGCCATAAGCCGAGGTGTTTGAAACCGACGACAACCCTCTCGCATGATGGACATTCTGTGTTCGTAACGACTCCGGGTTCCCGGCTGTGCGTCCTTTATCGCTTGAACTGAGGTACCTTACTGGCATAGAGGCAGTATCACCAGATTTGTTGCTGTACGTGTACCGTGGATTGGCCAGAACTGGCCGGATCTTCAGAGACTCTTGATTGATCGTGGCCGTGTCATTGGCAGACTCGGGCTTGAAGGACCCCCACGACAGTTCGGTACCAAAGTCAAAGCTGCCAAAACATACCAAAAACCCCACACTGATCCGCATCCGATCGTGCTTCAAGGGGCCACATGGGACGATGGGACCGTTCCGGCAACCGAGCCATCTGAAGACACCGCTGTCATCAACTTCGAGTCTGAGGAGGGAGACATTCTGACATTTGATTTGGTAATGATGGACTTCAGTCGAGAACGCACTAGCCGCTTGGAACACTGGGTTACCTCAGGTATTCTGCGGGGCCATGGCGACATTGACCTTCAACCGCGACTTTTTTTAGTGACGCTTAACCCGCTCCGTACCGTCCCGCCCAACCAATCTCGAGACTTCAATGTCGCTCGTGCTCCGCCAAAGGTCCCATCACCCATCACCGGTTGTGTACGGTAGCAGTGTAGACATATCTTGAGAACGGCAATGGGCAAGTTCAAAGCATCGCACATGTCGAGGTTTTGGCAGATCAGTCCCGAGATCGACGAGGCGCATAATGGTCCTGTGGCAGCATGTACACTGATGAAAGTATCGAGGCGAGGTTATAGGTCAGGTAGGTACCTTAGATATTGGCTGATGAAGTCCGAGAGAAGGATTTATTCAGACTGACACGGTCATAGTCCTTGTGCAGACAGGAGACAGCACCGGCACCGCATCTCACAGGAACGCCACACGACATTGCTCCAGTGTCAGGGTCGAGTCCGAAGCAATTGAAATTGAGATAAGCTGGCGAGGAACAAGAGCTCTACACAGTACAGGACGGAAAGGCACTCGGGGTCCGTCCGGCGTCGTCCATTGCTCGCTGCTCGCTTGGCCTGATTTCGTTCGCGGCGGGGCAAACTAACGACGCCATATGTTGCACTAGGGCAAGGGTTCCACCAGCGTCTGTCTTTTGGGGAGACAAACGGCGCACAGGAGACGGATTGGACTAAAATCCACGCTGACCCACAGATGCGTCTCACTAGGGCCGCTTTAGACCCTTGTCCCTGGACAGGGGTCGTCTCCCACACCTCATGGGAGATCCACCGTTTACTGCGTTCGCTCCACGATTTTCCACGACAGCGCTTACGACGAACTGGCCAAAAGTGTATTCCCTTTAGACGGACGAGGACTCTCAGATGCAGCCGTTCGGTCTATGGCTTGCCTCTACTCGTCGCTGACAGTAGGCTCTGTCTATGCCAGAGTTCTCTTGACAATGTCGTGGAGCACCGGAGACCATCACGATATCACTGCATCAGACGCTCTTGGAGGAGACGAGCTGAAGCTAAGACGGACGCACTATGCAACATTGTTTTCTTCAGCAGGCGACATATTCTCCCGGTGATATCGCAACCCATCAGAGCATCCGAATGCCACTCGCCGGGCTTGCTGCAGATTTGCAACTTATTGGTCCAAACACCATGTGGCGCTGCGGGGTTCCGAACAATTCTTCATCCAACAGCCATCTCAATCGGCCTTGATGCCGCAAGCTCTCTCGGGTGGAAATCTCTGTTCGTGAGCGACGAGCTCCTCGTCGGCGGTTTCATTGCTCAAACAACAGGATCCATGTGTATACGCGACTCTTTACTATACAGCAATGCATGCACTCTGACTCCTCCAAGGCCGCTGTCCTGCAGTCTCACAGGGTCGATCGGCATCTTCCTCGACCGGGTCAGGAGGCTAAACTCCATGTGTGCAAACGGGAAGACAGACGGCGTCGAACTAAAACCCCAACGTACCTGTCCCTGGAGACGGACGCACAGGCATCTCAGACGGTACTGTGTACCGGAGCTGTACGGCCTATCGCCGTATCCACTGCGTACTGCATACTGGTGTGGGCGGGTGTGGCTCCAAGTCTAGCACACCCTGGCAGCGTTGTCCGCTTCGCTGGCAGATCACTGCTTTTGAACCATCTGGGGTTCCATCCACTTCTCTCACCACCCTCTGCACCCCTTTACTCCTACGAACCTATCTCATGTTTGTACATTGCACTACTGCGAGCGCACTCCTCCGCCCGCTGGGACTGCCTACAGGGGTTGGTCGACTCTTTTCATATTCTGTCCAGTTAATGCCTGCCCAAGTGCCCATGAATCTTTTCAGTCCAGCTTGGCTTGAGACGTTTACCGGGGAGTACAATATCAGCTTGGGACCCCACCGAAGCTGGGGTTATTCCCAACTACTTTCGTCCTGCTGAAATATTCATCACTTCTCACCTCTCGAGGTGCAAGGCTAGACCTCCACCGTGATCGATTCTCGATCGCCCCCTCGCCCAAGGACGGGGCTTTTCGTTGCCCTCCGCAGTCGCTTCAAGGGCTGCGTGTGTGAAGCCAAACGCCAAATTTGTTGCCGACTGTCCCTCCTGCGGTGACCAACATCGCTCCCGAACCTGCCTCCGTCGGTGGACCACTCCAGGTGCGGCGTCCTCTGCCAGTACTCACCCGTGTGCCCTTGCTGTACGGCCTCACCACATCCACACTGTCGCCTCGCCTCCACAATCCGGTCCTGTGCCCTCTGCCATTTCCCGCCGCCATCGGCAAGCTTGATTGGAGCTTCCAAGGAACTTTGGGCGTCCGTGGCCCGTCTCGTTTAACAGGACCTAATACCCTAGAGGAAGCGTGCCCCCAGCGATTCAACACATCCGGTGCCACCTATCTACCGCCTGTACAACTTCCACGACTTGTGATATTACCGCCTTCCTCTTGTCCACCTTTTCGTGACGGTGATCAGCTACAGTTACTTGCTCCGGGTCCCTATGGTATGAAGCATTCCGCTTACTCAAGGAAACTCGTTTACCCTGGAACTGGAGGACCACTCTTGGCACACGGGGTGCTCATCATAGACCCCATCATAAGTTGATGGCCAGCCACCGTCTGCTACGCACGCTTGTCTGCACTCGCTGGTGGGGACTACAGATACACACGACTACGAACCGACGGAGTCTTTCAGTTCTGCCGATGTCTTACAACCGCATCGCAAATAAAGACAACGTATAGCCCCTGTGGTAAACGCTCGTCGTCACGCTCATCCCGGTTCATCCTGATCTAAAGCTCCCCTGGGCCGGACCGATTCCGCACCTCGTGTCGACTACATACCCTATTCTGGCTTCTGGCAAGAGTCCTTTGTTTCTGCGTCCGCCCTCATATCCTCTGTTTCAGCTCCCGCGTTGGCTGGTCGTCAGTCACATTTCGAACAGTCAACGTCCTTTGGTCTGTTTCGAACCCCGCTGGCTAACTCAGCCCAGGAGCAAGCACCCGTCACTTTGTGCTTACCTGGAACATTACCAGTGTCCTTGGGTCCGAACCTCGATTGCCATTCGGTTTTCAAGCCACCCGGCCGAGCTAGGTCGAGGTCTTCAAGTACGAACCAGGAGCCGTTATCTCATTCTGTGGCAGTTGCACCTATACGGTCCTCTGCCAGACTACGTCTAACCACGTTGTCTCTCTGTTCAGCCTATGCGTCTACTTTCTAAAAAGTCATACGCCATAACATCCAGCTAAACATTGCTGTCATATTTGACGGCTCCTCAAAGGAGCTTTCCGTCTCAGGGCTATCCAAGCTCATCCCGGTTGCCGCTCCTGGCTTGTAGAGACTATTGCTGTTCTCAAAGCCAGCCTCTCTTCACCACATTAGCTTCATCCACAGCTCTTTCAGTTTCCCAGTACCTGGCGGTTGAACTATTCCACACTAGTCTTTCCTGGTGGCGTGTGCTTAGGAGTGAGCCCTAGCCCACTACTTCCGTACAGCATATATTGACCTGTGGCCGTCCAGCCTGGTTCCTCCGACAGCTCACCTCTCCCCTGGCCCCAGAGACCTGGCACGTATGCATGATTTTATCCCCTCAATAGCATATCTTACACGTCTCCAAATCTGCTAGTCATGGTTCACGACTATCAGAGGAACGACCTCCCTCGATGGCCAGGAGACCGCCTTCCCCTTGAGCGTGTACCGGGTGACAACAGGTACCACGATGGCCCTCAAGTTCGGAGACCACTTGTCGTATGTTGCTAGCACCCATCATGCTTCCTTCGTCATATCCCGAGCTAATGGCAGCAGAGCATCGATGAGGCACTCCGAGAACAGTGCAATATTCCGGTCAGGTCCTACTTCTTGGCCGTCGTCACCGACGATGGCAAAGCTCTTCATTTCTCTGGGCCAGACAATCTCCCGCAACCTGAGTCGGAGTTTCAGCAGTTCTTCAGCTTGCCACAATACATTCAATACAACAAGAGCCGAGGCTTAGCAGGTACGCAGGTATTCTTTCATTGAACATGGACCCCAGTACACTGATGATCCGGACAGTTTCTAGTCCTGTCTTCTTCGAGGATCCTGGCGCCACCCAGTTCGACAACAGTCATGGGCGTCAGCCCGCTGGCCCCCAATACCCCAGCCGTCGGTTCTTGGACAGGCGACAAATCAAGCCAGACGCGTTTGAGGATGAACCGTTCCAGTACAAGACCAGAAAACGCCCTCGACCGCACGTCTACCGGCGCGACCTTGATGACGATGACACTCCGGTATCTAGCACGTCGGCAAGGAAGCCAATCAAAATTGGAGATTCGGATGCCTTGTGGCAATTCTATGACCAGCGCTTCCGCAACTGCCAGCAAACGGCCTGCAAGTTGATAGCCAAAGCTTGGGTGAAGGCAGTGGAGCCTAAGAAGCAGTCGAATCATCCCTACACTGGGAGTGACGAGAAGGCTCCCGATTGGTGGCCCAAGCCATGGGGACCGTCGCGCGACGAGAAGGTTCGCCATAAGGAGCCCGATCATCTCTACAAGAAAGGTTGGTTATCCGAATTCTAGCGCCCTTGAATGTCTCTAGTCGTTTGGGGCTGACAAAGCGCAGAACGGGTTCATCTCCTGAACCATATCCTCAGAATGGTCGTCGAGCCAAATGCCAAACAACATGCCGATATCCAGAAGCTGAACTTGAACGTCAAGAAGCTAGAGGAAGTGACGACGGACGCGTTATCGACTTTCTTCTCTGACAAGGACAACAACAACAACACCAAGAAGAAGCCTTTCCTGAAGGAGATCTTCAAGGTGGCCAAGGCTGAGGAGCGGTACAAGAATGGCGAGATCGGTATTGAACACTATTCTTATCACAACCAAAAGGGGATGCTGCTGACTTTTGTATAGACGCGGATTATACGATCCATGTGATGCCGGATGACAAGATGCCGGACAACTACCAATCTGACAATGAGGACAGCGCTGGAAGAGAGGGTGATGACAACGGACCTGCTTCCATTTCGTCCGGCGTATCGCCACATGAGGCAACGGCTCCTCACGCACTGATAACAACTCCAAGCACTGAGCACAGCCCAGCTGGTCCGCTGCACGGTGGACATTTCGTCAATGACCTGCCTGTTCGACCGGCACAGTACACACAGTCCCTGATAACATCAGACCTTGTGAATGACCAACATCACTACACGGAAGGAGGGGGCATGGCAGTCGGGGCACCACCTGCCCTTCAGTCACATGGAAGCATGGCAATGACTGACATCTTGGCCTCGCATGATGCAAGCCGCCGACCGTCCTTCTATTCGCCATCCGAGTACGCAGGTACGCCGAGTAATAGCATATACAATGCCAACAACTGGCAGACAGCTACGACGGCCCCGAGTGCGACCCCGATGTATGCCAATGCTTTTTCGCCACAGCAACAACATCACCCTGCCCAGCCTGCCCAGAACGCGTATGTGCCACAGCAACCAGTTACGATGGCTCAGGGACAGCCATATCTAGGGCCCTCATACGATGGATTGCCTCGATATGACTCTGTCAGCGACATATTCCGGCCCGCCGCAGTGTCGCATAATCCGGCTTCTCAGTCCCCAGGGTATCCCACGTATGTCCATCACGACAATCGTGCTCAACCTGGAACGGGTTACAAGCTAGATCCTCTTGGTCGTAATACCCTTCATTGAGATTGATTACACAAGTCCAACACCGATGATTTGACACGTGGGATGAGTCTTCTCGGCCAAACTGGCAATCCTCTTCCATCGCTACGACTGATGCATCTCTTTGGGCAAGAATGAATCGACACCGCGGCTTCCAGGCCCTTTTACCAGCGTTATATATGGCGGGGAGACACATGGAATTTTGTCCATCAGCTATAGAGGCACAATGAGCGCCTGGCACCAACAGAACAGCGCTGAGGTACAGGCACGACGGCATACTGGGGGTATAGGGGCCGGCTTTCGACACAATTCGGTCTTCTTTCATTTTTCGCAACATCCGGCAACATTTTTCTTTTCGGGTTTGGAGGTTCTACACATTTCGCGGCACGAAAAGGATGTTTCTCTTTCCACTTGCTACATAAGCAAGAGCACACTAATACTCGAGAATCACGAATTATATGCCACCTGGACGAGGCTGCCACCGCCAACTTTCAGACGAGCGAGATCCAGTGCTTTCTATTTCTCTTTTACGGCGCTTGCTATCTGCTGGAAGATATACCCACCACAGAAGGATTCGGAGGCGGCGAGTTTGCGTCAACTTCGACCCATCATAACAACGGTGTTCTGGGAGCCCGGGTGTCTTTTCGGCCGATCTTTATAGACTCTTACGAACGAGCGGGCATGGTTCAACTGGGGAGGTTTCGGGGATATATGGCTTGGGAAGATGACTCGACATCTGACTGCATTGGCAATCAACTTGAACTGCGACTTGACACTGGGGAACAAGTCACGCCACTGACCAACCTCTACGGAAGCTCCAAGGTACCGGTACACAGAAGACCTGAGGCTGATAGGCATCGAACATCACACCTGCCGAGCATTACACGGAAGGGGGCAGCTTGGCAGTCAAAAAGGAATGGGGAGAATGTATGCCGTACACAACGGAGTTGAAGAGGTGGACAACGGGCGGTGGTCTTTCATTTGCGTGTACACCGCTTCACAGCAAGAGGGTTGTGGTTGACAGGTTTTTGGTCGTGTGTTTCTTGTCTTGACTGCTAGAAAACAGCATCATTAGGTACCGGTTGTGCCATATTTCGTTTCTTTCGCATCCGGTCATGACACCTTCCACACCCCCCACCAGGAATATTATTTGGTATCTACTATTCTGTCTATCCTTTACACTATCTTAGTACTTTTTTTTATTATTATGTAGTGTTTTGGCACCTTTTGCGACACGGTTTGGAACGTAATACCTAGCGCCCAATTCGATATAGTTCAAAATAGAGTTAAGGTTTACCTGAACTTTTGATTCATATAAACATCTTAAACCCCTTCAATAGTATTACCGATAAGAGTTATACTACGAACTCTATTTGCCTATATGGAAAGAGCTAGCTTATAAGATCAAGCTTTGTAGAGGGCTATAAAATGGCCGGCTTGCCTTACTAAACCTACGCTCTTTGCTCGCCTAGATCTTCTTTCACTTTTCTTCCAATTGCAACTATATTGTAATATATCTACCAAGATAAATCTATTTACGCGCTTAGAATATATCCAACGGTGAGACGGCTCTACTTCTATTACTAGGTCCTAGCCTCGCTAATCTCTAGTACTTAGCAGATCTACGATGCCCTATATCACCGCCTACATCCTAGTCCCCGGGGTTACGTAGAAGGCCAAGACCTTATTCGCTACTCTATCGTTCGAGAACGATAAGGCTAAAGAAATCCTACGACAAAATCGTATAGATCGGTTAACCTCGATCCTTAAGGCCTTTAATCTAGTCTTAAAGACTAATAAGAAGCGTCGTAAGGAGGTCGAGGCCTATAGTAGTCGGATTCGGAAGCTTTTAAAGAAGGAGATTAAAGAAGGAGATTAAAGATTCGCCCGAGATTAGTAGTGTTGAAAGGGATTAGTTGTCGATTAAGATATAGGATAGGAAATTCGACGATATGTTGGCATATATGCTAACAAATTGAGGGCTTGGGATCGAATTGGGAGTAGATGGAGGGCGAGATTATTGTCGGAGTTCGGCGTAGTTAAAGGCTACTTGCCGCACTTGTTTGGTTAGATCTAGTGGTTAAATGGTCTTAGGAGACAATTGTTAGCTCTTTTTTTCGTATAATAGAAGATACGTTATCAGCCTTTTAACGCTATGCTGAGGGCGAACTATCTTAGTACGTTCTGGGCAGATACATATGGGCGTAGCTTGACAGACCCGAGGGGCGTTTAGGGGCGACCGTCTGTGTCGCGGGCGGTTCCTTGTTATGTTTCGCCTCAAATGAGAGTTAATGCCCGAACCGGGCTGTTTGCCCTTTAAAATTGTCTTGTTATAAGGTTGCCTTGCTATGGGCTGTTCAGGGAAGCATATTCTCTGGGGTTGGCAATGGGAACACAAGCTAGCCACCAGAGTTTCGGTCCACAGCAAAGGGAGACCACGCTATGGCTCTGCTACTCTCTGGTCTGGCAGAACTGAACAATCTGGGAGTGCCAAAGGCCCTTTCCAGCCTGGAGTGATCCCCACGGGAGATACCATCGTCAAGTCGTCACATGAGCAACTGCAGCAACTGCCAGCGCAGTCGATCCACAGGCGGCGCATTCATTGATTCACAAGAGAGAACCTGGAGGGGAAAAGGCATGCCCTGGCTTACGACAGTGGCGTCTAGCCACAAGAACAAACGGCACAACCAGAGCAAGGCAGTCATCCTCAGCTGTCTACTGCTTCTGACAGCAGCCGTCTGTCAGATCCAGGCCAGTCCACTGGAAACAGCAGGAAGAGACTAGAGCAGATATCCCTCCCCATACTTCCCAATGAAGGACCTCGCAGACTGAAATTCGAGCTATCGACCGCCCTGCGTCCTCATCTATCCCCTTCACACGCTGCACGTCTCCCTCTGACCTTGTAATCCTGTTCTATCTACACCATATCCAGCAGCTGATAACTGAGATGTGAGACACGACTGGAGGGTCAAACGGCCCTCTCGTCGCCCACATGATACAACCAGACAGCACCACTCAAAAAGACCTGCAGACGTCGTCCGAGTCGAAAGTCTAGAAATCAAGCCACCGACATGTATCTCTACAACCTCCCGACCAATCAAGTCCCAGACGGATGACTGCTATTCCAAGTCGGCGATCAGCTAGCCTGCTTGGACTTAGCTACCTGTCATGCATACATGCCAGCCAACCAAGCCCAGCCAGCCACCCTGCCTTTCGTTTCTGGTAACCCGGTTGTCGGAACCGGCCTCCTTCCCCGCCCGCCGCCCGGGTTCGACCGGTGAGCCACCTGGAACTAAGTCGACGGGGAGGCAGGACCTGATGTGATGGGGCTTGCATGATTTTCTGCTGCAGCCGGCGGCGGGCGGTTGTTTGACACTCTCCGGACGGAAGTCTCCCCGACTAGAGCTTGGGGGTTGCGTCGATCGTACGAGAGGTGAGGAGGAGGGTGTTGTTCTTGCAAACGCTTGCTCGGCAAGCGTTTGCATATGGGGGGCTGTTTATTTATGCGGACTGGACTTTGCTGCTTTGTGGGATTGTGTACTTCCCGGTATAGGATCAGCGATGTCTCCGAGAGACGAAAGTAACGTAACTCGATCTTTCACGTACCTTTGCGTGTCTGTCTTCCTGTGTAACCATGGGACGCTCTACGTATTGCCTCCCCGTCCAGAGAGGTGAAGGGAACCTCGACTCGAGCCTGCAACTTCGGCATCGTGTGACACATCCAGTGGTCACCACCCGGCCTGGTGCGTTACGTCCGATATGATCTTCCCGCAGGCATATGTACCTTACCTTACCTCTGAACCAGGGAATACAAAGTCTGGACACGGAAACGAGATGAGATTATGCATGAGCAGAAACTGGCACTGTGCTGGCGAGTAGAGGCCAAGTAGCCAGTGCAAGTAGACACGGTATAGAGGTTGGAAAAACGCAGACTTGCATGTTTCCCCGATGCCCGCATGCGGCATATGCACCATGTTGTTTGTTCTGTGTAACCGGCCGCGGGCGCCATATACGAAATACTAGCCCTATGGAGTGAGACAGGTTCGCCGGAGACAAGAAACCGTTCGCACCTGGGTGCTGAGACATGGTCCTTGGTGATAAGAAACGGTTTGCAGAGAGGGGATGGGGTGGAAGTTTGGTTGACCGCGGATAGGCTTGAAACAAGATGGACAAAGAAACATAAACGGCTGAAGCTGCGAGTGTGAACTGTGCCTATCATTGGCTAGCTACTGCTGATCCAAGCCACCTGCGAACTGTCTCCTGGCTCCAGGAACCTGTCTTGAGCACTCTTGCATGTCTAGTGCATAAATCGGCGTTTCTGCTACTGACACACGAAGTCCTCACATCTTCAATGACACAGACTACAGGCACATGAAGCTGAATTGTCCACCGTTTCCATGAAACAAAAAGAGAAGAGAATAAGCCAGTAGCAGAACACACCCCATCAGTGCACTACCGCAGACCAAACCCGTGCCTCAACCACATCCATCCCCTTGTCTCAGCTAGCACCACCAGCCCAGCTCAAAGCTTCTCCCACGGAACAGCCTTGTTGGCCTCGACCCACACCTTCATCCCCTCGCTCCCGTACGGAGGCGGCTTCAGCCCCTGCACGCGCCAGAAGTCCGTCGGCGTCTCGTCAACGTGGTACTCCCAGTCGTAGCCCTTGTCCCCGATGTACGGCTTGATGACCTTTACAACAACAGCAAATAAGTCTTTCTGTCCCTGGAACTTTCGAAGTATTCACGCTCAAACAAGAACTAACGAGAGAGCACAAGCATACATACCTTATCGAACTGATCACAGAACTGCTTCATACCCTCCGTATTCGACCCGTGGTTGTAGGCGATGTGCTCGCCAACGAGACGGATGAAGGGGCGCGGCAGCGTCTCGGCGCTGGACTCCCCGGAGGGCAGGGACTGCGGCACGCCGCCGATGAAGACGTTGTGGCCCGGCGTGGGGTGGAAGATGACGTTGACGTAGAAGGCCGGCATGCCGAAGTCGGTATAGATGGACATGATATTCTTTGCCAGCCCGGCCTTGGAGGCCTGGTCGGTGAAGACTGCGGGCGGGTGGTAGATGTGCCAGAGGGGCATTGTTGCTGGTGGTGGTGTGTTTGGGCTGCTCGGGTTGAGCCTGGTTCAGGGTAGGGTAGTGCTGCGGTGGTGGTGGTTGGAGATGGAGGGTGTGATGGCTGGTGAGAGGATTGCCTGGTGAGTGATCGTCCGAGCCAGCTCAGTTATATAGATGAAGATATCGAGGGCGGTTGGATTACGAAGACCCCCGGCGGCTCACGGAAACAAATACGGTACGGGCTTACTCTGTCCGCGTAGACTGTCCAGGTGCATACCAGGTTCTGATAGGAGGCAATTGTATTGTCTGTGGGGTATCTCGATCTCCCTCTCCAAAGACTGACCTCAGCTCGACGTCTGATTACTGATCACGAGTTTTACGAGGACTGAAGAGTAACGACCTGATGCCTTTGAAAGTTGAAACAGCAGAGTGTCTTGGATAACGCCGAACAATATCGGAGCTCTGGTCAGATGGGCTAGATAAGAAGGCGAACCTTGGTGTTGATGAATAAGGGAGCTCTACTGTGGTAGGTAGGCTGTCGTATTGTCTGACTCAGACGGGCCCGCAACCATGGCTCGATACCGTTCCAGCACCGTCCCAGGTCCAACCCATAGGCGTGCCAACATTGTTCGTCCACGAAGGCTATATGGCTTATGGAGAGTGAGAACACGAGGTTGGATACATGTAGAGACAATGATCGCTCACCTCCAAGTAGGTTGATAGCAAGTTTCGCGATCCTTGCCGCTTTCAGACTTGAGAGCAAACCCTCAAGTCGTGGGCCTCGGGAATCGTAATCAGCAACAGCAGGCCACATATACGATTGTACCTGGCAAGTGATACCGGAAGCCTTCCAATTCGGCTCGCCCCCCAATCTGGTCAAGCCAGCACGATCACGATGAGTAATCACGGACCTGAATCGGCAAGCCGTAGCATCATACTGCCACAAAGCGCACTCGCTTGTAAACCGGCACCCGTCGTCCATCGGAGATTCCAACTCCTCACCCCTCATCTTCACTCGAAGACTCATCCGAGCCATCGTCTCCCCGCTTCCTTTTCTTCGCAACCTCCTCATCATCACCACCCAGCTTCCTCTTCTTCCCGAGCGGCGCATCATTGGCGCCAGTGGCGCCAGACACAACCGGCTTCGGCGTCTCGTCCTTCCTGACAAAGATATAGCTCCTCGCCAGCCTCTCCTCCCCCTTCCACGCGCCGCCCGCCGCCTCGCCCGCCTTGTTCTTCACAACCCCCAGCGTCCTCGAGTGGTGGTACCCGGGATACGCCGCCGCCTGGAACCGAAAACTCGTGTCGACCTGCAAGCCGGAATGCCGCGCCAGGTCCTTGACGTTCCACAGCGTGTACGGCTCCCCCTCGAACAGCGTGACGACGATGGTGCCCCCCGGCGCGAGCGACGGCACCGCGCGCTTGAAGAAGTCGACCAGCATCTCCTGGTTGTAGCGCACCTGCCTGTTGACGTCTGTGCTCTTGCCGCCCACGTGCGGGAAGTTGAAGATGATGCGGTCCATCAGCCCCGTCTGCGCGGGACCGTCCTTGCTCTTCTTGGTCGCGAAGGGCACCATCTTGCGGGCGTCGGTGTTGAAGAGGATCTTGCATTTCGAGCCCGACAGGATCTTGATGATGTTGTCGGAGACGTGCGGGTATTTCTCTTCGAGCTCCGCGAGGTTCTTCTCCAGCACCGTTGCGGTCACGTTGGCGCAGCCGTGGTGGGACACTAGGCTGGCGGCGAAGCTGAGGTCTCCCTCGCCGATGAGGAGGATTGCGTCGTCGGTGGAGAAGGGGATTGTGGGCTCCTGGTGCCGTTTTTGTTGGTGGGCTTGCTGCTTGGTCTGGCCTGACGTGGACTTGGCCGACGTGGAAGAAGAAGAAGGCTGGCCTTTGTTGAAGTTATTTTTGCGACTCGGTTTTGATGCCGTTCCGGCCTTGGGGTCACGCCAGCGGTTCTTGGACTGGTGGCCGATGCTCTTGGGCAGTACTGTCCACTTGTTTTTAGGCATTGTGTCACTGGGCTTGGTGTTGTAACGGGATCCGGAGGACGACACGGTCGGCGCGGGGGTTGATGGTCGTCTCAGGACCGACGTTTGCCGTCGTCCGGCATTTTGGAAGGTGGCCCCACACATTCGGCTCTAGCCGTGGCACAAGACAGGGCTGCCGGTCTTAGCGTCCGTCCTCATCGACATCCACATCGCCGAGCGGGGCTCGAGTATTATGTACGCAGTACATTAAATGTAGCTCTCTCATATGCATAATGCACAATTTGCACAACTATGGCAAGCAGCGGGAACACGCCGTGTGATTGTTGTATGATGTGATAGTCTGTTGGACTCGACAAATACTAGCAAAGAACCGTCATATATCCAAACCGCTACATTTCACATCATCCCAGGTCAAACCTGCCATCTGCTTGCTGTAGTAACAGGTACTTGTCTGTAGCACGTGACTGCGCTCTACTGTGGTAAAAGCTGTTCCTTCCATTCTTATGAGATGAGATGGCCGTGAGGGGAGCAGGCGAAAAGGCAAAGTAAGGTTGCACTTCGGTAAATATAACCACTTCTTTAGAGCGACCAATACATCAAATCAGACCAAGGTTTGACGCAAGTGTTCGTTCAGACGATCTAATTACAGCATCACTCTCTCTCGGGCAGCAGATCTTACATGACTAAGAAACCGAGTTTGATGCGATCTGTTGCTCCCGGCCAGCCGAGACTTGATGCTGACCCACCAATAGCGTAGCGCTTTGAACGATGGCGAGGGAAAAACTGACATGCACATAGAGTCCATCATGAGAATTGCAGAGAGAGAGAAATGATAACGCCTAGATAAATGCTGTAGCAGATGAATTGAAGTCGCAGAGTCCCAAATAGCCTGGCAAGTTCAAGGGCCATTACCGTAGCCGAATTAAGGATATCTGATTGGACGAGAGGGCTGGCGGACAGGGTCGCTATGCGTTTTCATTGGCTCGGATTAACTCGAGCAGCACCGGAAGAGGAATGTACCTTGGTACCTCTGCGTTGAGTTGCTGGTGACCCTGGCTCTGCGGCGAGCTGGTGTAGTTGGAAGAAAATCGAGCCTCTATTATTCGGTCTCGACGAATAACGATCCCAAACAATACCACCAGAGCGAGTCTATTCACAAGACGTGAGCATCGGATTAGCCGCTATCTCTCTCTGCATTTCCGCATTTTGTTCCTCGCTTGACCTGGTTTTCCCTGCCCTATTGTTCGGCTTGTTTGGGCCTTCTGATCTCGCCCGTCTCAGCTTCTTCTGGCAACCTTCGTCCCTTTGGCTTTGACACTCAGACCAAGACTCCACCAATCTTTCTCTTCCCTCGGTCACCTTACAGCAACGAAACACCACTCTCTTGAAGCTCGAGATATCCTTCTCGTCTGATAATCAAGAGCACTCAGCTTTCTCATCAGAGATTTAACTTACACACAGTCTCTCCAGAGGAACTTCTAGTCAGCGTGTTTCGTCACGTATCATATCACATCAAACCTTCTTCACCTTTGGCCTTGAACTCATCTTTCATACCGCGTCACCTACCACTCTTTACAACCTCTTCATTTACCAGCACCTGGCTCTTACCTCGCGGTGAGAGCCATGGCAACAACCCTCGACCAGCACTATTTGCAGCCGGTCCCCAGTCAACAACGAGTTGAACCATCTCAACAGCCGTATCAAGCTGAATCACAAGAACCTAATACTAACGGCAACGGGTATACCGTGCCTGATATGTCTCCCTCCACACAATCTTCTACCCAATCCCAACCCTCTAATACCCCAGTTGACGCCAATATGGCTGGAGATACTGCCGGAGTTGCCGCACAGACCGCCAGCCCTGCAAAGGGTGGTCGCGGCGGTAGAAGCAAAGCACGCGGTGGTCGTGCTCCCGCCAAAAGCAAGGCCAAGGTTGCCAAAGTCACCAAAGCCGCCGCTAATGCTAAGCAAGGTGCCAATGCTAAGCAAGGAGCCGGACGTGGCCGCCGCCAGAAGGTCTATGACTTTGTCAAGGCCCAGGCTGTCCATGAACGCATGACTGAGCTTAAGTCACACTTCACCCAGCTCGCTCGTGCCATGAAGCCAGCACTTAACGAGCTCGCCGACCGCACGCTCGCAAAGCTCAAGAACGACCCCAACGCCCACAAGGAAGGTGAGAAGGCCGAGAGTGTTCATGAGTTTTTGGATGAGAGACTCAACGACACACTTGAAACTGCCGACGCCGAACTCAAGATGCAGGTCGACACTGCGACCAAGATGCTTGATGTCAACACCAGAATAACTCGTGAGGAGTGTACCGTGAGTATACCCCATGCAATACCACCATTCTTATCTGATATCAATCATACTAACCCATCCTTACAGGAGAAAATTCTTGAGGCAGAATGTGAGATGCTGGACTCACTGCTCGCCAAGGCCGACCGCCTCGAGTATCTGCACGACAACAACCTGCCTGTTGATGTGAGTCTGCTTACTTCTCGTATTGTGTGACACTCACTGACCGTTACACAGTTGGTCGATGTCAGCTATCAGTACAAGGATATCACGCAGCAACAAGTTGACCAGCAGGGTCCCTACATTCATCGCAACGAGCAAGATGTCCCGGTTCCCTGCTCGGAACGTGTTACCACACTGAGCCAGATTATGAACCCCTCTTACCAGTTCGTCGACGAGCACCTGGGTAAGAGAAAGGCTGACGGAGAGCCCGAGGGCCAGCCAACTGCAAAGCGTCTCGGACTGCTCGGCTTGGACGATGATGTCCCCCGTCGCACGAGTGCTCTGATGTCAGCCCACGATGATGTCGGAGAGCGCTCTGCCACTCCCGGAGAAGAGCAGCAAGAGCCGGCTCGCAGACCCACTAAAGCTGCCCGTGCAAAGACAGGCGCGGCTGCCAAGCAAACGTGGACGACGACCAATGGCACGGTTGTCGAGGAGAAAGATGAAGACCTCATGGATGTCGAAGAGGTTAATGGCCTACCACTTCCTAAAGGAGCCAGCCTTCCGGACGAATATGGCGTCCGAATCATCACCAAGAGTAGAAAGGTCGAATACGCCAATAATCGCATCATGGCACCGGTGGCTTCGCCGTTCGAGGAGTGGCAGATCGGTTACCGCGACTCGTCGAACAATCCTTTGAAGGGCGCAACCAAAGCCCGTCGTCGCGATTATCTCGGCGGGCCCAATTCCAACGCGGCATTTTACGATCGACGCGTGGCCAACTACAACTCCGTCCTGCAGAGAGAAGAGGATTATGACCAGGAGCTCGTCAAGAAGCACAAGCTTCACCCGACCCTGGGCCTCTTCATGCCGGACTCCGTCAACATGAGGGAGTATCCCGTCGAGAAGGACTTGCAACAATACAACCCCGTTGTTCAGGTCGGGCCCAAGGGCCAGATTTTCCATACCAGTAGATCAGTTCCCCGTCACCGACTTGATCTAGAAGCCGACAAGATGGAGCAGAGACTGAGATTGAAGGCCTCAGTTTCAAATTTCATGGATGTTGAGAACATTGCCGAAGAGGAAGTTGCTCTACCAAGAGAGATCCATGAGCAGCATCGCAGAAACGTCCTCACTGCTCGTGCCATCGACCCAGCCTCTCTCCCAGTCCCCCAAGAGATGCCGCCACCATCACCAGAGCAGGACCATAGCCAGGATGACGAGATGGATTTTGAGGTCTCGGGAGAGCCGCATCGCGGCATTGAAGAGCTTTTACACGCCGCTGGACAGGTGGCATCCGAGGAGAATGCGAGCAAGATGGCTAGCAACACGACATCACACAAATCGTCCCGGCCATACGATGCTATCCGCGACGTCTTTACCGAGAACGCCCCAGCAGTTACACCTGCTCCTGCTCCTGCTCCTATCCCTGCGCCTGCGCCTACAGCAGAGCCGCCTTCGGGCAACACTTATAACCTGTCCTTCCTTGCAGAGGTCGCCGAGAACCCCGAGAAGGCAGAGCGAATTCTGACGGAGGAGATGAGGAGAGCGGAAACCCAGCGGGGAGATCTCGGGCTACAAGAGCTTGAGAGAGAGCAGATTGCGCGGGCCGAAGCTGAGAGGGGGGGTCCCCGAAGGGCGGAGATGGAGCGGCAGGAGCTGGAGAGGCAGATCCAGAGGGCAGAGTTTGAGAGGCAGGAGCACCAGCGGCGAGAATTCGAGAGGCAGGAGGCCCAGAGGGCAGAGTATGCACCACCGGCACCACACGCTCCGGGACCAGTCGAGGTCTCGGTCATGGATCCGAGACTTTTCCCGCACGAGGTCGCGCATGGAAACATGCAGATGGCTGCACCTGAGGCACCCCAGTCCCAGTACCCCGAACCTCCGCAGCCCAACCCATACCATTCCTACGATGCTGCCGCACAATGGCAGAGAGAGGAGCCGCCAGCGCATCCCGCCGAGCCTCCGAGAGGTCACGACTTTCTGCGGACGGCATTGAACCCGCAGACCCCGCCGCCGTCGACTTACCCTCAGTACCCTCACCCGCCCGACTACCAGGGCCACCCTACCAACCCAGCACCCCCGCCACAGGTGCCTCAGCCACAGGGCTCTACTTTTATGAATGCAGCTCCTCAGAGAGGTAGCTTGCCAGCTCTCCGCCCAGTGCGGACGACTTTTGACGACGGCACAGTGGCTCCCGAGTACCAGGGAAGCCCGGCACCACCTCACCGGCCAAGCCTGGTAACGTCCAACAGCGGGGTTTACTACCCGCCATTTCCCCATCGCCCTTACCATAACGGCTACATTGCCGACGACTCTCAGCACATGCACCTGCAGCAGTCGCAGGTCGGCCCGCCTCCCCACCAGCAGCTCGCTCCGTCACCTGTCTCGGGACAACACCCCCAGCAGATGCATCCCATGCTGGCCCCGGCCCCGGCCCCCTACCCACAGTCGCCAGACAACGGCTACGGCTACCCGCCGCTGGCGCCCGCCCCAGGTGCAGTGGTCTACCAGCCAACGGGACCCTACAACCCCGTCGCGGCGCACCCGATGACGCCGGGTCCACAGCGCGGCCCGCCGGGAAGCGGCAGCCGGCCATACCGGAAGCTGGAGCCAGCCCCGGCCCAGCCAGCCAACAAGCCCCGCGCCGGCGCCCAGCGCCCGGAGCTCCGAACGGTCCAGTTCGACTACAGAGAGGGAATCAAGGACTACACCCCGATCGAGGCGCCGCCCAGCCAGGGGCCGAGCACGATCCGCGGGTGGAGCCACCAAAACCTCAAGCAGCGCCGCGCCTCGAAAGAGGTGGCGGCGCCTGCGCCGACCGACGAGCCTTCTTAGGAGGAAGGTGCACTGGACACAACCGTTCGGGGCTCCGCGGCTGCTGCGGCTGCCACGGAGCCGGAGGAGAAGAACAAGAAGCGCAAGCGCGGCCTCCGAGAGGTCAGTTTCGAGAGCCCGGGTGCCGCACACGCCGCCGTCACCAGCGACACGCCGGTGGCCCACCGAACTCGTGCCGGGAGGAACCGGGCCGCGGCCGTCGCTCGCGCGGCGGTCGCACCGCCCCTTCCTCCCCCTGCTCCGATGAAGCCTCACGCCGACGACGCTGAGGGGCAGGAGCCGCCGAGGAAGAAGCCGAGGAAGGAAGGAGCGACCAACCTGCCCGGTGACGTCCCCGTCAAGGTCGACAAGGTCGACCACGTCCGCGCGCTCCGGCCGGACACCCACCGCCCGCTGCCTCTGGCCGACCAGCGAGAGGAGGAGGAGCAGGCCGCTGCGGGCCCAGGGGCGGGCTGGGAGCCGCCTTCCGCGGAGGTGTGGCGGGTCGCGGGGCCTGGCGACGTGGTCAGGATGGGCGTGCACCCGCACGAGTACCACGAGCGGCGGCTCGAGGAGAAGGTGGCGGCTGCGGCTGCGCGGACGGTGGCGGTTGCGGGGAGAAGGGGGAGAGGGGGGAGGGCACTATCGGCCCGACCCAGGGAGGAAGGTGCGGCGGCGCCGACGGCGAGACAGACGAGGGCGCGGGCTGCGGCTGCCGTTGCGGGGCCGGCGGCTCCTGCCGAGGAGGAGAAGGAAGAGAAGAAGGGGAAGGAGAAGGGGAAGGAGAAGGGGAAGGAGAAGGAGAAGGAGAGGGCAGCTTCGGCTGCGCCTGCTCCGGGTGTTGGGGCCGGGCCGTCTGTGGCGGCGAGGGGAGGGGAGGGGGGTGTACGATATGCGGGGTACGAGTGGAGGAGGGTGAGGGAGGGGAGGGGGTGGGTGTGGGAGGGACGGCGGTGAGGGGGGAGGTGGTGAGGTGTGGTGTGGTGTTGGGGGAGGTGGTGGGTGGTGTGCGGTGGTCGGGGGCGGCAGCCCGGTGTTGAAGTATTGTGGAAGTATGGTCGGCGGCGTCCCGGTTTCCTTTGTTTTTCCTCGGTTTTTTTGGTGGCATACAATCATCAGCGTTTGTCTTACGGGCGGACCAGGAGTGTCCGACCCCAGCAGCATTGCATTTGGCCGGGTGGCTAGCATTAATAATATGCATATATTGTATGACCAGCGACACACTGGGAAGTTCTGCACTTGTGATTCTGGGCATGTGAGGTTGTCTTGTGCTTGATGAGGATGACATGTTATAAGATAGGGGTGGCACAACATGCCCTTCTAGGATCTGCAGAGCCTCCTTTCTCCTCGCCTCCCGGATGCGCCTTGGTGGTCTCGGGTGGCCGTCCGAGTCTAATGAGATGTCCGACGTCTCTTCCTCCTTAGGGGTGAATTGTTTTGGAGTATATGAAACTGGAACTATGCGACCTTGCTGGAATGAGACCTCCGGTGCGGTCGAGAGATGTGTACTGTCGTGTCCTTATGATAGGGAATCTGACGTCGACTATGCCGAAAAGGTGGAAAGAAGTTGACCGGGGCAGGGGAGACGTTGCAGATAAAGCAGGGAGTAAAGGCACACTGCGAAGAGTCACCAGATCTCTGATCACACAAAAAGAGACATGGAGTGATGCTGTTTATTACGGTTGATGGCCATGGGTGCCCCTGACGGTTAGATTTCAAGCACTGCCTCGTCGAAATAGCCGTCTTGTGAATTTAGCCTCGTGGAAAGTGTCACGCAGACTCCACGTATAGGACAGACCTTTGAAGAAGACGACTGTGGCTGGGTTCTTTCTGTTCATCACTTGTGCCCATGGCATGGCTTGGGAGCATGAAACGGCACGGAGAGTAACGAATGTTCCCACGGGCTGCTACTCGGTTTCCGTTCATTGGGAGACGAAGGTTGTGAAGTGCTATTTTACTTCCACTCTTAAGTAGTATCAACTGATTTCTAAGGTTTGCTCCCTGACCCGGAACAGGACGTAATGAATAGCAGAAGTTGCTGAAGTCAATAAAGTCCTGGTATCCCGTCCTATGGCTCGCTACCTATGACCCATTGTAGCCTCGCTTTTACCAGATGAACGCCGGTGGCTCCCTATGCCACTTCCTACCCCGGAAAGAAAAAGGCAATCCAACTGCATACAAGTACACAAAGCGTCATCCAGTTTCTTGACGTAGCCGGCAGGCCATGCATAGTATCCATTCCCAGCGATCCCGACCGTGACAATGAAGAAGAGAACGGAGCTGGCTTGGCAAGAGCTCGTGAGACTGCGAAATAAAGCTGTATCTTCCCGCTCAATCCAAGCTGATAACCTGCGACGGCTCAGCAGCCGGCGGCGGCACACCGTTCCCGTTAGTGTCCATGTGCATCGCCTGCGGCGCAGCCGACAGCAGCCTGGCGCCCAGCTCGCCCTCGCAGTGGAGGGCATACATGCTGGCCTCGATCGTCTCGCCGTCGAAGACGACCATGTTCTGTATCGGCTGCTGGTTCTGTCCCAGCACGTTGATGACGTCCTGGGCCAGCTGGCCGCCGAGCAGGGCGGTGACGGGCGCGACTTCGCTCCCGATGTTCTGCAAGAAACTCCTGAGAAACTCGCTTCTGAGCGTCTCGCTCGGCAAGAGGAGCGCCGTGTGCTTCTGGCTGGCCATGAGGGTGAACTGGGCCAGGTCGTCGTGGCTGCCTTGGCTTGGGGCGCGGCCGTGGAGCTGGGTGAACTCCCAGAGAGCGCGGAGGCAGCTGAGGGCGGGACTGACGGCGCGGCGGCGGCGGGGTGAGCTGGTGATCTCCGTGGGGAGAGGGGCGACGTCGGACGCGAGGAGCCACGTGCTGTATAGCTCTCGCTTGGTGACTTGCTCGATCTTGTCGTTGTCCTTCTTGGTGTTTACCGCGATGACGGAGCGGGTGCGCGATTCCGCCTTCAGCGCCGTGTTGACGTTGCTCTTGGCGCGCTCGATGACGTAGTCGTGCTCGATGAGGTCTGCGAAGATGAAGCCGTACATACCGTGCGAGCCGGCGGCGTAGAAGGGGCGGTTGTTGAGCCGGGTGGCGGTGTTGATGACGTTCAGCGTGCTGGAGTCAAGGTCTGTGGCAATCACGACACTGAACGGCTGGAAGTAGCTGGGCCCCTTGGAGCGGATGTCGCCCATATCCACGGTGACCGCGACACGAGGGTTGAGGTGGCGGAGGGCGTCGCTTGCGGCAAGAGCGCGGTTCATGCCGATATGCTCGTCCGTGAGGAGGAACTGAGCGCCCAGATCCCCTTCGGTGACGACTTCGTGGTCGGCAATGGTGATGGCGCCGATGCCTGCGAGGACGAGATTCTTGGCGATCTCGTTGCCTAAGCCCTTCATGGTGATGAGGAGGATGTTGGCCTTTCGTATCTTCTCCTGTGCCTTCATGCCCCAGAGACGGATTTGCCGGTCATATAGGGCGATCTCGTCTGTGTTTCTTGGTTAGTGCTATGGCGAATCATGGACCGCGAGTTCAGACTCACCATTGCTTATGCCATTGGAAGGCTGTGATGGTGCTGCTCCGTTACTGGGAACGGACGAGGCAGGCGGGTCTGATGGCACACTGCCTGGAACTGATGTCCCGTTTGACGCCATGGTGGCTGGTAGTGCACGAAAATAGGAGTCTGAATGCGTGAGTTGAGAAGTACAAGGCGGAGAGAAGGGTCAGGCTTGATGGTGGTGTGTTGAGTCTCTGTTTGTTGAGGGTCAAAGTTCACGTTCACGATGGTGATAATTGACCCTCACGCGAACCTTGAGTGCTCGAGGTGGAGACGCGATAGACCGGGGACAAAGAGGTTACAACTAGTGCTGCTGTCTATTGATCGAGAGTCGTTGGTGAGACCATGAATATCAAATATCACCTCAGTTATAACCCAAGAAGAAAGCTGTTTCGTTTCAAGTTCACTGCCATAAGGTAAAAATGGAATAAGCCTCTACCAAATGGGATGGATTGGTTGGGAAGTTGAGAGTGTTTAAGAGGTACCAATCTTTTGGCCTTCTGTCACCAGTTTCAGGTGCATTTTGATGAGGTCATTCGGTAGCTCCTAGCAATTACGCCTGACCAACAAGCCATTGGTGCCAAAGCCCCGCCGTTTGGTGCTAAACCATTGTCAGTCCGAGTGGCTCACGCCTCGATTCGTACCACGGCCACTCAACCTCCTCTCTTGCTCGTAAACTGTTTCCACTTCAATTCAGAAGCTCCTTCCGCTCCTTCCATAAGCCTTGCTGAGAATATATAACTGCTAGTACCGGAAAGACGACACCGTGTCAGAGAGAATATCTCGAAAGTTCGAGCTCGGAAGTCGCACCACCGCATTCACCGAGTCCTTATCGCTTCATGGTAAGCCATTCCTCCTCCTCGCTTCCCACCGTGATGTGTTCCGAACCCTGCCGCCTGCGTCGCACTACTGAACCCGAGCCTCCTTGATTTTCACTTCCTACCTGGATACCTCTATAAAGAGGGACCGACGCCTCTGCCTGAAGTCGCCTTACATGTTCCTGATACGGTGCCCTTTGTGCTCTCTGCCACAAGCTACAACTCGTCAACTTACATGCGCTTTGTCAGTCTGATACCCCTCCTCCGCACCAACCACCGCTAGACAACGCACGACGATATCGCATCGCTACCGAGATCATCCACTCCATCCTCGATGACAGGCCGCCCACGGCCACCGTCAGCCCCTCAGGAGAACTATACAGGGCTATAGAAAGGTTCCACCGCAACGTCGACCGTGTCCGCCGAGAACTCCCCGCTGCCCAGAACCAAGGCAGCAGTATGTCCTCGGGCTCGGAGAGGGACCTCCGGAGGAGATTTACCAGGAGTCCGCAGGCATCCAGCGGCGCCTTGGACAACTTCCGGTCCGTAGAGCTGCCTAGTATATCGAGCAGCGTATCGCAGCACACACCGTCACTCCCTCCTCTACGGTCCTTGGGCTCGCGCCGTGTCCTCGGGACAGATCTTCCGCGGGACCAGAATTGGGCGGACCTGAGGGACGCAAGATACCGACAGTTGATGTTGGGGAACTACAGGAGCCCGCCTGCTAGTGCCAGCGCCGACAGCCTGGAGCGTCTAGATGTCGCAAACTCTCACCTCCGGACTTTACTCGATTTCACAGACACCACCCCCATATTACCGTCACCGATTCGCCCGGACATGTCGCCACCGCTGCGTAACCTTGATCACCACGACGAGGGCCGTAGAGTCAAACGGCGGCGGTTGGATTCGGACAAGACAGCGCAGTTATACCGGGGATTCCGATACGGAAAGTACGGCCAGTGTGAGCCTGGTCAGCTGACCATGGAGCTGGTGAGCTGCGACGGCGGCATGTACTCGAACCAACTCGAGTATGCTGCGGAGAACATCTTGAAGAACGATACCTCCGTTTACTGTACCAAGGGGAATCGCTGTAACATCGTCCTACGACATCAAGGCTCAACAGTATTCAGCCTCTCCGAACTCGTAATCAAAGGCCCGGGATCTAATTATTCGTCGCCGTAAGCTCCCTTGCTCGCTTCACAATGATCATATCACTGACAAGCAACAGAGTACGAGAAGGCATGGTATTTATGGCGATGGATGCAGACGAGCTTTTCAACAGGACCGCCCAGTATCAAATACAATATCTAACCGGCCGAGACGTAGACCGCCTAGCTGCAGAAAGGGAAAACAGGGCTATCCCAGCTGCGCCAGCTGTTTACTCCATCCGGCACAGCGAGGACGGCGCTCGGGTCACGAGACTACCGCCGGTGTGGGCGCAGAGCTTCGAGAGCCACCACCGAACCCAACTGGATTTCGACGGAGACGCCGACGGCGACGACGACATGGAGTCGAGTCGCAGCCAAATAGCGCAGCTCCCGCACGAATTCACACTGCCGCCCCCGCCGTTCACCATAACGACCGAGTGTAGTAACGACGACGTCGAGGGTGACGCCGGAACGGATGGTCTACGGCGCAGCCGGTCATACGGGCGTCTCCAGATCCCGAATCGGATAGGCGCCCTACCCTTCGAGAACAGCGAAGACAGCGACGAAGGCGGCGACACGTGGGTGCAGTCCAACGGCGGCGGAGGCTGGGGTGCCTTCGACGAGGTGACGGGGCGCGGCGGAAACTACGACAGGCGGCGGCCGGCCGGCGCGGCGGCGCGAGAGGATAGCGTGAGCAGGGCGCTCCAGGAGGCGCGCGAGGCGTCGCAGATCGCGACGCAGGAGGCGGTGCGGGCGGTCGGCGGGGAGCTGATGACGCCGCTGGTGCATTTCCACATCCGCGAGAACCGCAACAAGTGCACCATACGGTTCGACCCGCCGGTGAGCGGACGGTTTATACTGCTGAAGATGTGGAGTTCGCAAGACAGGACGAATATCGATATCCAGGGCATTACGGCGAAGGGGTTTGCTGGGCCGAGGTTCGTCCCGGACGTTGAGTACCGGTAGAGGGGGCTGTCTGTTGGTTGCGGACGATGCAAAAAGAGCGTTGGGTGTCTGGCGGACGGATCCTTGATCAGGGGCGAGGTGTGCATATAGGCGTACGGTCTGGTGTCTTGTGATTTTGACTAAGGAGTTCCGGAGAGTCTTTACCTGGGAAGTGTTTACTGGGGCAGTTATCGAGTAGCGAGAGCATGCCCGGGAGGTAGCTTGCTTCGAACCTGTGGCTGTGAGCCGAATTGAACATCAGGCTCTTCAACAATGAGCCTTGAACTTGCACATCTCAGCTGCATATTCCTGATATTGTAACACTGTTGACTCACCCGTCTAACGCTACAGTTTGGTGTACATGTAAAGGCAATGTTCGACAAGACGCATATCATGCATTCCCTGTAAACCCGAGGCTCAGACATTCCCTTTGCGTCCAGACTAGGTTAGCAGCGGCAAGAGTCATAATGAACCATTTACGAGACAGTGGCGATGCAATTGGGTCGCTGCAGCTTAAACCCTGGATTGAGTCATCGCCCTGTGAGTCGCTGAAAAGCTGGCCCGTTAGGGGAGTACCGGTAGTGGCTGCTGTAGGATGCCCCACTGAAACTTTATCTTAGTAATAGAACTTTACCTTTTAGTTACGCCACACCTCCGGCCTTCAAGAATGATGATAATCGACCACGGCTGCTCCCCTTTGCCGTCGAAAATTTCCATCACTCAACCTCACCACCAACGAACAGAGCGAGAAACAAGCCGGAAGCTTCAACCACCTCGGATATATCTTCCCACCCCAGAATAGTACTCCCAGAGAACCAATCGACAGAAACACAGCCCATTATGGCGGTTCGAGCACAGTTTGAAAACTCCAACGAGTGAGCCTGCCCCACCATCGTCAACTTGGGTACCCCGCCAATGATGAAAAAGAAGCAAAGACGAAGAGATGTCGAAAGCAATTGTGCTAACCACGGTTAATTCACAGGGTTGGTGTTTTCGCGACTCTCACAAACTCATACGCGCTCGTCGCCGTCGGTGCGAGCGAGAACTTCTACAGCGTCTTCGAGGCCGAGCTGCAAGATGTCATCCCCATCTGCCGGACCACCATCGCCGGCACGAGGATCATCGGACGGTTAACATCTGGGTAGGCCACACCCCAGACCCTTTACATAATATGAGTTCCTGTCAATATTAACGTTACTGGCAGTAACCGCAAAGGCCTCCTAGTCCCGACGACAACCACCGACCAAGAACTGCAACACCTGCGCAACAGCCTACCGGACGAGATCCGGATACAGCGCATCGAGGAGCGCCTCTCGGCCCTAGGCAACGTCATCGTCGCCAACGACCACATCGCCCTGATCCACCCGGACCTGGAGCGCGAGACGGAGGAGATCATCGCCGACGTGCTGGGCGTCGAGGTCTTCCGCCAGACGGTGGCCGACAACGTGCTGGTGGGCAGCTACATGGCGCTCTCGAACCAGGGAGGGCTGGTGCACCCCAAGACCAGCGTGCAGGACCAGGACGAGCTGAGCTCGCTGCTGCAGGTGCCGCTGGTCGCCGGGTCGGTGAACCGGGGGAGCAACGTTGTTGGTGGCGGCATGGTGGTGAACGACTGGCTTGCGGTGACGGGTCTGGACACGACGGCGCCCGAGCTGAGCGTTATCGAGAGCGTGTTCAGGCTCGGCGAGGGGGCGGGCCCGAGTAATATCAACACTAGTATGAAGGATACTATGGTCGAGTCGTTTTACTGAGTGGCAGTTTGTGGCCGGGGGTGAAAAGGCGGTTGGAGGACTCGAGTAAAAAGTGTTGGTGGCACGATGGATACCCGTTCTTGAGCATAGAGGCGTTGTGGGAGAGGAAGGGAGTGCGGACGAGGCTTTATCTGGTTTCTCCGCATAGATGGCTGTTGTGGCCGTTGACGACAGAGGGACAACTCCGGTGTATATTACTGGCGCAACTTCGTGGGAGGAGTTTGTGGCGGTAGTCTAAAAGGCATCTTGACTTTGTCTGCATACTATATTCTTGGGCCTCTCTAAAAGTGTTTTGTGGCGGGGTGAGTGTATTCTCTGTACGACGTGCAGCATGACGCAAATATTAGGTAGGCTTCCCTGAACTCCGCGTCTGTCAAGAAAAGGTGTCTCGTCTTATATAGCTAAGGTCCCCTGTAAGCCGGAGTGTCTAACCCAAAGATGCTGATGCCCTGTACAAGCACCGTGTACTGTACTTCAACTCCACGTTAACCGTTCGTTATGCCCAATCTACAAGTCATCACAACCCGACCCGAATCCCCAATATTCTACCAGACAGAACGCGAACACCCAGTCCAACATTAGAGCCCAAGACCGTTCACCATATCCAGCGCCCCCTCAACAGCGACTTCCAGCTGCCCAACCCGCTGCTTCAGATGCTTATTCTCGTCCCTCAGCAAACTGACAGTATCCCACGCTGCACTCGCATTCTTCCCCTGACAGTTCCGACACCCATTCACCTCCTCCATATCCCCAGCAATATTCTTAAAGATCTTCTGAAACGCGCTCAGCTGCGCGCCGCCGTTCCTCGCCCTCACCGTCCCACTCCCACTCTTCACCCTAACAGTCCCACTGCCGGCCTCCTCGACAGCAGCCGGACTCCGGCACCGACTAAACACACTCTCATCCACGCTCTCCTCGTCCGTCTCCCCCCAACTCTCCCCCGACCCACCACTCTTCCTCTTCCCAACCCTCCACTCCTCATCCACCCCAAGATCTTCACTAACCATACTCCCCGCCGGCGCCACCACCGCGCCCGCAGCCGCCCTCTCGCGGACCAGCCTCTCCTCCTCCCTCGCGTGCTTCTCAGCCACCAGCTCCCCGACGAGCTGCCGCATCGCCGTCTCCTGCTCCGCGGCGCGGTGCGCCATGCCTTCTAACTGAAACTTCAGGTGCGCCGCGCGCGTGACGGCCTCCTCGATCTCGTCGCGCTGCGCGCCGCGCTCGGCCTCCAGGTCGCGCGCGGCCTGGGCCTTGGCGCGGTAGGCGGCCTGGAATTTACCCAGCAGACCGACCGCGTTGGCCTGCAGGTTCTTGAAGGCTGCGGGACTGAACGCGTCGCGGCTGTCCGTGGGCGAGTGCGGCGGGAAGAGGGCGGATTCGATGTCGAGGTTGTACAGCTCGTCGTCCTCGAGCGACCGGTTCGGCGGCGGCGGCGACGACGACGGCGCGAGGACGGTGGAGAGGGCGGTCATGAAGCGCGTCGCCCTGGTGGAGACGGACTCGGTGGGTGTCGAAGGGTAGTTTGGCGGCATCACGGTCTGGGTTATGTTGCGGAAGAGCCTGGTCGGCGTGCCGTCGGGAGTGCCGCGCGAGTTGGGTCGCGGCGACGACAGGGAGTCCAGCGCGTTGCCGGCCGCGGTGCCGCTCAGCCAGCCGGCGAAGCCGCCGCCGCCGCCGCCGCCGCGGGGGCTTGACTTCGAGGCGGGGGTGCCTGGCCGGCTGCGTGTGCGGCCGTCGCCTGTGAGGGGCATTTCTTGTTGTGCTGCTAGGATGGATGGCCTGCGGGTCGGCGAGGGGGTGCGGTTCCTGATGGCCAGGGGGAGGAGGTTGGAAAAGGAGGTCTGCCGGCGGTGGTGGCTGTAGGACGACGAGATGGGTGAGGAGGGCAGATCGTCATCGGTGAAGCCGCTGTGGTATTCTTGGTAGGGTAGGAGGGACGGGCGCGGAGCGTTGAAGGCGTTCTCGCGGCGTGGTGGGGTGGCTATGGTGCTGGTGTTGATACTGCTTGTGCGTTCGTGCTGGCGTGGAGACTGCTGGTATCCATGGTCGTCCTCTGGAATGTGGTGGGCAGATCCGGGGTGGTGCTGTGGTGGGAGGTCCGGCTGTGCGGAGTCAGAATTCCTTAGCATGATCTGATATTGTTTCGGGCGGCACAGGAGCTGATCCTCAACAGGGGGTGTTGATAGAAATGTTCGGTGGGACGGAAGAAGTCGAGTGCTTAATACGTAGAGAAGGCTTGGTTTCGAAGCACGGTTAAAGTGTCTCTTTATTCTTTATCTTCGTTGTCGAGGATGTGAAGGTGAGTACGTAAAGGGTGGGGTTTCAAAACAGTAAACAAGATTTCGAGATGAGTTGTCGAGTCGACCGTCGTGTAACCTGGCCTTGCACAAAGTCTCTTCCCAAGGAATTCAGTGAATGGTGCAGCTAGCTCAGATATAGTCCTGCAGCTCACCAAGGTGTTCAATATCTCAATATCGTCCAGTTCGTTTATGAGTTGAGGTGGTTGAGTTGGGGTTCAACTGAGTTCCAGGTTTCGCCCGCAGCGTCTCCAAGAGCGGTCTGGCCCGTGCTCTGCTCTTGCCCTTTTGGGCCTGGATTACCGGGATGCTTCAAAAGCGCATCCAAAGGCCGCTGGACGTGAAAAAGAATCACCCTGGCTGAGGAACCAGATATATGCAAAAAGACAACATGGTGCAAAACAATGCAGTCGTAAATAGTGCGGTTGACTCGGGAAACAAGGGTCGCCTTTGGAAGCATTCCAGTTCCTCCAGACTCCACAACACCACCGATTCTTCTGCTTACGATTAGTGCTGCTGCAGGACAGCTGGAATGCATTGCCTTGGCTCGGCTTCCATTCGTCGTTGGCTTGGAAATGAGTCAAAATCCATATCCGGGCCCTCCATTCAGTAGCTGGTCGCGCAGTCGGCACAGGCACCGCCTCCGAGTGGTAGAAGTCGAGAGCCAGCTACTACTTTCAACTCTAATAGTATTGTGCTCAAAAGTTGTGGTACAGCGGCATCTATCGTGTCTCGCTCAAACCGTCCAGCTCTTGGTAGAATGCAGATTCCAACCGTATGTACAGAAAACGCCCCTCGCCGTCCGTAGCACCCCTAAGAAGCCTGTCCGTGACCGGTGGAATGGTGCTCGGCCGGTATGAAGAAGTACTCATATGCGCAGTAGCCGGCAAATGCCACTGTCGCAATGCCTAGGCCGGGAAACGCGCCCTTGAAGCGGTTGAACCTCGAGAACTGCCCTGTGTATCTCCATGCCTCGCTGTACATGTCCGTGTCAGCTCCCTGTCATAAGTGTCTGATGAGTGTGGTGGACGTACGCTCTCTCCCACGGGTCGTATCGTGGCTGGCCGGCCGCTGCCGCGAACTTGCGCACGTCGAAGCCGGTGATGCTTGGCTTGGGGCCGTTGTCGTAGGCTCTTAGTGACCTATCAAGAAAAGTTCGGTTAGCTGTGCTCTTCGTCTAATTGAACCATCGAGAGGGTGCCGTACCTGGTGAGATGCATTGTGGCGGGCGTCAATTGGAGTCGTCAACCGGGAAATGTCGTCAAGCTGTCGAGGTGAGGTTCAAGAAGGCGCCACTCCACTTCACCAGACCACACCGGGTCATCTTCGGCACAAGGTCCACCAGATTCACGAAGATGGTCTGTGCGCCACAGCACACACCGGCGTATGGAGGTACCTGATTGGTCAGAATTCAGCGCCTCTAAAGGTAGGCCCTTGAAGTCGTATATTTTCAGGCTCTTTAGGGGATACAATTGGAAGTAGGAAAAGAAGAAAGAAATGGAAGGGCTGGGGAATCGAACACGAGTCACGGTTACAGGCCATGATGGAAGATGGAAGTTACGGGCACATTCACGCGCGGGTGTGGCTTCCCAATTGATGCTGATATATCTCGTAGGAAGGCAGCCTTGTGGAAGGAAAGAGTCCAACGATCACTGGAATACTGCAAGGCCACTGGAACCGCGAGCCAGGGCAGGTTCTGGGGTTGCACCCCGACCTCCGGGGTGTAACGGATATACTGTGTACTGGTTGACCAATTTCCCACCAGAACACTAAGGTAGGACTGTCCGTTCTGAAGCTTCCATGGCTTGGCTATTCTGGATTTCAATCAGAGTCCAGGATTGCGCTGTTTGTCGTTCTGGTTGTTTGGCCATTCTGAAGTGCTGTTTGTCTTGCCGGATTTGGGTTATGCCTTGCCGAATATTGTAACGTTGCGAGGAGTTCCCGATGCTGCTGGATTGCCTGGATATTCCCAATCCGTGGAGTTCCTCAGTCGAAACAATGGTGGCGTCACAGATCCTAACAAAATCAGGGACTAGATAAACCTCAAAGTGCTGTTCTTTCAGGTTGATAAAATCTCGATTGTCCAGATCGCAAATACGATGAGGCAACGAGACGATTAAACGATTAGACGATTGAACGATTAAAGGACTAAATAGTTATTTACTTGCCAGATGATGAGGAGTACAAACCTCGAAACATTGGACTAAGGCCAAGTAATGTGCTTCCAGCTTCAATGTATTGCGCTAACATACAACAACCTAAGGTACCGAACCACCGGTACTCGACAAAACCAATGCTCCCACCCCACTTAAAGATCTCCGTTGACGCGATACTATATGCGCTAAGATCCGCCCGGGCAGCTGCAATCCTTCAAACCCTTGGCGTGAAAGTGCGTGCATGTCGGCGACCGAGGACGACAGCGGTTTTAGATCTATTCCTTTTGACCAATATCTCAGAGGCCATTTCACAGGATGCTCAAAAAGAAGGGTGGTGCAGGCTTCAAGCCCAAGGCACCTGTCCGCCGCAACGCCGCGGGGCCATCCTCGCAAGGACCCGAGAGACAACCTTCCAAGACACCCGCTCCGCCTTCCGCCAGTCGACAGCCAACTCCTGCTTCGGCTCTCTCCCAGACCCCGGTTGCTGAATCCGTTACCTCTCTCCCTGCCTCCGCCTCCCAGGCTGAACCAACCAATGTCTCAGTAGACAAGGCTTCGACAGCTGCCGTCGGGGACGAGCCGGCCACAACTCCGTCCGCACATGGGGACAGCCAGGCGACGCAGACTACGGTAGACTCGACGACTACTACTGATGCCTCCAAGGGAGGGTCTCGTACGGTGGAGAGCAAGGCTGCTTCGAATGAACCCGATCCTACGAAGAACACGGACAAGGGCAAAGAGTCAGCTGCGGGTGTTGGAACATACGTCACAGATTCGTCTTCGTCTCGAAATGATACCGAGACGACTGCTTCTCAACCACCGGAGTCTGCCATAACAACACCTAGTGTCCCGGATATCCCAACCACTCAGTCTACACGACCATCACGGAGGGCTGCTCCTAGCCAACGCGTTCCACTACCCACCACCGCGCCTAGTGCTCCAACCCGGGTACCCGAGCCGACAACATCGTCCACAGTACCTCAAATCCCTACTCCGGCCTCAACAACACCCCAGCCTGCCGAGCCAACCCAGCGAAATGCCACGGCGGGATCTACAGGGCCCCAGGCCAGACAAGCTGCCACTCCTCCCATTGAGTCCTCCATGGACATTCAAGAGAGCATCGAAGCCACCGGTGACGCCGAGAACAACGAAGCCCCCGCGCCACCGCCAAAGGCCAAGCGTGCGCCCAGAAAGCGGAAGCCAGCAGCCGAACCAACAGAAGCAGACGGGGACGCCGCTCCGGCCCCAAAGAAACCAAGGAGCAGGAAGGCGGCGGCCCCGGCACCAGAGGGCGAGAACCCCACAGAGGGCGAGGGCAGCCAACCTCCGGCGCCAAAGAAACGCGCGCGCAAACCAAGAGCCCAATCAGCCCAGAGCGGCGGCGAGGGAGCCGGGACCGGCGCCAGCAGCAAGAAAGGCGGCTTCCGGCACCGCTCCCCGACGCCCGAGGACGCGGAGGAGCAGGAAGTCGACCAGCGCCAGGTCAAGATGGGTGACCTAGTCAAGGACCTGCGCATCGGCAAGAAGTTCAGCCGCCACGACGAGCTCCTCGAGCGCCAGCGCATGAAGAAGCTCAAGTCCAAATCGGGCAGCGCGGCGGCGGCCGCCAACAACGACAACGACGGAGGAGCCAACAGCGCCGCGGGCTCCAAAGCCGGCACGCCCGCGCCCCCTACCCAGGACAACAACAACGGCGAGTCCTCCTCGTCCGCCGCTCCCAAGCCCCTCGCCGAGGGCGCGCCGCAGTTCCAGATCATCGACGGGCAGATCGTGGTCAACCAGTCCACGCTGCAGTTCGACCGGCACGCGGCGGCGGCCCGCGAGGCCGGCGACCTCGAGGAGGAGGTCGAGGACGACTTCACCCACCACACCACGTCCAACACGTACATGAAGAAGGTCCAGAAGCCCAACCACTGGACCGACATCGAGACGGAGACGTTCTACCGCGGCCTGCGCATGTGGGGCACCGACTTCGCGCTGCTGTGCAAGATGTTCCCCGGCAAGAACCGGCGGCACATCAAGCTCAAGTTCAACCGGGAGGAGCGCGCGCACCCGGCCAAGGTCAACGCCGCGCTGGTCGGGGAGAAGAAGGTCACGATCGACCTCGACGAGTACAAGAGCCACACGGGGCTGGAGTACAAGAGCGTGGACGAGATCGAGGCCGAGCAGGCGCGCGTCGAGGAGGAGTTCGAGGCCGAGCAGAGGAGGGCCGAGGAGGAGGCTACCGAGGAGGCGAGGCGGAAGAAGGAGGAGCTGTTCGGCAAGAAGGAGGAGGTGGAGAAGAAGGGCCGGGTGAGGGGCCGGAGGAAGAAGGATGCTGGCGGGTTTGGCCTTGGTGGTTAGGCTTTTTGGTGCTCTGTGGTTCGACTTGCTTTTAGGGTGCTGGTTACAGACCGGATACCATCCTTCATTGTGTATGGAATTATGTGAAACATGCCTGGGAAGGGACGGTATGGAGTCCTCGGCGGTATGGCTGGAATTCTCGGGACAAAGGGGCGTTTATGGACTTGCAATGGTTAGGAACTAGAGGTAGAACGCAAGTAGTCCAGTCGGCTGCTACAGTAAAACAATGATTATCGCTAAAAGCCTTCGTCATCTCGTACTTCGCAGGTTATGAAGTCAATCAGTTTATCTATGGATGCTCTGCTTGAGCTGTTAAGCTTGCTACAACGGCGACAAACAGGAAACGCAATGACATCAAGCACAACCCCCGTTCGTACAAAACACTCGTCCCGGTCCTTTTCCACCTCAGGCCTCATTGTGCTCGTCCCGTCCGAGCCTTGCCAACACTCGAGAAATACGAGGCAGACATGCACATCTGGTGGTCATCCTCGTTCCGCATTGTGGTATCACCATCTCCTACCTAGCTAGCTACGCAGCAAACCTCCGCCCTAAACGCAAGATGCTGACAACTCTGGTCTCCAGGTAAGATAAAAGAGTAAACAAACTCTTCCTCGGATATCCTCTACTTTTTGCCAAGTCCGTCGATCCCCCCCGCAGCTCCTCCGACCAGATTGACAACAGCTGACCGCAATGTCAAACCAAGTCAGTCCACCTTCCGTCCAAGCCATCGCTAAAAGTTCAGGTGAAGCAAAAAACGTCACAGGATGCTGTATCCATACCAATGGCTTCACTCGCTCACTGAGGAGCATTATCACCCTCATCATCCTCAGGCTGATCAAACAAGAAGTTGGCCGCCAGCTCCTCGTTCTTGTCGCACGCAAAGTACGCCTGCGTGGCCTGCTGGAAGTCGAAGCCCAGCCGGCACAGGCGCTCGATGGCGTCGCGCTCCTCCTCCGTCACCGCGATGGCGTGGGCTCCGGGCGGGAGGGCCGCGTCCTCGTCGCCGCCGGGCTCGCCGAGCAGCTGCAGGAACTGGTCCTGGTTCTGGGCGATTAGCTGGGCCAGCTGCGGGTTGCCGGCGCCGAGCTGCTGCAGGATCGGCTCGAGCATCTGCGGCTGCTGCTGCACCACCTGGCGCAGCTGCTGGAACTGCGGGTTCTGGCGGAGGAAGTCGAGGTTGCCGAGCCCTTGGTCCCGTCCTCCTCCGGCCGCCGCGGCTGCCATTGTCGCGGCCGCGAGGCCCGAGCCTCCGCGACCGCCGGCTCCTCCTGCGCCACCGCGTCCGGCTTGTGCGGCGAGGTCGAAGAGGTTGACGTTGTCGTCGTCGTCTCCGCCAAGTTGATCGTCATCTCCGGCTGGCTGTCCGGCGGCTTCCTGGGGCGCCGCGCGGGCGGCTTGCTGTTGCTGAATGTTCTCGGGGATGCCCTAGTTCAGTCCCTCCATGTTAGCATCTCGAGCTGGCCGTGGCTTGAATGATATCCAGCCGTGTTCTTACAGTGAGGAGGTACTCGACGGCGCGGTCTGGGTTGTAGAAGGCAGCACGCATAGCAGCCTCGATCATCGGCCTGTCGAAACCCATGGCCTCCATACCCTGGATAGCCTCCTCACGCTGAGCTCCCATCGTCAGACCGCCATCACCGCCTGCAGCCGGCGCACCAGCGGATCGGACGGGTGTCGGGGTAGCAGGAGCCGCAGCCGGAGCTGGGGCGCTCTGAGCTGGCGCTGCGGGAGGGGCGGGCGTAGATGTCGAAGATTGGGCGGCCGGTGTGGCGGGGACTGCGGTTTTGGAGGACTCGGCAGCCGGTGCTGGGGCGGCCTTGGGCTGTTGATTTCATGTCTGGTCAGCTAGGCGTTTCACAGTTGAGAAGCTCCCCCAAAGTGTCCTACTGCGGGACTGGGGTTGGGACAGAGCTATGGCGTACCTTGTTCACGACACAGACAACGAAGCCCTTCTCCTCGATCTTGTAGGACTCGACAGTGTCTTCATTCTTGAGGATCTTGCCTATGGAATCGTCAGTCTTGATGGCATAGACATGCATGTCAAAGACGCCTACCAGAGTAGATGAGCTTTTGGGTCTCGGGCGCCCATCCTCGCTCCTCGGAGATCTTCTGCTTAACCGCAGAGATCTAGATATAGTCAGCTGCTGCTCTTTTATGGTCATACTTCCAATCAGAATGAAGTATTGTTAGGCAAAGCGAGGGCTCTGGCACAGGAGCTTTGGCTGCGCGGCCAGGTGGCGGGGGGATGATGTCGATAGCTTTGGCGGGGCAGAACAAATAACATACCAAGTCGGTAGGCTCGACATCGAGGGTGAACTTTTGCTGCTTGAGGTCCTAAGACGCGGAGACGATGGTTAACTCATGGTCAAGTACCCGCATTATCGTCAGCTACAGGCACGGGCACATACCTTGAACGTAACCTTCATGGCGGCTTGTGCTTGACAGCTAAAGTGCTGCCGACTGCTTGCTGTTGGTGGTTACGAAGTGTGAAGTCTTTCGCCGATGGATAATCGGTCAACGCGGTGGTTGATGATGCGGGATGGGAGGGAAAATATAACAGTGCCCGAGAAGAAGAGGTCGGGTGGTGTTGATTTGTTGGTGGAACTTGTCAAAAGCGACCAAAGCCTGCAAAGGTAAATTCAGCTTGTGACCGAAGCAGGCGGCCAGTGGCGGGATACAGCGTCGAAAGTCAATATGAGTCCTGCGCGGCCACTGCAGCTGCCTGGCACCCGAGCTTTGGAAACAAAAAAAGGCGGGGTTCACTGTGAGCCGGCGCCACAGTCGCTCGCACTCGGGATTCCAGATGCCAGGTAGCCGGTACATGAATTAGTGTGCGAACACCACCAAAGTTGAAGTACTGAAGACTGGTTTGGGTGAAACAGTCGGCCCTCATGACGACACCTGCACATTGCTTTAACTTCACCCATCGAACCTCCTCTAAGGCACCTTTTTGTATGTCCCCTGCCCTCCTATCTCTATCGTTGCGAAAGCGCGTCCGACTCTGTTTGACCCTGAGTCTGCCACCAACTTCAATTTGAAGATGAAGCCCCTATTGTCAGGCCATTACAATCCTTCGATCTTTTATGACTCTGGTGCGAGACGGACACCAAATACCTTAGGTCTGCTGTAATGCCAAAACACACGTAGAGAAAAGCAGAATCAAAACCTCGAGACCGTCGTTACATCACTTCCGCAACTCCAGCATCACGGACTTATGACTGTCCAATGTCTGAGACTGTGACGTAGACATCAAACGACAAACAAGACATCAATACCCTCTTCAGTCCATTCACACATCATGTGTAGCAGGACATTCTCAGTTGTGAACTTTTGTTCTATTTTCTAGGGCTATGAGCCCATGATTCATCTCGATTGCATCAACAAGATACAATACGCAAACCTCTAAGCTCTCGCCGCCGGAGAGCAACGCCTCACTCCAACACAAAGGAGACTGTATCATCAAAGTGGTATCATCCCAGCCAGCACTCCGGCCCCCACCCCTGAACACCATAAAATCAATCAATGTGGGATCTCACCCACGTGGTCGTAACGAGCCATACCAGTCATCTCTCATCCAGATACCAAGTCGCACAGCAGTTTGCTTGCGTCATCCAACCCCTCTAACCGTCAGAACTACCCTTCCACGTCACCACCGTCCGTACTCCGCAGTTTCCGACTCTTGTAGCCCGCCATGCTAAGCCGCGAGCCTGCACTTAGTATCCAGTCCGGTATTGGTGGCGTCATCTTCCTCTCCGTGCCCTTCTCTTCCTCCTCCTCTGGCTCTTCGCGCAGCTCTGGTGAGACACTTGGCGAGACGCTCGATCCCCTCTCGGCCCTTCCTAGGCGAAAATCATCCAAGCTGCCCTGACGGCTTAGGGGGCTCGGTGCCGTGGGCAAGCTGCCACTGCGCATCCGGTTCAATGTCCGTATGCTTTGGCGATCCGAGATAACTTGCCCGGCATTCGGTGCCGCGGTGACGACCGTGCCCGGTGTTGCAGCAGGAGGCGGTGTGGGCGAGTCGCTTCTGAAAAGTGGGTGAATATGCGATTCACTGACAGATTGGTGCTCTGTCAGTGTTGGTCGTTGGCCATGCACGCTGTGAACAGATCCTATGGAACTGTAGCTGCGGCTGCGTCGCTGGGTCCTGGGCGGCTCCAAGTCGAGAGGCGTGCCAGGACTTGGACTTCGGCTCGTGGTAGGGCTTCCTGGAATGGTTTCGAGAAAGCGCCCCGGAATTGGCGATGAGCTTTCAAGCACGGTCTGCCTGTTCTGTGGGTCGACCCCAGAGGTGTCCCAAGAATCAAAACCATCCTCGGTCGCAACGCTCGAACGCTCGTGGAATGCATTGGAATCAAGAGAAGATGGTCGACGAGAAGACCGCTGACTGCTCGAAAGCAGGCGAGTCTTCGATGAGATGGGGCGCACGATGTGAGACATAGATGAGCGAAACGAGCTCGTCGTCTCAGTGGCTGATCGGCCGCCACTGGATCCAGGCGGGCTCCGCAAATCCATGGATATGGCTTCTTTATTCCTCGTCGCAACTGGGGTCGTTTGATGGTACGGAATAGACTTGACTTGGGGCAGAGGTGAGCGGCGTGATTCTGTCCCGGATTCGGGAGAGTTTGCTCGGCCATGAGCATCGGTCCTGCTCGCAATGTAATGGACGACAAGGAATATCAACTGCAGCGCGAATGACAGCCCCAAAGCGACAGAAGATCCGACTAGAAATCCGGTTGCGGTAGAGCCTAGGATGCGGCTGGGGAGTGTTGTCGGAGAGCTGTTGCTGAGCCGCACGACAGCTGCGATCGAGGCGGCTGCCGCGACTGTGCACAAGAGTAGGCTTGTTCCGAACCATATGTTGTTGAAAACCGTCCAAGAACTCCTCGACACCCACGGTCTAAGGTCCGAAGCAATAAGCCACCCCAGCAGCACGAGTACCAGTGCTTCAAGCACTGATGACAAAACGGCAGCGATCCGAACAGAGGTATTCCACTCCAAGAGTGAGTGGGCTAGAACGCCGTGAATCACCAGGATGGCTGTGGTCGCCAGGACTGCGACGGCGCCCAGAATTGTCGGTACAACACGAGGCACCAACATGTTTCGCATAATGAGTAAAACCTGGAGTAACAAACTCTAAAGATCCGGCCAGATCTGCGGATCAGGGGCGCTTGTATATATGCCGTCTCTCCACCAAAGAGCAAACCCGAGACAGGCGGTGTAAGTTGCTTGCTTCCAGAACAAAACAGAAGGGCAGTCGGGTCAAAGAAGCCGGGTTCAAACTTGCTGTCCAGCTATGCTACCTCCAATCAGATGGCTGAGATGCTCGTAGGGCTTCCCAGAGGTCCGGGCAAGGCAGACGATCCAAGATGCAAGAATCCAGCTTGCTCTGCAGCCTTCCGCTGACAGCACACAGAGAAAATGATGTGTTGTTGTGACGTGCTCAAGCTGGGAATCCCCACCCTTAAAGTTAAGGGGATAGGACAAGCTTAACACAGGACGGCTATGCCGCTACCCGGCGCTGATAGCAGACTGGGTCAGAGGTTTGGCGGCCGCGATGTGGGAAACGGAAAGAAGAGGGCCAAATGATCAAGGGCTGTGTTGGGAAGCCAGCAGTATATATGAGATGCGGTTGGCCAACCGGGTGCATATGAGCGGTCGAGTTGGTAACAAGCTCGTATTCCTGGTATAAGTCGACAGTATCCTAGTCTGACGAGGTGTTTGAACCGGGAACACGTGAAGCTGCCAGTTGATTGGGGCTTGGATGAATGAAGAAAGACTTAAGCCTGGCAGATAGGGTAAGGTAGGGTGGTTTAAGCTTGTTCGAGATATAGGTAGGCCGCATCAATATGGCCTCACAGTTGCGCGCCGGCTGGGTTGTGGATGACAGGCAAAAAAGGAGGGACAGAGCTTTGGGATAATGAGAGAAATCCAGGCCAGGGGGTTGTGTGAATGCAGGCGGGAAGATGCAGCAGATGGTGAACGAACGATTGTGGTAGCAAGGAACGAAAGAGGTGACGAGACGAGACAATCAAGAGAGAGAGAGAGTCGACTGAGAGAGCCAGGTGTAAGAGAATCGGTTGCCCTGGTGGGAATGTGGGCTCGCAACGGCTAAATGTAGAACACACACAAGCACCTCACATGGGAGCCGGGAAGACGAGACGCGACGCGTGAGACCTCTCACTTCCCCCACCTTTTGCATGTTGTTGAACGATTGCTTGATTTGGGATGGTTTCCGGGCAGCCTCTCTCTTGTCATTGGGTTCAACTCCAAGAGTCCAAGGATGTCGTGCGTCTGGTGCGGTGGGGCCGAGTAGCGCCTCCACCGCTCCACCGATGTGCCACGATGTGCCAGATGTGGGGCCTTGTGGGCTGAATTGGCGGGGGAGTCCCGGCAAGCGACAAGGCTTGGCGGTACTAGCCCTGTCTAGCCCCCAGACGGGCGGAATCCGAGTGCGCTAAGATCGACAAGTGCCTCAAGTTGCTTTTCGATCATTTCGATCATGACTTTCCGGAGTTTGTTCTCCTTCATTGAGCCGCCAAGGAGAAGAAATGTGCAGACTATCAGGTTAGTGGCACTGAAACCAGCTGTATAAGGTATACGATAGCCCAACTCTGGTAGCTGGAGGTGCAGGCTACCTCTCTACTTCCAGGTTGTATGAGGTAGGTACAGGTTAGGTACCTTACCTCAGCGACTTGTCCGCGCTGCGTCGCACCTTCCGCCGCACATTGTGTGAGGTCGCAAAGAGCGAGATAAGAACATGGTACGGATTTGGTCCTGCTTTCCCAATGGCATCAGGAAACGTGTCGTTGAGACAGATCGTGTCACGCCGGCGCCGTTAATCTCGTCAAGGAGGGCATTTCCAAGACATGAAGTTCCCTGCCTTTCGACCTTGGAGAGTGATAACTTTTTCGCCGGCTCGTTCGGATCTTGGGCCGGTATAAAGGAAGCACCTGCCGCGGTGGTAGCGCAGGGTCTCGGCAGAGGCATCGCGAGGTTGCAATGTCGCGTTTTTGAGGGTGTCCGAGGGTCGGGTACCTGACAGAGCGAGGTCCCAGCGCACCAGGGCAATTGCCGACGCGTCACTTCACTGGGCCGAGCGCATGTGCTGTGGAAGACAGAACCTGTTCGTGATCATACCTTCGGGGTCCATGGTGGGAGAGTCTGCTCGAGACGTCCAGGGTGATTTCTATGGACAGTAGAAATGCTGAGATGTGTATCGCCTCGATCAGTATCACGCGATAACGCTGTTGCACAAATCGTTTTTGTGTACCGTCCACGAGGTGCTGTGCGCCCGTCTCACTCCGGCTTCAACCGCATGGGCTACCATTGTAAATCACTGCTCGAAACAATACCGGTACGCTGTGATAGGCTTGGCCAAGATGCAGGTACGCAGCGCCTTGGTTGGCCGTCGAAGACGCTAAGGAGGCCCAGAATGGCTTCACACCTGCGAGACTCGACCAAAATACCCATCATGGCATCATCGAAATGAAATATCCATCAATGGCCAGAAAATTAGCAGCGAGCTACTGTAGGTACAGTGGGGCGACAAAAATTTCGATGCACTTTAAGTCGCGACGCGACGCGCTTCAATTTCTCATTCCACCACCTCTTTTTCAATGGCTCCTAGCACTCCCAGTCCACCTCCGAGAACTCCAAAAAAGCACTACTCTCCTCACAAGAGGGCTAGGATCGCGGCCTTGCAAGAAGCCGGGTGGTCCCAGAGGAAGATCGCGCGCCACGAGGGCATCTCTCCCGGCTCGATCTCCGGGATCCTCAAACGGTACCGCGTTCAGAAATC